>OZ030025.1:42233185-42860685 GCA_964023405.1 Apodemus agrarius | reverse complement strand
GGGTGAAGGAGATTTCTGAGAGCAGTGTTATTGAATTATCTTAATTTACAGAAAAACTAAAGCTTGCAACTAGACCCTACTGCAAGTCCCGTTTTCTTTCTCCTTTTCACACGTTCTGAAATGCGCATTTGCATATTTCTTATTTTGTGAAACTGAAGCGTGTTCATTCATTAGGAAGGTTTAACTGCAAAGCGATGAAAGTCACTCAAGGATGCTAAGACAGTGACTGTCACCAGAGACACACAGCATCCTCATGCTCTCCTGGGCACAGCTCTTAGAATCCACCTACAGATGCACAGCACACTTCCCCCTCTTCAGCACGCACCCCCCAACCCCAAACCCCCTACCCTACCCTCCCATCCCCAACCCCCCTACCCCACCCTCCACCCCAACCCCTATCCCCCACCCCTCCTACCCCCTACCCCTCCTTTATTTGATACAGTTGCTATGAAACTCTCCTTAAAGCCAGGTAGGGAAGAAGCAGTCTCAGGTAAAGTCTGGTTGTTTTCTCCTTTCTCTTTGTAGTCTTTTTGCTTCTAATCATCATCAATATCCAGAAGAAAAGAGGGGGCATAGAGTTCGTAGACTGGAGACGAGCCAAAAACCACAGTATATATTGAAGAAGAAACAAAAATAAATTGGCACACACAAGTTGGAACAACAGCAGGAAAACAAGGATGCGGTGATTTCTGAGTAAATAAAAGCTACTTAAAAAAAAAAAAAAGGTTGTGGCATTTGTTTTGTTTTTTGCTTTGTTTTCCCATACTAACGACATCGCACGTGCTCAAAGAGATTGAAACGAGAAATGGGTGAAATAAAAAAAAATACAAAGTATCAAAATGATGTGGGATACAGGATCACCAATATTTGAAGCAAATTAAGTTGCTTCAAATATTGAAGGTTGAGGGTGTGGCCTGTATGCTATGAGCTCAGTCACTCATAGCAACCCAGCGAGGAAGAAGCTGTGATACTTTGTTCTGAGTGTAAGTGGGTAGCACTGAAGTGGACAGGCCGGAGCCGCTTTTAGTTAAAACTGCAAAACTTCCAAAGGCATGCATTTAATCTGCTCCCTGAAGAGCGCATCCTCACACTGAATTATTTGCTCCTATAAAGACTGTACTTTAGTGGTGTATATTATATTCAGGATTGCTTAATTTTCACCAAGATATAATTTTGGAATATTTTTTTTTGTCACTTTCCACTCTCCATCCACCAAAAAAGCCAAACCAAACCAAAACAAAACAAAGAACACACACACACACACACACACACACACACACACACACACAAATCCCCAAACAGAAACAGAAACAAAACAACAACAACAAAACTATGCCCATTACCTGCCAGCACACTCTCTTTCTGCCCCTGGTCCCAGCAAGTGCTAATTACTTTACATCTTCATGCCTGTGCCCCCTCTGCCATCCCTATAGGGCTGGCACCTCCCAGCATCTGACCATACGTGTTTGGGTTTGGTTTCTTCCCATTTGTCGCCATGTTTTCGTTATTGTCACCGCTAGAGCGTCATTTCTTTTGAGCGTGGAGCGATACCCCAGATTGTATGTCCCGTTCTACGGTCCCATGTCCTTGTTTGCCCATGAGCTTTCCTGCCCTGTTAGAGTCACATCACCCGACGGAGACACCTAGAAACCTGTTTAACTGTCCTGTCCAGGATTCCTCCAAGTTCCACATGCAACGCTGGAGCCTTCTTTCCCAGAACAGTGCTAGCATTCTGAGGAACGAGTTTGCTATAAAAACACAGTTTTTTTGAGAAACGCTACCTCAAATATTGCGCAAGAGAGCCTTTCGGGAGAGGCAGAATGGAATCATTCCAAATGCTTCCTTCCCTTAATCCAATCCAGCATCTTTGCATATGAAACGCACATTATAATAATAGCACTAACATTATGGCCCCATTTCTATTTTGGGTTGGGGAAAATAGGTTAGACTTTTCCCTTTAAATATGCCTCTTTTTGGTTAAAAAAAAAAAAAAGTAACTACTAGGTTGCTCTGGCGAATTTCCATCTGTCACAGCAGAACATGTCACTCAGCTAGGTGATTGCTGGAATGACATTTCCTTTATGGGGCGGTTCACCCCATCCATGTCCCTGTGACTTTCCGAGAACCTAGCCGAGGGTTTGGCACATAGTTAGGCCTGCAAACCGTTTGTGGGGGGATGGGGCGTGGGTGATGGATTTGTGGCTGTCTAATTTTGTGCAAAGAAAATCGAAGACCCCTCCCACCCCATATTTTGTCAGGGGACAGATCCATCGATCCTGGAAAGGGCTAAGCATCCTGCCTCACGGAGCAGCAAGAGAGAGAGAGACACGTTAGCCAGGCTCTGTCTTCGGCCTTCTGCTTTATAACTCTCGCATTCTGACATCTACAACTTAAAGGTTGGAAACTCACTTCTCAATCTAAATTTCAAATGAAAATTTTAAAATTATGATTAAAAAAAAAAAAAAGAAAAGAAAGAAAGAAAGAAAGAAAAGAAAACCGGGCTTGAGTTGTTGCTAAAAGGAATTACGCCAAGAAAGCAAGATCTGGGGTTTTTCTGTGTTTGGAATGTTGGAGGCTGGGAAAGAAAGTAGGCGCTGGTCCTCCGTGGGGGTGAAGAAGTGACAGGGCTCCTGCAGTGAGCAGCTCCGAGAAGGCAAGGCCGAAAGACAGAAGCTGAAGGAAGGGCGAGCGTTGGGCGGCGCCCCGCCGGACTGCTGTGCACCTCAGCTTCAGTCTTCCTTATTTGCACACCCAGTTTCTGGAGTGACAAAAAATGTCACTGAATAACAAAACAGATCTAAATGCAGCCTGTAGTAGAAAACCTAAAGAGATGGGCAGGTTGCTTTGACCTTCTGAGTGGACTGGGTCTACCTACTGTAGAGCTCAAATCGATGTACAGCAGAGGATAAAAAAACCCGCTATCTGTGTATTACAGGAGTCTGTGTCCAAAGTGAATTAGACACTCCCAAGGAATAAGAAGTCCGCTTAAATGATTCACCACTGATCATAAGATTATGCTAGAAATGACTTCACTTCAAATTTGTCTGGGAAGATGTCATATTTGAAATTAAGTGTGACTAAGGACGTAGTTCAGTATAGAGCACTAGCCTGGCATGTGCAGGTCCCTGGTTTCTTTGCCAGCTCTTTAAGGAAAAACAGAAAGAAATGAAGCATAAACCCAGGAATCTCTCTTCTCTCTTCGTCTCTTTGCCATTTTATGTATAATTTTGACATTCTTAGAGATGGCAAATTCCAAGCCAGCACGTTTTGTAAATCAACGTATAGGTCACTTTGCCAATTTTCATTAAAAGTTATGAAGGTACCAAGCAGGTGGCCTGGGTATTCTCCTGGGCCCCTGGAGCCCTCTTGGCCTATTTTCCTGAATTAGAATATGAATCAGTTCCTAGCCTTTCCCATCACCTCCATGCCAATCAACCATTCCTCCCCCAGTATTTAATTTGATAGTAGCACACTGTACTGTCTTAACACCTTTGGGTAACAATAATAGCGCTTCTCCCCACCTCTACCAGGGTGCTGACCTCAGTGTCCGACGTAAATTCTTTCTGAATAGAACGGAACACTTAAAATAGAAGTTCCTTTTCTGAGAATGGGAATCAAGTGTGGAAAAGTGACGTTTCTATTATTTGTTTGCAGAAACCTGCCAGTCAGGGGATCCTGTAGGCTGTGAGGTAGGGACCAATGCTGTCCCTGTAGGGAGAAAGGCTTCCTTTTCCCCAACCATCATGGTCCATCTGGGAGGGGAAAGAGTTGGGTCCTCAGGAGTAGAATCCGCAGGTTGGCCGAGGAACCTGGATCACGTAACCCCTTGCTTACACTGGACCTGTTCTGCCATTTTGACATATTTGCACAGAGGAGGGAGCCAACTCCTCTCTATTTGCCTTCCCCTTGCAAGATAATCTTTTATTGCTCCACAGCCCCTCTCCGGGCTGGGACAGATATAAACAGAACAAGCTTTGACGCACGAACCAGCATGAACAGGTATAGCACGCCTCCCACTTCTTAGCTTTTAGCACCATATTCCTAACAATTCAGTGAGTCGGCTCACTGGGTTTAGACTGGGGACAAGGTGCTTTGGGGCAGTTTGCTCAGGAGCTGTCTGCCTTTTCCAAGTCACTTACCGTCTGTGAACTTTCATGTTTCTATAAAGGATTTCCAAGTTGGGTAGACTCTACTCCACAACAAATCAACTCAATGAATTGTTAGGATAATGATAATAAAAAGTAACACACTTAATGCATTCTATAAATATCCCGAAGACCCACAGAAATGGGGCAGACACGGAGCTTGCCGTCCAGATCCTTTGACTGGATTCTTACAGGTTTTTTTTTTTTTTTTTTTTTTTTTTGTTTTTCGAGACAGGGTTTCTCTGTGTAGCCCTGGCTGTCCTGGAACCAGGCTGGCCTCGAACTCAGAAATCCACCTGCCTCTGCCTCCCAAGTGCTGGGATTCAAGGCCTGCGCCACCAACGCCCGGCTGGATTCTTACAGTTTTAACAAAGAGATCTCTGATCTCTTAGTGTGCTTTTTAATCATGAGATAAACTCTATGACCAAAACCACCTTGGGAAGAAAGGGGATTATTTCATGTCACCGCTTACAGTCTCTCATGAAGGAAAGTGAAGACAGGACTCGGAGCATGAACCTGGAGACAGGACGCTGCTTACGCTCTTGCTCCTCGTGGCGTGTTCAGCCTCTTTTCTTTAGAGCCCTGGGCCACCTGTCCAGCGGCGACACCACTCTCAGTGTGCTGGCCCTTCCCACAGGCCAACCAGACCAAAATGTTCTCTTGTTTTGTATTTTTTTTTTCCAGTTGAGATTTCTTCTTGCAAGATGACCCAAGCTTGGGTCGAGCTGAGAAAAAGAAAAAAAAAAAAAGAAAGAAAGAAAGAAAAAAGAAACAACAACAACAACAACAACAACAAAACTAACCAGAATATGTAGGAAGTAACAGTTTTCATGACGGATAAAACAGACTTTTGGAGGCACAATATACCCACAGAAGTGAGGAAAAAGTTGGAAACTGGAGAAACGAATCTGAGGTTGCCTTCTACCGGAGAAGCGCAGGCTAGATTATTTAACTCCAGTTCCTTCACAGTTGATATCGGGAAGTGATGCCTTGTGGGACCGTGAAAGGCAGCCTGCTTTCTGGTCGAGCTAGGTTTAAACCCCGGAGACCCAGCAGATAATTCTGGAAGGGACAGAAGGCCGTTTGCCACGCTCTCAGACAGTAGGCTCCTGACAGGAGGCCTCAGCTTTCCTTTATTCTGTGGCCATCAGTCCCGTAGGGCAAAGCCCCAAGGTCCTGGTGCTCTGTCTGGACGCCACCCCCACGGTTACCTGGCAACAGCCAGGTAGACCCCGCCCACTATAAAAAGGGGCTGTTTGCCCCCTCTTCCCCCTCTTCCTCTTCCTCCTGAGTCCTGCTTCTTCTCTCTTGCCCTCTCCGGCTCTTTTCCCTCCCCCTGCCCCTTCCATGTGGCCGTGGCGAGCCTCTACTTTTCACTCATCACAACTCTCCACCAACAATAAACGTTTAAAAAAAACGTGGACTGCCTCTTCTCATCTGGACCCGGCACCGTGTTGGAGCAGGTCTTCCTCTGGAGAGCCACAGTCTAGTCTCCCGCGGGAAACCTCTCTGTGCTCCAAGACAGGCTCTCCTGCCAAGCCCCTAAGCAAACCAAGGACTCTCACCCAGGGGGAACCAGCCAGAGCCCTCCTTTCCCTCTTTGCCTTCGGTCCCAGGCTAGATCCAGCCACACGGCCCCCACCCTGTCTGTTCTCAACTCTTCCGCAGCATCTGCAGTGCCCAAGACTGAGAGAACCTGTTGTCCCTGTCCACCACGCAGCCGGGGGGACCCACAAGCCCAGCCCTGCTGGTTCCCCTGAGGACTCCAGACTGTCCTTACCCATCCCCCATGAGTGGCTTAGGGTGCATGCAGTTCAACTACCCGAGTCTGCCTCGCCCAGAGGCCAGAGCCCTGGCCGGACGCGGGCCACCATTTTAACCCACAATACCTGCTCCGCATCTCTCTGGTTAGCGTTGAAGAAAAACTAAAGAAAGCACCAGTGGGGCTGCCTGGAGTGTGCAAGAGCCCTCAGACTTTGGAAATGTATGTGTATTTGTCATCTTTCAGAATTGTTCTTGAATAAAAAAAAAAAAAAAAAAAAAAAAAAAAAAAGGTTCATTCCTTTCCCTTTGAATAGATTCTCGCAAGTCAACACTTTCAAACCAAATGCTCGCTCTGCCTGTAGGGACTCTGATCGCCTGGTGTCCGGATGAGGATCTGATTGGGAATATAATATGGAGTGTCCTGCGGTGTCGTTTTCACTTTACCAGCAAGATGAATTTTGCTCTCTAGATGCTTGTCAGGGATTTGATAATGAGTAAACTCTTCTAACACATACTATGACTGAACTCAATCAGATTAACACTTGAAAGCAAAAGCTTCAAGGCCATTCTCATTCTGAACTGCAGTTCTATCTGTCCTTTCGAATTTCATCAGAAGTACTTGAGCCCAAGTGTCTGAGATGAAAGGGAAAGATCTGGTTCAGTCCTGTCTTTTTATGGATGGAGATATCTAAGAGTTGCAGGTTCTGAGCCCGGGTCTTGGACTGTTGGTGCTGGGTTTTATACCTGCTGAGTCTAAGTACCCGGGCTGTTGATGATCTAGCTACAATATCTCTTTCCTTCCCAGAAACTGGTTATACAAGAGAGGATGGATACATTTAGTAAAATCTCTAAAATGTGTTTCATGGGAAAAAAAAAACCCTGGTCCTTCCTTGAAAAGAGGATGCTTGGTTGGTCAAGTCTGAAAAACCAAGCAACCTGCAGTCTCCTCGGAGAACTCAGTGTACTCTATAGAGTTCAGTTATAGAGAACAACACGTCTCAGATACTCTGAAGCATCCATTTCTTCCGGGCTCCTTTGATGGCCTCTATGCTGATGTCCTAATCATACACTTTAGCTTAATCTGATAAGCCATCTCAGATCCTTTAGAGAGTAAGGAGGTTGTGAATCCTAAACAAATAATATGGCGCCTCTGCAAGCCTTGCTTCGGGCTCCTTTGGGGATGGTGATCTGTAACTGTCTTTCCCAATTTCCGGCTAGGGTCTGCAGCCACTGCCTCCCTGAGGACCCCTAAAGCTCTCTCTTACATCTTCTTGACAGCTGTGGAACACCAGGCAGGAAGTGTTCCAATTCACCCCTCTCTAAAGGTGAAATGGGTGTTGAGCAGACTGACTTCATTAGAATATATTTTGTCATTCATTGGGTCAGGCATCTAACCTTCTGTCATGCATAGGAGGTTGGACAAAATGCAGCCTCAAATTGTGGGAATTATCGCCCCCCCAAACATATTTCCTGAGGCTATAACGTTACCCAGCCCAACCACTCAAGCCAGAAACTTTGCTAATGAAGTTCCTTTGTGGGGCGTCCACGTACTCAATACTTTTAACTTCTACTTGACAGAGTTTTCCAAACCGGAAACACAATAGGAAGAACGGGGAGGCTTTCAGAACAGTACTCCGGGGCCTCCCCTCCAGCTGTTACGATCATTGACCTGGGTGTGGGGTCCAAGGATGTCAAAGTGAAGCCAGGATTGAAAACCATTCTTTTAACAGTGGCTTTAGTCAATCCTGTCTTTTCAACAGCATGTCACCATGTCACGGGTCTCTGCCATCACTGCCTCCCTTGTGGGCCATGAAAATGGCTCCCTAACTGACTTCCCTGACTCCTGTCCCTTCTGAGCTCTTTGTGTGGTACAATTTATGCATTTAAAAACACCAATTTGGCTTTTTTACTTTTTTTTTTTTTTTTTTTTTTTTTTGGCTTCATGTACCCAAGCGTCCCCCTCTGCCTTAGGTAAATCTTCTCCATTTGCATAATGGCAATCACCAGATTTATTAAGGAGCTGCTGCGTGTCAAGGATTGCACCGGGCATAACTACAGTGTTTCACTTGATCCTCTCAGCAGCCCGAGAGGTAGGTGGTAGCGTTATCCCTGTGTCACAGGGAGGAGATTGAGAGTTCTGGAAGTGAAGTAAATTGCCCCGTCTCAGAGACGGTGTATGTTGGAGGCTTATAGAAATGCAGGCCTATCCGTGCTCTTATGGGGTCCAGTGTTTTGGTACTTGGCCAAGTTAAAAGACAGAAGATGAACGCTCAGGTTTGTAGCCTCTCCTCTCAGGGATCTTACTAAAATATCTGGAAGGATAAAAGGAGGCTTTTACTTGCAAGTACAAAGAGGGTAGGAGAGGGGTCACTGGTTGAAATATTTCAAAGGACAGAAAGGGGATGGAGAGGGGTCTTGCGTAACCATGCTGTGTGTCTTATAGGACAAGTAGAACCAAAGAGGAACGAGTGGGGTAGCCCTGGAGAAGCTCATCAGCTCGACAATCTAGAACAGCGGAGAGTGTGGGCGCTGAGTGCATGAGCAGTAGTCTCTTCCCCTTGCTTGGAGCTGGGCACAGAAAACGGACAAATACACAATCGCCCTGGAGCAGCAGGCAGATGTGTTACGTAAAGAAATGGTTGAAGCCAGGCGTGGTGGCGCACACCTGTAATCCCAGCACTTGGGAGGCAGTGGCAGGTGGGATTTCTGAGTTCGAAGCCAGCCTGGTCTAGAGAGTGAGTGCCAGGACAGCCAGGGCTACACAGAGAAACCCTGTCTTGAAAAACCAAAAAAAAAAAAAAAAAAAAAAGAAAAGAAAAAGAAAGAAAAGAAATGGTTGAGAAAAGGGGCAGGATTTGGTGACTACATGCATGTTATCATAGCGCGCGCACGTGTGTGTGTGTGTGTGTGTGTGTGTGTGTGTGTTGGGGGTGTTATCTCAAACTGCCTAAGGGAGGTCTAGAGAGTTTGCCCAGCACGCACCAGTCCCTGAGTTCAACCCTCAGAACCACATAAAGCCAACGAGGTGGCACATGCTTACAGCCTCAGCACTCCAGAGACTGAAGTAGGAGACTCGGAATGTAAGGGCATTCTCTGCTCTGTGGTGAGTTCAAGACTGGCTCTTGGATACATGTAATTCTGACTGAAGGTTATGGGGGTTGAGAGGGACGAGAGAAGCATATGGTCAGAATGGCCCGTGGGTGCCTTGCATTCCTGAACTCCTATGATGAAGGAGAGTTTCAGAGAGAACAGAGGATCCTATTGGAGAAGCCAGGGTTTTCCTGGAAGCGAGCACTGGGTTACTGTTGTGTGGCAAAAAATTTTTCCTGGGGAAACACTACACAATGTCTACTCTCTCCAGATAGAAAACCCTATGACAGACCAAGGTAAGTTGTAACTTGGTGAACCAATGAGTTTTATTGGGTATTACTTAAAGGAATATTGGTGAAGGGTAACCTTTTTTTTTGTTGTTGTTGTTTTGTTTTTTTGGGTTTGGTTTTTCCGAGACAGGGTTTCTCTGTATAGCCCTGGCTGTCCTGGAACTTACTCTGTAGACCAGGCTGGCCTCAAACTCAGAAATCTGCCTGCCTCTGCCTCCCAGAGTGCTGGGATTGCATGCGTGCGCCGCCACCGCCCGGCTGGTGAAGGGTAACGTACAGGAGCAGCGACGACTCAAACACAGCCGCATCACCAACGCCCACGTAAGTCCAGGTGTCAGCTCACAAAGTGGGCAGCTGGAGCACACTGCACAGCATGCCTGTAACTGAACAGCTTGGAGTGTCCCTCCCAAGTGACTCAGGTGGTCCATAACTCTTCCAGGAAGTTCAGTAGAGTCTTTCAGCAGAGTCCAGGAAGTCTCAGAGTCTTTGCAACTTGGCTTTGATCTTCTGCTCAGCTCGTGTGGTTTGCTTTGGCAGGGGGTGGAGCTAGTGAATCTAGTCTGTTTCAGGGACTTCCTAAAGCTATTTCGGATTTGTTTACCTTTTCTGCTTAAGGAGATTCCCAGCCCGACTGAATGTTTCAATCTCAGGAGAAACTGTTGCACAACAACTACAGTGGGGTTCTCTGAAGCATTGCTTCCTTGCCAGTCACACACCATGTATGGAGTGGGCTGAGGAAGCATGCATCTGGGGTTGAGAGTTGGGGGCAGGGGTATAACCACAAACAGAGAAACCTCACGCAACACAGATTGATCTACCGGGATGACTTCCCAGGTCTTAACAGGACTATGATCCTTTTTGGCAACTTCAGGGGAACCTCATTTCTGTGCCTTTCCCCAGATTCCTTGGCTACATTCCTCGGCTGAAGGCCTCCTCCCTCCATTCCCAAGCCAGCAACAGCTGCTATGTCTTTGCACAGCCTTTTCTCTGCTTCTCATCTCTCTTCTTTGCCCCTTTGAAGAACCCTGGCAGTCACACTGAGACCGGTAGATGATCTCAGTCACTCTGTCATTACAAGAGACCTGGTTTACAGGTTCAGTTTCTCCTAACATCTTCTTTGCTGTACCATATGATATACACATAGGTTCTGGATGAAACATAAGGGTCAGAGAATCACTGAAGGAAGGCCCGAGACACTCAGATAGCATGCAAAAGCAGAGGGCATTTATTCTGCAGAAGCTACCAGCATGCAGAGGTCAGCCATTTATTCAAGATAGCAACAACCAGACAAACCCGCAAGCTCCTTTTAAGCACAGCTAGGGGAATTTTAGTGATGCTTATGTCATTTTTAATTACCTGATTGACCAGGTAAGTAGCAGTTACATTAGTACATTTCTAACTGGTTGCTTTATTAATTTTACCATTTTTGGTCAGGCTTTCTAGGAGATGTCCTTGGGCTGGCTATTTCTCTCAGCTAGATGTCAGGGTCTTTGCTTATTTGTTTGGTTTTGTTTGTTTGTTTGTTTGTTTGTTTTGGTTTTTCGAGACAGGGTTTCTCTGTGTAGCCCTGGCTGTCCTAGAACTCACTCTGTAGACCAGGCTAGCCTCGAACTCAGAACTCCGCCTGCCTCTGCCTCCCAAGTGCTGGGATTAAAGGCATGAGCCACCACCACCCCGGCTTAGGGCATTTTCTTATTAATTACCTATTACCTGAGTTTTGTTGTTGTTGTTGTTGCTTTGTTTTGTTTTGTTTTTTGTTTTGTTTGTTGTTTGTTTTGAGAAGCCTTGCTTGCTTCTTTGGGAAACTGAAGATTAGGACCTAATGTGGCTGCCTGCTCTAAAAATGGAGTGAGTTAGGTCCTCTCAAAAGGTAAGGACAACTTTGAGATGGGTTACTTTTCTATCTTCCATACTTCCCAATGGGAAAGAGTAAGAACAATAGCAAGGGAAGCCGAAGAACTTGTCACAGCTTAAGAGAGGTCTCAGGAGACATCGCGACTAAGTTTACTGTGGGGTCCTGTGACAGACAAAAGGCAGAAAGCATAAACCCAGGAAAGCTGGAAAAATAACGGTTGGACCAGTGATATATATATATCCATGTCGGTTCATTAATTATGACAAGGTACATGCAATATTAGTAAGCTATTAATCCCATTCACTTACTCTATTAATAACGAATAAAATGCAATATGTCTTCTAAAGAAATCTCCTTACTATCTTAGACGTTTTCAAGAAATCTGGAACTACTCTAACATAAAAGAGTTATTCTTCGGAACAGGAAAACAAAAGTTTTCTCTGGGGATAGAGCAGGAATGACAGTGTGAGGGAAGTTTCTCATAATCTTCTTGGGTATTAGATCATTTAAAAACATATGCATACACTGTTAAAATAGCAAACAAGAAAAGCATATGAGTGTGCAGTTCTCGTCTTTGCTCATTCAGCCTCCTCCTCAGAATGCGACTTCTCATTTTCACCCAGCCAGTCTTTAAGACCTAGGTGTAACTGAGTTGCAGACAAACTGATCATCCCAGCACGGAGGCAAGGGATTCCTGAATTTGAGGGGGCCTAGGCTATATATTGAGGTCCCCCCTCTCTCTTTGTGTGTGTGTGTGTGTGTGTGTGTGTGTGTGTAGATTAAATATCTAAAGCTTTGTGGGGTCTGTAACAACCAATGTAAGGACCTGCCTCTACATTAGGCATCCTGGCATCTGTTGTTATAATTATGGATATGTCACACGGCATCATTATTGCTTATTCAGTGTCTCCCTCCCTTACCAGGCTGTGACAAACCCCTTGAAGGCAGACACTGCCTGATTCATCTTTGCATCCCCAAAGATGATGCAGGATCTGCCTCACAATCAGATTGCTAACAACTTATACCAAGGTAATAGTCGAGGAAATGAGTTGATAGAAGAATACATGAATTGATGAGAGAAACAATCCACTGGAGGACCACGGGTCCGTTCCGTAGTCCTTGCCACCCCAGGTTTAGAGTTGTTTTTCCCGGTAACTGCAAACGTTGTGAATAGGAGATCTTATCAAGATAATGACTGCCTTGGCGCACATAGAGGGGAGATAAGATGCTGCCTAAACACTGGACTTGTCTGCAAAAGAAACGTCTGGGCTTAATATGCCCTAAATGTAAATTAGACGAAAGCTGTCTGTGGGTAAGCAGGTAGACTTGGGAATAGAACTCAGTGCCTGTCTAGCATGTGCAAGGTATGTTACAAACCTTGCCAGAAGCGCAAAAAATTTGCCAGCAAAACGCAATTGCTGCAACTGACAACAACAGTCCAACTGGGAAGAAAACATGTTACTTTAGCTGGCAACAGTGCAGGATCAATAATCTGTGGGAAACAGAGTTATTCATATAAAGTTCGTATTTAAGGCAAGTGCACTCAGTCTAGTGTGGAGCACAGCAGATCCAAACAGGAAGCTGTTTGTAAATAATAAAGCAGTGTGTTGTTTATTTATTTTTGTTTTGTTTTGTTTTGTTTTGTTTGTTGAGACAGGGCCTCACTATGTAACTCTAGCTGGTCTGGAACTCACTATGTAGACCAGGCTGGCTTCCAAATCGTAGGGATCTGCCTGCCTGTCCTTGTAGGGTAGTGGGATTAAAGGCACGTTCCACCATGCCCTGCTAAGTAGTGTTTGAAGTCCGATTTTACCCCATCACATTTCTATGGCATCTAACTTCCAGCTTCTTGGAGAAGCATCTTCTTGACATGCCCCTGCCTGCGTCTCTGAGCTCACTTTCTTCTTGACATTGGGTTTTTTGAAGGCCCCGCCTCTTTCTTGACTCAGGGAGCCTAGGGCTTGCTCCCCCTTCCTGGCTTGCTCCTCTTCTTCTCTGATCTTTGTCTCAACCCAAATGTCCCTCCTCAGGGAGGTACCACAGGTCATCTCATCTTAACCAGCTCACCTTCAAGTTACCTCTTCCTACAGGGACCTGCGCCCTTTTATTACACACACCGTTGGTAATTATCATGGTTATTTGCATGTTTTCCAGATCTTAGCTTTGATTTGTTTGTTTGTTTTCCCTCCCTGCTGAAAGAAATATCACCTCTGCCCCAGACAACTACTGTGTCTCTTCTGGAGTCCAAGTGTAAACACTGAACCCATTATGACCCTCTGCTGGGCCATTATAAACGAATCAGGAAACAAGGGAAACAGAGAAACAGCTCAAAGGGCAGTGGCTGAGGAAAAGTTCATTAAGGTGGGGTTTTATTTTTTCCCCCTCTTTAGGCTGAAGCAAACCTCCCACCAAGCCATAATTTGTGTCTTCATATGTGCTTTTTAGACATTCACGTTTAAATTCCTTTCCAGGAATGCTTTGATGCAAAACTGACTCACCTGTGTGGTCTGAAGGATGCTTACCTGGAAATACTATCAAAGTCACAAAGATGGCATCTTGCCCCAAAATACCTCTTTCTTTCTCTCCTTGTCTTCTGTCTCAAGGGTCCACTTTGTCAGCCCTGGATTTTAAGTCATGCCATTGTGTGGGCAGGCAGGAAGAATTTCTGCACCTGTACCTGAAACACACATCAAGACGTGGGTCCCAGCAGACAGGTATTCCTAGCTGGGCAGAAGCGTATACATCTTCATGTATCCTGACAAATCGTTTTTTAATCTTCTTGATGTCACTGGTGCTGTAGCTACTCAGACAATGGCTCAAGCCAATAGAAAGTCATTATTAGCCTGGCGGTGAGGTGAGCTTCTAAGCACAAGATCACGTCCTCAATTAACACCCCTCAGTTAGCAAGAATTGTCAGCCAGAAGCAGAACTGTAGAAAGCAGAAAGCAAGGTTAGGACTTAGAGACCTTTCCAGAGGTATGGGCCTTGGGGATTAGGTCTTTGTTCTCATTCTGGCAGCTGTTGCTGTCCTCATGCTGGGTTCCAAGGAGTGAATGTGAATGGTACCTCCGTCATAGTGTCAGCTGCGCTCTAAGGTCTGGGGCCTCTTACACCTGGCCTGCCGCTAGGACAAAAAATAAATAAAAGGAGGAAAATAATAAAAACATATATAAACATAAACATAAATATGAGAGAAAGATTTAAAGTGCAGAGTAAATAAATATTGATTATTGATTATTGATTATTGATAATGGTCAGCTTATACAAATAAAGGTATTCAGAGTCTGAATTTTTTTTTTGCCATCATCATATTTCAGTCAATTAAAAGCCAATGTGCTAGGAACTTAGTTTTGATGGAGCTATGTTAAGATAATTTTGCAAATGTGGTGGTTTGAGCAGAAATGTGCCCATAGACTCAAATGCTTGGTCAATGTTTGGTCAGGCAGTGTGGCCTTGTTGGAGTAGGTGCGGCCTTGTTGGAGGAGTGTTTCACTAGGGGTGGGCTCGGAGGTTTCAGGGTGTCTCGGTTCACTTCCTGCTGCCTCTTGGTTTGACTGTAGAACTCTCAGCTCCTTCCCCAGCACCGTGTTTGCCTGCAAACTGCCACGCTTCCTGCCTTGATATTAATGGACTAAACCTCTGAAACTGTAAGCCCCAATGAAACGCTTCATTTTATAAGAGTTGCCATGGTCACGGTCTCTTCACAGCAATAAGAACCCTAAGACACTGAATAATATAGGTGTTTTGAATATTAACGAACTTTCTGGAAAGAATATAGGCTACGTAAAAGTCACCAAATTAACTGGTTTCATGGTCCTAAGAATCCCTTGCTTGAAAATTTCCAAGGAACTGGTTGCCGGAAATGCTTCTTTGCCCCAAGGTGTTTGTAGCTCATCCGTATGCTTTGACAAGAGCAGCAAACACCCAGTATTATGCAAAATATCCCATAATTGGTAATATGGACCTAACTTCTAGTTTGGTTCAACATTTCAGCATTAAAATGGCAGATACGAGAATCAGGTGGCCATATAAGGAAGTGTATTTTTTATTAGGTATATTCTTTATTTACATTTTAAATAGTTTCCCCTTTCCTGGTTCCCCCTCCCCTCCCCACAAATCAGTCTGGCGGTTCCTCAGACAACTGGGCCTGATACTACCAGAGGACCCCATTATACCACTCCTGGGCATATACCCAGGAAGTGTATTTTAAAAAGCAAGAAAACAGACAGCAGCGCATCACATATGTTGTTCACAATTCTGTCTGTATATCATGTGCCATATCTGTGTATCCATCTTTAGGTGAGCGTGTGGGAGCCAGACGCAGAGTTGGTTGTCTTTCTGTCACTCTCCACCTTATTTTTCAGTATCTCTCACTGAACACGGTGCTCCATGAAGTGGTTAGACCAGCTGACCTGCAAGCTCCGTTCTCCTGGCCACTCCCCTTTCTATGTGGGCCATGGAGATTCATCCTCAGGCCTCCATGCCTTCACGGCATCACTTTACCAGCTGAACCCTCGCCTCAGGTTCCAGGTCAGCTCCCAGACATCTAAAGAACAGAATCTCATAAAAACCGAGTATCCGCAGTAACACTAAGGACTTAGCGCTGGATATTCATGGAGATGGGAGTGGCTTAGATTTAAACATATGTAATTGTCTTGTTATTTGCTTATGTTTTAATTGTAATGTTGATCAAATATATCCTAATGGAAACATTCCAGCAAACAGAATGTAAAAATAAGCTCTGTCTCCAGCACTGTAATTTCCTCCTCTGCATGATGAGAATGAGCGATCGCTCCGGCGGACTTTCCCCTTCCCGGAAGTGTTCACTTAAGCTCCCAACAATCTCACAGGGAGAAGCACTAGCAGAGAGAAATCTGCCTCCTGCTATATTTTTCCCCATCTTCTACCTTTAGTGATTGACTCTCAGTGCTTAGCTGAAAAGATACTGTTTCTAAGCGTCTTTTGTGTGTTTGTGTTATAAAGTAACATTCTGGATTCGAGTACGTTCCAGTAAGCAAGCACACATGCTGAGCGCGTTTCCTCCTCTTCCTGTTCCATCTCCCTGGAGAGCAGACATGATGGCTGGATTTCCAGCAGCTCTGTCGAATCACAAGATTCAACAGAACAGTTCAGTCACTGTCCTTTGTATGTATATTACCTGTAATTCTTTGTGACCTGCGTTTCTGGTTCATTTAAATATCTTTTAAATATCACCTATTTGTGTGTTTGGTTGTTCTGGTTTTGTTTTGGTTTTGTTTGTTTTGAGAGAGAGGTTCTCTGTGTAATAGCCCTGGCAGTACTGGAACTTGCTTTGTAGACCAGACTGTCCTCAAACTCAGAGATTCCCCCTGCCTCTGCCTCCTGAGGGCTGGGATTAAAGGTTTAAATACCATCTTTAATGAACGCACTTAATTTAATTGCATAGAAGATGTAGCTTACTAAAACCTGAAGCAAACCAGTCCCATGGTTTGGACATTTAAGACATTCTGGGATTTTGTTGTTGTTGTTGTTGTTGTTGTTTGGTTTTTGTTATTGTGGCATTTTTTGTAAATAGAAAACATTTTGTTTTGTAAATAGCATTCTTATGCATTTATTTTCAGCCCAATCTTTGCATATTATAGTGATGTATTAGCTCAGTTAAAATGAAGACAAAATTCCAGTCCTTGGCTGTTTTATCTTGCTTCCACACCTCCATCACCACTGTAAAATAGTATAATGTCCTCTGCAAGTTTATACTAACACTGGACGCATCTGTCCATTTACTCAAATCTTTGTCTTTGTCTTATGAATGTCATATCATGCAGCTAAAAACATATGTAACAAAATGTCTGTAGACGTATAAAACATAAACAACATTTAAACTATGTATAAAATGTATACATATGTATAAAAATATAAACATTTAGACTATTTCCGTGTGTAAAATTCAGTTGTATCAGTTTCCTTCACTTTGCTCCACAATCGATACCATTATTGATTTCAGCATCTGCACCTATCAAATGATAATCATCCTTTCTGTCTTTCTGTAGCCTGTGGCAACCCTTCATGCCCCCATGCATTTGACTGATGTAGGTATTCCATAGGCATGGATTTAAAGCAGTGTCTTCTGGGTGCATTTTCAGACATTATCCATGTTGTAGCCCATGGAGTAGGATTGTTTTCCTTCCAGAGACTGAATGTAATGTATATGTGCGTGTAAGTATGGATGTGGATGTCTGTACATATATCACAAGTATATACACATATCACATCACATGTATGTACACATATGTTCCATCACAGTTTTATCCAGTCATCCATCACTGCTACTTGGATTATGAGCATGGGTTGGCTGTGGTGCGTAATGTGTCATTGATGCAAGTTTATTTGTTTGTTTGTGTCACTGCTTTGCTGAGTCATGTAGTAAGCTTATTTTTAGTTTTTATGAATCCACCTTAAATTAAATGTAAGGACCCACCACACAGATCTCATCTATCGCCTCTGCATCGTTTCACATTTTTCTAATTTAACTTTTTTATTTCTTCATTTTACATCTCACTCACTGACCCCCTTCCGGCCACAGACAGCAACAGCTTTTGGGACAGCCCATGCTCTAGTCGCTCAGGACCCACACGAGGACCAAGCTGCACATCTGCAACATATGAGCAGGGAGGCATAGGTCCAGCCCATGTCTGTTCTTTGGTTGGTGGTTCAGACTCTGAGAGCCCCCAAGGGTCCAGGTTAGTTGAATCTGCTGGTCTTCCTGTGGAGTTCCTGTCCCCTTCTGGGCTGCAATCCTGGCTCCTATTCTTCCATAAGAGTCCCCAAGCTCCACCCACTGGCTGTGGGTCTCTGCATCTGTTTGAGTCAGCTGCTGGGTGGAGCCTCTCAGAGGACAGTCATGTTAGACTCCTGTCTGCAAGCATAGCAGAGTATCAATTATGGTGTCAGGGATTGGTGCCTGCCCATGAGCTGGGTCTCACATTGTTCGGGTTATTGGCTGGCCGTTCCTTCAGTCTCTGCTCCCTCCCCCATGCCTTCATTTCTTGCAAAACTTTCAACCCTAAACGTACCATTTCACATTGTTATCAACAGAGCATTCGGTTCAAGTAGCTTTACATCCTGTTTGGCATTTATTTTTCATACTTTTAAATAATGGCCATCCTGTAGGTGTTTCTCAACCTGTGGGTTGTGACCCTTGAAGGGTTGCATATCATGTGTGTGTGTGTGTGTGTGTGTGTGTGTGTGTTTTATTTTATTTTATTTTATTTTATTTTATTTTATTTTATTTTATTTTATTTTATTTTATTTTATTTTATTTTATTTTTGAGACAGGGTTTCTCTGTGTAGCCCTGGCTGTCCTGGAACTCTCTCTGTAGACCGGGCTGGCCTCAAACTCAGAAATCTGCCTGCCTCTGCCTCCCAAGTGCTGGGATCAAAGGCGTGCAGCACCACCTCCCAACTTGCATATCAGATATTTATATTACAATTTATAACACTAGCAAAATTAGTGTGAAGTAAGCAATGAAATAATCTTATGGTGGATGGGGGCGGGTCTTCATAACATGAGGAACTGTGTTCAAGGGCCATGGCAATAGGAAGGTTGAGAGCCCCTGGATTAAAGCATCCTTTCATATGATTAATGGCATTTGTATTGTTCCTCCTGGGGAGAGGTGTCTATTCAAGCACTTAACCCATTTTTAAAATTGAATCTATGTATTTGTTGTTGTTGAAATATAGTGTGTGTGTGTTTGTGTATTATGGACACTAATCCCTTACCAGAAACATTGTAGCTATTTTTGTATTTCATCGTTATCCTTGACTCCTCATTGGGTCATTTGATGCATAGAAATGTTGAATTTTTTTACCAAGTGAAATGTATGCTCTTTTGTTGCTTGGGCCTCGAGCATTTGTTATGACTTGAACGTACAGTGCCCTCCCCGTCCCACACACACAGGTTCACATGCTGAGGATTTGGTCCCCTTATTTTGGAATGTTTTAACGCAGGGTCTACCTGGAAGAAGTAGGTTACTGAGGGAGAGTCCCTCAGGATGCTCTGGCCCTGGCCCCCTCTCTGCTCCTCGCCTTGTTTCCTATCTGTCAGGATGTGAACAGGTCTGAGTCACAGGACTCTTCCACTGTCTGTTCTGCTCAAGCACATAGGCCTGAGTGACCAAGAACGGAAACTTCTAGAACCATGAAGCAAAAACAAACAAACAAACAAAAACAATAAAACAAAAAAAAAATAAAACAAAAAAAAAATAAAACAAAAAACAAAACAAAACAAAAAAACCTTTCCTCTTTTTAAGTTGTTCTGTGAGGTATTTTGTCATAGTAATGACAAAAGCAGCTAATAATGTCTTTCTGGAGACTTTTCATTACATTTTATCTCACCAGCTTTCCTTTCGGGTGTATGTTTAAGACATTGGTCTATTTCAAGTTAATTTTTGCTGATATTGTAAAGCCAAGCTCCCCCTCCTCCTCTTCCTTTCTATCCTTCCTCTTCTTTCTCCTCCTCCTCCTCCTCCTCCTCCTCTTCCTCCTCCTCCTCCTCCTCCTCCTCCCAGTCTCCTTGTTATTTGCAAAGGCTCCAACACTGATCTGTTCCGCAAGCCCCCATCCTTCAGCCCCCTTTTAATTCTGAGACAGATTCTTGCTAAAAACCCAAGGCTAGCCTCAACCGACATCCTCCTAGGTTAGCTCATGGAGTAACTGGTGTTTCCCGTGTGTGCCACCACGCTTCATTCTTTGCACATGTGATGCCTTGATCAACTCTGACAACAGCTCCTGCCTGCTTTCTGGCTAAGAAGAGGCACAAGCACTCCTATTTCTCACTTGCTATTGTGAATGAACCTCCCTAGTCTCCCATCCCCAATACATATGTGTTAGATTTTCTGCCTGCTTCCTGTGGGGGGCTTTTAGGAAATGGATTTTCCCTATTGATCACTAGATAGCTAGTTTATTTTATTCTGGAATTTTCAGTTGATTTTTCTCAGGATTTCTATGTAGATAAATTTTTTTTTCTACATACCACATGAAATTTAGGTAGCATCCCCCATTTTCCTAACAAAATTAAGTTTGCTGCTTTCCCTAAAATGGGGCTTTAATTAAGCCCTCTTTAATTAATGAAGCCAGGAACATGCATGCTTTAATTGCATACCATTGCCCTGGCACATCACTGAGCTCCCAGCCATATCTCTTGTATATATTGATTAGCACATTTTAATCAATGTTTGTCCCAGCAAGTCAGCATCACCTGAGAGCTTGTTAGAAATGCAAATCCTTGGGTCCTCCTCTAGACCCAAGTCGTAACGTGCATGCTAAAAATGTGTGGATAATTTCTATGTATCTAAAGCTGTGGCATTCTGCTTTAGAACTTGGTGAAATAATAGTTTTTCGTTTCTTTAAACTTTTCCTCCTCCACTTCACAGGTAATTAAAGACTAGAGACACTAGAAAAAAATATCATTCAAAAATAGCAGTAAATAGACTGTGAAGTCACAGGATACAAAGGAGAAATTGGGATTAGGAAGCAGCTAGTTCAGAATGCCCAAAATATAACCCTTGTAGCAGCTCCCCCAAGTCTAAATATGGCAGGGTACCCTAATAATTCTAATAATCTTCTTTACGTGGAGTCACTTTCTTTTATATGGCAAATGAAAGTTTATATCACTTCCACAATCAAAACCTGCATTACTCTCCAAATAATGAATTTATTTATGAAAGCAAGTGGTTAGTTGGAAACTTAATGTCAACAAATTTCAGAGTAAGGCAAGGTTTTACATCAGTGAAAACACTTTTAAAGGTTACTTAAAAATCATTAAGTTTCGAGGGATGAGGATGTACCAGGTACAAATGTAAGAGTTTTGATCTTCTCAAGGGCCTCAGGAGGCCTTCAGTAACACTGCTTGCATTCTGCAGATGAGGACACAGGGATGTGCAGATGCTAGACCATGTGTGAGATGCCACACAGCTTTGAATCCAGGCACATATCCAGAATCCGACTGTGCTACCTGCTGTGACTTCTCAGTACCAAGAAATCCAAGTCAAAGCGCGTGTTTCTTTTGACAGAACAAAGTCTTCCGTTTTCTGTTTACATTTATGTTCAGTATCACTTATTGTGGTGACTTGAATAAGAATGGCCCCCACGGGATCCTTTACTTGAATGCTTAGTCACCAGGCAGCGGAACTGTTTGGTAGGATTAGAAGGATTAGGAGGTGTGGCCTTGTCGGAGGAAGTGTGCCACTGGGGGTGGGCTTTGAGGTTTTAAAAGCCCACACCATGCATGTCCTCTCTCTCTCCTTCTCTTTGCCTGTGGATCAGGATGTAGAACTCTCAGCCACTCTTCTAGCACTCCACCTGCATGCTGTCATATTCTCTGTCATGATGATAATGGATTAAACCCAATGAAAAGCTTTCTCTTATAAGAGTGGCCTTGGTCATGGTGTCTCTACATAGCAATAGAGTCTTAAGACACTTATGATAGGAGTTTCTACCCTAATTGAATGTCAGCGTTGTTTTACATTATTTAGTGAGGGTGAATGAGGTAGAAATTTTTGGTTTCTTTGGCAACTCAGTAGTGTTGTGTGATATTTTTCTGGAAACTGTCTTCTGAGAGGATGTTTTTTGCTGAAGCAGACGTGTAGGTGGAAGTTTTGCTGAGAATAGTCGTGTTTTTCTGAAAGCTGCCTGGCAAAGAGCATGTGCTGTTTTTGCTAGACTGGATGCTTGAGAAAACTCTTGATATTTGGAAAGGGTATAAATACAGCTCAACAGACAGTGGACGACACTGTGTGGTATTGGTTCGCCTTGCCACTCTTGGCTGACCGTGACTTTGTAGAGAAGAAATGCACCAAAGAATTCCTTGTGGTGTTCTAGCAGCTTCTCTCCCGCTTCTGCAGACTTGGGCCCACTGGCAGAGCCCATTGGTTTCTTCTGGATCAAACTGCCTTTGCCAATTCATGAGTGGTGTTTGTGAGTAGATCAAGCTACCACTGCTGATTGTGTGAACTAAACTGCTGGTATCCTGACAATGCAGATTGGATTCTCCCCAAAGAACTATTCCTAAACAGAGCCACATCCTCCTTTGCCCTGTTAACCTTTCCTTCCCACCGCCTCTGCTGGGTGGTGGGCTGGAAAGGAGCTGCAAGCATTTAAGTACAATTATTAAAGCAGGTTTTTAAAAAATGTAAGCCTACAGGTGAGGGCACATGCCATGCACATTCGAGGAAGTCAGAGGACAGTTGTGGGGCCTACTTCCTTTCCCTTCTTGCATCATGTGAATTCTGGGAATTGAACCCAAGACATCTGAATTGAGGGCAAATGCCCTTACCAGGTGGCCTTGAACATCAACTCTTGAAAGAAATAGCTTGTCATATTGTAGATAAAATATAATAATGTAACTAGAAATTCTGAGCATTGGGGCTGACAACTAGATTCCTTGATTCTAAAATCCTTCCCATGAAATCTAGTAATTAAAGTGCTTTCTTTAAAAAAAAAAAAAAGTTTATTTTTTTACATAAATAGGAGTTTGCCTGCATGTAAATGTGTGTTCTATGTACATGTTTGGTGCTCTTGGAGGCCAAAAGAGAGCATCAGATCCCCTGAGACTGGAGTTACAGAGTGTGAGCTACCATAGGGGTGCTGGGAATTGAATCTGGGTCCACTACAAGAGCAGCAAGTGCTTTTAAAAACTGAGCAATCATCTAACCCCCTTGAAGTCCTTTCTTCATTTGTATAACCAATGCCTGACAAATCCCCTTCCTCTCAACAAAATATGAGAAGTCACAGATATCCTAGGATAGTTTGCATTTTCTAATTTTTATTAAAATATGGCTAAAATAAAATATGTGTCCTTATGTCCCCTAAAATTTGTGCCTGAGAATTATTTTTTATTTTTGTTTTTTCGAGACAGGGTTTCTCTGTGTAGCCCTGGCTGTCCTGGAACTCACTCTGTAGATCAGGCTGGCCTTTCAAACTCAGAAATCTGCCTGCCTCTGCCTCCCAAGTGCTGGGATTAAAGACCTGAGAATTATTAACCTCTTGGTTTAGTGTCTGTTGTTGTTGTTTGTTTATTTGTATGTGGTTGTGGTTGTATTTAGAACCCAGGGTAGGGCACACACTCTACCACTGATAAACTCCCAGCATCATATCCCTCCATCCACATGGAAAAAAAAACATAAAAATCTATTTATGGCTACAGGGGAGTCACATTAGACTCTACTTCTTCTTCGCTGGCCTCTCTTCAAATTCAGGAATAGATTCTTGAGTCTTTTAAAACTAAAATGGCTTGTTAGTCTTTATAATAAATCCCACTGTGGTCTATTGGTAAAGACATTGGCATGTTTGATGTAGGTAAATATATACAGAGGAGATGAACTGTAGCCCTCAGATTGGTGTTTAATATGTACAATTTTGTCAATCAACATAAATTCCCCATGTGATCTTGCATCCTGCCAGCTGAGTGGGAAATCTAACTGCATTCATGTATAGCATCTGCTTCTCTCCAGCTCCAGATGTTCAGGGGTCATGATCAGTTAAGTCTCCTAGCTATAGGGTGCAGTGGTCATGGCCTCTGCCACCCTGATGGTCTCCCTGGAGTTCTGCTGCTTCTGACCTGCTCTGGGGCCAAGGACTGGCTAAAGATTTCTGGGCTCCCAGATGTTGTTTGGTCACAGGGATGGATGCCTCTCTGTGCAACAGCCTGCAACATCCTTTCCTTCTTTCATGGTTGTGGACTCTAAGAAAGAGTCCTCCTGGACACCTGCTTGCTCGTGCTTTTCTGACGTCACAATTTTCCCAAGCCATGAAACATAGTCTCGCTTAACATGGGGAAATGGGACTTTAGGTGCTGTTGTCTGCATACCCTAAAATACCTGTCCTGAAAAGTAGTCCTCACTGCAGTGGTAACAAGATGCAAGGCTTTGGGGGGGAAGTAACTAAGTCCTGAAGTTTCTCCCTTATGAATGGGTTATTGCCTTACCAAAGGGCTATAGACTGCTTTGCTGGTTTTTGCTCTTCTACTGGGATAGGTGTCAACCTAATGAACAGCACAGAGAGAAGCTCTCCTGAAACAGCCCATTTAAAAGTGTCAGAAGAATGGTGATCTACAATATATCTACCCTGCGATATACGTACCCTTCACCATGCGAAGACCATAGGTGTGTCATCCAGGGAGGCAAGGCTTTTGAAATACAAAGGGAGGAAAGTTACATAAGTTGTTTCTGGAATGATTATCCTTGGGAACAGAAATAACAAGGGCGGCTTCCGTCCAAAACTGTATAGATAGTTGCTATATAGACATCTTCACAGAGGGGGGCCAAGATTCTTTGTGCAAGACTGGTGTTTCTCGGCAATCAGTTGAGATGGTTCTTGTCATGAGGTAGCTGCTCCTATGGGTCTCCCCTTGATGGCTTCCTGGCTCTGCTGTGCCTGGACTTGGAAGCAGACAGCAGCCACTTTGTCAGCCACTAAACCTGCTGGTGTCTTGATCTCAGACTTCTAGGCCTCCTGAATGTGCGATATATTCCTGATCCTCATAGGATCAACCCAGTCAGGAGAAAGGCAGTACAAAAAAGAGATCGTCTACTAAATCCCTCTCACATACGCTAAAGCATTTAACTATAACCCAAATTATATAATAACTAAACACTGATCCTGGTAGAGCTGGCCTTCGGTGGTGTATACAACTGACCATAGAAGGGCTGAGTCTTGCCTAGCATTGGAGAGGCCCTGATCTCCAGTATGGCAAAGAGGAGGGGGGAGGTAGAGGGGAAGAAGTTGGGGAAGGAGAGAGGCGGGGAAACAGTTCATTGCAAGTTGGCATTCTTCACAGAAATGGAGCCTGCTTCTGACACCTCTCTTCCTGTAAACCTGGTCACACAACCTGTGGTGGAAAAGCATCTCATGTTTAAGAGGTCGATTCTTCAGGCATTAGGTCAGTGTTTTATTCATAGAACTTGCTTAGCCATGATTGAATTCAAGTGCCTGACACTATCCTTTGTAACTACGGTGACTACTACTTTTGTGCCGCGTTTAAGACTACTATAGAGTCTCTACTAACTTTCCTAATCCTGTGACCCCTTAATACAGTTTCCTCATGTTGTGATAACCCCCAAACATAAAGGTTATTGTTGTTATCACTTCATGACTATAATTTTCAACTTTTATGGATTATAATGTAAATATCCGCTATGCAGATGGTCTTAGGTGACCCCTGTGAAAGGGTCATTGCATCCCCAAAGGGGTTACAATCTTCAGGTTGAGAACTGCTGGCATAGACCCTGAGTTCCCATGTGCTTCACCTCATAGGGCTTGCCTCTGAGGGTCGTCAGGCGCTGACAGATGCCCTTTCAGGGCTGGAATCCTTGCCAGCTCATGACTGGGGTGAAGGGTGGCCAAGTTGCCAGAAACTGGGCCACTGCCACAGTAACCACAGGCCAAGAGGGTTGAGTCCAGGACTCTGCAAGGTGGACCTTGTGTGCTAAGCAGAAGCCGCCTTCGTCGTGGAGGAGCATGTATCCTTGATCCATCTTTCCTCTTGAGTCATCTTCTTGTCCCCTTCTGGGCTTAGGCTATTTGGTTGCTCTGTCTTCTTCCTGACCCACTGACTTGGTCGGCTGGCTTTCAGTAAAGTGACGTCCAGCCTTTCTTGAGAATCCACAGGGCCCTCTGAAAGGAGCAAATTCTAATAAATCCAAGTAAGTTGTCTGGTATTTCTCTTCCTAGAAAAGTTAGAAAACCACACAGTTTAAATTCTGTGGACAACCTAGTATGTGAGTGTGTATGTGTGAGAGTGTGTATGTGTGGTGAGTATGTATGGTGAATGTGTGTGGTGTGTGTATGGTATGAGTGTGTGTGTGTGTGTGTGTGTGTGTGAATGTGTGCGCGTGGTGTGAGTATATATGTGTGTGTATGTGTGTGATGTGAATATGTGTGTGTGTGGTAAGTGTGTGTGTGTGGTGATTGTGTGTGGTGTGAGTGTGTGTGTGGTGAGTGTGTGTGTGGTATGAGTAGTGTGTGTGTGGTGTGAATATGTGTATGGTATGAGTATATATGTGTGTGTATGTGTGCGGTGTGAATGTGTGTGTGTGTGTGGTAAGTGTGTGTGTGGTGATTTGTGTGGTGTGAGGAGTGTGTGGTGTGAGTGTGTGTGTGTGTGGTGTGTGTGGTATGAGTAGTGTGTGTGGTGTGAATATGTGTATGGTATGAGTATATATGTGTGTGTATGTGTGTGGTGTGAATGTGTGTGTGTGTGTGGGGTAAGTGTGTGTGTAGTGATTTGTGTGGTGTGAGGAGTGTGTGGTGTGTGGTGTGTGTGGTATGAGTAGTGTGTGTGTGTGTGGTGTGAATATGTGTGTGGTGTGAGTATATATACGTGTGTGTATGTGTGTGATGTGAATATGTGTGTGTGTGGTAAGTGTGTGTGGTGATTGTGTGGTGTGAGTATATGTGTGTGGTGAGTGTGTATATGGTATGAGTGTGTGTGTGTGGTGTGAGTGTGTGTGTGTGGTGTGAGTGTGTGTGTGGTGTGATGTATATATGTGTGTGTATGTGTGTGATGTGAATATGTGTGTGTGTGTGTGGTAAGTGTGTGTGTGGTGATGGTGTGTGGTGTGAGTAGTGTGTGGTGTGTGGTGTGAGTATGTGTGTGGTGAGTGTGTGTGTGTGTGTGTGTGTGTGTGTGTGTATGTGGTATGAGTGGTGTGTGTATATCTTTTAAATAAAGCCTCCAGCCATAAAAATGAATGAAGAGATCAATGTTGGTGTCCTTGCTTGGCCCAGGACTGTGAATCATGATACAGAGAAGGCCTGGGCCCAGGATCGAGGGAGCTGGGTTTTGCCAGCCTGCCTCTTTGCTGCTTGCTGGCCTTGTGCTGGCCTCTGTCTTTCTGCTGAGTGGTGTGTGGAGATTAGGCTCTAGGTAGAGAGTGGATTTTCCCCTCACAGTTTGGTTGGTAGGATTACAGGAAATTAGGGAACCGCAGGGTTCCTTTGTGAACTGCCTGGCTCTCTCTAGGTGTAAAGTATCATTGTTTCTTGTGCCTTCCCATTGTAGCAGCTGCCGAACTGCAGTAAACAGTGATTTTTTTTTTTTTTTTTTTTTTTTTACTTACAAAAGTTAAGTTAACCTTAAGGTCAGCAAGATGGTTTAACAGGCAAAGCGTTTGCTGTATGGGCTGGTGACCTGAGCTCATTCCTGGGACACATGTCAATATGGAAAAGTGATCCTAGAGAACCAGTCCGAGACCTTGTCCTCTGGCCTGTCTCCCTTCCCCGTCCCCACAAGCCATTATTTTTATACATACGATAATTATTAATCACCCAAACATTGGAATCGGTGTAACTTTGACAACATAATATAGGCTCGAAACTTAACCTGTGTCATGGAAGGGAGGGGAGGGGCAGGTGCCCTGCAAGAACCTGAAATTACCCAAGGGGGGGATTGTTTTCAAGTTCACGCTATGTGCTGTAACTGTGAATCTGCTCAGAGACTCTCGGGGTGCAGAGCTCTTGTCTCCCTTCCGGGCCCCTGAGATACCTGTCCTTTGTCCTGTTATCTGTGTCACCAAGCTCCATCTGATTGTCTCCTGGATGGACTGGGCCTATCAGATGCTAGACAAGCTCAGACGCCTCCTGTCTTTTAAAGGGACAGAAACCCTCAATGATGGCCCCTTGTCGTCTAGAGGACTAAGGATAGAATTCTTCTTTCAACCACCCGACACAGGTGAAAGGTCCGGAGTGGAGACAAGTCAACCCCGGGGGCTGGATCAAGTTCATGGATGGGAGGGGCCTGCTGTACTTGGGAAGGATCTTCTGGCTAGGGCGAGACGCTAGGGAGTGTGGGATTCGAGGGTCAGCCTCTGTAACGATCACTCATTGGAAAGGGTCCCTTCAAAAATAGAGTCATTAAGGTAAAACATGCAAATGAGTTTGGAAAAGCACACTGTCCAATCAGATAGCAAGCTTCCCCAAATCTTTTCACTCCTATGCCTAAGATGGTATCTTGGCTAGAGCTGGTCATTCATTCACTCACTCATTCATTCATTCACCCATTCATTCATTTATTCATTCACTCACTTATTCATTCATTTATTCATTCATTCACTCGCTAATTCATTTATTCACTCATTTACTCACTCACTTTTCATTCATTCATTCACTGATTCATTTATTTATTCATTCACTCACTCATTCACCTCATGTTTTTCTCCAAGGGCCTCTAAGTACCAGGACTCTCTCTGTAACTACATCCTTTGGCTCAGGATCCTTGACTATCTGTGAGTCTGGGCAGATGCTAGGCCCCTCATGGTGGCTGTTGGTCACCAGCTTATCTTCCTTTCCCTGCTCCGAGATAATTTCCACCCATCAGCTGATGAAAACCAGAACCTGCTTCCTTTTGTGCCCATAGGCAGCAGATCCTGGGAGCATCTGTCTTGTTGTATAAAACACTTAAAATGTGCATTTAAATTCCAAAAAATCCCTTAGATGCTATCATTTGCAAACTGACTCCAGAAATACCAAATCATAAGGAAATTACAGCACAATAAGTATTTTAATCACTTTTTATTGCTTGCAATCAACTTGACAAATAAAAAAAATTACTCGAGTATTATTTTTTAAAACATCCAGTAATTAGGCCTCTTGTTTCTCATCTTCCTGGGACCCAGTGAGCTTTGCAATGCGTGCTGCTGAATTCTAAAGTAACAGGAATAAGAGCTGCCTCCTCCCTGCACAGACTTGGATTTCTTTATTAAGAAAGCCTTTTAAAAATCTTCCAGGGACTGGAGACATGGCTCAGTGATAAGCCGCAAGGCCAGCTCTTGCAGAAGACCAGAGTTTGATTCCCAGCACCCACCTGGGGCAGTTCACCACCACCTGTGACTCCAGTTCGAGGGAACCCAACAGCTCTCACTTTGTCCCTTGGACAGCTGTCCCCCCCCCCCACGTGCATACGCTCACCTAGGCACACCCGCAAACACAGAAATAAAAACAACAGGAACAAATTTAAAAAGACAAAAGTAAAAGCCTTCCTGTTGTGTGTGGTGGTACATGCTGGAAGCCCAGCACTCAGAAGGATTCGCAGTTTAAGACTAGCATGGGCTACATAGAAACATCATATCTCAAAACAAAACAAAAGAACAGACAAAAAAATAAACAAACAAACCCAACCGTGGGCCAGCAAATGATTCAGAAGGTACGTCATGCAAGCCTGATGCCCTGAGTTTGGTGAAAGGGGGAGAAGTGATGCCAGAAGTTGTCTTCTAATTGGCATGTGTGCATCTACACACACACACACTCATATACATATACAATCACACACATATACACATACACACACAAACACACACACACAGGCTCATATATATATATATATATATATATATATATATATACACACACTCACACTCTAATATACATATACAATCACACACATATATACACACATATACATACACATACACACACAAACATATACACACACTCACACATATACACACATATACTCACACACACACATACACACTTAAATACATATATATACAACCTGAAACCAAATAAACATAAAAAAATCCCTTTTGATCAAATTTATAATTTCTCATTTGGGAAGCTTGCATTTGGAATAATAGCCTATCTGTGTGAGGTAGCACGGACATGCAATAGCAGTATTCTGGAGGCAGAGGCAGGAGGATTGCCACACATTTGAGATCAGCCTAGTCTCTATATCAAGTGCCAGGTCAGTCAGGGCATCATAATGAGACTCTGTCTCAAATAATAGAATAAATAGATAGACAGGTAAAATCATAGTATAATTGCAGGCCCTGAAAGGTGTTTCTTGGCAGTACCCTCCTGCCCACCTCTGATGGTCCTGAGAAATTCACTGAGGCAGTGGGCCATCTCTTCTCTCAGGGCTTGTGCCCCAAACTTCCCTCTCTTTCCTGCATTCCTGTAACATCCCCTTCTTCCATTTTTTATTTTCTTTGTATCTTAAAAAAGCAGATTTAGATATTCAAAAAAGAGTGATTGTTATCTGGGAGGACATTGTCTTACCATCATTTCCGAGGTGGAAGAAAACACGTTATTTATAGTTTCTTAGACAAACAGTCCTCATAGGATAGCGAAATTATCTATCATCAGTGACATCAGACTTTAGGGAGGTCTGCGGTCACAGAGTAATTTGAAAGTTGCAGTTGGGATCTGATGAAATCACAGGGGGGTGTTGCAAGAGACACCCTTGCAGAAATCTGTGAGTGATCCGAAGGCTGCTTGGTGAATGTCTTAGTTGAAATATATTTTCTGTGTCTTTCTTGCAAATTCTAATTAGCATGCATGTTCTGTCACGTGGTAGGTAGGTATTGTCAGTGGCTTTTATAAATATGCATTTGCTTCCTAATTACTCCACGGAACTAATGCCAGCCACGTATGTGCTCACCTTTAATCCCGGTACAGCTCTGCCAAAGACTTAATTACAAAGGAAAAGGCGGGCTCCTTTCCCGTCGGCTTTCCCTCCTTTATCAGGCATGTTGCATTGTGGGATATTTAGGACTTCCCTTTGTTTATAATACTTACCTTCATGTATATTATATTCATTTACTCTTTCTATCTTTGTGAGCAAGGTCTATATCAGGTACTGTTCTGGGGTCTGAAGATAGAGAGAAATACCAGAAAACAGTTCACCTAGGGTTTCCAGTCCAGATCTAATTAACTACCATCCTTAAGCTGAAACATTCAAAATGAGCCTTGTAGAATGAGGAGGAGCTAGCCAGCAATTTTGGGAACAAACTTATTGCTGTAAAACCTCTGTGTAACACTGTCAGCAACTTCATGGTATTATGAGTCATAAAAACCAGAAATGTATTTAAGAAGGGAAAATATCTGGACTCTTCTCAATTAAGATAAAGTAACTATTAGGTTTGAACATGCTGCCCCGAGGCAGTGTCTTAAAAGTTTAGTTTCCGGCATGTGGTCCTACTGGGAGACAGCAGACCATTGTAAGGGATGTGGCCCACTAGAAGGGTAGTTAGGTCACACAGGGTATGTCCTTAAAGGGGACATGGGACTGGCTACCAAGAAAAGAGCAGCCACCTCCACTTTGACATGAGAGTCTCTCTCCGTTCAGGCTCCAAAATAAGGAACCATTTGGATCATGAGCCAAAATAATCCTTTCCTCCTAAAGTTGATTTGCCTTATGTGTGCGTCACAGTAGCAGGAAGCTCACACATCAGCGCTCTGCAAAGCGCTTTATGAACTTGTCAATGCTGCGTAGATATAGGAGTTTTTCCTCTGTGTATAGTTGACCATCAGCGAGATGCTCTGTGGATAGCTGACCAGCAGTGAGATGTCTAATTCTTGTTACCCCTTCTGATTCGAGATTTAATGTTTTCAGGAATCGGCGCAGGATCTGTGATTCTGGAAGGAGACATGGATGAAAGTGGATCTGCAAACACAGCGTGTGATGGTGGCAAGGCCCAGCCCAGCCCCGCCTTTCCTCCTGGACAATTTTGGTCTTCCCCCTATATATTATCCTCGGAGAGTCTCTTCAAAGGACAACGCTGTTCACTTACCTCAAACCATCACAGTCAAACTGACGTTGCAATTCTATAGTGTTTGGTTTCCATAAGACAAAAATAAACACAAATTACATCCACTTAACTTTTATTTTAAATCATCTGCTGGGATTCTGGTCTCCTTCTAGAAACATAATTGTGTATCAGCTAACAATCCGGCATAAGAAGATTATAGGTATAATTTAGGGTAGAAAATGACTAGGGGACATTTTCTATAATCGTAAATTGAAATGAAGTCTTTAGAAACAGCCAAATGATGTTTGGCAATGCTAAATCCTAGCCAAACCAACGGAGGATGATTGTTGAGACATCTAGCACCCTAGATTAGTCCCTGCTACATACTAGGCTCTGAGGGAGACCGATAAGGTTTCCGTCGTCTTTCTTTCAGTTTTTTTTTTTTTTTTTTAGCTCGTCTGTCTCCCTTACTCTGAGGTCTAACATTTTTGCTGGTGTCTGTCTGTTTCAGTCAGGATCTAGATCTTGGCGGTGGTGGACAGACATCCAACATAGCAGAGGCTTAAATAATGATGAGTTTTATTTCTTCCATTAATTCGGTTCAAGACGGCTCAAGAAATCGACTTCGCTGACCCATCGTCAGGGCGTTTGGCTGGCTGCCTTTTCCATTCCTCGGCGGGGAGGGGCCTGCCCTTCCTCAAGGCCACCGTCTGGAGGTGGCATGTGTTACAACTGCTCATAAACACCCCATCGACGGCAACGTCACATGTCACACCCAGCTGGAAGGGAGATACACTTCTTTCGGTTTCTCTTTGTTGGCCGGGTGCTCCGCTAACTAAATATTACTGCAAAAAAAAGAGGCAGATAGATAGTAACAAATAATGGTTTGGGGGTAAATGTAGTAAATACTCATCCTCGGGATCAAAGCTTTCTATCGATTGCTCTGAGGGCGTGATGCATAGTCCAAAGGCATTAGCGTCACATGGGTACTTGATAAGAAATGGTGGGGTGGTGATTGGGGAATAGGCGGGGAGGGGGTGGGGTGTGGGGTGGAAGAGGACATATGGGACATATGGTGAGGGGGGAACGGGGAAAGGGGAAAGCCTTCGGAATGTAAACAAAGAATGTAGAAAATAAAAAAAATAAATAAATAAATAAAAATAATTCAGATTCTTTCACCCTCTACTCAACAGCAACTCGATTAGAGACGAGAGCCTTCCCAGTGCTTCTCCAGTGCCTGGTAAAGTTTGAGAACCACGAAGCGAAGCGGAGGCTCACTCTTCCAAAATAGTTAAGTTAGAGTCAGGAAGGCTCCGGAGTGATCAGCTCCTGACCCCTGACTTCTCTGGTCCCTGTGAAGTCACTCTGTCTGAATCCCTCCTCCGGATGGCTCACTCACCCAGCACCCAGACTTCCTCTGATGACCCTGGCAAGCTTTGCTCCCCACTGGCCCTTTGCTTGCCAGCATGGAATGACGGATCCGGATCCGGCAAGGAGGACGCATCTGAGTCCCCGCTAAGCGTCATTCTTACTCCTCTCCCTCCTCCTGGGACTCACCTGCCTCAGTCCTCCACTCTGGAGTTATTTTGGGGAGGAGCTCTGCAGAGCAGCTGTCCCCAAGTAGGCATCCAATGTCTCATATTGCATTTTCTTTCACCCAAACAGCTAATTGTGCTGCTGAGGTCTGTCCCGGATACTACGGAGAATTCTACCTTCTGCGAGGCTTCCCTTTCCCTCCCCAGCACTCTCCTAACCGGCAACATCGGTGTCCGTCAGCTGGTGGCCAGACATCCGAACAGACTTTGCCAATTAGAGAAGTCACACCTCTCAGTTGGCAGGTGCCTGCCATTGTGCCTGAGACCACCCGCAGAGAGCCATCTGGCTTTCGTGGAAAAAGATTCCTTGCCAAGGGAGAGACCAGGGGGTGCCCCCGAGGGCAGCCCGTGTCAGATGGGAGGCCTTTCCAGAGGAAGTTCACAGGTAAAGCTGAAGGATAGGCCTTTAGGTGATGTAGATGTAATTCAGACTACTGCGACACCACTTCAAATCAGCATTTCCTTTTTTTGGTGGTGGTGGTAGGGGGGGAGGGGGCACCACCGACATCAAATTTGGCTTGGCAGCCCTAAGTCCCTTCTGTTCTTTTGTCCGTCCTTATTTCCCCAGCTTTCTTATGGTGAACTCTTGAGTTTTGCTCCACTGTGTGGGGAAAACAGAACTGGGAAATAATAGCAATCACTTCCCTACCCCCACCCCACCCTTGCGCTCTCTCTCTCTCTCTCTCTCTCTCTCTCTCTCTCTCTCTCTCACACACACACACACACACACACACACACACACACACACACACAGTTGTAAAGTTGTAAAGACTGCTACAATCCCATTCATCACTGTTCATTCCTCCCCAAGGCAATTTGGAAGGGCACAGGGAAAGTGCATTTATTTGGCAGTGGGTTTCCACGTAAGGAAAAAGGAAGTTGGTGCTGACAGTTTGGTTGTGGATCCTGGTCCTCCACAGGTGGGCCGTGAGCGGGTGGATCACTCAGCGGTCATGTTGGCCTCAGTTTCTCAGTTAATGGAAGGTACTCTGAGGCTGCCTGTGTCGGACTCCACATCCCTTATGCCCGAGACCACTTACATCGTAAGTCACCCAAAAGAGGCTGAAGAGTTACACCACCACGCCCTTCCAGAGAAACTATAGATATGTATATATATGTATACTTTATATATATATAAAGTATATATATAAGGTATAAAGTATAAAGAGCCCTATACACTAAAACCAATTTCAACACTATCTTGTTTTCTCTGGCCTAAACCAAAACAAAACCTACAATATATAATATGATTTTTATATTATTTTATTGTTCTATTTAAATCTTTATTTTATAGTGTGTGTTTCTTGTGTGTATGTGTGTTCTTGTGTACATCCTTGTGTCTTCCTTGTGTGTGTGTTCTTGTGTGTGTGCTCCTTGTGTATATGTGTGTCATATATGTGTGTGTGTGTGTGTGTGTGTGTGTGTGTGTGTTTTGGCCTCTGGCATTGTTCTTCAAAGTCATGTGAGCCAGGCAGTGGTGGCACACGCCTTTAATCCCAGCACTTGGGAGGCAGAGGCAGGCAGATTTCTGAGTTTGGGGTCTACAGAGTTCTGCTCAACAGAGTGAGTTCCAGGACAGCCAGGGCTACACCGAGAGACCCTGTCTCGAAAAACAAAAAACAAAACAAACAAACAAAAAAAAGTCATGTTGTTTATGAAACAGGGTTTCGCATTGACCTAAAGTTCCCTGATTAGGATTGGTGGACCGAACGTTGAGTCTTAGAAATCTTCCTGTCTCTGCCTCCCCAATTTTGAATTAAAAACACTTAACCACCATACCTGGCTTTTTACATGGGCTAGGGGAATTTGATTCAGGTCGTTGAATTTGTACAATAAACACCTGACACACTGAACTCCCTAAATGTTTTTCCTTTTTAAAAAATCCTTTGCATCTTTTGGTGTGTGTATATATATATGTGTGTATATATATATACATATATATGTATATATATATACACACATATACACACACATATAGATACACACACATTTTTATTTATATATATATGTATATATATTGTCAGCTGCAGACAACCACCATTCAATCTGTATTATTTCCTCCCATCTGCCCCCAGGATTCTTGATTTTGTTTGCTTCGTTTTTGAGACTAGGTCTTCCTATGCGGCCCCAGTTGACTATGATACATAAATGAGACCGCCCTTGAGCTCACAGAAATCTGCCTGCCTCTGCCTCTTAAGTACTAGAATTAAAAGGTGTGAACATATTGTTAACTTTCTAGATAGGGTTCATATAGTCCAATCTGGCCCTTAACTACGTAGTGGAGGATCAGGCGACCCTCCGACCCTCCTGCCTCTGCCACGCCTGACTATATATTTTTCTAATTGAACAAAGTAAAGAATGCAGTCAGAACATTTCAATATATATGTACATACCATCAACCAATCATATTTAGACCTTCTCTGCTACTTAGTCTTCTGCCTGTTTATATAATCCAGCATCATCTGGCACCAAAGAACCTCAGTTGGGAAACTGTTTTCATCAGATTGGCCTGTAGGCAAGACTGTGGAGCATTTTCTTAATTTCGGATTGATGTCGTAGGCCGCAGGTTTGTATGGTGATGGGACCCTAGTGAGGTGGTGCTTGGTGATATAAAAATAAAAGCTGAGCAAAACTGGAGAGCAAGCCAGTAAAGCAGCATTCCTCCATGGTTTTGCCTCAACTCCTGTCCCCACGTTCCTGCCTTGAGTTCCTTCCCTGACGTCTCTCAGCAATGGACTGGAGTGGTTAAGCTCCAACGAGCCCTCTTGTCTCCACGTTGGCTTTGCTCAGTGTTTTACCATAGGCCAGAGGTTGGTACCTAGAGTTAGGTGTTGCTGTGAGGAGCCTGACTGTGGGTTTTGGTAAAATGTGGAAGACTCTGGAATTTAGGATTAAAAAGGCAATCAAATGCTGTAAGCAGATCATAGAAGCCCATTCTAATGGCAGGCTGGGAGATGGTAGCACTAAGGGCAGTGAGTGCAGGACAGTAGCGGGCCAGCTCAAGTTTCAGTGGGGACCAGAAGCTGGGCTAAACACCATCACTGTGATACTTTGGCAAAGAATATGTCTGCTTTCTGCCTGTGTCCTGAGAACTTGCCTGAAGCTAACTTTAAAAAGCTGTGGGATAATTTCAAGACTACAAAATGTTGAGTTTTTAATCTGATTATTGTTGGCAGTCCTTACACAGGTCTACAATGAGAAAGAAGAAGTAGGGTAACACAAGGTGTGCAGTTTGGAGGCAGAATTGTGCCAGACGCTTAATGTTACAAGCAGCGCACATACTGGACTAGAAGCGGTGATTGTTAGGGAGGTTAGTACCTTAAGGACAGAGATGCTTTACACCAGGATAAGGGAGGATGCTTTTAGGGCAAGACCTCACCCAGCTAAGCTTCTAACTTGTGAGAGGGAGCCTGAAACACTGGGGTTACATCCGATGTGGAAATATAGGATTTAGAGTTTTCCCTGCTGGAGTCCAGGCTTGCTTTGGTCCGGTATTTCCTTACCATGCCTCATTTCTTCCATGGTCATGTGCCCCTATTACCTTATGTGCCATTACATGTTCGAGGTATGTAATTGACTTATTTTATTTTATTTTGGAAATATCATTTTAGAGGTTGTTTTGAGTCTCAGAAGATTTTGGACTTATGAACTGTGTTAAGACCAAATGTTGGGCCAAATGCATTTTGTATTGTGAAATGGCCACAACTCTACAGGGGGCCAGGGAGTGGATTGTGTTTAAATACAAAATGTCACTCCATAAAGTCTTTGGACACTTTGTCCCCGAAGGGTGGTGCCATTTGGGAAGGTTTATGAGGTGAAGTTTTGGTGGAGGAATTCTGTCACTAGAGGCAGGCTTTAAGAGCACTGACTGCTCTTCCAGAGGTTTTGAGTTCAATTCCCAGCAACCACATAGTGGTTCACAACTATCTATAATAAGATCTGATGCCCTCTTCTGGTGTGTCTGAAGACAGCTACTGCGTACTTATAGATAAATCTTTTACAGAAAGAGTTTAAAGTCTTGGACCACTACCATTGCACTCTCTCTGAAGAGTTTTTGGCACGTGGGTTGAGATGTGAGCTCTTAACTTCTGGCCCTGGCTGCCACGCCTGCCCTGCTGCAATGCCTCCCTGCCAGAATGGACTCTCTGGCATGATGTCCCAATCTCTTCGACATCAGGAGCCAAAACCAAACTCTGCATTCCACAGGTTGCCTTGGTCCTGGTGTGTTACCTTCTCCTCCTCCTCTCACATCCTAGATATTTTAGTTTACCACTTCAAATTTTCATCTACATCTCTAATCCAAAAAATAAAGATTTAGAAAATATAACTAGCATGCCGTTGTCTCATCTGACAAGATTGAAGACTCTCCTCTGTGGAATCTCTCAATTGGATTTAATATTCATATACTCAAAATTTCTGATAGTCTCAAGGATGCCTTTCTTCTTAAAACCTTTTTTTCAAGACAGGATAACACTATGTAGCTCTGGCTTGCCTAGAACTTGTTATATAGACCAAGCTGGCCTCCTTGCACAGAGATACATCTGTGTTTGCCTCCTGAGCGCTGGGGGTAAAAGCACTGCTCTCTATACCCACTGGAAGGCCTGGTCTCACCCTGTAGACTAGGTTGGCCGTGCAGCCCAAGCTGGGCTCGAACTCAGGGCCCTTCTACCTCAGCTTCCTAAATTCTGGAGAAAGCTACCATGTCCCATTCCAAAGATGTCTCGCTTTATGTTGGTCTCTTTGAGGCTGGAGAGAGACAAGATCCATATACCCGTTTCCTTATTGTGTTTTGTTCACGCTTAGCAGTTTTCTTCTGATGCTGTTGATCTGCGAGATAAAAGAGGTCATTTGACCAGAAGCACGTCCCACATTCTTGGTTTAGCTAATTGCTGCCTGTGTCTTGTTATTTGCTCTCCATATTTTCTTTAAATAGTAGAGAGATTCGTCTATGTCAGATCCAAGTTTAGTTTTTTTGCTTATTTTTTTTAACCCAGGTAGTGTTGTGAGTATAAAGTCTTATTGACTTTTTTTTTTTCTGCATATGATGGGCATGCAAGTGTATCTGTGTGATTGTGTGTGTGAGGGTGCACTGGTGTTTGTGGGTCTACGTGCTTGCTAGAAGGATGGCCACTGTGGAGGTCTAAAGGCGATGTCAGCAGTCTTTCCTGATGACTCTTCCACCTGATTCTTTAAAACGGGCTCTGTCAGTCAGAACCAGAGCTCACTGATGAAGGCTGGTCCCTCTGGGGATTCCCTGTCTCTGCCTTCTAAGGCTGGAATTACAGGCAGGCCACCACACCCTCCCAGCACTTATGTGGCTTCTGAGGATCTGAGGTCTGGTCCCCTTGCCACGTGTTGAAGGCTTTAACTGCTGAACTGGCTTCCCGGTCCCTTGCTGGTCGTTTTTAATAATTTTGAGGCTGGGACTGGGTTCAGATACTTTCGAGAGTATCCACGGAGTGTAAGTTAACTTTTTTTTTTTTTTTTTTTTTTTTTTGGGTTTTTTTTTTTCGAGACAAGGTTTCTCTGTGTAGCCCTGGCTGTCCTGGAACTCACTCTGTAGACCAGGCTGGCCTCGAACTCAGAAATCCGCCTGCCTCTGCCTCCCAAGTGCTGGGATTACAGGCGTGGCCACCACACCCGAGTTTTTTTTTTTTTTTTTTTTTTTTTTAAGTAAATGATTTTTGAAGAATCTTTTTCCTTAACAGGCACATTTTTATTTTTTTCTGTTTTTCTCTTGTCCCACTCCCAGACAGGAACACTCTAAGGGACCACAGGCTGCGGCTGGCCTTGCTGGCGGGGGGCCCATGTTGTTGGACAGCCCCGCTGAGTTCCCCTGCGGTGAAGGGCACGCAACGGAGCTGTCTGTATTCACACCACCACACTTGCCTTGGCTTTATTGTGATTTAGATCAGGAAATGTGACAAGCAACAGACACACACACACACACACACACACACACACCACACACACACTACTATAGAGAACAAAACCCGGTCAGAATCATTTCCAGTCCTCTGTGGTTATAATGGATCTCATACAAAGTCATCTGAGTTCATTCCCCTCAGGAGATCTGGCTCTAAGAGACCGGTGAAGGTAGCTTTGAAAATACAAGCTGTCCTTTGTACTGGCCTAGCAGAGGGGTTCCCTAGCTATCTACCTCTCTCTCTCTCCCCCCTTATTTTTATTTTATTTTATTTATTTTTTCTATATTCTTTGCTTACATTCCAAATGATTTCCCCTTTCCAGGTTTCCCCCTCCCCATAAGTCCCATAAGCCCTCTTCCCTCCCATTTCTCTGTCCTGGTAATCCCCTACAATGCTGCCTGCATCAAGCCTTTCCAGGACCAGGGCCCTCTCCTTCCTTCTTCTTGGGAATCATTTGTTATATGAATTGTGTCTTGGGTATTCAGAGCTTCTGGGCTAATATCCACTTATCAGTGAGTGCATTCCATGTGTATTCTTTTGTGATTGGGTTACCTCACTTAAGACAATATTTTCCAGTTCCAGCCATCTGCCTAAGAATTTCATGAATTCATTGTTTTTAGTAGCTGAGTAGTATTCCATTGTGTAAATATACCACATTTTCTGTATTCATTCCTCCATTGAGGAACATCTGGGTTCTTTCCAGCTTCTGGTTATTATAAATAAGGCTACTATGAACATAGTGGAGCATGTGTCCTTATTGCATGCCGGGGAGGTCAGCACGCAGAAGAATGCAAATCGATCCATTCTTATCTCCTTGTACTAAGCTCAACTCCAAGTGGATCAAGGACCTCCACATAAAACCGGACACACTGAAACTAATAGAAAAGAAACTGGGGAAGAGCATTGAGCACATGGGCACAGGAGAAAATTTCCTGAACAGAACACCAATAGCTTATGCTCTAAGATCAAGAATTGACAAATGGGACCTCATAAAATTACAGTTTCTGTAAGGCAAAAGACACTGTCAGAAGGACAAAATGGCAACCAACAAATTGGGGAAAGATCTTCACCAACCCCACATCTGACAGAGGGCTTATATCTAATATATACAAAGAACTCAAGAAGTTAGACTCCAGAGAACCAAATAACCCTATTAAAAAATGTGGTGCAGAGCTAAACAAAGAACTTTCACCTGAAGAATTCTCAATGGCCCGAGAAGCACCTTAAGAAACGTTCAACATCATTAAGTCATTAGGGAAATGCAAATCAAAACAACCCTGAGATTTCACTTCACACCAGTCAGAATGACTAAGATTAAAAACTCAGGGGCTGGAGAGATGGCTCAGTGGTTAAGAGCACTGACTGCTCTTCCAGAGGTCCTGAGTTCAAATCCCAGCAACCACATGGTGACTCACAACCATCTGTAATGAGATCTGATGCCCTCTTCTCGGGTGTCTGAAGACAGCTACAGTGTACTCACATATAATAAATAAATAAATAATCTTTAAAAAAAAAAACAAAAAAACTCAGGAGACAGCAGGGGCTGGTGAGGACGTGGAGAAAGAGGAACCCTCCTCCACTGCTGGTGGGATTGCAAGCCAGTACAATCACTCTGTAAATCAGCCTGGTGGTTCCTCAGAAAACTGGGCATGACTCTCCTCCCCTCTTAAAGAACATCCTAGCTCTACCTCTTACGGTTCATGAGTGAGTTTGTACAGGGGGCTGAAGCTCCTCAGCCTCATTTGTCTGCTGCTTCCTTGAGTCTCACAGGCTCTCTCTTGGGTTATGGATAACCCTGAGGAGATTAGCACTTGGGAGTCCAGGGAGTGTTACCCATATGAAAGGTGTTGCTTTTCTCTCTGGTTTCCCTGCCTTGCCTGTGATGTAGGGCAGACTCTCTGTAGGGCTTACAGGATGTTCAGGATCCAGCCTTGTTGCCTGCTCTATACCTAGATTCCTTCCATACCTTACCCAGGCCTGCTTTCTCATCTCTGTCTTCTCGTGTGCTCTCTTCCGCACCTGCTCCTCTTTGCCTGGCATGCACAGACCCCCAACTGTTTTCTGATCTGTTAAATACAGCCTCATGGAGCTTTCTCTAGTCTCTTCCAGCGGCGGGACACCACGAGGGGCTTCTTCTCACTCTTGTTGCCCATCTCTCTGTCTGTCTGGCTTACATTCAACCTCCATTTCTTGAAAGCGGGAATCATATCTTTCTAGCTCAAATCCCTTTCAATATACAGCAAGGTTGGTGCTCCGTTTATTTGCTACAAAGACAATTTAGCCACTAAATGCCCTGGGTTATTTTTAGCAAACTAATGCGGTGTTTTTGCTAGCTCCGGGGCTCTCCAACCTTTCTAGTGCTGCGATCCTTTAATACAGTTGTTCCTCATGTTGTGGTGACCCCCAACAATAACATTATTCTCACTGTACTTCATAACTGTAATTTTTTCTACTGCTCTGAATTGTAATCCAAACATCTGACAGGCAGATGATCTTAGGGAGCACACGAAAGCGTCATTTGATCTCCAAGGGGGTCACAACCCACAGGTTGAGAAGCACTGTTCTAGGTTATTCCCTCCCCTCTTCTTTCCTCCGCTCCCCCGCCCTTCTCTCTCTTCCCCTTTCCTCTCCTCTGTTCATTTTTTTGGTGCCAGGCATCAAACGTGGAGCCTTAAAACTGCTGCTGCACGACAGCTCTGCTGTGAGCATTGCATCGCCAGCTCCTTCTCTGCACCGTAGCGTTCTCGCTTCCTGTAGTGTACAGCCTCACGCCACGTGTGTCTAATTTATGTATTCTGTCCCACTGTTAGAAGACCGGGTACGTACTCTCTGTGGTGTTAGCCATCCATGGCTGTACAGTGAACACCATGACCACAGCAACTCTGATAAAGGACAACATTGAATTAGGGCTGGCTTACAGTCTCAGAGGTTCAGTCAGTCCATTATTGTCATGGCAGGAAGCATGGCAGTGTGCAGGCAGATTCAGGGCTGGAGGAGGAGCTGAGAGTTCTCCATCTTGACCCAAGGGCAGCAGAAGGAGATTGTATACCACACTGGGCATAGCTCGAGCATATGAGATGTCAACATCTGCTCCCATGGTGACAAAATTCCTCCAACAAGACCACATCTCCTAATAACACTACTCCCTGTGGATCAAGCATTCAAACAGATGAGTCTATGGGGAGCACTCATATTCAACCCACCATACCATGAGTCAGAAATTCAGGTGCCATGTAGCTGTGGTCCTGCCTTGAGAGCATTAAGGTCATTGTGCCCAAGTGATTGGTTAGGTCTGCAGTCATCTGAAAGCTTGATTAAGACTGGAAAGTGACTCGGGCATGGGTGTTGGCTGGAGGCCCCAATTCTTTACCATGTAGACTTTCCTTTAGCTTTAAATATCTTCATTTAAATGTCTTTAATATCTTTATTATCTTTATCCTTTAAATATCTTTGAAACATGGAAGACGGCTGGGGTGGGGCAAGGTAGAAAGGAGGTAGAGGAGGAAAAGGAACAGGGAGAGGGAGGGGAGGGAAAAAGGGAGAGACGGAGGGAGAGAAAGAGAGAAGGGAGAAAGAAGGAAGGAAGGGAAATATAGAAGAAAAGAGAGTCATGGTCCCTTTTATGACCTGTTCTCTAGTCTTTTATCATCTATCACCAGTAGCTTCTTTTCTCTGATTGTTCTAAGCCAGTGGTCCTCAACTTTTCTAATGCAGTGACATTTTAATACAGTTCCTCATGTCATGGTGATCTTCAACCATAAAATTATTTTCATTGGTACTTTATAACTAATTTTGTGACTGTTATAAATCACAATGTAAATACCTGTGGTTCATCATCTTAGGAGACCCTTGTGAAAGGGTCATTCGACACCCCCAAGGGGTCAAGACCCACAGGTTGACAACCACTGTTTTTCTTGTATTACCTCATTTGGTCTTTCTTATAAGACTCTGAGAAGTTATCTCATGTCAGATGGTGAAAGTTAGATTTAACTATGATCTCATTTTAAAAGATCTAGATCCCACATCTAATATGTTTGTGCCAGTCAACTTTCTGTCATTGTAACAAAATACATAGTTTTGTAAGGCAATTAGTTGGTAAAGGAAAAATATTTATTCTGACTAATGGTTTTGGAGGGTCCAGTCTAACACTGAGTGGTGAAAGTAAGACAGGAATAGGAGGAGACTGAGTGAGGTCTTCCCATCCCCTTTAAGGGCACACCCTTAATAACCTGACTGCCTCCCACAGGTCCCCAACTACTATCTACTAGTTTTGACTAGCAGTACCTTCAAAACTAAGCCTTTAGCATGTGAACTTTTTTTTTTAGGACATTCATTGGAGCCAAAGCAGTGACTTGGATTTGATACTTTTATTTTCTACATTTAACTGAATGGCACAAAGGAAATAATTTATACCCTGGGAGGATTTGAGCCCATATGTTTGTGTTTATTTATATACACATGAATATACATGTGTGGCTGATGCAATAAATGAAAATCACGAGCCAACTACTGTTCAACATCTGTAAAAAATACAGGGAAAGGAAGCTGAACTTTGTAGTGAGAAAGTGATTTAGGTTCTTTAAAAAACACAAATAAGAATATGTCTCGTTTTAACCCCGGGTGTGGGCTGTGAGGCTGTGAGGCTGCCCACAGCAGCTTGCTATGATTTGCCTCGGGCTCTAGCAGGCTCAGATTTTTTTTTCCAGCCGCAGATAGTTTCTCCAATTGTGGACGTTTGGAATTCTGGGAACTTTTCAGAGGGTATATAAATGTATATAAATGTGCCAGTAGGTGGGTGGTTGCTTGTTTGCTTTTGGTTGGAGTTTATTAAGAAGTCATTTGCAAAGAAGAAAGAACAAGAAGAAATCACATATCCTGACAGTGAGGGTCAAACTTGCCCCTATTTAGCAGAAGGTAGTCTAACAACATGCCCTCCCCTTTCCCTTTATCCCTTTTTCTTCCTAGCTAGTGTGAGGGGGTTAAAAGAAAGGGATGAAGAAGGGTAGGAGAAAGTAGAACCCACAAAGTAGTGAAAGACAACTACAAAACTTAGTTTTTGAGCATAAACTTAATTATTTGAGTGTTTGCTCAAACTCCAGTTACCATACTCTTCCATCTTATTTAGGGAGCTATGCCTTGCCTGGAGTTTATTTATTTTTTATTTTTTATTTTTTATTTTTTATTTTTTATTTTTTCGAGACAAGGTTTCTCTGTGTATCTCCTGGCTGTCCTGGAACTCACTCGGTAGACCAGGCTGGCCTCGAACTCAGAAATCCCCTGCCTCTGCCTCCCAAGTGCTGGGATTAAAGGCGTGCGCCACCACGTCCGGCTTGGCCTGGAGTTTATTATGTTGGAGGGTCTTCCCCCTTGCTCCCTCACAGATACAATTGTTTTGGTCACTGAAGGCCATTGGAAAACACAGAGCCGTTCTACCTTTATTCATTTAATTAGTCCTCTATTGTTAGTAAACAATCTGGGCATACTTCTGTCATTTGAGAAGGCGCCTGATCTCATTTTACTGATGCAGAGCTAAGTAGACTAAATGTTAAGTAACTTAAGGTCACCTGGCCTATAATGGACAGCCGGATTTTGGACACTCGCAGCCTACCTCCTGTGCCTGCTGTAAGTTCTTCTTCAGGCCACCTGTTATTGTGAGTTAAATTTCAAGAGTCCACAAAAGGATATATTTCGAAGGCCAGAGCAGCTGTGGTGCTACTGAGAGGAAATGGGGCCTCTCGGGGGTGGGGCTTGTGGGAGGAAGTTAGTTCTTAAGGGTATGCCTTGAAAGAGACAGTGGATGCTGGCTCCCTCCTCTCTGCTTCTCGGCCACCAGGAGGTGAGCAGGTTCATGCTTCCAAGTCTCCCTACTATGGGACTCAGCCTTTTAACAGGCACCAAAACGACAGAACCACCTAACAGTGGCCTGAAACCACCATCCCCAGATAAACCTTTCCTCCTTGGGGTTATTTGGGGATCTTCTCAAAGCAATGGATAGCTTGTTGTTGCAGCTTGTGCTCTGTTGCTGTGATAAAGTTCAATAACCAAAATCAACTTGGGGGTAAAAAAAAAGACATTGTCTTATGCTACCCCTCCCAGGTCACAATCTGTCACTGAGGGAAGTCAGGAGAGGAAGCAAGCAGGCGCCCGAGGCCAGAACCACGTAAGAATGCTGCTTCCTCGGGGTGTTTCCGGGGTCACATCCGGGTACTTTTCTTATACCGCCCAGGACAGCCTGCCCGTGGGTTGTGCTCCCACAGCTAGCTAAAGCCTCCTCCATCCATTAGAAACCAATGAAATGCCCCAATAGACATGCCCACGGGCCATTCCGTTAGAAGCCCTTCCTCAATTGGGTTCCATCTTGCCAGAATGTCTCTTCTAGCTTGTGTCAAAGTAACAAAAATTAACCAACACATGGATACACACCTCTCCCGTTTGTTCAAAGGCCGCAACTCTGAAGGTATGATGTAATTCGTGGATAAAATGGGTTGCGCCTTAGTCTTGATTTTTGTTGAGTAAGTAACTCTTCTCTTAACACTGGGAAATTCTCATCCTCTCCTATTGATGTTTACCTAGTGCTCAGAAGCATGCAGCACTGATGAATCTCACACACACACACACCCCACACTGATGGACAGCCAAGTTTCTGGTCTTCACTCGAGGCGAGCTCCTTGCTTTAAACATTAATCCCATCCTCAGTCTGTCTTCCAGGGGCAATGGTGATTGGCACCCTGGAAGCAGCTGTAAGAAGTCCCCTCGTGCTGGCTAGTGTCTTCTAAGTCTATCGCTTTGACTACATCTGGAATGAACTAAAATCCCCCAACGGAGGACTCACTTGTGAGGGCTTTTGCTTAAAGTAGGAAGATCCACTTCTAATCCCAATCTTTACGTAGAAGACACCTTTAATCCGGGCCACACCTTCTGCTGGAAGAGTATAAGGGCATGGAAGAAGGAAGCTGTTGCTCTTTGCCTGTGTGTTTTCATCATTCCTTCACTGACGTTAGCGCCCACTTCTTCTGGATTCCAGTGTCTGTAGAAGACCTTCTGAGACCTCCAGCCATGTGAACTGAGCCGCTTCTGGATTCTTGGACTTTCCTTTCATAGCCAACCGGTTTTTGGATTAGCTGGACCATAACCTGTAAGCCATTCTAATAAATTCTGTGTGTGTGTGTGGGGGGGTGTATGCTCATGTGTGCATGTGTGTGTGAATCTTAATTTTACACTACATGTGTGTGTGAATAATTTTCTTAATTTTACACATGCTCAGGCAATGTTATTTGGCTGTTATATCTACCGACTTTCAGGCTTTTAAAAAATAACAGTTTTATAGAGTAAAAAGCACATTAAATAAAGCTTACTATTTCAACCACGTTTAAAGCTCCACTTCAGTGGCAGGAAGTTGAGCATCCTTAATCTAAATGTTCAGAATCTAAAACTTCTTTTTGAGCAATGCTATGACTCCCCACAGGGAACAGTCCACAGCTGACGTCATATGACAGGTGGTAGTCAAAATGCAGGCACAGTCAGGATATTGTATAGAATTTCCTTCAGGCTTGGGGTGTAAGTTGTACATGACACAAAGGAATTCTCTCTTTAGACTTACGCCTTATCCCCCAAATAGCTCATTAGATATATGCAAATTTTTACCAAATCTGGCATCCTAAAGTTGTGGTTTCAACATCGGATAAGGAGTTTGGTCAGTGACCTTACCTCATATTTGTCCAGAGTACATATGTTTTATCTATTTTGTCTTGGTTCAGTGTTTTCAAGTCCATCATGGTTTTCATTTCTACTTTTTAAAGCTCGGTGTCCCTTCAGTGTTTACCCATGAGCTATGACACCCTGATGACAGGCGGGGACTCTGCATCATCTGAGGACTGAGACCGAGTCTCAGCTCAGCCTGCATCCATTGACAGAGCAGGACCACCAACTATGCCTAACATGGACAGACTGGCTCTCGGTCAGCAAGGAGGAGGTGACAACCACTGTGTGGTTTTGAGCAAATCGTGTCTGTGTGGCTTTCTCAGCTCTAAGGAAAATAACATCTCATTTAGAGATCTAGGGGGTGGGCCTAATATAAAATATTTGGGAAGAGAAGGAATAGACTTTTTGGAAAAGAGATGACCCGGTAATGATTCTAGGTTGGATAAGGGAAGTACAGGTGACACACTGAGGCGACAGAATGGAAGGGAAGTGCTCAGCCCATCTGGCCCAGAGTGACCCTTTTCAGCAAGTGCTCGCAATAACTGTCATGGGTTATGGTGCAAAAATCCACTCTTGTATTACGTATGAGTTTGGGAATCTGCTTGTTGTTTTATGAAAGTCCAGTGTTGTGTACTTATTTGGGCCCTTCTGTTCTTGTTACTATTGTTGGATTCATGAACACCCCCCATTAAAATAGCTCAGGCGGATATGTGGACATGTGGGTAGTGGGGTCTGGGGATAAGATTTGCTATATCCAGCCATGGGTATGTGATAAGGAGAGCAAAATCAGACTGGAGGTAACGCATCTAGGATACTCAGCAGCTTATTTGCATTTGAGATTTTTGAACCTAGGGGGGGGGAACTTTATTAAAAAGAAAAAAGCACCGTTAATCCATTACAAAAGAATTGAAGAATACTAAGGAATAAAGGAAGTCAGGCAAGGATGTCCCTAATCCCCATTCCTGTTGGCACCTGTTGAGTTCATCTTTTCCCTGTCTCCTTCTCTGGGCAATGCAGCTTCCTAACAGCTGTCACTCACCGTGACCTAGTCAGGCCAGCGCAGATGCATCTGACGATCTGGATTAGAGAGTGCCAGAAGCAGGACACACAGACCGACCAGCATACAGACGGAGCTGGCTTTTTTCCGACATGACACCAGAAGACAGTGTGCCTTTGTTTCTGAATAAATCACCCTTGGTTTCTCCCTCTCCACAGCCTGATTGTTTAGGTTTCCTTCTTTTCTCTAAGTTATTTGAACTCCCTGAAGAAAATTCTTCCTCTCGCTCCAAGTATGGGTTTTTTTGTTTTGTTTTGTTTTGTTTTTAAATTGAATCCCAGCTGTTAAGAACCTCGGCTTACATAACTGCCAGTCTTACACCCTTGGATTAGAACAGGGTCTCAGAAAATAGTATTCACACGTGCAACATTAAATCTCATGTCAGGAAGTAGAATTTTGAATGTGTCTTAACTGTTCTGGGATTTTCTTGTGGGACACATGGTTCCTCTAAACTTTTCAGCATTAAAACTAGTTTAAGTCTTGTACACATTCAATGTTTGTTTCCTCAGGATAAATTTCTAGAATATGTAATTGTGGAGTGACTATACTGGAGCTCGAGGTAAGGATGGTCAAATTCTATCTTTCCACAGGCACAGTTCCTATCAAGTTTATACTAAAATGATTCTATTAGTATGAAACCAATGCTGGTGCCTACTGTCTCAGCACAGTGTCTGGCTTATTTATTCAGAGAATAATAAATACTATATATATATTCCATGCCAGAAACATACCTGTGGAAGTTGGCTTAGGACTGTTATCTTTAGAGAAGTAAATTAACTCACCTAAAGCCTTTGTCTTAGTTCAGGATACAATGACAGGTTATAGACTAACTATAAAATGTACTGCTTGTAAGTCTGGAAGTTGAGAAGTCTAAGATTAAGATGCTAGCAGATTTGATGTCTGATGAACCACTTCTTGGTTTGCAGATAGCCAGATATTATACACACACACACACACACACACACACACATACACACACATATATATATATATATATGCAACTGAAGGTGGAAAGAGACATGATTTCTGTCTTATTTGATGTTTCTATTGCTATGATAAAACACCATGATCAAAAGCAACTTGGGAAGGAAGAGTTTATTCCAGTTTATAGTTCCATTTTATAATCTATCACAAAAGGAATTGAAGACAGAAACTCAAGCTGAACAGGAACCTGGAGGAAAAAAAGTGAAGCAAATGCTATGAGAAATTCTGCTTCCTGGCTTGCTCCCCGTGGCTTGCTCAGGCTGCTTTCTTATAGAACCTAAGATCATCAACCCGGGGATGGTACCACCCATAGTGAACTAGAACCTCCTACATTAATCATGAATGCCAATGACCAGCCTCAGCTTGGAAAGGGGTTTCTGAGAGAAGGGGTGTCTGGGAACAGTGAAACAAACAATTTGAAGTCAAATCGTGGGTTACAAGCAGAAGGCCTAAGTTCTGTTCAAACCAACTTTCCAGACTCCTCTCTATATTCTCATTTCTCCGGAAATCTCCAGACAGCTCTCTGTTCAAGACAGCTTTTTTTCCATCTCTACAAACTCTCTGGATAGCTCATCTCTTACAGATCAAAAACCTAGTAGCCCAGAGTCTCTTTTGATTATCCCATGAATTAGCATCCCATCACCCCAGCCCCTTTATTCTTAGAGACGGCAAGCACAAGCATAGACAATAAAATAGCTGGGTGGGACCCCACGGACCCCACCCTGAATTTACCATTCCTTCCACTCCTGGCCCTCAGACCTAAAAATCCCTCTGTCCCAGGATGACTTTGAACTCAGGAATCTGCCTGCCTTTGTATCTGCCTGTCTTTATATCTTTCTGGCAAGCTGGCTCATAGGACAGCTGCATCTGTTACTTTAGATCTGTGAAGCTTCTTATACAATTCATATTGCATCTTTATATTTTGCATAGTTGAGAAAGTATATATTTTTGAACTCATGTTTTCAGTGTTCTTTCCCACAGCCTTAAGGGCTGTCCAGAAAGTCACAGTGTTCTATCATTTTGCTTAAACTTTAGACATACCCTCATCTCCGAGACTCATACTGTCTCTGATTATCATGGAGTCATTAACTTTGGCAGTGAGGACATTCCTCCAAGAGGGAAATGAAATATGTACACTATTATACAAACAAACCTTTCGCCCAGAGTAACCATCAACAATTATGGAGGTCCATGCCATGCGGTCCCTGTTCCAGGGGCAGGAACCATGTCGTTTTGTCCCTTACATGGCCATGCTGGACTTGGCACATGAATCAAGAAAATACACCATAGACTTGCCCATAGGCCAATCTGGTAGGGGACTTTTCTCAATTAGAGTTCCTACTTCCCAAATGACTCTAGCTTATATTAAGTTGGTATAAAACCAGCTAGCACAATTGACCACTTATCAATTTGACACACAGACACATCACAGTTAAAGTATAACCTTCCCTTCTTTGTTCATCCACAATATCTCAATCACAATATAAAACAATTTTTGTCATGTTTCCTTTTATAAAGGCAGTGATTTCATTCTCAGCACTCCATGTTCACAATTAATTTATATCCAAAAGTTCGACTTTATCACCACATTGAGAGTTAAGATTTCAATATACAAATTTGTTAGTTTGTTAGGAGGTGAGGGGAACACAAATATTCATTTTATTATCATCTTCTACTAATAACTGTCAGGGAGAGTTTGAATGGTAGTGGTCTCACTGTAGTCTGTGCTTTCACCACAAAGTTTCTTCAGAAACATGGGATGAAGGATTCTTTTCATTATCAGTTTTCATATAATTTTCTTAGAGAAGGCTCCAGGGAAAGGCCAGAGTAATTCTTTCTGTTGTGTGTTACTTTATACTCTGTTCTTGTTTTTTTTTTTTCCAGAACTTACCTAAATTGTATTTACTTACTGAATAATTTTCTCCTGCCAATATAATATCTGTGAAAGTGGGAGCTATGAATATATTGCTCACAGCAACATCTCTATGCTGTACCCCAGACATGGAGCTAGAGGTCCGACAGCTCTGCTGTAGTCAGACATCATTGTGTGTGTAACAATAGCCTTTCCTTATTGGTGGGCTAATGTTATTTCTATGTGATGCGGAGAGTGAGAGAAAGACACGTAGAGAGGTCAAAACCCCCAAGGATGGGGCAGCATCATTTGTCCTCAATCTCTGAGATGTTAGAAGCAACTTGCCAAACATTGTTTGCTAGGAAATAAGATATGAAGAACAATGTATCATTAATAAAATATATTATAAAATACATACAGGACAATGGCCTACTGCTACCACAATGAAATATAATTTTAATAGAAAAACTATATGTACATATATCTCAAGGGATATTTGACATAGCATTAGACTGGAGGGTCTGTGTATGTACATCTATAATCTCCAACATCTAATGACTGGCGGCACAAATGTGAAGTAAATTGAAACCACGGTGCAGTATTGGTGGGAAGGTTAAGAGGTATATCATCTGTGGTATGGAATGATATCATACTTACTATTCTGTTGCTGTGAAGAGATACCATGACCAAGGAAGCTTACAAAATGAAGCATTTAATTGTACGCTTGCTTATAGTTTCAGAGAGTGAGTCCATGACCCTCATGGCCTAGAGCATAGCCTAGGGCATGGCACCAGGCAGGAGGCGGGATATTAAGAATAATAGCTAAGAGCTTATATCTTGATTTGCAAGCTACAGGCAGAAGGAAGATACTGGGCCTGTCATGGGCTCTTGACACCTCAAAGCTCACCTGCAAAGACACATCTTCTCCAAGAAGGCCACACCTCCTAATCCTTCCCAAACAGTTCCACTAATTGGGTACCAAAAACTGAAATATATGAGTCTAAGCAGGTGATTCACATTCAAACCACCACACGTGACAATATTCTACAAAACTTTTTTTTTAGTTGTGCTTTTTCATTTTGTTTTGCAAGACAGGGTTTCTCTATGTAGCCCTGGCTGTCTTAGAATTCTCTCAGTAGACCAAGCTGGCCTTGAACTAAGAGATACGCTTGCCTTTGCCCCCAAAGTACTGGGATTAAAGGTATGTGCCACCACTGCCTCGCCTATTCTACAAAACTTAAAAAGAGAATCTATTACTCCCTTTGACTACATCATAAACCCAAGGCATAGAGGAGATAGTGAAAGTTAGTGCACTCTGCGTCACTCCTGGAGAACATCTGTATTGTTTTAAATAAAGCACTGCTCCTGGCACCATGCATTTTGAGCCTGCCCCTTTGTATGATGTTGACATCTCAAATTCTCATTGCTTCTTTTCTCTCTCTGATTTTCCTGGTAAATACTACACAAAGTGAGCACTTGATAAATACACACAGCTGCAAATATTCGCTTCCAGTGACAAATACCCAGCAGGCACTTGTTCCCTTCCAGTGACTTTAACAAGACCTAGTATTCAATGATGCCTGCTTCTCTTGAAAAGTATAAAAAGCAGCCAGGCAGAAGTGGGGCATCCATTTGTCCCCATTACCACAAGAAAAGGTGTCAAATGATGCCTAAGTGTTTTTCTCCGTGGGCCACAGTTGAATCATTCAAGGGGAAGGCCAAGCTTTGCTCTGAAGTCTCTAAAATCAGGAAGATGGTGGCCTCTAATCCTGGCTTCCTTGGGAGTGGCAATCTGGATATGAAAAGATCCTAGTAGGCCCGCAGGCTTCCTGCCTGTTTATGGACTGCTTTCTCCTGGTGGGCTTGTTGGTGCGGTTTTTGAAAGGCTGTCCCTTGGGAGGGCCGTCAGGGGAGCACACATAGGCTCCTCCTCTCAGAGAAGCATAACATCTCAGAAGTGTTCTTGTTAACAGTGACAAAATTCTGTTTTTCCCACAGGGTCAATGTTTCTAAGGGAGACAGAGCTCACGTTGAAACACCAATGCCTGAACCCTGCTGGCGCTCTGTCCCGCTCCAGCTGCACTTAGCAGGTTGTGTGCATCATTGTGGACCAGGCTCCACTCTCACCTTGCTTTGACAAACCAGGCACCGTCCATCTCATGCTTAAAGGCCATCTTATGGTAAAGGCAAACTGGGTTCATTCCTGCTCATGATTAAATCTCTATTTCTCAAGAATTAGACTATGTCCCACCTGTAACCTTAACTACAAATGGTTCTGTAATGCCTGTTCCAGGACACAATGCAATCATGTCTTTATTTCAAAAAGTTAAACCATCTTGCAACCCTACCTTTGCTTCAAAAAGTTATATGACCACCTGTTGTCATGACTATCTTGTTATGTCTATCTTGCAAACACATCTTTGTGCTTGTGTTCTGCTCCTGTAACCCCACCTATTTTACCTGACAAATCTCCCATGTAGAAACCCCCTAACTCTGAGCTATAAAAGTCTTGTTTTCCTCACATCCAATGCTGACCTCTCAAAGCCTGCCTTAGGGGGAGGCAGCCTGTGTATACCCATAAAAAAGGTTGCTTTCATTAATTGATTGCTTTACTTAATTTAGCCCTAATGATTTGGGTTGGTGGTCTTTCTCCTCCCCTCTTTGGGATGTACAACTTCTCTAACTTTCTCCTTCAAGAAAGATTCCTCTTGGTTATTTATGATAACCTCCTTCTCTCTCAAAAGAGCTACTGACATGCAGGTACTGATGCTAGGTTCTCCCTGCTTTATACAGCCTTTCCCTGATCATAGCTGAACTAGAGTGGAAAACTTAGATGTTCTCTGTCATGGGAAACATGGACAGGAGCCAGACATCACCGCTGCTAACTTACAGTGTCCCATGGTGGTTGTGTTACACGTCATAGTTGCCTTGAAATATGGGGTCTGACGGAGTCATGTATGCTCTTACAAGGATCTGGAGCAGTCAGGGAAACTTGAAGCATGAATTTGACATACTCTTGCTGACTTGGAGATGGAAGGTTGGTGTCAGAAGAGACTATGGTGACCTCTGGACGCTGGTGGAGAACCCAGCAGACATGGAGAGAGGAATCAGGACCTCAGACATACACTTACAGGAAAATAGATGCAGCCAACAATCCAAATAAGTTTGCGAGAGTTTTTATTCCATTTCCAGACAAGAACTCCCCATGGTAGACACCTTGGAGAATTGGAGTTGGGAATGCGGTTGAGCTGTGTTAGGCTGTCGACTTCTATGACTGTGAGGTTTTTAAATCATGTCGCTTTAAACCACCGCTTTTGCAGTAATTGTTTATTGCAGTCAGCTACTTTTGTATCGTTGTGACCCAAATATGTGACAAAGACAAGAGGATGGGGGGAGGGGCGGGGTTTATTCGGGCTTATGATTTGAGAAGTTCCCATCCATCAAGGCTGGGGGTGGGGTGCGGGGTAGGCAGAGCAGAGAGACAGTGACATCATGGTGGAGAGGATGCCGGGAAGGCGGCAGGAAGTGGCTAGAGCTCATTCTCCTGCAAGGACATCAGCTCCACTGCTAACTTCCACAGCTCCTCCATCTCTCAGGGTTCCAGAACCTTCTGAAACAGAGCCACCAGGCGCTGTGACCCACACGACTTTGGACTGATTGGGGTGATGGAACAACGAACAGACTTGTACACAGAAAGGCTGGGAGTGGGCGAGCCACATGAAGACCCAGGAGGAGACGAGCGTGTTTATCATACACCACTGAGTGAGGAGGCGGGTTTATTGTGTTCATCTGAGAGAGGAAGCCTACTAGCTCTCACTGCTGGAGGTCTTCCTACGGAAGCAATTTCAGGTGGCAGTCACCTGGGAGGAGGAAGCTATGGGTGATAGTCACCCCCCCTCCCCCCAGCATACACTGGTTTCAGATAAAGGCCAGTTGTTCTTAACATCTGCAATTGGTCCAGAAGTTTCCCATTCCTCTGAGCCTGGTCCAGGAAGGCCTCACCATGGGCCTGAGGCATTGGGGGTCTTGGCGTGCCTGTTTTGTTTCAGCAATACTCATCTACTCAGGACTTCGGCAGCCCCCCACAACCAAGTGTTCAGAACTCGAGACAAGGATGGGGACATCCATGGGACAAGGATGGGGACATCCATGGGACAGGGATATCTACAGCCCCAGCATGGCTTCCCTCCTGTCCATCATTCTGACTTCAGTATCTTCCAGTGATGCCCTCTCTTCCCGTGGGAGCCAGCAGATCTGCTTTCGTTTGCCTATGACCCAATCAAAGCGCAGTCACATAAGGATATGTGGACTCGGTACAACATGAACTTTTGTATAGTTCTGGTACTCGGGAGTATAGCTCTGTGTACTGGCTGGTTTTGTGTGTCACTTGCTGGAGTTATCACAGAGAAAGGAGCTGCAGTTGGGGAAATGCCTCTATGAGATCCAGCTGTGGGGCATTTTCTCAGTTGGTGATCAAGGAGGGAGGGCCCCTTGTGGGTGGTGCCATCCCTGGGCTGGTAGTCTTGGGTTCTATAAGAGAGCAGGCTGAGCAAGCCAGGGGAAGCAAGCCAGTGAGAAACATCCCTCCATGCCTCTGCATCAGCTCCTGCTTCCTGACCTGCTTGAGTTCCAGTCCTGACTTCCTTTAGTGATGAACAGCAATTTGGAACTATAAGCTCAATAATCCCTTTCCTCCCCAACTTACTTCTTGGTCATGGTGTTTGTACAGGAATAGAAACCCTGACTAAGACACTCTGTAAAAACTTTGTGGACTTTAATACTGTTTCAGAAGTCTTAAAATCTTAGGCAACTTGGAGAGCATTGGGGGAAATGCCTACACTTTTTTCTGTACTAGTTAAAAATTGTGTTAAAACCATGTTTCGATGTAGTGACAATTTCAGCTCTGGTCTACATATATGCCCACCAATCTACTTTGCACACAAGGAAAAATCCCTTGCAGTTGGCCTGTTAGGGTACACACTCCGAAGCTCTTTTGAAGCCTGGAAGGGGATCTGTTCGGACTGAGTGAAAAGCTAGGTAAGGCCCGAGCATGGTCAGGCAGTTCCCCCTACCCCAAGCAACTCCAGCTGGCAGCCCGCAGTTGTGCACAGACCCCAACAGAGACCCTGCCAAACTGGCCCCCGGCCAGGCAGAGTGAGGAAACAGAATGACAGAGATGTCCAGGTGCAGACAGCTGGCTTGGCAGAGAAGGACCCGACTGACACAGAGGAAGAGGAGGGGTGAGCCCCAGACACCATCCCGACCCTGGGAAGCGGCCTAGGCCTAGACTCTCACCCTGCATCTGGAGGGTCTCTCCATTAGAAGAGAGGAATGCCGCTCTCAAGCCTCCTTTCCCTTTGCCATCTAGGCTGCAGGCTGTGGCAGGGAGAGAAGCCGAGTGAGAGCAGGCAGAGCAAGCAGGGACCTCCTGTCCTATGGACCTTTGTGCTTACCTGACTGGAGGAAAACAAGACCGATTCCTACAGGCCTTCTCTCCAGATGTTTCTAGATGCCACGGATTATTGTAATCTTCTCTACGAAAGGGTGTTCTTGGTGCAGAAAGCATAACCGGGTGGGCTACAATGGAATACTGTCTTCTGTAAAGTAGAGGGGTGGGGGTGGGGAGGAAGTGAATCGGTGGGTGGGACCTAGGTGGGTTGGGGCAGGGACAAGAACAGTCAGAGCCTGGACATTCTCCAGAAGTCTTGCCCCCCCGAAGGGAAGAACACAGATAGCTCTTGTGCCCAGGTAGGTCCCCCTCTGGGCACATAGCCAGAAACCCCAGGTTGCTTTGGTACCTACCGTAGGGGGGACGTGGCCAGCTCAGCCTGCCAGTCCCTGGGGGGAACCCAGCTCATGTGAGGCCGGCTGCCAGTCCAGCCGCACACATAGATGTGTGTGTTTGGATAGGAGCCCGGCAAGCTGATCCTGTTTGGCTTTTGCTGCTTCCCCCCCCCCTCCTCCGCCACCTTCCCCCACTCCCAGCCCCAGCCCCAGTTCCTAACCAGTCTCTTTGGAGTTTAGTGCATCCGTTTATAGTATTTCTTTACAGGGAGAAAGAAGTAATAAATTGGCCGGATTCCTGGCTGAAAGTCCATCTTGGTATTCCACTGATAGGGAAGTTCTTATCACCCCTTCTCTTCCCCCAAGAGAACCCAGAGATTCGGCGCTTTGCCATTCTTCAGATCTTTCCCCAGGCTTTAAAGCAACCAGATAACCATCTTGAAGATAAAAGCTACTTTTTCTGATGGATAGAACAAGGAACTAAAATATTTGTTTTGTTTTGTTTTGTTTTCCTTTTCTATGCTTCTGTTTTCCTACTTACAATGTTTCAGCAGTTTTGTGTGTGGTGTGTGTGTGTGTGTGTGTGTGTGTGTGTGTGTGTTTGGGCTATAACATACTAATTCCAATCACTTTCTTCGTAGAGAGGTGAGACTGATTTAATGTTTATGAATCATAAAACCTCGCGTTTCTTCTATACCCTTGTACAGCTGCACATCCCCGCATTTCCTGCCATCTTTGCTGGAGTCTAGATTAAACTCAGCCTGGCCTTGGCCCTGATATAGTTTGTTCCTTAGGAAAGAAAACAATGTATTCTTCCCAGATAACGTGCATGGTTCGGTTCTAGCCGGCTTGCGCCTCTGACCTCTCTTGAAAGTTCACTCGGCTGATCACAGACTCCCTTTTACCCATTTCAAAGGCTGAACTGGACTTCTGACAGCGTCTGTCGGGTGGGGTGTGCTTTTTAGATATGGACCCTGGGGCCCAGTCCCTCTGACCCACTGAGCCAAAGCTTTCCTCAGCCCCAGGCTCTGCCAGGGGGCCAGCCCCTCCCCTTCCTTCTCTCACTCGGAAGGCGCTTAATTGAGAACAATGAGAGTAAATACTGAGAGAGAGGCTTAGTATTGAAAACTGGTGCTCATGAACCCTCTCTTGCTGGTATGCAGTGTCTTAGAAAGACTTACTTATAAAGGACACCAGTTCTGATGTTGTTTTACACATGAGGTGCGGTAGAAAAATGAGGAGTGGGGGAGGGGAGGGGCTGCCATCTATGTTTTCTGGCAGAAGAAAGGGTGGAGGGAGGGACCTATGAAAATCCACATCCACTGATGTTCTGAAGGATCGATTGCCTCTCCCTCTCTCTTTCCATCTCCCCTGGTTCCCAGGGTGGTTGCTGCGTTGTGGGGAAAGCCTGTGGGAAAAAGGGAAGAAAGTATTCCACCCCCAGCCAGCACCTGCACTGTGCCTCGGCATTCCCTCAAGACATTTTTTTTTTAAACCGAATTAGCTTGAGTTACAGCCAGACCGTCTAGGCTCCCTGTTAATGGAACCAAATCTCCGGCGTCAATGCAAAAACACAACTCCCACCTTAAAGGGAACGAGAGATCATTTATTCTAGAGCCAAATATGAGGGGCCATGGCCTGGGAACACGGATTTAGGTTATCGCCAACTTCGTATTTCAACAAGGGAAGCGTTTGACAAGGTTTGTACCGTAACAGAATGAAGAGAGTCATAAATAAGGTACCTTTTAACTGGGTGGTGGGAATGTTGTATAAGTGGGAGTGGGGAGTGGAGGGGATTGGAGGGGGGGCATGTCTCTATTATAAGCCAAAGATGGCCTTCCTTGGGCTTTTGGTTGGTGGGAGTGAGCTGTCTGTACCAGAGGTCACAAGACATTAGGTCATACACAGAAGAGAGTAATGAACGGTTATTAAAACTTCTAAAGAAGGTCCGGGATAATTCGGCTGTGGACTGACAACATTCTAACTCTCTACAACTGTTGACGTCCTAATCGGTTAATCAGGAAGAGTCATGGAAACGTGGTATTCTTTCTTTAACACCAGTGTGTAAAGGGGGGCCTCTTTTTGCTCCAGATCCTTCCCTGGGCCCTAAGCCATACCACACACATCTGCAGTCCCACTGGCCAGACAGCGGCCATCGGAGTCGAAGGCGGTTTGCAAACCGTGTTCCGAGTCACAGGTAAGATGCTGCAGCTTCAGGATACACTCCTTGGGCTGCCCGCTCACGGTTGCTTCTCCGCCTCAAGGTGGAAATGGAGGTGAGCACACTCACCTCCCGAGTCACCCTTCTGTCTTCCCGCACCCCCTGCCCACTGTCACCTACACTTTCGTCTCCACACCAGCCGTGGTGGTTTGAATGAGAATGGTCTGCATAGGCTCGTGTACATGAATGCTCAGTCACCAAGGGGTGGCTCTCCTTGAGAAGGATTAGGAGGCGTGGCCTTGTTGGAGAAGGTGTGTTACTGGGTATGGGCTTTGTGGTTTCAAAAGTCCATGCCAGGCCCAGACTCTATTTCCCACTCTCTGTCTCTCTTTCTCTGTCTCTCTCTGTCTCTCTCTCTCTCTTCCTGCCCCAGTGCAGATCAGGATGTAAAACTCTGTTACTTCTCCAGCACCATGTCTGCCTGCACGTCCGCCATGATGATGACAGACTAAGTCTCTGAAACTATAAGCAAGCCCCCTAGTAAATGCATTCCTTTTGACGCGCGGACTCTCATCAGAAACAGAACATTGACTCAAACACCGTTGTAATATATTTCTTGAATTAAATGTGCTCTCCAGGAAGCTCTCTTGGTGAGTCGGTGTAGTGAATGTGTGCTGGGTGAGATGGTTTGCACTCACCACTAATGCTGATGTGCTCCCTGTGGGAACTTCAGCCAGGCCTCCTCTGATCATCCTCTCCAAGCAAGGGAGGGGGGAGGGGGCGGGTGTGTTACCCACTCTTGCCTACTAAGCTTATACTTTAACTATTAAAATCACATTTATTTATTTGTCTTTGTTTGCAAGTGGAGCTAGTGGATGATTTTCAGCAGTCGGTTCTCCTCCCTCTCATGGGTCCCAGGATTCGAACTCAGATCTTCAGCCTTGGAGGAAACACCTTTAGCTTCTGAGCCATCCCACTGGCCTGTTTCTTTTTCCTTTTTCTTTTTCTTTCCTTTTTTTTAAAAAATTATTAACTTTTTATTGATTCATTGTGTTTCACATCGTCGTGGAAGCTGCTTCGTCTCACACAGTGCACCCTTTTGCCCATACATCTTTGCTTGCAAAAAACCATGTACACTGAAATGAGCCGCTGGTCTGGTCCGAGGCCTCTGGCTTCTGCTACGCTATCAATACCGGGTCCTCACCCACGACTCTTCTCAGATATCCAGTTGTTATCCCGTGTCATGGAGATCCTGCAGCTTTGGATTGGAGGAAATGCCCCTTCGTGTGCTCAAGCAGTTTATTGATGAGGTAGATATTGATGCGAGCCAACTCGAAGCCCTGGATCTGAGCCGGTTGGATCGACAGCTCACCCACACCCACACCACCAGAGCAAGCACTCCAGCATTGCCCTGGCTAGATCACCGCAGCCAGCAATGGACAGGGCCAACTCTCTCGATTTCATGTCCTCAGGGCCAGCCCGCCCACACCCACACCACTAGAGCCAGATCCACTGTGCTGCCCAGGTGAGACGCGGGTCCCACTCTCCTGAGTGTTGTTGCAGTCATGGGGCGGAGCCAACTCTCTGGCTCTCATGACCCCACCCCCCACCCCGGGCCAGCTCTCCGACTGCCTCAGGTAACAAAGAGCGGGGAGGGTATCACCTCATGCCTGTGCCACCTCAAGGCAGATGAGAGGCAGGGACAGCTCTCCCAAGAGCTGCAGCCAGTGGGAGGTGGGGCCAGCTCTACACAGCCCCTTCGATATCAAAATGGTCCCAGGCTGCAGCCCAGACCAGGGACGTTCGCATGATCTATAGTGGTAATACGAGCTACGGACATCGACACAGAGCCCTGGTCTGGTCCGAGGCTGTATGGCCACCCACCTAGACATGGCCCTGAGCAGCAGCGTGGGCTGGGACTTGACCGTGGCCTCAGGGGGCAGCGCAGGCTGCTCACAGGCTCTCCCTCTCAACTCTCCTGTCTCCAGCTCCACCTCACTTCACAGCGCTCAAACTGTCCTGCTTCTCTTTCTCTCCCAACTCTCCACCACATGCTTGCACATTGCAGTGATTCCTGCTGCAGGCGGACACGCGGCTTGCAGACCTCTGGGAGTCTTTCCTCACCCGTGCCACGTGGTTTGGCTGTGGGCGGGGCTGGGTATTTACTGCCAGCGCTGCCCAACCCTGGTCTCTGGGTATCCTCTGCTCACCCTCGCTGCCCAGTGGGGCATCCGGTTTATCTTCCTTAATTTCACTTCTCATTCATCATATTGCGCACATTGTTATTATCTGGCTTTCCTAGCCGGAAGGTGTGATCTCCGAGGAGTTTGGATTTTATCTGGTCACTCTTGCATTTCTACTATCTGGTACGTGGGAGGTACTCCAGAAATTTCTTGCCAGCAGAACACACGGTTGTTTCCCAACATACCAATATTAATTCTGGGCACCCTAGTACTGACTTAAGAGTCAATTAAAGACAAAGCAAAGCAAAACCAAACAAAACCAACCAAACAAAAACAAAACGAAAGTCAGTTCAGTGTGCAGTTCATGACTTTATATAAGTAGTCTGAAGGCGGCCATGATGAGTACATTTACATCACAGAAAAGTGGCAAGTACTCCTTCTCCCTCTTGTTCCCTCGGCTGATAAACATTCATCAGCAGCCACTGTCACTAAAACCAAATCCCCTCCAGCTCAGTTACAGTTGGAGGGGTCAAGCAGTGTGTACAGATAGATGTCTGCCCGCGGGGCTTGTTTTAGAATTTTGTTCCCTGTCCTCATGACTGACTGTTAATCTCCAGAAGACAACAGAGGCGATCTACAGGTCATTTCCAGATGACAGGACTGGCACTTTTGACTTCCTCCTGGGCCACTGGGGAGTCCAGCACCAGCTTGGCTCTGTAATGTGTTGAGGATGAAATCCCGGTGACGACGCATTAGAGAGGATGGGAGACAAGGGAGTGCGGACATCACTGCTGCGAGCGACTAGGCGTTGTTGTGGAATCCTAACTAGAGAGGCCAGTCAACAAAGGAAATACGGATTTGGAGAGACTCGGGAGCGAGCCACTGGGGGTGAGAAACAGGAACCACTGTCATGGCGGATGGGATGACCTTAGGGGCCCAAGGTCTAAGCAGATGAGAAATGACGGAGAGAGTCCGGTTATGAGAGAAGGCTTAGTCTTGGTGAAAGCTATGCTTACGTCAGGGCTGGGGACCCGGATCAGTTGGAGGAGTATTTGCTGGGCAAGTGCAAGGACTTGAGCTCGGATCTCCAGCCCGCATACGAGCAGACTTGGCGGTAAGTCTATAACTCCAGCCTGGAGCACTGGAGGATGCTTGGGGGGTGGGGGGGGGAGGGGAGGGGACGGGCAGATCCCTGGAGCTTATTGGCCAGCTATTCTATGTAGGGGTTCATCTCAGATAAAAAGATAGAGAGCTACTGAGGAAGATGCATTGCACCAACCTTTACGCAGTCATGCACATGTGTGTGCTGACACATGTGTGCGTGCATACGCATGAACAGCTACATACATATAGTACATGAGTGCAAGCATATGGGCACCTAGTCCATGTCAGGTTGGTAGAATTGTAATGTGCAGCTACAAGTGCATGGAGGATGTTAGACTGGCTAGTGGAAGGATGAAGTGTTTCTCAACTAATTGGCTGTTTCAGTCAATGAAACCTACGATTCGATCACAATAAAGGACTGGGCAGGCGACGGACTGACGGTTTTAGGAAAGGAGAAAACGTCAGAGCCGCCTCTCAGGAAATGCGGATGCAAGTTTTCTATCCTCAGCTTAAAGGAGCAAAGGCCCACGTTAAATTTCTTTGAACAGGTTCCAGATGCATAGGTTTTTCAGGGAGGTGTGCTTTTTTGCCTCTTTCCTGCTAGATGCATCTGGACGTGGGATATTTAATTGGGATTAGAGTTTGCCAGACGACGTGATGGATGGAGCAAGCTTGGCGAAGAGTGCCCAAGCCTGCCCAAGCTTGTGAACTGCAGAATAAAAACTAGGTCAACAGTAAAGGTAAAGATAGATCGGGGCGGAACGCAGGCAGCGAAAGCAGCGGATGGGAAGTCCCAGGGGGTGGGGGACTGAGAGTTGTGGGAGGGAATATAGCCCTAGAGCAAGTGAGAAAAGACAGAAAGTAACACTCAAAAGATAAGGAATGAAGATGGACATCACAGAGATGCGGGTATAATGTAGATGGCTGAACTTGGATGGAAACTGATGCAGGGGGGTGGGGGGTGGGGGTGGGGCTATCTGAGTGGGTAGAGCTCACTGGTCCTCAAGCTATGGTTCACGACTTCTTTGGGGGTGAAAAGACCTTTGTGCAGGGGTCTCCTAAGACCATGAGAAAACACAGATATTCACATTGTGATTCATAACAGTAGTAATATCAGATGTGAAGTAGCGATGAAAATAATGTCATGCTTGGGGGTTACCACAACATGAGGGTCACAGCATTAAGAAGGTTGAGAACCAGTGGTCAGTGCTTGCCTAGCTGGCCTGAAACCCTGGGTTCAACCCTCAGCACCACATAAAACAAGCACGGTGGTACACACCTGCAACCCCAGCATCCCAGGGGCAGAGGAAGGACAATCAGAGCTTCAAGGTCATCCTCAGCCTCAAAGTGAGTTCACGGCCAGCCTGGGATCTATGATATCCCATCTGAGAGGAAGAGGAAAGAGGAAAGAGGAGGAGGAGAAAGTTCTAAAACTGTTATCTTCAGAAGTGAGGTGATAATCAATGAATTGTAAAGCCAGGGTGATCAATAGTAGCTATTAAGAGATATTGCCGTTTCTGGGACAACAGACACAGGTACTGATAGGTAGGAAGATGGAAATCTAGGTACTAAAACCCAGTAAAGGAAGGGCTTGATCCAGAAGTGGGCAGCGTACTGAAGGGGTCATCAGTGCTTACATTCTAATGCGGTGTTCTTCAAAACAAGATGAGACCTCTCTCTCTCTCTTTCTCTCTCTCTCTCTCTCTCTCTCTCTCTGTTGTCTCTCTCTCTCTCTCTCTCTCTCTCTCTCTCTCTCTCTCTCTCTCTCTTCCTTTGCTTTTATGGAGACCACAGGGGAGACATAGCACCTGGAGGCCCTGCTGTGACAGGTCTGTGGAGGAACCAGTCATCTTCATTGGTCTTGGAATGCCCCTTTTATAATTAAGACTTCATAGTATAGTGATGTTGATAACTTAAAGGAAAAGAAGGGAAGGTTTGTAGAAAACTGACATAAAATGACCTTCACGAGGTATTTAGCAGGAGACGGGTCCAGGAAGAAGGGGAGTAGGCCTTCAGGTCCTTCAGATGAAGGGAGGAGCGAGGGAGGGAGAGAGAGAGAGAGAGAGAGAGAGAGAGAGAGAGAGAGAGAGAGAGAGAGAATATGTCTTTTCTTCAAATCTGAAGAACAAAGAAGAGTTTTGACTCTTTTGAGGTGGGGGTGCCCTTGGCTATCCTGGAACTCTTCAGGCCAGGCTGGCCTCACACTCAGAGACCTACCTGAGAGCCACCACCACCCAGCTTAGGTCTTTGGCTCATAGAGACGTTCAGGAGTACGGGTGACCTTTGTATCATGAAGCCTAGCCAGTCTGGCCTATCTGCCGACAGTCATGGAGGCAGGCACTAGAAGACGATAAACTTGTCTTGTAGCTTTAGCCTTAAACCTGCATCAGTATTCAAAACCTGTACCAATGTAACAACATATAACCGTGTTTTTATATCAATATACAAAATTTTGTACCAATGTAAGATTATGGCTATAAAATGCTTTTGTTTTTAAGGGTAGATTAAAAAAATCTACCTCTATTTGTCTAATTTCTTATAATATTTATATATCCACCCTTTTTCTGATCAACCTTCTTTCCCTTACTGAGGAAAGAAAGAAGTCCTTGAGGCTAAGCTCTCTGTTTTGTTTCCTTCCTTCCTATCCAAGACCATAATTGTTTGTAATCAACCTTTAAGATGACAACGTATCTACAAAACAACCAAAACCACCCACCTCAACTTAAGGGACTGGGATGATGGTCTTCTCATAATTGCTTCCTGCTGATCTGGGGCAAAAAAAAAAAAAATCCTTTTGGGGGGGGGGTTCCGAGAAAATTGGGAAGATGGTTAGTTTTAAGAAAGCTGGCTGTAGCATTTGTTGTCCAGTCTCTGTGTGCTGAGAAAGTGTAGGTGAATGTAAAGTCTTGATTGGAAGAGTCTGAAAGGTTGGACCAAGTGAGTTAGCTGTCTTGAAAATGTCCCAGAGACAAGTCTTTAGAGGGAAACAGTTTCCAATCAAGTTGAGGTATGATCAGGCAGGGAACTGTAACAGTGGGTCTCAGCATCTCACCACCCCTGAGAGTGGATCCTGTCAGGGCTGCCCTCCTGATCTCTATTCAGCAATAAACAAACATTAAAAGCAATACATAGCTCTAGAAAGACGTCTGTATGGAATGTGCAGCAGGCACAGGTGAGTTAAGGATGATTTCCTGCTCTTTGTTTGAGTAGGTGAAAGAGAACTGTCTTTTCTTCAGAAGTAAATTTGATCATATAATCAAACTACTATATAAATCTCTGTTCATGCCATATGAAAGAATCGCCTGCAATAATAAGTCTGAGAATCTTGTAGCCAAGAAGACTTGTTGACTATGTAAGCTGAAGTCCTGGCTGGAGGCATGTATATGTTCCATTCAGTTTCAGAGTTGTTCTCATAAAGGGTTTGACCCTGCACATTAGTGGGCTGTTTGACCCCTTTTGTTTTTTCCTTCTTGTCTGTAGTTGAGATCTTCAGGAGATCTTCCCCTGCCTTGTCTAATTTTTTTTTATCAATTTGGAAGGAACCCATTGCTTTCCTTTTTCTGTGGAAATATAGGCATAGCCTCTCCCCACAATGTAACACATTTCCTGTTTTCCATTCTGAGGTTAGGACATCTTTAAAATAAACAGGCTGTTCTAGTTCCGCAGTTTTTCCCATAATCCAATGTCTCTCTGCAACTGTAGTTCACAAGCATTCAAAAAACTTAAAGTTAACAAATCACTATGTAGTCTATCTCTGAGGGTCTTAGTCACCCCCTTTGCTTGTTAAGCATCTTTTTTGTTGTCATTGTTTTGTTTTGTTTTTTTGTTTTTGTTTTTGTTTTCAAGACAGGGTCTCTCTGTGTAGCCCTGGCTGTCCTGGAACTCACTCTGTAGACCAGGCTGGCCTCGAATTCAGAAATCTGCCTGCCTTTGCCTCCCAAGTGCTGGGATTAAAGGCGTGCGCCACCAACACCCAGCTAAGCATCTCTTTTAAAGTACGATTGGATATTCTATCACAGCTCTCAATTCAAAAAGGAAGAAGGAATAGTTTATTCTGGAGCCAAGGTTATGTGATATCATGTGATGGTTTGAATGAGAATTACCCTTGTAGGATTTTATGTTTGAATGTGTGGTTCTCGGTGGAACTGTTTGGGAAGGGTGAGAAGGTGTGGTCTTGTTGGAGAAGGTGTGTCACTGGAGGGGAGGTTTGGGGTTTCAAAAGGCCACGCCATTCTCTGCTAGGCCTGTCTGCACTGGGCCTGTTGGGCTGTCCCTACGGGCACTCTGCTACTGTTCTAGTGCCATTGTGAGGTATCCATCAGAGAAGAATGCCCGGACATGGGCTCAGGCCAATAGAAAGTCCTTATTAGTCTGCCAAGGACTAAACTGGGTCTTCAGGACCTGAGTGCAGCCCAAGCCTCAGGCTGCTGGAGTCAAGTCACTGAGGTGGGCTGGAGGGAGTTCCTGGTTCTGTAATGTAGGTAGCTTCTAATAAAGTTAATAGATTTTTAAAAGGTTTTGTTTTAATCTACTAATCATAAGTTGTGAGCGCCAGGACAGAGGTGGGAAAGTACCGTACTATGGTCTGCCTATCTGCCTGGGGTGCCCAAGCACTACTAGCAAGCCAGCCTTGAAGAGGCAGGCCAAAGGGTTCCCTGGGTACCCAGGTGCCACATTATACTGCCGGGAGGGGAAGTCAGGAATGGGGGTCTGAGGTCTACTTTTCTCCTCAGGGCATCTGTATGCCAGGTGGGAAGGGGAGGCGGAGCCAAGCATGAGCAGGATCCAGTATGACTGGGGAGTAAGTGCTGGGGACCCAAGGCGCTGAAGACCTGAAAACCTTCTTCAGGAGTCCTAGGCACAGATCTTTTCTAATTAATTAATTAATTAATTAATCAAGCAATTAATCAATTAATTTATACTCCATATTTTACTACCCCCCACCCTCTAACTGTTCTATATCCCATACCTTCTCTGTACCCCCTGTCTCCACGTGGATGTCCCCATCCCCCATTTCCCCCTGACCTCTAAATTCCCTGGGGCCTCCAGTCTCTTGAGGTTTAGGTGCATCATCTCTGAATGTACACAGACCCGGCAGTCCTCTACTGTACATGTGTTGGGGGCTTCCTATCAGCTGGTGTATGCTGCCTGCTTGGTGGTCCAGTGTTTGAGAGCTCTTAGGGGTTCAGATTAATTGAGACTGCTGGTCCTCCTACAGGGTCGCCCTCCTCCTCAGCTTCTTCCAGCCTTTCCCTAATTCAACAACAGGGGTCATCTGCTTCTGTCCAATGGTTGGGTACAAATATCTGCATCTGACTCTTTCAGCTGCTTGTTGGGTCTTCTGGAGTGCAGTCATGCTAGGTCCCTTTTTGTGAGCGCTCCATAGCCTCAGTAATAGTGTCAGGCCTTAGGACCTCCCCTTGAGCTGGATCCCACTGTGGGCCTGTCTCTGGACCTTCTTTTCCTCAGGCTCTTTCCATTTCCATCCCTGTAATTCTTTCAGACTGGAATACTTATGGATCAGAGTTGTGACTGTGGGATGGTCCCCCTCTCCCTCATTTGATGCCTGTCTTCCTGCTAGAGGTGGGCTCTATAAATTCCCTCTCCTTACTCTCAGGTATTCATCCAAGGTCCCTCCCTTTGTATCCTGAGAGTCTCTGGCCTCCCAGGTCTCTGGTGCATTCTGGAGGGTCCCCCAACCTCCTACCTCCTGAGGTTGGTTGTTTCCATTCTTTCTGCTGGCCCTCAGTGCCTCAGTCCTTTTTCCTCACCCAATACCAGATCAGGTTCCCCTCCCCCCATGCCCCTTCCCTTCCAAGTGGGACTGAAGTGTCCTCACTTGGGCCCTTCAGCTTGTTGACTTTTTTGAGTTCTGTGGGCTGTATCTCGGGTATTCTGTACTTTTTTTTTTCTTTTTTTGCTAATATCCACCTTTAAGGCCTTCTCATCAGTGGTCCTTTATGAAGCAGCTCTCTCGGAGACAACCCTTGCTTGTTCATATTTCTTTATTTGCTGGTAGATGTAAATGCATACATGTCATTTAGGGTGAACCAGGAATTATATGCCTCTTGGAGAAGGAATCTAAGATTTCCCGGGGCCTGAGTTTACTCAACCTTGCCAGTTCTTAGGCCTGTGTAATAGTAAGGTCCCACATGCTACGGGCAAGGAATGGCTGTTCAGTGCACTAAAGCTAACCTAAGGTAAGATAATTAGGACCTGCAACCTTCCAACCTCTCTACCGTGATGGCTAAAGTTTGTCTTAAATGTAAATTATTCTGTGTAAGAAATCTATAAAAACAAAAATGCCTCTAATCTGTAAGTCCCACTTGCCCAAACGGGAATAATTTCCAGGGATGCTGGGGGGGCTGTTTGTTGTTCATATAAGATAACAAGCTGCCTGTTTTGACTTCTGTAAACACGCTAGATTGCTCCAACAGAATTTGCTTGTTCACCAGTAGGCAGGAGCTACGCAGTTCATCAGGAGGCATGGTTGCCTCCCACTGGGCAAAGGTGGGGCACACAAAGCCTTGTGGGTTTCACCTTCCTAAGACTCCGACTAATGCTGTTCACAGCCACACTGGAAGCACTTGGCATGAGCCTGGCTAGTGCTTAATAAAGCTTTCTTCAAATTTGCCCAAACAGTGTTGTAGAGGTCTTATTCTTGCCCAGTGGGATTAACATTGCATGATTGCAGTTCTAACAGTTCAGTCCATCTTTGCAGACAGTTTTCTTCTTTCTTTCTTTCTTTCTTTCTTTCTTTCTTTCTTTCTTTCTTTTCTTTTTTTTTTTTTTTTTTTTTTTTTTTTGAGACAGGGTTTCTCTGTGTAGTCCTGGCTGTCCTGGAACTCACTCTGTAGACCAGGCTGGCCTCGAACTCAGAAATCTGCCTGCCTCTGCCTCCCAAGTGCTGGGATTACAGGCGTGTGCCACCACCGCCTGGCTGGCTTCTTCTTTCTTTATGTGTATATGTGCATGGGTTTCCTCAGGGGCCAGCGGAGGGTATTGGACTCCCTGGAATGATGGGAGTGATGGGAGACTGAGTTTCCTGGTGTGAAGCTAAGGACTGTGCTTCTGACTGCTGAGTCCTGCCTGCAGCCCTCAGCTTTCTTATGCAAAGTGAATTTCTTGGAGGCGTGGCCTGGTTTAGGGGGAAATGTGTCTGTGTGTATGTGTGTGTGTGTGTGTGTGTGTGTGTGTGTGTGTGTGTTGGGGAACCACACAAGAAGGCGAAGAACTACAGGGTCTGTGGTCTGACACAGGTATGTTGTGATGCAAAGATAAAAGGCAAGGTGGCTTCATTTTGAAGTGTAACAACGAGGACGAGGACGGACGGCGACACTGGAAGGCTTAAAGAAGTTGTTGGTTTTTGCTCTCTTTGTTTTGTAACATAGGTCCCAGACACTGAGAGTCCAAAGTGAAGTGGCGTGCAGCTCGTAAGACGTTCACGACGAAAAGACTAATATGTCGGGTTTATTTGTGGAACAGGGCTGCCTTCTAGGTTCCAATAATTGTTCTGATAATTCTCCACATCACCCGACAGTCTGCCAGCACAGGAGAACATTCTATCCACTTGGTAGAAGCAAAATCCTGTCATTCTGATAACCAGCTCTTCATAAGCCCAGATGCCTGCCGTCCACCCACTGTGTTAGGGTGGAGACAGGTGAGTGGGAGATCCGGGGCCTTTACTGATAACAGTCGCCAGAGGATCCCGGGCCACCCTGGGGAGCTTTGGGAGGCGGGAAGGTGAGAGACTCACTCGGTGACATCTGGCTCCCAGTAGTCTAGCAAGGGAGAAGAGTCCTGACAGAGGGCCTCTGCAGAGAGGGAATCAGGTCAGAGTCCAGCTTCTGGGAATGCCCCAAGGCTGTGGAGAGGCCTGGATGTGCTAAGCCCAAGGCAAGCCCCTTAGGGACAGAGGTGACAACCCTCCTGTTTTCAGCTTAATGACAGGGTGTTGATCTCAATGAATTATTAAAGCATTACCCTGATCCCAGACATCTAGGTTGTTTCCTTCGTTTTTTATTCATTTTTTTGTTTATTTGCTTTGTTTCCTATTTAAAATTCATTGCAGAGATTGGTTTCAAACGTGCATCTTTTTGTTTAGGCTGAGGCACCTCCTGGAGAGAAGCCTCTCCTCACACGGGGGTGGGGGGTGGGGGTGGGGGTGGGGGTGGGGGGGTGGCCAGTTCCCTTCCTTCCACCCTTTGTTACTCAGGGGATGTTCTGAAACCTGTTCACAAAGGCACCCGAGTCTGTGAGCATACTGGTTTCATTGCAACCTTGTCAAAACTAAGTTGTCATTTAAAACCTTTTGCTTCTTGGTTTTGTTGGTATAAAGTCTAATCTCAAGATTGCTTTTGAGTTAGTTTTTATTTTTCAGCCAAAAAAAGAAGGAAGGAAGGAAGGAAGGAAGGAAGGAAGGAGGAAGGAAGGAAGGAAGGAAGAAAGGAAGAAAGGAAGAAAGAAAGAGAAAGAAAAAGAAAGAGGTTTTCACCTGTTTACATTTGGTGTTTCTTGTCTGTGAACCGGTCATCAACTTTCTGCATTTATTTCCCTTGTAAGGTCTCGATGTTTTTCTTCTAAACTGGGTGACCCTTTCACACCGCACGCACAGCCACTATCATCACTGATGTGAAATTCTACCTCCTGCTCTCCGCCCCTCTCCACCCCCATCCCCAGCTCAGTCTGTTTTCCTTAGTCCGGAGCTTTGGAAGAAAAGCTAGGCAGCATTCACTTTATTATTATTAATGAGGGTACACTCCTAAGACAGTAGCTCTCAACTTCCGGCTACACCCTGGAATCACCAGGAGAGCTTTAAATTCTATCAATGCTTTGCGGTTGGCTTCTGCTTTAATTGGTCTGGGCTTTGGGATTTAAAGCACTCCCTAGGTAAGTCTAGCTAAAGCTGAGAATCAGACCTTGGTCAATTGGTTGGGTTAGCCTGAAGTGTGAGCAGTGGTGACTAGTAGCCTTGGGAATGGCTTTGTAGTGGGCAGTGGTGGTACACATCCCTGTTGGGTGTCAAGGGCGGGGGTGCGGGGGGGGGGTAGGGGTGGGAGTGGGGGTGTGGGGGTGGGGAGGCATCAGGCTTCCTGCTGGTGTTAGCATATCTCTGGCAGCTCTGTTGGTTCTAGTCAGTGTCTCTCTGTTCTTATTTGCTTTTTTTTTTTTTTTGACATAATCTAAAACCATACTACCTGCTTCTTTTAATTTCTCAACATTGGTTCTTCCAATCCTATCTTTTCCTCAGGCACCCACTGAGAAGCAGAACCTACCAGAACCTGCGTAGTCTCACAGCTTCACCTTTATCTGCGCAAACTCATCACCTTTGAAAAGAGAAGTAGAGAGAAAGCTAACTCTGATCCTGTTTGCTCTGTGTGATTGTCGTCTTAGAGAGAGAAAAGTCAGTCTGTGTGTTCTGAACGGCCCTGATGGCTCCCGGTTGCCTTAGGGAGATGAAGTTGCTTCGAGCTTAATCTCAACTCTTGGCTGATTCTCTGCCCTCTGCTTATTGGTGAGATCATGCCTGGCTTTATACTACATACAGAATCCTCAAAATATGTGTTCTTTGTGCTTAGGGGTAAAACTGCTCTCTCTCTCTCTCCTTTTCTATTTTTGCCTTTTCTCTGATATCTGTCCCTATAAATCCATTTAAAGATGGACTTAATTCTGTCAAGAGGATCTCTCTTGCTTAGGGATCTGCTCTGGTTCACAAAAGCCCACAGACACATTTGGAACAAAGCCTCATGACAGATTCTACTGTGGAAACTCTGGGCTGAGGATGGGAGGATTTCTTCTAGGGAGGTTAGGAAGAAATGAAACCAGGCTGAGAACTCAGCCAACAAGAGAGAGAAGCTGGGGTGCTGGGATATCTCAGTGCCCACACTGCTCCCCCAAACTGTACCCCCAAACTTGTTGGGATGAGCAAGGAACACTCACTGGGGGATGAATGGGAAAGGAAAAGCTGTCCTCTTCACGGTCTACCTAGCCGTCTTGGTCTGCCTTAGACACGGAGTTCCCTGGGGCTGGCACACTCTGCCTTTGTTTCTATGATGTGCAATGTCTAATGCGTCTTCAGCAGATGCATAAGAAATTATTATGACGATATCCACCGTCATATGGGACTGACCTCTCTCTCAGTCCTGCTTCACTGCTTGTATGTTAGAGTTTCTTGACACTTGGGTTCCTACCCAACCCTTCTCCTAGGGTTTTTCAAAAAGAATTGAAGTCTGCTTAAAAGCTGTGCTGGGTTTTGGGGGAGGGGGAGAGGGGGAAGCAGGAGGGGATGAATCCCAGCTGGAGCATCTTCGCAATGGACTGAGCGTTTGTTTCTTGAATCCACGAGTGAAAAAGCATTTCCTGGCTTGTGGAAGAGGATGATCCCAGTTATCCTCAGAAAACCATTTGGGAAAGAAGGATTAGTGGGAAATCAAATCAGAACTAGTTGAAGCACGCAGAATTACTGCATAGAGCTAAGCAAACGTATTTGTTCCCCATCATCTTTTCCTGTTTTTCTTTTTTCTTTTCTTTTCTTTTTCTTTTTCTTTTTCTTTTTCTTTTCTTTTCTTTTCTTTTCTTTTCTTTCTTTCTTTCTTTCTTTCTTTCTTTCTTTCTTTTTTTTTTTTGTATTTGGTTTTTTCGAGACAGGGTTTCTCTGTATAGCCCTGACTGTCCTGGAACTCTGTAGACCAGGCTAGCCTCGAATTCAGAAATCTACCTGCCTCTGCCTTCCTAGAGTGCTGGGATTACAGGCATGAGCCACCACTGCCTGGCTTCCTTTGTTTTTTTGTTTTTTGTTTTGTTTTGTTTGTTTTTTGTTTTGGTTTGGTTTTTGTTTTTTGGTTTGGTTTGGTTTGGTTTTTTGTTTTTTGTTTTTGTTTTTTTTGTTTTGTTTTTTTTGTTTTTGTTTTTTGGTTTTTTTTTTTGAGACAGGGTTTCTCTGTGTAGCTCTGGCTGTCCTGAAACCCACTCTTTGTTCTTTTGGCTGTCCTGAAACCCACTCTTTGTTTTTTCAAGACAGGGTTTCTCTGTCACCCTAGCTCTCCCAGAACTCTGAGAGTCACCTGCCTCTGCCTCCAGAGAGCTAGGATTAAAGGTGTTCTCCACCACATCCACTTCCGCTTCATTAATTTTGCCTTGAAGAATAAAAAATTAATTAATTAATAGCTATCTGTAAGGACATGGGCTTGTCACCTTTTGTCACCTTGGGCCTCCGCCCCCTGCAGGTGGCGGTTCCGGAACTCTAGAGAAAAACACCCCCCCCCTCCTGGGACTCTCGAGAGGAAAACAACTCTCTTGAGGAAAACAGCTCCCGGAATAACCACAGGGGTCCCAACAACCTCTATGGAATGTCCCAAAGCCCCAGGAATGTCACTTAATGTAACACATAGTAAATAGTAAATGTGTGACTTTAGACTTCCCCTATTTCCTCTCCAGTCCTCCCCCCTCTTTTATGGTTTTTTGCCTTTATAAGCTTGTCACAAGTTCAGGTGGGGGTCGGACTCCTCTACCCCTGCGTGGTGTATGAGTTTCGACCCCAGCATGCTGGCCTGAGATCTCGTTTAATTCCATCTTCAATAAACTTCCTCCTGTGATCACAACGAGTTCGGTCTCAGTGCCTTACTGGGTGCGCACTACTCCCGAGACTTGAGTGAGGGTCTCCCTTCGGGGATCTGTCATTTGGGGGCTCGTCCGGGATTTTGTGCGACCACCCAGGGGGTACTAGACCCACTTGGAGGTAAGAATTTCTGTTCTGGTGTGACTCTGTGTCTGTGTTTGTGGCCTGTTCAGAAATCTGGTGCGATCGCAGTTTCGGTTTTGCAAACGCTCTATCAAGGCCGCTCTCCAGGAGAAGAAGTGGAGTGGACAGGGATAGACGTGTCCGGATGTCCACCATTTGTTTTGCCCTGGGAGACGTCCCAGGAGGACAGGAGGAGGACCAGGGACGCCTGGTGAACCTCCACCGGGAAAGTCGGGAGATAAATTTTCTCCTTGACGATCTGTGTCAGAGGGCCATTCCTCGGCCATCTGACTCTTTTCAGAACTTCTGGTCGACTCGAAGCCGACAACTGGTTTTGCTTTCTTGTCTTTCTGTCTTTGTGATTGTTTTTGTTGTGTGTATAGCAGAGGTAGACATGGGACAGGACGCGACGACCCCACTAACAATGACTCTGGACCATTGGACGGACGTTAAGATCAGGGCTCATAACCTTTCTGTCGAGGTCAAGAAGGGACCTTGGCAAACTTTTTGTTCCTCCGAATGGCCCAATTTTGATGTGGGATGGCCTTCGGGAGGAACTGTTAACCTATCTATCATTTTCGCTGTCAAGCAAGTTGTTTTTCAGGCCACAGGGGGACACCCTGATCAGGTTCCATACCTTGTCGTATGGCAGGACCTAGTCCAAAACCCTCCACCATGGATGAAACCTTGGACATTGGGAATGGAGACGGCGATGGTGGCCACGGCTGCGAAACTGAAAGTACCTCCTTCAGATCCGCCGGCGCCCGCTCCATCAGCTCCCCCCCCCAACCCCCGCGGATCTATCCTGAAATTGATGATGTCTCCCTCCTTGACCACCCTCCTCCCCCATATCCTCAACCCGCTCCTCATGCAGCCCCCTCCACAGGTGCAGGCCCCAACGGACTCCCGGACGGCCCCCGAGGTAGGGCCAGCAGCCGGGACTCAAAGCCGCCGGGGCCGCAGCCCAGAGGGATCTGGCGCAGGACCTGACTCCGCCATTGCCTTACCTTTACGGGCTTATGGACCCGCCCCAGCCCCGGAGGAATTAGTCCCATTGCAATATTGGCCGTTTTCGTCAGCCGATATGTACAACTGGAAAAATAACCTCCCTTCTTTTTCAGAGAACCCCTCAGGCCTAACGGAACCCCTCGAGTCCCTGATGTTTTCTCATCAACCCACTTAGGACGATTGTCAGCAACTTTTACAGGTCCTCTTTACAACTGAGGAGAGGGAAAGAATTCTCCTCGAAGCCAGAAGAAATGTTCCAGGACCAGACGGAAACCCCACTAATCTCCCTCAGCTTATAGAAGCAGCTTTCCCCTTGGTCCGCCCTGAATGGGATTACAACTCCGCAAAAGGTAGGGGGCGTCTCATGGTCTACCGCCGGGCTCTAGTGGCAGGTCTTAGGAGAGCCGTAAGGCGGCCCACCAAATTGGCAAAGGTAAGAGAAGTCTTACAGGGACCCATGGAGCCACCTTCTGTCTTTTTAGAACGATTGATGGAGGCCTATAGGAGATATACCCCTTTTGATCCCTCATTGGAGGGACAGCAGGTGGCTATAGCTATGGCTTTTTATAGGGCAGTCGGCCCCTGATATCAAGAAAAAGGTGCAGAGACTAGAGGGGCTCCAGGATTATACTTTACAGGATTTAGTAAAAGAGGCAGAGAAGGTGTATCACAAGAGAGAGAGACTGAGGAAGAGAAGCAAGAAAGAGAAAAAGAGGAGGCAGAAGAGAGGGAAAATCGGCGGGATCGCCGTCAAGAGAGGAATTTGACTAAGATTTTGGCCGCAGTAGTAGGTGGAGAAAGGTCAGAGAAAGGACAGTCAGGATACCTGGGCAACAGGGCAAGAAGACCCCCGGGAGGACAGTGACTACAACTCGAGAAAGACCAATGTGCTTATTATAAAGAAAAAGTCCCATTCACCTGGACGGAGGAGCACCAAAGAGCCTTTGATAATATAAAGACTGCCCTGCTCACAGCTCCTGCTTTGGCCTGGCCAGATCTGACTAAGCCTTTCACTCTATATGTTAATGAACGGGCTGGAGTGGCCTGCGGAGTTCTGACTCAGACCCTGGGGCCTTGGAAACAGCTGGTGGCCTACCTACCTAAAAAGCTGGACCCCGTCGCCATCGGGTGGCCCTCCTGCTTGAAAGACATTGCTGCAGTAGCGCAACTTGTCAAAGACGCTGATAAGCTTACTCTGGGTCAACATGTGACTGTAATTGCTCCCCATGCTTTAGAAAGTATTGTGCGGCAGCCCCCCGACCGCTGGATGACAAACGCCCAGATGACACATTACCAGAGCTTGTTATTAAATGATCGGATAACCTTTGCTCCTCCTGCTATTCTCAACCCGGCCACCCTGCTCCCCGAAGCAGATGACTCTACCCCGGTGCAATCACTGACATCCTGGCTGAAGAAACTGGGACCAGGAAAGACCTGACCGACCGACCTTGGCCGGGCGTGCCTAACTGGTATAGGGATGGCAGCAGTTTTATGGTAGAAGGTAAACGAAGAGCGGGAGCAGCGGTGGTGGATGGAAAGCAGGTAATTTGGGCTAGCAGCCTCCCCGAAGGAACCTCCGCTCAAAGGGCTGAACTCCTGGCACTGACTCAAGCTCTGCGCCTGGCAGAAGGTAAGGCTATCAACATTTACACCGACAGCCGTTATGCTTTCGCCACAGCCCACATTCGTGGGGCCATCTACAGACAGAGGGGCCTGCTCACCTCAGCAGGGAAAGACATTAAGAACAAAGAAGAAATCCTGGCTCTCCTAGAAGCCATACACCTTCCAAAGAAATTAGCCATACTCCACTGCCTGGAACACCAGAAGGGGGCAGACCCAGTCACAAAAGGAAACCAGATGGCTGATCTAACAGCCAAGCAAGCCACCCAAGGTAATCGGTTCGGACAACGGACCGGCTTTTGTTGCCCAGGTAAGTCAGGAATTGGCCATCCAACTGGGGACTAATTGGAAATTACATTGTGCTTACAGACCCCAGAGCTCAGGACAGGTAGAAAGAATGAATAGAACTCTAAAAGAGACCCTTACTAAATTAGCTATTGAGACCGGCGGCAAAGACTGGGTGACCCTCCTCCCCTTTGCGCTCCTTAGGGTCCGAAACACACCTGGACGTTTCGGCCTTACCCCTTATGAAATCCTACATGGGGGACCGCCCCCCTTGACTGAGTCAGGCGGGATATTGGATCCTTGCACTGACTCTTCCTCCCCCTCTGCTCGGTTCACCCACTTAAAGGCCTTAGAGGTCGTTAAGACGCAGATCTGGAACTAGATCAAGGAAGCCTACACTCCAGGGACTACCGCAGTGCCCCACGGGTTCCAGGTCGGAGACTCAGTCTTGGTCAGACGACATCGCGCTTGCACGCTTGAACCTCGGTGGAAAGGACCCTATTTGGTGCTGTTAACTACCCCCACAGCAGTCAAGGTAGACGGGATCGCCGCCTGGATCCATGCCTCCCACATCAAGAAGGCACTGGACTATGCATAGGCAAAGTGCCTACCAGACACCAGCCCCTCTGTAACGAAACTATTGACACCCTGACAGAGGGCCCAAATCAATATCTAGTACCCCCCCCCAGGACACTTGGTGGGCCTGTGGCACCGGCCTGACCCCCTGCCTGCATACTTCGCTTTTTAACAGTACTAGGGATTTTTGTATTTTGGTTCAGCTGGTGCCTAGGGTCATCTATCATGATGATAACTCATTTATAGATGAATTTGATCACCGTACTCGTTACAGGAGGGAACCTGTAACCCTGACCTTGGCTGTCTTGTTAGGACTAGGAGTAGCGGCAGGAATTGGAACTGGAGCAACCGCCCTTATCCAGCCGCCCTACTACTATAATGAGCTTAGAGCAGCTATGGATGCAGACTTGGGAGCGTTGGAACAGTCCATAACTAAACTAGAAGAGTCATTAACTTCATTGTCAGAAGTAGTGCTGCAGAATAGAAGGGGATTAGACCTGCTTTTTCTTAAGGAGGGAGGGCTCTGTGCTGCCTTAAGGGAAAAATGTTGCTTTTATGTAGATCATTCTGGTGTCATCAGAGATTCCATGGCAAAGCTTAGAGAAAGGCTAGAGAACAGGAAAAAAGAAAGAAAAGCATACCAAGGATGGTATAAAAATTGGTTTAATCGGTCACCTTGGTTCTCTACTCTGGTCTCCACCTTGGCCGGGCCTCTAATCATTTTGCTACTAATCCTAACCTTCCGGCCATGTATTCTCAATAGGCTGGTGACATTTATAAAAAAAAAAGATAAGTGCTGTCCAGGTAATGGTCTTAAGACAGCAGTACCAGGTACTACAGGAGGCTGAGGGTCGCTCTAAGATTAGAGCCATTTACAAGGAGAAGTAGGGAATGAAGAATAAAAAATTAATTAATTAATAGCTATCTGTAAGGACATGGGCTTGTCACCTTTTGTCACCTTGGGCCTCCGCCCCCTGCAGGTGGCAGTTCCAGAACTCTAGAGAAAAACACCCCCCCCACCCCCCGGGACTCTCGAGAGGAAAAACTCTCTTGAGGAAAACAGCTCCCGGAATAACCACAGGGGTCCCAACAACCTCTATGGAATGTCCCAAAGCCCCAGGAATGTCACTTAATGTAACACATAGTAAATAGTAAATGTGTGACTTTAGACTTCCCCTATTTCCTCTCCAGTCCTCCCCCCTCTTTTATGGTTTTTTGCCTTTATAAGCTTGTCACAAGTTCAGGTGGGGGTCGGACTCCTCTACCCCTGCGTGGTGTATGAGTCTCGACCCCAGCATGCTGGCCTGAGATCTTGTTTAATTCCATCTTCAATAAACTTCCTCCTGTGATCACAACGAGTTCGGTCTCAGTGCCTTACTGGGTGCGCGCTACTCCCGAGACTTGAGTGAGGGTCTCCCTTCGGGGGTCTTTCAGCCTCCTTAAGAAACAAATAAGAGCTGGTTGGATCTTCTTAAAAGCAAAGACAAAACCTTGACAGTTCCTTGGACAGAGATGCTTTCAAGAAGACAGAAGGGCAAGACAGCTATTGTAAAGAATTCTCAGGCCATCTCCGAGAAGAGAAGCTATCTGAGCAGAAACTGCTTTTACCAAACAGCAAAGATATTTGCCCAGGGAACAAAGGGCCCGACCAGCCTAGGGCTTCTGTTGGAAGAACCTCCCTCTGCAACCAAGACGCCATATCATCTCTGCCTCCAGATGTTTGCAAAAGAAGTGGCTTTGCTTCCAAGCAGAAATAATACTGGGAAAGTGGCCCAGGCATATAGCCATGAAACTACCTTTCAGTAAAAAATCCTTATTTGGATGGTTTCAGGTTTTTCAAGCTTCTGAGCCGAGGCTGTGGCTTTAGTAAAAGAGTGGTGGTCTGTCACCCACAAAGCCTGGGGATGGATCGTCAGCATTGCAGGTAAAAAAGGAACACAAGCCTAGAGTCCATTAGGTCTGAGCTGGTGGGGGCCCCAGGCAGCCTGGTAGACACGGCAGTGAGCTTCGCCTGGATGGAAGCCTCTCCACAACAGCCTTCAAGTCTCCCACATAAGTTTCTGCAGAAACTAAGGAGCTCACAGAAACCAGAACAAAGCCAGCCACACGAGAAATAGGTCCTCTCCTGGAAATGAATTAAAAACAGAGCAAAACAAACAGATAAAAAGCTATACATTTAGAGAGGCTCTGAATAATGGATCATTATTCAAGAAATGTAAAGACACAAGCTGGGGACATAGGAGAGCCAGGCAGAGTGGCCTGCGCTTGTAACCCCCATGCTAGGGGGGCAAGGCTGAAGCACCCCTTCATCCCCAGCTGCCAGCCTGTCCTATTTTGGGAGTTCCAGGCCAGTGATGCACCCTGTCTCCAAAGAATAAAAGCAAATGGTATCTGTGATGGTTTTGTGTTGTTTATTAATGTAGTTGTTGCCCCAGGTTTTGGCACCATTGTTGGGATATAAAAGAGAGGCCCATGCCTAGGCATCCCCTCCCCCTGAAGGACCACACACACACCAACATGGTATAGAATAGAGTTTATTTAGAGAAGAGGATGAGAGTCAATGGTATAGTAAAGGGAGGGGGGGGAGTGAGGAGTGGAGGCCGGCCATGACCACATGGAGAGAGGGGGGAGGGGAGCCCAAGAGGGGCAGAGAGGTGAGAGGATGAGAGGGGAAAGAGAGGGGAAAAAAAGAGCGAGGAGGGGCAGGCAGCCCCTCTTATAGTGGGCCAGGTATGGGGGCCAGGGCATACCTGGCTATTGCCAGGTAACTGTGGGGTAGAGCTTGGACAGAATACCAACAATCTGAAGTTGTGTTCTGTTCTCTACAAGTATAACACACACACACACACACACATACACATACAAAGCCTAAACTCCACACCTGCTATGTGTAAACGAATAAAACATGCACTTAAAAATGTCTACATAGAAAAAAACTAAATATAGTCAAACAATTCTAAGATAGAACCAAGTAGAATGACTAGAAAATATATAATTGAAGTTTAAAACCATTATGTTATTTTTAAAAATAGAGAGAAAATTGAAAGATGGGTCAGGCTGGGCGTGGTGGCGCACGCCTTTGATCCCAGCACTTGGGAGGCAGAGGCAGGTGGATTTCTGAGTTCGAGGCCAGCCTGGTCTACAGAGTGAGTTCTAGGACAGCCAGGGCTACACAGAGAAACCCTGTCTCGAAAAACCAAAAAAAAAAAAAAGAAGAAGAAGAAGAAGAAGAAGAAGAAGAAGAAAGATGGGTCAGAAGAAACCAGCAGGCATGAGGCAGGTTAGTCGGACGGCATCAAACAGGATATTCTAAATTTTGCACAGGAGGGATAAATAATAAATTTCACTGCTTATTAGAAATTCAGTGTGGTACACATACGATGTCTCTGTGCATTGTGTGTTGCTGTCTGTGCTGGGCTTGCAATATTACATAAAACTTTTTGTGTTTATTTGAAATTAAATTAGAATACAGTTTGATATTGAACTTAATAATTATCTTCTGAGATAACAAATGTGGAGATTTTATCCAATATGTAAGTCTTCCTTTGTAGGTTTATATATGTTTCACATTTGGTTCATAATGTTTTATTTGATCTATTTGTATATTATTATTATTATTATTATTATTATTATTGATATATTCTTTATTTACGTTTCAAATGCTTTCCCCTTTCCCGGTCCCCGGAAAGTCCCATAAGCCATCTCCCCCCCCCCCCATTCCCCAGTCAACCCCCTCCCACTTCCCTGTCCTGGTATTAAAAATATGGAACGCTTCATGAATTTCCGTGTCATCCTTGTGCAGGGGCCGTGCTAATCTTCTCTGTATCGTTCCAATTTTAGTATATGTGCTGCCGAAGCGAGCACGATCTATTTGTATCTTATTAGATTGAGGTTTGGAATGGTGCTAGTCACACAGTCTAACACAGTAGTTACCCAAACCGTATCTATGACTTGAAAGGCAAATAACAGAGAGAAGAGAAAGGAAAAGAAATTCAGAGAAAAGCCAAGAGGAAGGAAACAATAACCAAAATAATAATAATAATAATAATAATAATAATGTAACTACAAGTTAATTCCTTTATTGAGGGTGTTTCTAGAAGAGGTAAGGCAAAAGCAATGTAAATTCAGCATTATAAATGAGTGCTTTTGAATTACCTCTTGGGAGCTCTAGGTTCAAATTTGGCAGCTAACGTACATCATCAGGGAAAACGTACTGGCTTTAGAGAGGCAATGGCAACTTGGTAATTTTTTAAAAACATCTTAAATGTGGAAAGCATTATAAGGGATAATGATAAGAATGGGTTATGAGGCATAATAACTAACAAAGAATACATGTACTTACGGTCTCCGAAAGGTTCCCCAGCTCGGTATGGCAGTGCACGCCTTTGATCCCGGCGTTCCGGTGGCAGAGGCAAGCAGATCTCTAGGTTGGAGGCCAGCCTGGCCACAGAGTGAGTCCCAGGACAGCCAGGGCTACACAGAGAAATATCATCTTAAAAATCAAACAAACAAACAAGATTCTAAAAACACCGAGGAGGTATAACACTTAATAGAAGATGCCAGCTAGACAATGGAAAACAATTATTCAGACAGAAAAATCATTTACCTTCACCACATAAACAATAATCATCAATGAGTCGTGAAATACTGGGCGGGGACACACACAGTCCCCAGAGAGTTCTTATTAATTTACACTAAGACGGTGGTAGATTCTAATGGATACTTAACCATAGAATCAGACGTAATAGCTTCAGTAGCAGCTCAGCGAGCACTGTATATTCCTGACAATATGTAACGGTAAGGACACAATAGTCTGTATCTTAAACTATAGGAAATTTTGGATTTTGATCAACAAAGCTAACGATTTCATGTGAGTCAGTGTAATAATATTTCTGTTGTTTGACGTGCTGGACCGTGAAAGGCAGTCCGTGTTCTGGTGGAGCGAGGCTCAGGCTTAGCCGGAGACCCAGGAGATTGATCTACAAGGACCCCATTAGCTACGCTCCCAGACACTAGGCTCCTGACACCACGAGGCCCTCGACTCCATAATTCTGTGCCCATCAGTCATATAGGACCACGCCCCAAGCTCCTGGTGTTCTGGCTGGACTCCACCCCCACAGTTACCTGGCAACAGCAAGGTAGGCCCCGCCCACCTTAAAAGGGGCTGTTCCCCTTCCCCCATTCTCTCATCCTCTTACTCTCCTGTCTCTCTCTCTTGCCTCTTGTCCCCTCTGCGCCCCCATTCCCTTTCCCCTCTTTCCACATGGCCATCGCTGGCTTCTACTTCTCTACCCTCTCTCTCTTACTCTACAATAAAGCGCTAAAACCAATAGATATTGTCTCCTAGTGTTTCCAGTCGCCTGACCTGACCAAGGACTCGCCCAAGAGGGACCCACCCCAGCACGACCCCCCATGCCCCCTTTCTCCTTCAGCCCTGGGGTTGATGGAGCTGCACCCCACCCCCACCCCGTTCTCAGCTCTTCCACAGTATCCAGCTGTGTCCTGCAATGCCCAAGAGCTAGAACCTGTGGTCCCTGGCCCCGTGTTGGCCCGTGCAGTCACGCAGCAGTTTCCCTTGTCTGCCCTGCCAGAGTCAGCGCCCACGACGCGGTTTGTCCCTCACTCTCCTTTTCCCCACGCCCTACAAGACGCCCCAGTGCCCTACATTGGCCATAAATGCGATCACTCAGAACAACCAGTGAAACCCAAAGTGGGATTCTGTGAAATGGCTGACTTAGAGTTTCAAAGAGTTTTTAGAGAATTGAAGGGGCAGGGGCTGATCGGGGAGATGTGCTGGGGTGTCAAATACAATAGTTCTCGGTAAGATCTTGGACGGTCAGGGCAGAGCCTGGTCATAACGGTATCGTCGCATGCGTCGTACGATACATAATAAATCTCATTTACGAACATTTACTGGCATTAACGATTGTACGGTGGTTATCAAGGGGATGTCTTTATTTTAAAGAACTTGGGTGAAAGGTGAGACTTTCTGCAGATTCCTCTCTAAAGGTTTGAAGTTTGGCTAAGAATGAGGACATGTGCGTGTCGCATGCAGAAGGCAGAGCGGCGACCGAACAAGTATACAGTGGAGTGTCCAGGTGTGCAGGGGCTGTAGGGATAGTCAGTCTTTCCATTGCTCTTGCAACCTGTCCCCAGAATTGAATAATTTCAAAATAAACAGAGCCAGGCTGGGGGGGGGGGTGGGGGGGGTAGGGGGGTGGGGGGGATGAATTGCCCTTCTCTCCCTCGGGGCCTGAATGCTGGGCTGTCGGGTGCTTTCCTGAATGGAATCTTTTGACTCTATGACCAGCTGTGTAATGACTGGGGTGATTAAAAAAATAAGTCCCGGATGAAACAGAGATTCTGTCCCCCACCACAGGGAAGAACCGAGCTCTACTCCTGAGCTGACGGAGCCACTGGGCTACGTGCCCTGCGTCAGCGCGCGCCCGGTGAATGGGACCCTGATCTGCTCGGCGCAGCTGTTCGCCCAGCACCTGAGAGCCATCTTCATCTTCGAGTTAGGACAAAGCTCTCCCCCCACCCCCCACCCCCCTCCCACCCCCACCTGCACACACACACAACACACACACACACACACACACACACACACACACACACCCGCCAAGACTGAACGACGTTTTAAAAATACCGAATTTTGACTAGGATCTCGCAAGCCACTGGGACATTAAGATTCTGTAGAAGGACCGCACAGCTGGAGATGAAAGTCCTCTCTAAAATTAGACATGAGTTCCCTCTTCAGGGTCTCTCAAGTATCAAGTTGGGTTTGCCTGGTGAGCAGAGAGGCTCGAGGCAGGCAAGGGGGGAAGAGAATGCGGAGGAGCGAGTGTGTCTGTCTCGAGCTCTGGGTCTCTCTGTCTTTCTGTCTGTGTCTGTCTGTCTCTGTCTCTTTGTCTCCCTGTTTCTCTGTGTTTATCTCTGTCTCTTTCTGTCTTTTAATCTCTCTGTGTCTCTGTCTCTCCGTTTCTTGTCTGTCTGTGACTGTCTCTCTGTATGTCTCTGTCTCTTTGTCTCTCTCCCCCTCCCTCCCTCCCTGCCTCCCTCCCTCCCTCCTGGTGCTATCATGGCTCTAGCAGCATCTTAGGCCAGGCTTCCTGCCAAGATCTTCTTTGTACTTCCCTGGCCTTAAGTCAAGTTCTGAGCTCTTTGTGAGTCCTTTCCTCGCTGCACCCCCATCCTCGCTGCACCCCCATCCTCGCTCTTCCTCCCATCCTGTCAGCCTTGCTAGCCACAGCAGTTCCCCCACCCCAACCCTACCCCAGATTTGTTCTCATTTCCCTGGGAGGTAGAAATGATTGAAAATGGAAGCCAGCCCTGACCACGCTCAGGTTAACAGGACAGGCAGGAGTGTTCAACACGGAAGAACCAGCCCCTTGGGAGTTCTGACTTCTCAAAAAGACTTTAACGGTCCAGTCTTAAACAGACTCAGACGGAATCTTGTACTGCGGGCTGTAATCTGTAGCGAGCAGACCTGGGTTGAAGACCCAGCCTCACCTCGGCGGTGTGGTTATGGTTATAGGCGAGTGTTCGGATTAAGCTCTGGAGGCCCAGGCTCCTACACGGAAGGCTCTGTGCTTAGGGCAGCTGTAAGCACATGAGTCTAGAGAGAATACTTCATATGTGAACCACCTTGGCGGGGGTAAGGTGGGGGAAGAGCATAAGTAGGTGCCTCAGAAGGAAAACACCCCAAAACATTGTCAGGAGAAAAGCTGTGACACGTTGGGTCTGGGCTGATGTTCCTTTCCTGCGTTTGCAGTGTCCTTTGTGGTGGAGAGATATCACTTTGGTGGTAAGAACAAGTATACCAGTGAAAATTATTTAAGGGGAAGATACCTATAGCAATCTGCTTCCAGATAAGAGCCAACGAACACACCTGTGACAGTCTAGCACACCGGTTCACGAAGACTTTCTCCACCAGTGAGTGTGTCCCATAAAAAGGCACAAGCTCAGGTCTTGGGGACACAGAGTCTGCACAAGATGTGTTCCAACTGCTCCAGCATTTCCCACAATGGCTGGAATTGTTTTCCTAAGAAACAAAAGGTCCTGTAACCTGAGCCTTGCAAGGGCAGTGATTTAGGCTTGTGTGTTAGAGCTCGGTGAACTTAGGGTACCTGTGTGAACTTAGGGTACCTGTGTGTGTCAACCCGGCACTGGGAACTACCCTTACACGGTATTTTAACGATCATTTTTTATTATTTTTAGAATTAGATGTATTTGTGTGTGTGTGTGTGTGTGTGTGTGCCTGTGTGCGGGTGAGTGCATGTGCAGGTACCGCAGGTTTCTAGGAGAGGGTGTCGGATCCCTCAGAGCTGGAGTCACCTGTGATTGTGGACCGCCTGACGTGGGTGCTCGGAACTGAACCTGCATTATCTCTGAGAGCTGCACATTCTCTTGATTGCTGAGCCGTTCCTCCAGCCCCACTTATGTGTTAGTTTAGAAGAAACTTAGTCTTCCTCAGGGGAGGAAGGGGGTGTGTGTGGGTGACCTGAGACAGCAGACAGAATAATCTGGGTTCAGAGTCGGTTTGAACCGAGACTGGGCTCCGCAGCCTGTGACTGCCTTTCGGATTTGCTTTCTTTACCCGTGGACTCTGATGTTAGCAATGTTGGAAGGCGCCGCAGTTCGGAAACGCTGGGTGCTGGGCTCTGCAGCTGCAGCTGCAGCAGCAAGTGTTGCCTGCGACTTTCCTCCGGCCTGTGAGGAATGTTGGTATGATAATCGCAGGAAGGACCCTCTGCGGCAGGAACAATGTGCGCTGCTCACTCTTTCCGTCTAACGTCCATGGGCGGCCGCCAGGGAATCCCTGAAGGCTCAGATAACTTTACCCGCGCTTTCTTTAGTCACAGGAGAGGGGAGAAATAGCAAGAGAGGAGTGGGGAAGGGCGGTCTGGGAAGGCCAGTTTTGTGCTTTGTGTTCTGTGGGTCCTGTGGACTTATACACAATTCTCTCTCTCTCTCTCTCTCTCTCTCTCTCTCTCTCTCTCTCTCTCTCTGTGTGTGTGTGTGTCTGTGTGTGTGTGCATGTGTGTGTGTGTGTGTGTGTGTGTGTGTGTGAGAGAGAGAGAGAGAGAGAGAGAGAGAGAGAGAGAGAGAGAGAGAGATTTTGTTTTCTTGGGGTACCACAGAACTACTGGCTAGATTGTCCAAGGAATAAAAATCATTAATAGGGCTGTCTTCTGGGTTCCCCTCCAAACCACTGTCTGTATGCTCAAGGGGAAGGGTTTCAGCTTATTCACAAATTGTGTTATCTTTCCACAAGATAGTCATTGTTGTGAAGAGAGGAGAAAACCTCAACAGCTCTGAAGCATGTCATTAGCTCTCTCCTTACCCAACAGGAATGTTCCCTGGCTGTGGTGGAACACTTGAGGATGGTTTGAAGGGAGGGAGGGAAGGAGGAAGGGCGCTCAGGGGGTAGAGCTGGAGGGAGGGAGGGGAGGAGGAAGGGCACTCAGGGGGTAGAGCTGGAGGCAGGGGGCAGAGCAGCTGCCCCATCCCTCTCTTCTGTCATGGTCACTTTTTTTTTTCTGCCTAAGGGTTCTCACACATTAGTAGCTTTCCCACAAATCAACAGCCCAGGCGGAGTTTTGGTGTGCGTTCCCAGGCCTCCCGTCTCTCCCCCCTCTCCCTGGTGATCAGTGTAATACGTGATTTCAGAGTATTAAAGTGAATTCCACTACTGCTGAATCATATACAGACCCAAGGCCAAGCGATGACATCAGGAACATATGTGCTACTCGGAAGGAAAAGCTTGGCTCTGGAAATGAGAACAAGACCTCTGGTGGGGAAGCCAGGGATACAAAGGCTGGGGAAGACTCAAAGAGGAAGAGTCCTCTGTGCTTTACCTCCGTGGAAGTAGTTACCTAAGAGGACCGCTGCCCTGAGACATTCGTGCTGTGCTGAAGCAGGTGTAGGCAGCTAGGACGGGTGTGCTGCACCACAAGGCAGAGCCTGTGAGAGGGATGGACTCTGCTGGCTGTCATTCTTGATGACTGTGATTTTACAAGCCTGGAATTTTCCAAGCAAGCTTTATTTTCATTCAGAGTGGTATCTGTGAGATATTAATTCATTAATCACACATGCCTGTCCCCATGTCAACCAAATGCCAAAGAAGACACTTTTGCGATCCGGGCTCATCTGAGCACATTGCAACACTGGGATGTGGTCATTTCTCCTCGTATTCTCCTGACGCCACGGGACAAATTCAGATCCCTTCCAAATTTGACATCATACTTGAGCTTTATGCAGACCTTCTTGTTTCCATAGCAACGAAATCACTAAGCAGTATAAGGAGCCTGTGGAACAATATAGGAGACAAGAGGGAGACTGAATAGAAGAAAAGACAGAAGTTAAGGACAAAATTTCTTGGGTTCTAAAATTTTTTTTATTACAGTTTTATTTATCTCAATAGATTAAGCCAAACCTCCTTGGTGACACTAGTTATAAATTGTGTGTGTGTGTGTGTGTGTGTGTGTGTGTGTGTGTGTTTTCTCAGATCTTCTCAGGATTCAGGGTCATGTTACTCCAGTCTTCTGTCCTGCAGATGCCTGCTGTGTCCACTGTGCATGGGCATGAATATGTGAGTCCATGCTGCAGTGTGTGCACACAGACACACGCTGACGTTCTGTGGTGTGAATCCATGCTGCAGTGTGCGCACACACACACACTGACTCTCTGTGGTGTGAGTCCATGCTGCAGTGTGCACACATACACACACAGATGATCTGTGGTTGTGAGTCCATGCTGCAGTGTATGTACACACACACTGACAATCTGTGATGTGAATCCATGCTACAGTGTGTGCATATGCATGCTGATGATCTGTGGTGTGGTTGTATGCTCCAGTGTGTACACACACACATGATGACAATCTGTGGTGTGAGTCCATGCTCCAGTGTGTACACATACACATGCTGACTATCTGTGGTGTGAGTCCATGCTGCAGTGTGTGCACACACACGCTGATGATCTGTGGTGTGAGTCCATGCTCCAGTGTGTGCACACACACATGCTGATGAATTGTGGTGTGAGTCCATGCTGCAGACACACACACACACACACACACACACACACACGCTGACAGTCTGTGGTGTGAGTTCATGTTGTAGTGTGTGCACACACACATGCTGATGAATTGTGGTGTGAGTCCATGCTGCAGTGTGTACACACAAACACGCTGACGATCTGTGGTGTGAGTCCATGCTGCAGTGTGCACACACACACACACACACACACACACGCCGATGATCTGTGGTATGAGTCCATGTTGCAGTGTGTGCACACACACATGCTGAAGATCTGTGGTGTGAGTCCATGCTGCAGTGTGCACACACACACGCTGACAATCTGTGGTGTGAGTTCATGTTGCAGTGTGTGCACACACACTGACGATCTGTGGTGTGAGTCCATGCTGCAGTGTGTGTACACACACACACACACACACACACACACACATGCTGACGATCTGTGGTGTGAGTCCATGCTGCAGTGTGTGCACACACATACATGCTGACGATCTGTGGTGTGAGTCCATGCTGCAGTGTGTGCACACACATACATGCTGACGATCTGTGGTGTGAGTCCAAGTTGCAGTGTGTGCACACACATGCTGACGATCTGTGGTGTGAGTCCATGCTGCAGTGTGCACACACACACGTTGATGATCTGTGGTTGTGAGTCCATGCTGCAGTGTGCACACACACACGCTGACAATCTGTGGTGTGAGTTCATGTTGCAGTGTGTGCACACACACTGATGATCTGTGGTGTGAGTCCATGCTGCAGTGTGTGCGCACACACACACGCTGACGATCTGTGGTGTAAGTCCATGCTGCAGTGTGTGCACACACACGCTGACAATCTGTGGTGTGAGTCCATGCTGCAGTGTGTGCACACACATACACGCTGACGATCTGTGGTGTGAGTCCAAGTTGCAGTGTGTGCACACACATGCTGACGATCTGTGGTGTGAGTCCATGCTGCAGTGTGCACACACACACACACACACACACACACGCTGACGATCTGTGCTCTCTTGTTTCAAGTCTGTTTTCCTAGTCTTTCCAGATGGTCTTATTTCCTCAGATGCACTCACACTAGGACAAGCCTAATTCTCAAGTGAGTAGATAGTGATGGAACACTGGACCACACACTTGTTCACCTAGCCACGCATTTGTTAGAAGTCTAGGCCTTGAGCAAATATCCTGTGTGACAGATGGTCAGTCTGCTAGACACAGGCATCGGTAGGTGGATGCGGTCACTGTTCTGTGGTTTGTTTATGAGGAGCTCAGTGTGAAACCTTCCGGGTCCCCTGGGACTAATAGCTCCCCTTTGTGCATGCTTAGTCCTTGGCATGCTTGATCGACAACTTCTGTCCCTTGGTAACCGTCGAAGTGTTTGGTCCTTCACCTGTTAACTCCCACTGATGAGAAAACGTGTGCTGTAAACCTTGCTTTCCCACTAGCCCGACAGACAAGGCAAATAGAAATGCAACAGAATAGCAGCGTTTCAGCTTTCGAAGGATGAGACGGGCAGGGTTGTCTGCTGGCGTCTCCAAAACTGCAGGGCTGAGTCCCTTGCTGCAACTGGGCTGCGCTTTCCCCAGTAGCCTGCCACAGGCTCTCTTCCCCGTGCCAAGCCTCAGCTGCTTTGCGTGTGTCCTTTAACCTTGGGCCTTCGGCCGGCCATTGAGACTGCAGCCTCACAAACGGCCAGTCTTAGTGTCCCACAGTGCCGTGCCCAGCCGCTCATCAAAAGGTGACTTCAAGCAGAGGAGTTCAACAATCAAGCAGACAGGATGACCCGTTCCCTGGGCAGTCAGCCTCTTTCCCCAGGCATCCCTGATATTGCCCGATGAGCACGTGGAAAAAGCATGGTGGCCGACGTGGAGGCTTATGTGTGGGCTCAACGACATGGACCTCCATGCGCCAAGGCTGGCCTGGCTACCGCTTCCCAGGGTGACCAGTCAGCATCCTGGTGGCGGGGTGACTATGTTGAGCCACCGCCTCTGTGGAAAGGACAATGTTTTGTTCTTACTGGAGTAGATACTTATTCTGGTTACGGATTTGCCTTTTCCTGCACGTAATGCTTCTGCCAAAACCACCATCCGTGGACTCACAGAATGCCTTATCTATCGTCATGGTATTCCACACAGTATTGCTTCTGACCAAGGAACTTATCTCACAGCCAGAGAAGTGCGAGGGCGGGCCTACGATCATGGAATTCACTGGTCTCACCATGTTCCCCACCATCCTGAAGCAGCTGGCCTAAATAGAAAGATGGAAGGGTCTTTTGAAGACACAGTTATAGTGCCAGTTAAGTGGCAGCAGCCTGGAGGGCTGGGGTAGAGTTCTTCAGAAGGCAGTATACGCTTTGAATCAGCGTCCAATATATGGTACAGTTTCTCCCATAGCCAGGATTCACAGGTCCAGGAATCAAGGGGTGGAAAAGGGAATAGTTCCTCTCACCATCACCCTACTGATTCTCTAGGAAAGTTTCCTCATCCTGTTCCCACAGCCCTAAGTTCTTTTAGCCAGGAAGTGCTGTTTCCAGAGGGAAGAGTCTCCTGCCAGAGCCTAGAAGACAAACTGTGTATGCCAGAGAGGGCAGAGCTGGAGAAGTGACCCAAGCCATCTGGAAGAGCCTAGAAAGTCACGTGTGGATCCCAGACGTTGGACATTCGGTTACTTATACTGTTGGAGTTTAGTTTTGCTTGGCTTAGATTGTGACTGTGGCCTGATTCTCCCTCTTGAAAAAAAGGTAGCCAATTCAATTTTGATTTTTACAGGAGCCCACAACTGAAGGACCTTGGAATTTTAAAAGAGATTCTGGGTTTTTAGAGATTGACTATTTTAAGGAGACTGAAATGTGTTTTGATTTTAAAGGCCGTGGGAGTTCTAACATTATTTATGTTTTAATGTGATAACCCGTAAGAAAGGTGTGTGTGTGTGTGTGTGTGTGTGTGTGTGTGTGTGAGTGACACAATAGGGATGTGTTTGTGCGTCAAGTTGACAAGGAGTCAGTTGTACTGGCTGGTTTTGTGTTTCAACTTGACACAAGTTAGAGTCACCAGAGCAGAAGGAGTCTCAGTTGGGGACAAGGCCTCAGTGAGACCCAGCTGTAAGGCATTTTCTCAGTTAGTGATCAGGGGTGGAGGGCCTCCACCCCTGTGGGTGGAGCCACCCCGGGCTGGTGGTCCTGGGTTCTATAGGAAAGCAGGCTGCTTCTTCACAGTTTTGGCTGTTTCAATCCGCAGTCGGTTGAACTTGTTTCTTTGGGCCTGCGGTGGGGCAGCCAAGCCCATCACTGTGAGGAATACTTGCTAGAGGAGGCTTCTTTCTCACCTCAGGGTCGCTGGCGAGCAAAGAGGCAGCTGAGGGGCCAGGCTCCCCTCAGGGGACACCTTTAGCGAGCTAACTTCCTTCCACGGGGCCGCAGCTCCTAAAGGTCCCAATGGAAGGACGCTAGCCGGCTTCCGGGCATGGGTCTGCCAGGCCTTGCCCTTCTCCCTGGTTCCCTCTGCCTTGCTTACGACAAACAAACAAACAAACAACAAACAAACAACGAACAACAACAAACAAACAACAAACAAACAAAAACAACAAACAAGCAAGCAAACAACAACCAACAACCAAAAAACAACAAACAAGCAAACAACAAACAAGCAAGCAAGCAAACAAACAACAACCAACAAACAACAAGCAAACAATAAACAAACATGCAAACAACAACCAACAACAAACAACAAACAAACAAAGGTCTATTTCCTTATTTGTCCAATGTCTCCTCCTAAGGCTGACTAGTTGACTACCAAGGTCCAGATATCAAAGTATTGCAGTCCAGCTTTCAAAATCCCCCTTTGGCTCACCTAATTAACACACCCAACTAAAACTAAACTCCTCATCTTAATGGGGGGGTACATTTATAAACTGCCATTTGCCCACGGCCACTCTCTCTCCTCTCTATCCAGAGGCAGTCCTTTGTCCTCGAGGACAAACACCCCTTCGCCCTCTCTGTTTCCTTACCCCCTTTCCCTTGTACTCGACCTTTGTCCCTTATCTCTGCCCCCTGTCCCTCTTGGTCAAATAAAACTCCTTTGTGCTCAGAACTTGTCCTCCGGTATGTTGAGCCAACTCCAAGGTTCCCTATAGGAACCACTTACCACACACTGGTGTCCATGACCTGGAGGAACACTTCCGGTTTCACAACAGTGTCCAGGTCTGAAGGGCTGAGCATTAAGGCTCAGAGCATTAAGACTCTCACCACTAACCCTGACAACCAGAGTTTAGTCCTTGGAAGGGGAGAATGCCTGCAAGTTGTCCTTTAACTTGCACATGTGTGTAATAGCACAGGCACGTGTGTGTCACAGCGCAGGCACATGAGTGTCACAGCACATGCACATGTGTGCCCACAGCACATGCACATGTGTACCATAGCATATGCACATGTGTGCAGTGGCACAGGTACATATGTGCCCATAGCACATGAACATGTGTACCACAGAACATGCACATGTGTGACCACAGTACAAGCACATGTGTGCCCACAGCACATGCATATGTCTGCCACAGCTTATGCACATGTGTACAATAGCACATGCACATGTATGCCCACAGCACAGGCACATGTGTGCTCACAGCACAGGCACGTGTGTACCATAGCACATGCATGTGTGTAACATTGCACATATACATGTGTGCCACAACATAGGTATATGATTGTCACAGCACATGCGTTTGCCCATAGCATATGCACATGTGTTCTAGAGCACAGGCACATCCCATAGTACATTCACATGTGTGCCCACAGCTCATGTACATATGTGCCTTAACCCATGCACGTGTATATTGTGGATGGGTCTGGTGCTGTTTGTATGTTGGTGCTAATTCCACTTTCCTGGAAGGGGCTGCAAACAAGAAGTGAGTTATACTCAGGTACTTTCTTGTGAACCAATCCCCTAATGAATAAAGGAGTCAATCACTGGGAGAGTAGGCGGGACTTCCGGGTTGGAGAGGGGAAGAGAAGAAGCAGGAGAGTTAGGTCCTTTTTGGACAGGGGTAGGCAGAAGACAAGATGTAGCTACAAGTGTCTCCCAGTTTCAGTGGCAGATCTGTCAGGACTCGCCACTGGAAGACTTAGATTTCATAAGGCTTACAAGATTAGGATTTTAGTTGCTGGGCCCAACGATCGAGTTACCGTCATTTCTGAACTAAGATTGTGTTGCGTTTTCCTTCACGCAGCGGCTCATCTGGGCTTAAGAGAGAAAGGTACGGCAGGATAGCTGTGGACGTGGAGGATTTGAAGCATGGGGTTGGCGTTGTAGCAACCCACTAGTGGGAACCTAGCGAGCTGGGTGGAGAGATTGTGGAGTTCTGAGTCAGAGTTTCCACGAGATAAAAACAGGTTGGCCATTGCCCGCCAGTGCATGGCCGCCCAGGCCGCAGAGTACAAGACAAAAACACGCTGGTTCTTTTAAATATTCCAGCAACACATGTGTGCTTACAGAACAGGCATGTATGTGCCATAGCACAGGCTCATGTAATGCCAACAGCACAGGCATATGTGTGGCCCCGCAGCACATGCACATGTGTGCTATAGCACATTCACATATGTACCCACAGCAATGCACATATGTGCCCACTGCACAGGCACATGTGTGCCACAGTCCAGGCTCATGTACATGTACATAGAACAGGAACTTTTGTGCCTATAGCATAGGCACATGTGTGCCACAGCACAGGACCATGTGTGCTCATAGCATAGGCACATGTGTGCCACAGCACATGCATGTGTATACCATTGCACATGTACATGTGTGCCACAACATAGGTATATGTTTGTCACAGCACATGCGTGCCACAGCACATATACATATCTGCCACACCACATGCACATGTGTGCCCACAGCACAAGTGTTTCACAGCACAAGCACATGTGTGCCAGAGCACAGGCACATGTGTGCCACAGCACATGCATGTGCACATGGGAAACAAATGGGTAAAAAAATTAGGTGGCATTTATCTTCTGTTATTCATTTAGGCAAACTACAACTTTCTTGGGCTATGTGTTCTTTTTGGTCACACTAGAAACTGGAGCTAAATCTGGACCCTTTGCCTCAACTCTTGTTGGTGGTAGGAACTAGGAATGCTAATTCAAATACCTCCCTGAAGAATGGCACCCAAGAGGATTCTGACACCCCTCAGTCCTCATGCAACATCTTGATTGGTTTTGATTGTTTGTCAGACAGGGTGCCACGTAGCTCATTCTGGCCATGGACTCACTAGGCAGCAAAAGCCTGTCTTGAACTCTTGATCTTCCTGTCTCTACCTCCCAAGTGCTGGGTTTTATAGACATACATGACCATGCCTGGCTTACCTTGACAGGTTTTGAGGGCTTTCAAAGAGGACTCGGTCCTGTGAGGGTGGGCGGGTTGTGATGGTGAGACTCCTGCTGAAGGTGTACCTGAGAGCACAGCACAGATAGAGACAGGCTCTGGACAGGGGTCCTAGGAATCTTATCTGGCACCTGGTTCTGAGGGATGGGTTTTAGCCCATGACAGCACAGGACTGATAAATGTTTGACCTAAGTGCACGGCAAAGCTGAAAAGGAGTTGATCCACCTTTGTCCAGCCTCCTGTGCTTCCTGTGCCTGTCCTCCAGCCTGTCCCTGTGCTTCTGGGAGCTGAACACGTATATACACGTTTGCAGATTGGGTCTCTTTCGCAACTGTATTAGATGTTCAACAGATGTTTATTTATTGAGTAAAACAGTCACTGTGACCAACACTCTGGGTCGAGGTAGATAAGTAAACAGATGTTCAGGTCTCTGCCTGTGTTTTATGTAGAAATTCACAAAGTTGCCCTGGAAATATATCCCTTTTGCTTTTCTTGATTATAATATAAAAAAATAATATTCAGCCAAGCCTTTATTCCCAGCACTCAGAAGGCAGAGTCAGGTAGATCTCTGAGTTCAGGACTAGCCAGGTCTACAGAGTCAAAGAGAGCTCTTCTTGTGGGGATGTTGTACAGCCAGTACACAGGGAAACTCTGTCTGGAAAAAAACAAAACAGAACAATCAAACAAAAACAAAAAGGAAAGAAAAATATCCACTAGTTGAATGGCATTTGACTAACATGCTAAGGGCAGGTTAGCTTTCCAAGGAAAGTTTATGTCTGAGTGGCTTGCCCTGTCTGAGGCCGCACATTCGATGGTCATGGCAGAACCATGAAAGAAGAAGTCCCAATGTAGTATTTTTTTTTCTGCATTCGGAGAAAGATCTTCTTTTTTTCTGTTGATATCTGAATGAGCCTTTAGACCAGAGAAAGTGACAACATAAGTAAAAATGTCATTTACTATCTTGCTTTAGTTTTTCATCCCTGTATCAAAATGTTTGAGACAGAGAATATAAAGGGAAGAAAGACTTATTCTGGGTCAGAGGTTCCCATGTACAATCAGATGGCCAGCTGCTTGGGGGCTGTGCCAAGAAGGGACATCCCTGGCCGGGTGGTGGTGGCGCACGCCTTTAATCCCAGCACTTGGGAGGCAGAGGCAGGTGGATTTCTGAGTTCGAGGCCAGCCTGGTTTACAGAGTGAGTTCCAGGACAGCCGGGACTACACAGAGAAACCCTGTCTTGAAAAAAAAAAAAAGAAGAAGAAGAAGAAGGGACATCCCTGTGGGGAGCCATCAAGGGGACAAAGCCACTCACTTCCAGCAACTAGGAAGCAAAGAGTGAGTAAAAGGCTGGAGTCCCCATGTCCCCTCAAGGACATGCTTCCCTGTGACCAGATCCCTTCCACTAGGCCCCACCTCCTAAAGTGCCTTTGCTTCTAGATAGCACTACAGGCTGGGGACCAGGGGACCTGGGGACCAGGCCCTTAACGTGTCCTTTGAGTGGCATTTAAGATCCAAACCATAACAGCAATCGACAAATAGGTAAGACACACCCCATCTCACCACTGGGGCTTGACACGGGGCCTCAATGGAGACTTGAAGCCAGGAAGGACGCTTGGTCATTGGCCCTCAGAGTGCCACAGCACATGAATAGTGCTCTGACTAATATCTGACAGAAAGAAGCAAGCAAGGAAGGAAAGGGTTAATTGGCTCACAGTTTGGAGGGCTTACAGTCCATTTCAGCAAGGAGGGAATATTGGGGTGACTCAGTTAGTGGCAACTGAAGCTCCAGAGAGGAACGGGGGCAGCGGGGGTGGGGTGGGGGGTGGGGTGGGGTGGGGTGGGGGGTGGTGGGGGTGGGGTGGGGGGTGGGGTGGGGGGGAAGATGGGTCCATACAGAATCCAGTAGCAGATCTGGTATAAGAAACTGACATGTGGGCAGCTTTAAGTTGAGTTGAGAGAGCATTGGACCTGGAGATGCACGCTAGATCTTCTCTAATTGCCTACCTCTGTCCATCACTCCTCTGCCTGCCACTCCCTGATTCGTGCTTGAAGGGTACCAGAGTATTTGTCTTTCCCTGCGTAGGATGTGCTCAATTTTGATCATGCCGTTCCCTTTGCCTAAGATCTTACGTCCTGTTCTCACGTCCACTTGGATGGGTGAACCCCTAATTAATGTCAGTTAAGGCATCACTTCCTTTTAAACCCCTCTCTCCCTCCCCAACCTGCATTAGATGCCTTTGCTCTTGTGCAAGGTTGTGCAGTTTTGTTTTGAAGTTGGGGAGCTCTTGGGCTTAAAACTAGGACCCCATGGATGTTAGGCAAGTGTTCTACCATCGAGGTCCAGCTCTGGTCCTTGAATAGGTTTTTTTGTTTTCCACTGTAGAAAATCACCTTGACAAGAGAAGGAATTCCTGCCTAAGCTCTACTCCTCGCTGGGTGCCCAGGCCTGGAATTCTTGGTATCTTAGCCCCTCGGATGCTTTCCAAGATGTGAGAGTATTCAAACCGCCCCTCTTCATCTTCTTCCTCTGCCTGCTTACAACAGCCTCTGCTAGCTCTAGAATAAAGATGAGACCATAGAGAAGGTGCTGAGCTGGAATCATCAGCCTCAACTAAGAAATGCTCCTGCAGTGGTGTGAGGGCAACGCACTTGGTAGTCAGGCGCTCAGATTCCCTCTCACTCTGACTCAGCCTGTGGCCTGTGGGTGACTGGGTTTCTTAAACCTCAAGGCAGGTAATAATGGCACTGGCTGCTTTGCGAGGGGCTATTAACGTTGGCGAACTGCGTGGCAATGCGGGGATGAAAGGGTTAAAAACTGTAATTTGTGACGGCCTGGTAAATTGTGTCGCTTGTCATCTGCGTTGGGGCTTAGAACTGAACGGAAGCGGATGATTCTTGGCCTTAACGCCATCTTCTTAGAAAACAGGAGAGCCGAGAGGAAGAAGTGAGGAGGGTCGGCTGGAGGAGGGAGGAAGAGACTCAGCAGAGGTCTGGAGCAGCCAGCTTCCCCACCTCCCTGAAGGCAAATGAGGGGCGATAAGAACTCTGGCAGGCTTGCGGGATGGCACACGCCACTCTAGAAGTTCCCAGCTTCTGCTCCTGGCCGAGTGCTGAGACCGCTCCTCGCAGGCCCACTGTGTACAGACTCCGAGGGGGATTCCCCTGATCTTTGTGGCCATTGTGGCCGTTTGTCCTGTGGCGTCCAGGATTAGCTCTGTCTTCAGTTGTGGTGGTTAACACAGGTTCTATAAATCCTCTGCTGTCTTAGCTGAAGGATTTTTTTTTTTTTAAATATTGATGTACAAAGAATTTATCTTAAAAGCTCGGCTCTAAGCTAGGGTGCTGGCTTACTTTAAGACCTGTGTTGGAAGCCATACTGGTGCCTGCATTCATTATTGTTGCTTTGCTATGACAAAATGTCTGACAGAAGTGAGGAAGGAAGGGAAGGGTTAATCTGCCCCACCGTTCGGCACGTATACAGTCCGTTTGGGCAAGGAAGGAATACCAGGGTGACTCTTGGTGAGTGGCAGTAGAAATATGTGGCCCAGAGCCCTTGTGCAACTTGGATCAGAAAAAGAGACCTCAGAAGTTAGAACTGAGGGCCGGATTCCTCTCTTCCTCCTTCCTGTAGTCAGGTTGCATCTCCTGTGGACTCCACAGCCTCCAAAACAGGGTTGTAAGGTCAACTACCGAAAGACAGGAACCTGTGTGAGAGATTTCAGATTCAAACCTTAAGAACCCCCCCGACCGAAGTCCTCTGGGACCTAGTCACAGGCTGATGCCTTCTCCGGGTGCCTTTGCTCCAGGACAGAGATGATTCTCAAATGCCACGCCCTTCTGCTTTCTCCTCTTATTTGATGGGAAACAATGCCTCATAGGTGAACGGATCTTGGCAGAGCATTCTGAGAGGGGATGAGGGCTGGGGTGGGGTGGAAACACTAACTCCCGCGGCCTGTCGTCTTTTCCTGATCCATAAAGAATTTGTCAGCTCTTCTTCCTAGTCTCTGCCCCAAGTTCATGACCTTGGAGCATCTCCAAAGCATCTCCTCAGCAACGGGTGTGACAGTGCTGTGACTTCAGAGTGACACTGGGACAGGGTTGTGAGTTCAGATCACCCCTTTGTCACTGTGACATCGGAGTATCGCTGTCCTCTCTTACCTGTGCCAGATGCAATCCTAAAGTGAATTCTGCATTACTCAAATTGCTGTCCTGGGAGAGACTAATGACCCGGGGATGGACATTCCAGTCTCTTGGGGGAAACAAATGTTTCCCAGGTCCCAGGGGATGGCTGTGTCACCTGCTATGTGTTGGAGACTGGAACGGTGTCGGGCATGGTGATAGGACTTGGTGTATAAAGACCTGTCATAACTAAGGGGTTACCGATGCTGAGAAATCTCAACAAAGTTGGAGAGTCTCCTGCTCCAGCACCTGGCTTCAGGAGCTTCATCGGTTTACCCAGCATGCCTGTGTTCTGTTTGAGCACGTTGCTAGGCGCCGATAGAGCTGCAGCTAACACACACACCCATCCTTGTCTTTGCATATATCCTGATGGGGAGATGTACAAAGCAGAAGAGAACATATCCATAGCACCACTGACTGGATGGTGACTGCTCTTTCCAGTCATAGATGCACATCCCTGCATCTAGGTGGGGTTGGGATCTTGGTCCAGTTCCCATCCCAGTGACTTACTCTCTCTATGTCAGGGCAAGCCAACAAGGGCTAACATAAGGGAGCAGCTGTCGTTGGTTTTAACTTAGATGTAGGAGTGACATTTACAACAGTCAGCAGCCCCTGTAGCACAGGGGCTTGCTGGCCAATCAGACGGATGCTTCAAGCCCATTTCCTTTCAGGGATCTCAGGAGAAAGCCTGGAGTGGCTGGTGAAAGTGTCTGCAAGATTGACTATGGGGTGGGGGTGGGGGGAACGGAAGTAGCCACGGAATGACTGGATCAGACAAGAACTGTATGGATACCAGCTCCGCCCCCAGAAAAATCAAGAAAAAAAAATGGTGAGAGCTCTTGTGAGTTCTCAGCTGGAACTCCATTCGAGACTTCCAGTCTTAGTTTATTTTTAGATTTATTTATGTATATGGGTGTTTTGCCTGAATGTATGTTTGTGAATCACATGCTCTGGCCCACCAGAAGCCAGAAAAGGGTGTCAGCCCCACCCCCCTCTCTGGGTTTGGAAACTTCACGTGGATGCTAGGAATTGAACCCAGGTCCTCTGCAAGAACAGGTGCTCTTAACTGCTAAGCCATGTCTCCAGGTCCCTACTTTAACTTTAAAGTTTGAATATGGATTAGAACTCATAGCTATTGAGTCCTCCTATAAGACAGCTTTGAAATCAGATGACCTTAGCAGTTGTCCCATGTGGCATCTAGGTAGAACAGCAGGGCACCGGCCCCTTGAAAATACTTTATTGGGAAGAATGTGGTAGCCCTGCCAGTGAGCTTTGATGTGGTGCCCTTTTCCTTTGGATCTGCTTTTGCCAGGCCATGGCCTGCTTTCTAGAAGAATAGCAAAGACCAGAGCCACTCCTCCTTGACAGGAGACGAGACTCTCTGTTTGGAGGGAGTGGCAGTGACCCAGCCACCCTCGTTGTGGGTTGTTGGAGAGCTCGTGCATGACTGGTCCTACAGGTTCCTGACTTGTCATCGTGGCTGGCAACATCCCCTGGCTTTTATTGAAGACTTAATTGAAGAGTGTCTGATGCCTGGATGTCTTTGCTGCCTGACAACCTTGAAAACGGAGGAAGAAAGACCCTGAACCAATTAACAGTATGTTCCTGTGCATGTCCTCCCTCGGGTGGAGTCCGGCAGGAACTATCTTTTCTGTGGCGTGCACGATAACTCAAAGATGGCTAGGTTGATTAGAGACTGCTTGGAAAGTCATGCATCCATCTAAAAGGAGGAAATGTCAATCATTTGTATTCTATTGTAAGGGGCAGGTATAAGGGAACTGCTCCACACATGGCCTCTGGTGGTGGCCCACATTTATATCACATGATCAGTGGTGGCCAGACGACTCCAGGTGAGTTCATTTATAGCTGTGCCAGCATACTGTGACATGGTACACAAAGAGAATTGGGCCAGTTTAGTTTTGCCTCTTGGGATTATGGTCCAGGAATGACTGAGAGTCTGGGAGAGAGGAACAGGTAGGTGCAGGTGCCGTGACTGTCCAACCATTGGGTGGAGTCAGAGAGCGGGTACTTAAGTGCATTTGTGGCTGTCCAGGATGTGGGAAAGGAAACAGGATTGCTTCACCCAACTCTTATTAATGAGCATCTACGATGTGTCAGTCACTCATCCAGGAGGGAGGGATGCCTTAGGGAGCAAAGCTGAACAAAAATCTTATCCTCACAGAGCTGATATTCCAGTGCGGGTGACACCAAGTAATCAGGGGGAAATTGGAAATAGAAATTGGGTGCTGGGGAGAGTTAGAAGCAACACAGGGAGCGCTGGAGTTGCTGGTGCAGGGCTCTGGGCTCCATCTCAAGCAACACACACCCAATACAAGAAAAACGCTGAAGGAGAATGAAATCAGTGTGCCCAAAGCTCAGACGTCTGGTTGGTAACAAAGAGAATTCATTATGCTATTTTTTTTTTTTAGTATGTTTAAACTTTTTTCATAATAAAAAATTTAAAAAGGGACCAGGAAGCCGTGGAGGAAGGGTGTGGTCACAGGAGTATTTTGCGCAGAGAAGGGGAATTGACTGGCCAGGATGTTTTGCTCACCTTGGAGCTGTGGGTGTGGGGACCAGCTACCTTCCTGGAGGTCTGTGAAGCCCTGGAGATAGGTCTGTTACAGCTTCTGTTTTTAGACAGAGCTACAAATCCCTGTTTGTTGTTGCTGTTGTTGTTGTTCCTCTGTGTATTAGCACAACACATTGCCTTTCAGCTATCTTTAGGACTCCATGTCCTTCATGTAGGACTGATTTGTGACAACATGACAACAGCCACTCTTTTGTACCTTTGGCTGGAGCTCTCGAGTATCAGGCAAGGTGAGTGACATGGACAGCTCACACTGCTTCTTCTCTCTGCTCAGGAGATCAGAGAGAGACCTCGCAGAGTCTGGGAGTGCTGCCGTCTCCCTGTGACTTCATCAAGCCCTTAGGTGGCCTAAGAATTTTCATTTTATTTGGAAAGCCTAGGACAAAAAGTACATTTGGATCAAGAGCAAATGAAGGTGTATGTATGTATGTATGTATGTATGTATTATTTTAAAATCCCGTGCTATTAGAAATTAAGAAATTCCCATAACAGGGAGTTGGAGAGGTAGCTCAGTGGTTAATAGTGCTTACTGATCTTTTACAAGCAGTCTCCTGGTATCCACACTGGGTGGCTCACACCACTCATGACTCCCCCTTCCGGTCCCATGGGTACCTACATTCATGTTCACATACAGACACACAAATACACATAATCAAAAAAAATTGTTGAAAGAAAACAAAGACACTGTGCTCCTTGGGAATGGAAAAATGGACTCTTCCTAGAACTGACCTGACCAAAGATGGCACCACTAATGTGACGTGCTGTCAGTGATTACCCCCCCCCCCCCGTGAATTCCATGGATCAACCAGGCCTCTTCCAGTAAGGTCCTGTATAACTTTTCATGTCAATAAGGTTGAAGAAATATTATCTAAAAACAGAACTGAATCGCTCCCCGAAGCCAACTTTATTCCCATCTCGACCTTAAGACCTCTACTCTTTCATCAAGCTTTTTGCCCACAAATAACTCCAGGGAAGCCAGGAGTCACATTTACAGATGTGCTGCCGGTGCTCACGTGACCTCGTCAGGGTAGAATGCCATAGAACCAGTTTGTCAGAAAGTACCTCAAGCTCTTACGAAAGAGCAAGTATGACCTGGAGGTCTTCTAATAACATCATGCTGCCTGTAGATTCCTTTGGTAACACTTGAGCCAAATGCTATGTCTACTTTTTCCTGAGGAAGGGAAATTTGGAGATTTGTTGGTTTCTTAGACCTTGTAGGAAGGAGTGTCGAAACGTCGAGACTAATTAGCGTGCATGCAGTGTTCACACACAGTGCTCTACATCTTCGTGTTTATAGCTCATTATCATCCAACATCTATAAACTAACCCCCCCCCACACACACACACATCCCTCCCTGTGAACTTGGCCAATTTCATCAGTCCTGCTTTACAGAAAACCCTGGGGGAGAAGGAGACGGTGGTTTTGGATGCTCTAATGCAGATCAGATTGTAGTTGTCGTGACATTTGGAACCGGCACACGCTGGTCAGGACTGATGCCTCAGAGCAACAATGTGTTTTGAGTTGAGACTCACCACAGAGCTGCAGGATCAAGCCTTTTTGTATAGCTGTGGAAAACTGCAGGATGGCCCCTGAAGTTAGGGCTCCTGTTTGGTCCCAGTATTCATTCTTTCAGGTATGGGGGAACCATCATCTAGAAAGGCTCTTAGATCCGATCCTGCAGGAAACACAGCTTTGGCTTACATGACCTATGCATAGAGACCATTCTGGCTTTGCAGCTATCTTGCTTTCTACCCAAGACTCATAAATCAGATTCATCTCCATGGCCAACATGATCCCATTGGCCACCACGAAGAGAGAAACAATGAAAATGTACCCACCTCTTGATAGCGGTCAAAGCCCCTCCTGAGAAGCAAGGTGCTTCACAAAGACTTATCAGCTAACGATATTCTAAAAAAAAAAAAAAAAAAGTACCTGATACTTTATTAGTATGCTTAAAGGTAAGTTAACTTGTTTCTGTCAAAGCCACCCAAAGCCAAAGGTTTCTCTGGGGGTAGTCTCTTCAGATGGATGGTAGCAATTGTTTTCTTTCTATTTAATGTCTGACTTCTCCGGGTAGGTTCTGAAGCACAGAGAGCAAACGTGGTTATATATGTCCTTGTGTGGCAGGGAGCTTTCCACTGCTCGGTGCCCCTCAGTGTGCTGGCTAGATTTTGTCAACTTTACACAAGCTAGAGCAGTGTGGTTCTCAACCTTCCTAATGCTGTGACCCTTTAATACAATTCCTCATGTTGTGGTGACCATCAACCATAAAGTTAGTTTCGTTGTTACTTCATAACCGTAATTTCGCTACTATTCTCAATAGCGATACAAATATTTCCAATGGTCTCAGGAGACCCCTGTGAAAATGTTTCACCCCACCCCCACCCCCACCCCAGGGTGTCCCGACTCAGGGGGTGAGACCCATTGAGCTAGAGTCATCTGAGCAGAGAGAACCTAGATTGAGACAATACTTCAGATTGATTGACGCGGGAAGGCCCAGCCCACTGTGTGTGGCGCTATGCCTAGGCTGGGGGTCCTCGGTAGTAAAAGAGAGCAGGCTGAGCAAGTCACCGCGAGAGAGGCAGTATTCCTCAGGGGCTCCTGCTTTAGGTTCTGCCTCCGATTTCCTGCCCCGACTTCCTTAGTGATAGATTTCAGGGAGGAAGTATCGGATAAAATAAACCCTTTCCTCTCCAGGTTGCTTCCGGTCATGGTGTTTTAGTACAGCAATAGAAACTTTAAGACATAGGACTCCCCTGCTGTCCCCTGAGCCTTTCACACATTGAGCTGACAGAATATGGAAAAGAACACGAGGCCTACAAGGCCAGATGTCACTTCTCTTTGCTTTCCCTTAGTAAGACCCAGCCACATAGGAGTAAGCAACGCCGGGAAATAGGACCGCTGACTGGTCAGCCAACTCTTGGCGAAGAGTGTCACATTGCAAAAGAGAGGATGAAAATGTTGACACACTGGGTATCTCTCATCGCTGCCACTTCCCGTAGCAACCAAAGTCACGAACGCAGACTATTTCCCATGGTGCCCTTCACCTTGGCACCACTTTAGAAAGTACCTGTCTTGCACAATTCCCTCTCTTGCCAAATTACCTGTGACAGTTGTAGAGCAAGGACCCGTGTCACACAGCTATTGTGTGCGGGTCATGCCTGACCTGTGTGGAGGGTTGGATGGGATTCTGTTTGAAAAAAAAAAAATCCCAATGAACTTCAAGGAGAGGTAAGCGAGCTGAATAGGAACCTTCCAGGCAGAGACATGAATGGGGACAGAGCAGCTGTGGGAAAGGCTGACCCTGTAGGTCTATAGATCCTGTCAGCGGGGAAGGCTGGCTCTCTGGGATCAGAATGGAGAGATACAATTGAGGACAGTGAAGTTGGTATTATTGGATCTTGCTACTATTTCTAACCAAACCTCTACATTGTATACAATGTATACACATGATTTCCTATGTTTCCATCTTCTTTTATAGAACTGTTTACCCAGGAAACTCCTCAGGAGATACAATTTCATTGGCGCTAACATCATTGTTCACCCAAGAAACTCCCCCCCCCAAAAAAAAAAACTATCCTTTAAGAAATAGTATCAGACAACAGTTTACATCTTAAGAGTCTTGGAAACTCTTGACTTAAAACCATGCTGTGTTGTCCACCAATCCTAAACTATGATGTTATCCTTGATCAGTTTTGAGCATGCTTCCGAATCAAAAGACTATCATCAGGATCTCCACGTCTGCATAGCCTTCTCTTCTCATCCCCCACATTTTGATGCTACCAAATCCTTGTTCACTGCCATGAAAAACTGGGCTCTCTCCTGTTAGCAGGATGTTTGTGGGATATTTTGTGCAGCCAGTGTCCCACCGAATCTCTTAGCTCAGAGGACGTGTGCTAATATCTAAAGGGAAGGGAAACTAATATTGCTCTAAATAATGCATTAAAAATGTTACTCTAGGGACAAAGTGGGCTCCACCGGCTACTGAGAGGCAACCAGGTAAGTCTACTGGTCCCGTTCTTTGGCTAAATGAAGAGATTGTTAACATCGGTGGGGAACCGGTTCAACCTTCCGTGATTCTGAGAAAGACTAGAACTCAGCAGAACATAACCAAGTTACTAACGCAGCTGGAGACTAGCAGAGACCCAGAGGGTCTCACAGGGACAACCTTGAGAGTACAAAGCAGCAGAGGCAGGCGGTCGACAGTGGCCCTCCAGAGGCCCTCCAGATATGGGCAGCATTGTGCAGGCAGCAGTGATGACTTCAGGAATGAACTCTTAGCTTGGGTCCCAGATGCTTATCTCTGTAACCTCTGAGCACGCTCATACATGCTTTCCTGAGAGGACCAGCATCAGAGATTCCACGGCCTTAAGAATCAAGATTCCAGACCTCTGAGCAGCTAGAGAGAGGCAGTTACGAAGCAGGTTCGGGTTGAGCAGAAAGCCTGTGCAGTTGGGAAAGAGGCTGCTGTCTTCCCCATACCCCCAGACTCTCAGGTCTCCAGGATCCTCCTGAGATAAGGTAGGTCAGTAGATCGAAGTAGACTGATATCTAATCTGGGACTGGGGAGGGAAGGAAGGGGAATCAGGAGGATTTGGAGTATTGGCAGAGTGAAAACCTACACAGACTACTTCAGCACACTTTTGGTTTTTGTTTTTCTGTTTTTGTTTTTTGTTTTCTGTTTTTGTTTGTTTTTCGAGACAGGGTTTCTCTGTGTAGCCCTGACTGTCCTGGAACTCACTCTGTAGACCAGGCTGGCCTCGAACTCAGAAATCCACCTGCCTCTGCCTCCCAAGTGCTTTTGTTTTCCTCCCCGAGAGATTCCCCAAGGCTGCTCAGTCACACTGAGTCACGTTCTGTGAGACAGCTGTCTTTGTTTTTCTCTTTTTAATTTTTTATTCTTTAATCTTTTTCTTACAGTCCAGTCATTATCCCCCTCCAGGTCAGTCTTCTGACTATTCCTCATCCCATAACCTCCTCCCCTGTCTCCAAGGGAGATGTCCCCACTCCCCCACCCTCACACCACCAGACTTCCCCACTCCCTGGGGCCTCAGGTCTCTCGAGGGTTAGGTGTGTCTTCTGTCACTGGGGACAGACCGAGCAGTCCTCTGCTGTGTATGTGTTGGGGGCCTCATATCAGCTGCTGTCTGCTGTCCGGTTGGTGGCTCAGGGTCTGAAGTTTCTAGGGAGAGGGGGGAATCTGCATTGGAGGGGTGAGAGGCTCTGAGGGGTATGGAGGTGTTGAGGGAAGGAGAGGGGCTTCTGCAGAGTTTGGCACATTTCAGAAGAAATCAGGTCTGACAGAATGTCACACGGGGCTCTGTAGCCAGAGGAAGCGGCATAGCGTTCAGCAGATGTATATGCAGGCGGCTCCGGTATAGACAACCCTGCCTACGGATTCCTTCTCTACTCCACAAACCTGGCACGTTTGGATTAACATTGGCTCAGTGCTCTAGAGAACTTAATCTGTGTGATGAGAACATTTGGCCGGTGTTGACCTACATACCTAAAAACGAGGGAAAAAAAAAATAAGTATTTCATAGTAAAAAGTATCTAGGGCAAGAAACATTAAGAACAAAACAGAAAAACATCAGTGGTCTGAGCTCTCTCTCTCTCTAAGATGACCAGACCCCTCTGCATGGGGACAGGGAGGGGGACTTCTTTATGCTCAGTTGCAGCGGCTGAGAAACTGGCTCTGCAGGCAGTCAGGTCAGGCTTTAGGTCTGGAGAGCGAGGTCCCCCCTGCCCGGCCACGCCCCCTGCCCCGGCCCCGCCCCCTGCCCCGCCCCTGCTTTCCGCGGGGGGCGGGGGGGGAGGGATGTCTCCCAGGGAAGTGAAGTTGAGTGACTTAATGTTCTGAGACCCCCGTGAAAACTGGAAATTCTTGGTTCAGATGGAGAAAAGGGAAAACAGGCAGGCCAGAGCTGTTCCCACTGAAGATCAGTGGAGAGATGAACTCTGGTGGAGGAAGGCCCCCAAGAGTGTGGGCGGAACTGCACAGGGGCTGAGCCGGAGAGCCAGGGATGGGGGTTCTGTGGAGAGGTGCCCCGATGCCATCAGGATTTCCTGCCCCCATCTGAAGGTGACTGTCACCACCTTCACCAGCCTTACCACAATCAATCCACATTTGTTAAACCAACAGCTATGGAGTAGAAAGTATTTATGTGGAAGCAGTTATCGGCAGGGCAGGCACAGCAGCACATGCTTGTAATTCCAGCACTCAGGAGGCCGAGGCAGGAGGAAGAGCGTTAAAGTTCAAAGCTATCTTGGTCTACCTAGAGTTCTAGGCTAGCCTGTGCTAAAAAAACAGAGTTCCTGAACACCTAGGCTAGGATGAGACTTTGTCCGAAAACAAAACAAAACATAAATAAAACATGAAGAGGTAGATATAAAAGGAAATTATAACCACTTTCGATAAACTAATAAACTCACCCACGGTTAAAAATATAAATATACAGAGAAACATAACCCAGAATTTATTCACTTCCGGATTGAGGGACACATTCAATTTGCCCCCCCCTTTCCTTTTCTGGTGTCATAGGTTTTGCTGCTGCCAAGACCCCTGTAGGAACATGTTGCTGAACCTTCAACCATACCTACAGGCTAAATTGGAGCGCAGGCAGCCTGAGCTAATAGGCACACATATAAAAATCATCGTAGGGCCGGGCGGTGGTGGCGCACACCTTTAATCCCAGCACTTGGGAGGCAGAGGCAGGCGGATTTCTGAGTTCGAGGCCAGCCTGGTCTACAGAGTGAGTTCCAGGACAGCCAGGGCTACACAGAGAAACCCTGTCTCGAAAAATCAAAAAAAAAAAAAAATCATCGTAGGCCATACCTGCCCCCGGCAGAACAGCTACGAGGGGCCACAGAACAAGTGTAGTGGCGATCGCCATCTTTGCGGTATGCTCGCAAGGGCGTATTACCGGTGATCACAGATGAGGCCGGAGAGAAATCCGCCCTGCTGAAGAACTGGATAGCGGAACAGGGATTCACCTATGCAGAGCCAGCTGAAAGTTACAGGAGACGAGGCTAAGGATGGGAAGGTCTGGGCCATATCCTGGCCTCAGTGGTTGCATCAGGTGAGACAGAGAGACCCTGGGAAGCACCATTTCCTGCCCACCGCCCTCGGGATTCAGTAGCAACCCTGGATGGCAAGCTTTCCGGTACTCTTGTGGGTTTGCACACGTGGGTCATGGAGGTCTTTCTTCCCAACCACTGCTGCTCAGAACGCAGAAACTCGTCCTCAATGCTTCAATCAGGAGAGGTGGCCCTGAGACCTGTTTCTGGCCTGTTCTTCCCAATGTGCTTGTGAGGGATGAAGCTGGGAGATTAGCGTGGGCATCACCCTGCCCCTGCGTGGGGTGCCCCTCATCCTTTCCTGTTGCACTGGCGTTGATGGTAACCGGTTGAAGCCAGTTCGTTCTGGTCATTGATTATGCCATCAGAACAGGCTTCAGAAGCCCACAATAGCCAGTCCAATAAGACACGGGGGTGGGGTGGGAATGGGGGGAGTGGGGGGTGGGGATGGGGGTGGGGAACCTAAGGAAGAGAAGCCATCAGAGTATCAGAGGATGCGGAGGTGGCTTCAGGAGAGAACCACCATCAACCAGCTTAGGCCAGATGCTGCCCGAGCGGTGAGTTCAAACATGAGGAAACCAACCAGGAAACTCGGCTTGAATCGTCAGTCAGCAGGCTGTACGAAGAGGGACCACGGAGAGGGACCACATGGCTTAGTTGGACGAGGTGACTCTGGATTGTGTAAGGCGGTGAGCAGAAGTCATATATGTGCGAAATCTAAGGTTCAGGTGTAATTCCGGGGGTCCTACAAAGTTAACAGGACTGGGTTTTGTTGCCCCACAAAGGACAGCTTAAGACACTGGCACATGGCCCTGGGCTCCAGGCTCTGTGAGAGAAGGCCCTATGGACTCCCCAGCCAGTCAGGCCAGGTGCTCTATTTCTGAGCAGCAGCTGTAAAAACCTTTGGCTCGCTTATCCCCTTATTTCTCTGACACCTGCTACCGTGGGGGCTGGGAGGCAGCGAAGGTATAGGTCTTGGCAGGCACAGAATAAGCTGAGCGCCAGAAAGGTAAGCTCCAGCCAGTAAGGACGCTGTCTGGCATCAGACAGGCTGCCTGGACTCTGAGGGGCTTTGTGCCGGCTCAAGAGATGTCTCCGTGGGAGACGGACGAAGCCTGGAGTCACAAGTTTCTAGTCGAATTGGTCTCTCTCACATACACAGGACCTCAGGAGAGGGTGCAAGCAGGCCACCGTGAGCCTCCGATACTAGCAAAGGCACACTGAAGAAACTCTGAGCCTGGTTCGCCTCCGGAGAGTCAAAACGATGGTTCTCAACCCATCGTTTGGTTGAGAACTCGACCCCCCCCCAAGGTGGGGGGTCAAACCACACCTCCACTGGGGTCACCAAAGACGATCGGAAAACACAAGTATTTACATTGCAGTGCATCAAAGGAGCAAAATTATAGTTGTGAAGTAGCGATAAAAATAAACCTTTCTGGTGGTGGGGGGGGTGTCACCACGGCATGAGTAGCTGTATTAAAGGGTCCCATCCTTAGGGAGAGCCACTGGTCTAGAAGCAGCGGCACCCCCTTGTCCGCCACAGCCACCTCCAGCCCTCAGAACCGACTTTCGCAGGCCGCTGACACAAGCTTGTGATGCCAATGCAGGCGTCCAAGTGGTTTGGAAGCCATCCCACTTGTATCCCGGGAGGATGTTAACACAGCACTGCAGTCTTAAGTGGAGAGAAAGATGGAGTGCAGTCCAGAGAGCTCTGGGCTCAGACCCGTGTGGCGCTGTCTCGAAAGCTCCCCTAGATCCGCACACTTGGCCTTCCCATCCGTCTGCCTTTCCTGTGTGTGATGCACAGCTCCATTCCTGTTCTGAGGGGCAGCAGGAAAATCGTCCCTGACTGCTTCCTGTATCCAGCCTGGCCCCTGTCCGGGCCGACTGGACTAGAAATAAAATAAACAATTATAAAGCATCTACTACAATGCTATGCAAAGTGCTTTACTTTACATAGGCACTTACTTAATTCGTATATGATTTTATAAACATACCTGACTTCACTTTTTAAATGTTTGTCAGCTCGTTTGTATGGGTTTTAAGTTCATATACCTCTCTTGCCCAACTCTTCTCCAGTCCACCCGACTTTGTGGGTGTTCTGTTTTGTTGTTTTGGTTTTGTTTCTTTAAAACCTATGACAACCAGTTTGTGCCTCCCGAATATGCTTGGGACGCGTGGCCTTCTACTGGAGAGCGGTCAGCTTACCGGGGCCTACGCTTATAGACTAGGAGGCGGCCGGGCAGTGCCCTGCTACATGGACCACACTCTCGTTCTTCGTCTTCAGAGCTCTTACCATCGACAGAAGCTGCAGGTACCCAGGGTCTTCAGTTCTGCGGTCTCCTCGTGTTTCTTAGCTATTTTATATTCTGGGTCTAGCCCCAGTAGAGAAAGAAATAAGCCCAGTGGTGTGGGGGAGTAGGGGCTATCAACAAACATATAGTCTGAATTTCAGCCCGGCTTCTACTCAAGTCTGATTGTTTGATGGTGGCCTGGGAAGAACTGATACAATTGGGCAGTGGGGGAGGGAGAGGCATTGGAACCGGTTGGAAAGTCAAATTGTGCGGGTGGGGGTGGGGGTGGGGGGTGGGAGGTGGGGGGGGGTTGAAGAACATTCTTTGATGATTTGCCATATCTTCTTTTGACTTCTGTAATGAAAAGCAACGTCCTTGCAGGCAGCACTTACCTACCCCGGGGAGCGGCAGAGCTCATTTTCTTTCCCTGAAGTCTGCAGGTTGCTTTGCAGAGAGGACCACGCGGCTCGGGCTTCCCCGCCCAACAGGGGAGCCTGGTTTGATTGTAACGAACAGCGACCTCTAGTGGGTATCTTAGAATTTGCATTTGGCAATGTCAACACACTGAAATGGGAGCCCTGATCAAATTCCATAGGAACAAAGGAAGCACTTTCCCATTGTTTTTCCTGGTAGAGAAGTCCGGGATTCAGGTCTGAAGAGTCCGCCTCATTTACACCACTCGCTCCTGGAGGTGACAGATTGCTTTCCCCACCCCTCTTTTCAACCCTATCACAGGCTTTGATTTTTAAAGGCTCTCCTGCTCGGCTCAAACATTTAACCCTGAGAATTCTTATAGATAGTCATCAACTTCTCTTACTGTGGTTGTGCATATGTGTGTGCATGTGCATGTGTGTGCGTGTGAGTGTGAGTGCGCCTGTGCTTGTGTGTGCATGGGTGGGTATAAATCACCATGACGCTGGAAGATCAGGATCATCCCAGGGAGGTATGGAGCAGGCCTGAGAGCTTATTCACCCTAGTTCCTTAAGGCTTCTCCCTTGGACTGCCAGACCTTTTCCCATATGAGGCTGTGTGTTGCCTTTGAAGTCAAAAATCTGGGGCTGGAGAGATGGCTCAGTGGTTAAGAGCACCGACTGCTCTTCCGAAGCTCCTGAGTTCAAATCCCAGCAACCACATGGTGGCTCACAACCGTCTGTAAATGAGATCTGACGCCCTCTTCTGGTGTGCCTAAAGACAGCTTCAGTGTGCTTACATATAATAAATAAATCTTTAAAAAAGAAAACAAAAATTGTCTCCTTGCCCCTAGCCTTTTCACGTGAGTCTGAGGTCTGCAGCGTGAGAGCATAGATAATCGAATAAATTTAGAGACATTTAAAGCCAGTACAGTCTCGGAGCATGCAGTGAGAACTGCGCTGGGGCTTGATACAGCCTTTTAACTAAGTTTCAGACTGGAGGTGCGGTGTGCCTTGCTGTGGCTTTAAGCTGTGTGTGACAATCTCTCTGTCACCTGGGCTTCCCTCTCAGTTTGAACAAGGCTTAAAGCCTTTGCTCAAAGCCGTCACTCTCAGCGACCACCTGCCCAACCCCACCACTGCTCACACAGGCTCGCGGCGCGTCAGAAAGAAAACTCTTGTTCTGGCAAGGATTGTCTTCCTGGCTCAGCTCCAGGCTGGCTCCTCTGAGCTTTCTTCGTGACAAGTCCTCAACCTTGACCTACAAAGACTTGGACGAACACTGACACGGTTTCTAAAGTTCAAGAGCTGCACCCCCTGAATGGCCCCAGGCTTGCCGAACAAGTCCACTTTAGAAAATTCAAAGCTATCCAAAATGTGTACTGCTTGTCTCAGTCAGTACCTGAAGACAGGACCCCCCGAATCTCCGTCTTTGTGGGACGAAGGAGCCATATTGAGTAGACCAGCCTCCTCTTAGAAGAACGATTTTAAAAAGCGTATGGACCTGTGTCCAATCCCTATCACATACATGAACTCCAAAGCAGGCCTGGCAGTATATGTCTATTATCCCAGCACTGGGGGCAAGAAGGCCGGAAGGATGACATCATGAGAACTGAGACAGGGGGATGACTACATTCAATGAGAGACCCTGTCTCCAAAACCAAGGTGGCGAGCAACTGAAAAGGACTCCCAATATGTCCACCTTTGGCTCCCACACATGCATACACACACACACACACACACACACACACACACACACACACACGTGTGTGTATATACCGGCACGCACGCGCATACAAGCAATGTTAAAACGTAAAACATTTTATAGTTTTAAATAATTTTATAATGGCTCTCATTACAGATGATCGATTATGAAAATCTCTTGTCTGCGTTGTCCCCGTTCTCCTTCCCACTGACAGCCATCCGCTCTCCCTTTAAAATTCCTCGTCTCTGCAGATTGAGGCTGAAGTCTTCCACCGATCTATTGACCATCAATTTCCAATCTATATCTTCTCCACTCTATTGGCAAGCTTTGTTTGTCTCTGACAGTCCGTTCAGCGGATCATGGGCACTGGAGACACTACATATACACGTTTGCCATGAAATTAGGACTGAATATTCAAAGAGACATCGGGGATAAACTCATCAAACCAAACAAAAGATGGTGAGCCCAACAAGTTTTCAGAAAGGAGTCTGGCGAGGAAGAAGGAGTGGCCATCTAAGGCAAAGGCAGGGGAGGCGCCGGGCAGGAGGGCTGAGGAGGCCGACTGCAGAGTGAAGGCCACAGAGAGCTTCTCGGCCGGCCGTGGGCTCGGCAGGATGGGATCCTTGACCAGTTGGGTTCACAAGAAGGACCAGCCCCTTCTGGAGCAGCAGATACCGGCTGTGTGTGCCCCGAGGCCAAGTCCTCAGGGCCTTGCCTCTGGCTCTGCTTCTCTGGAAGTTCTGCCTGGCTCCTGGCCATCTGCTCCGTGTCAGTGACTGTTTCAGGCCTCTCCTTCCTCAAGTCTCCTCTTGAGGTGCCCCTCCCTGCTTATCCTATGCCCTCACCGCGCACTCTTCCCAATCAGGAGAAAGCTCCGGGAGAAAGATGCTGTTCGGTCCCTGGTCTGTCTGGAATTCTATTCAAAAATGAGGCTTTGCTGGCTAAGTTGGGTAAGAGTGCCTTTGTGTCTTCACCGGCGCCAGCACTGCTTCACCGAAGTGCTCACTTGGGGCCTCTGCTCCCCTTCACTGAAATGTAACTCTTTGGGGGAGTCCTGTCATGTTCATCTTTAGACTCAAGCACACCCAGCAGTGCTGGCTGGGCGCACTGGGGACGTTCAGTGATGACTTTTGGCTGTCTCGCTCTCTCTGTCTCTTTTCCTTTTGGAGAAGCTGTCCTTATCACACGGCGGCCTCCTTCCCGCCTCTTTCTCTTTGGTTGTAGCTTCTTTATTTTCTATTCTCTAAATTCTACAGGCACAGTGTACTGGCTGTGTCGACTTGGAGTTATCACAGAGAAAGCAACTTCAGTTGGGGAAGTGCCTCCATGAGATCCAGCTGTGAGGTATTTGCTTAATTAGTGATGGGGGGAGAGGGGCCCCTTGTGGGTGGTACCATCTCTGGGCTGGTAGTCTTGGGTTCTATAAGAGAGCAGGCTGAGCAAGGCAAGGGAAGCAAGCCAGTAAGGAACATCCCTCCATGGCCTCTGCATCAGCTCCTGCTTCCTGACCTGCTTGAGGTCCAGTCCTGACTTCCTGTGGTGATGAACAGCAATGTGGAAGTGTAAGTTCAATAACCCCTTTCCTCCCCAACTTGCTTCTTGGTCATGATGTTTGTGCAGGAATAGAAACCCTGACTAAGACACACAGATTCACACTTTTCTCTTGTTTGGATCTTGAATGTTCCACAAAGTCCTGTTTATCGAGGGCTTAATCCCCACCTAGCTCATAGCGTTCGTGGGAAGGGATGGAACAGTGGAGAGAAATTAGGTCACCGGGATGTGCCTTTGAAGAGAATCTTCTCGTTGCTTCCTGGCTGCCACAGCTTGTTTTGAGAGGGCCCTGCTGTAACGTACTGCTTTGCTACGGAATGACCCATGAAACTTCTGAAACGGTGAGCAGAAACAAATCTACCTCCCACCCCAAGGCAGTTGTCCCGGTGTTTGGTTGTAGGGTTAAGGGTGTGCCCCTCATCTGCTCCGCCACAGGGCACAGCCACCGGGGAGGTGGGCTGTGGAGGAGTTGACCGTGCTTACCCCACGCTATCATTGGGCGGGTGTTGAGTGGTAGGGAAGTTCGGGGACATCGCTGGGGAGGGGGAGGGGAGAAGCACAGTCTAAGGCTCAGGACTACAGATGGAGCTGGCTGGGGTTGCCTGGGCCTGTAAGGAGCCACGGTTGTCTGGTTCTCAGGCTCTTGGACACTCAGGTGCTGCTGGGAAGCACAGAAGAGCTAAGAATGGAGTAGGGGCCTGAGGGCTGGATCTGGCCCCGGGCCAAGGGGGCAGAGGGGAGCTCCCACTGGTCCCATGGGAAGAGTTCTTGGCTTGACATCTCACCTGGGTGCCGACGACCCACTCTCAGGCTCTCAGGCTGTACAGCAAACACTCAAGCCAAGTCCTTATCCCCATTGACACTCAAGCCAAGTCCTTATCCCCATTGATTTACCTAAAGATATAAAAGGGGTTTTGCCATTTATTGGTGGGGCGGTGCATGTGTAAAGTCAGAAGACAACTCAGAGAGCGATGACTCAGGTCTCTCCCTTCCCCCTGTCAGTGTTGGAGAGTGAGCCTAGGCTATGAGGCTAGCGGGGAAGTTCCTCCACCTTTTGCTGATCTTTACTTACATTTTTCTTTAAACACAGGGTCATATGTAGCCCAGGCTAACCTCCATATCACTATGTAGCTGAGGATAACCTCCTTGCTCCCACCGGCCGGGAGTTAGGATCCCGCATTCGTGTACCACAGTGCCCTTGTGACACAGGATGGAGAGGAAGCTCAGCCCAGGGCTTTGTGCGCCCTGGGAGAATGCCCACCCACTGGGCTACATCCCCAGCCCTCCTTAAAATTGTTAATTAAGGAAATATTTGTTTATTGCCTAATATATGCAAAACACTGTGCTAAGCACTCTGTGGGGGGGGGGCTGGTATTAAGAATTATATTCTTCTCATGAAGAGTTTTGTAATTTTGGCTGATGAGTAAAATATTCAGGAAGTATAATTTAAGGTCAAAAACCAGTGAGTGGCACGTTATAGTTTATGAGACTCTAGATGAAGGGAAAATAAATCCTTTCTAGTTAGATTAGGGAAGACTTCAGAAAGATGGGACATCCTGAAAATCAGGTAGGATTTGGACACACAGATCCCAAGGGAGAGAATAATACAGACAGAATACCAGAGGCAAGGCAACTGTGGGTCTGGATGGGAAGACTCGGTCGGGGGCTCTTAAGTTCATTTGAAAGGCGCGGGGAGGAGACTGCAGAATACTGAGTGGATAAATAATGCATCAGGAATGCTAATCTAGTTGCAGCTTCTGAAACGCATTATAGATGAGAAGTGCAAAGCAGGGGTAATTATCCGGGACAGAGGACAGAGCACAACAAGGGCCAGTGGGTGTAGACATGCAGGCTTGGGAAGATGGAAGAGAGGGTTAAGGCGGGACAAGCAGAACGCCCCCATGCCATTGAGTGTGGAGGACCAAAAGGAATTGGAACAAAAGAGTGCTGGGATGCTGGACCCCAACGGAAGCAGGGCTGAGCCCAGGATCCTGAAACTCAGGGCCACAGTTACATAAGTGCAGTAGCTGTTTGGGGACCAGACTCCTCTCCGTCATGGTGAGTGATAACGGCTCGGATGTCACTGGCCATTGCCGGGGTGTGGCTGCGAAGACAGAGAGCACCACAGATCTATCTGAAGCACACGGATATAGTGGAAGGAGGAGGGTCTGGACGAGGGGCACCAGGAAGTGAAGAGGAAAACAATGTCAGAGGAGACAATTAGGGTGGTTCAAGGAGGAGTCTCTGGCACTGCCAGATGTGCTAAGTAAGCTGGGAATGGTGGAAGAGAATGCTGGCTTCATATGGCCTCATCTCCCTTCGTCATCCTCTTAATTTTATTTTCTGGTAGAAGTCCTGTTTCATAGCCCTGGGATCTTCTCTTCTCTTCTCTTCTCTTCTCTTCTCTTCTCTTCTCTTCTCTTCTCTTCTCTTCTCTTCTCTTTTCTTCTCCCAGCTCCTACCAAACAAGTCCATTGATTTGCTATTTTTCTGCATTGTTAAGGACCAGCCTCTGCTCGGAGAGGGGTTCTGAGGGAGGAGTGCCTGGCAACAGTGAAACAAATGACTCGAAGTCAAATCGTGGATTCAATCTGACAACCTATGGTCTGCTTTCCCGACGGCTTTCTTTATGTTCCGTTCTCGCTGGAGAGCTTCACACAGCTCCCTCTATGTTCTGCTTGGCAACTCTCCAAGCGGGTTCTCTCTTCTTATTCTAGAAATTTCTCTGGATAGCTCTTCTCTTACAGACCACACGCCCAGCTTTTTATTTACATATCAATTTAGTCATTGCCCCCGGGGTTCCCGTTTGATTTTCCCATCACTCCAGCCCCTTGATTTTTAGGAGATAGCAAACATACATTTTTTTTCTTAATATTACAAAAGAATTCAGAGATCTGACTGTCATTGTTAAGCACAGACAATAAGCTAGCTAGGTGGGACCTTGACTTGAAATGACCATTTCTACCATACCTGGGCTTGGATCTGGATTCTCTGATCTTGAGCTCAAATCTGTCTGTCTTTGTAAGCATAAGTAAAAAAAATGTAGCTGGGTAGGGTCTCCTGCAATTACCACCCCCTAAATCTCTTCGTCTCTTTTCTTAGTGTCTTTCTGACAAGTTGACTCTCAGCACAGTTGTTTTGTTCCTTTAGATTCGTGAAACCCCTCATTTAGTTCATATTGCATCCTTCTATTTTTGCATAGTTAAGAAATTACATATTGCCGGGCGTGGTGGCGCACGCCTGTAATCCCAGCACTTGGGAGGCAGAGGCAGGTGGATTTCCGAGTTCGAGGCCAGCCTGGTCTACAGAGTGAGTTCCAGGACATCCAGGACTACACAGAGAAACTCTGTCTCTGAAAAACCAAAAAAAAAAAAAAAAAAAAAAAAAAGAAAGAAAGAAATTACATATTTTCAAATTCATGGTTTTGGAGTCCTTTTCCATGGCTTGAAGGGCTATCCTGAAGGTCTTAATGTTTACCATTTTGCTGAGACATAGTCACACACACCACTCCTGGACTTCTGCTGTTCGTGGAGTCATTCACAGTAGCAGGGAGGACGTTCCCTGAAGGAGGAACATGGAAATATGTACATTACTATACAAACAAGCCTTATGCCCACAGCAGCCACTGATACTCGGGGAGGCCCCACGCCATGTTGACCCTGTCCTGGGAGCAGAAACCATGTCATTCCACCCACACCAAGGGCACAGAATTCTGTCTTTTTGGATAACACACACACACTGGATGAAGTCTGCCCAAAATTATTGTTGTAAGCCTTTACGGTCAATGGCCTTTCTCCCTTCCCATGTCTACGCATAAACCTTCAAAGAAACACTTAGGTTGGTATTCAAGTAAATAGCAGTAGAATAAAATCTACCCGAGTTGACATAGCTGACTATCATGATACAATTTCTAGTGGAGCCTTTCAGAGTACAAGTCAAGTGTACAGGACTCACCATGACAAAGTTCTCAGAATAAGAGTGAGGACTGCAGGGAGATATTGAGGTTTGGTCTGGGGCTATGGATTACAATGGTAACTTCTATATCACAAGGTCTAGTTGCCTCAGGCGAGTGATTTCTCACAAAGGCCAGTGTTTTGTTGTTCTAACCGTGCTCCTTGATTTAAACTATTAGTTGAACAAAGATGCCAATAGCGTGTAGCTGGGCAGAAGAAAGGTGGGCGGGGCTTTAGTGTCCAGGGTTGGAGTCTGCGGTAGGACCATGGGGGGAGGGGGGGAGAGGGAGAAAAAAGGAAGAAGAGCCTTGGGGTATGTGGATCGTGAGAGCGTGGTCATGAGGGCCAGCCCGTTGGAGTAAGAGCAGCCCAGGTCGAACGCGGCAAGTTATATCTCAGGGTTATTGACTTGAAAGTCGACAAAATAGCTTAGGTTGTTGATGTCTGCCCAGATCTAATGCTTTAAGGCTTATTATAAATATAAAAGGTTTCTGTCTTTTATTTGGGAACTAAATTATCTAAGGTGGAGGTAGAAATCCCCAAGTAATACTTCCTGTAACAGGGAGACCCTGACAGAGGCAGTGAGTTTCTTGGTGTACAGAGGATGAGGTTGATGGGTGTTGCTAGGTGAGGTTAGAGGAGAAGTTTATGAATCAGCAAAGTCTTGAACCATTTGGAAATCTACAAGAGAAAAGAAAGAGAAAAGATTGCCACTGGTAGAAGGCCCTGGAAAGGTTTGCATATTAAAGACTGGGGCTGGTCCAGTGGAAAGAGGGTTTGAAAATCCTAAGTCACTGTTGTATGCGGCTGAACTGACTGAGGTGAATTTAAGAGGTTCAAAATTAGAAAGGATGTTTGCTGTTGCTCAAACAACAGAGGAGAATTAATGTTACGATCAGGAAATGTGAGAAGAAAGCCAATAGCAACCCAAGTAAGGCTAAGAAGATGCTTCCGGTGACAGAGCGACAGTTCTCGACAGATCTTCTTTTTTCAGGTGACGAAAGACTAATTTTTTTTTTCTGGAAGTTGATTGATTTAAAAGAAATTTGGAATATCAAATGATGCCCAAGAAGAAGGAAGGAGAGGTCCTTGGTCCTGGAAAGGCTTCATGCAGCAGTGTAGGGGAATACCAGGACAGGGAAGCGGGAGGGGGTTGATGGGGGCACAGGGGGAGGGAAGAGGGCTTATGGGACTTTCGGGGAGGGGGGGGAACCAGGAAAGGGGAAATCATTTGAAATGTGAATAAAGAATATATCTAATAAAAAAAGAAGAGAAAAAAATAAAAAATAAATAAAAATAAAAAATGTGGAGATAAACCCTTTGTAGGGAACAATCTCTCTCTCTCTCTCTCTCTCTCTCTCTCTCTCTCTCTCTGAAAACAAAACAACTAACAGCAGATATGCAGATATTGCTGAAAGACAGTTGGAACTAGCTTTGCTGAGGCATTCCCAAACCCGCTGAATCTCACCATTAGCCTTCTGTGCATCCAGGCAAGGGAACATCATTACACACATTACAAGCCTGGAGAAAGGGCTTTTCACCGGGGTGAACTTGCGAGAACCGTTAAACCAAAAGCAATTTCGCCTGTCTGCAATTTATGCTATTCCCACCGCTGCCGTTGAAGATATTTATGCTTGAGCAGAATTCTCAGTCCCCAATCTGATTTCTCCTTTTTCCTCAATCCAGCCATGAAGTCATCAAGTTCTCTGTTTGGGACAATATGATTTGCTGCCATGGAAACAATTAAGATATCATAAATTTGTCTTGCCCCATGAGATCAAAGAGGAAAAGCAATAACACTAACATTTTTCCGCAGTCCGGGAACGCTGTTCAGCCCGCATCGATGCCTAGTTAAGTAGCATCGATCTGCAGACGGAGAAAAAACGAAGGGGTACGCTCCCGCTGAATTATCGACGGGGCCAAGGGTGTCCAGAGAGTTCTAGATCCCACCCAGAGCTCAGGAGTCCACTCTGGGTCTCGATCGCTCTCTTGCTGATTAAGGATGAAGAGCTGGCCGGTCCCGGCGCCAGTACTTTACCAGCTGTTCCTCGTTACAAGAGTATCTGGTGGAACCTGCTTTGATAAAATCAGGCAAACAAAAAGCCCTTGGCGACTGTCACAGGGTGAAAGTTTTTATAGAGGGGCGGAAAAGAGGTCTGGTTGGAGAGCATTAGCGCACAGGCTCTCCTGCCCAGCTAACGTCTCCAGTGCCCCTGCGAGTTCATTCTCTGGGCTCCCAGCCATAGGCCAATGCTCTAGAAGCTAATGGCCCTTACTTACTGAGCCTCTCGCTCTTACAGAGCCTTGTCCCCCTCCCCCAGGATCTAGGAGAGACATTAGTGATGTGTTCATTTGAATAGAATAAAAAAAAAATTATTTCTTGTACTCCAGCTTTCTCTTGCGTTAAAGGATTCTGGAGCTTTGAGTGGATCCTGCTGTGGGGAGGTGAGTTGGGGAGGAATTTGGGTTACAGAGTGTATTAAGCTTAAATGATTATCAGTTGTTTCTCAGCGTTAGTGGCTCTCAGGAATATTCTTAATGCCTGCTACCTGCTGACTCTGTATGTGGTGAGAAATTTGAGTGTGTCCTGGGTACTAGTCGCTGGAAAAAGACACTGCTAGCCTTCTTTGTGAGTGGGATGTACACGGTGTAATAATGCATCTTTTACTTTGAAGCAGACGGACCACTGACCACCTACAATTGATTCTGACGACAAAACTCCACCGAGTTTGTTTCCTGTCTTAGTACCATTGGATTTAAGCATGAGGCACAGTTCCAGGGGCTTCTCCAGGCCCGGGGCCACTGCCCAAGATGTCAGTCTGCATCTCAAGGTGTCTAGTTTACATCTGAAGTCAACATAATGCCCGTGGATCCAACAGTTCCCCTCTGAGCGACGCTGGTGTACCCCAGGCCACCTCCGTTATTAGCTGGAGTTCTTGTTCCCTTGCTCTAACAGGAGGATCATGGCGATGCCTTAATGATACAGGCGTCATCGGTTCGAAGACTGACGGCAGCTGTTAGCGGAGGGACCGGCTGTATCACGACTGTGTGCACTTTCTGCAGTGCCACATGTGCTTTCTCTTAAGGACTCAGATTTTCTTTTCGTCAAGTTTCCATGTCCACAAACTGCCTCACGCCTAGAAATTTGGCACGGCATTATGACATTCGGACTGTGGTCGTGATTTATTTTTGTTAACAACGGTGATGGCGGATGTGGGTCGTCAACTTGACTGCATCTGGAATTAATTAAATCTTAAATGACTGGGCACACCGGTGAGGGACTTTGGTTTATTAGAAGATCCATTTCTGATGCAGATCTTTGAGGTGGAAAGATCTTTAATCTAGAGCTTTGGGGGTGGAAAGATCTCCTTCACGCTGGACCACAGCTTCTGCTGGTAGTCTATACAAAGGATATGGAAAAAGAAAGCTTGCTCTTTTTACTTACATGTTTTCACTCTTTCTCTCTCTGGCAAGTCTGTTCCTTCCCTAGCATTACAACATACTTCTTCAGGATTCTGGTGTATACTAAAGACCAGCTGAGACATCCAAGCTTCATAGACTGAACAGCTACTAGATTCTGGGACCTTACATTGATAGATGGCCACTGTTTGTCTAGCTGGACCACAGGCTGTAAACCATCCTAATAAATCTCCTTTATGTATAATATAAAAATAATAAATATATATTTGCTCTATAAGCTCTGTTCCTCTAGAGAACCCTTACTAATACACCATCTGAGTAGCATCCTTGCTGGACAGCCATTTTCGCCTAGGGAAACTGTGATGGTTTCTGCTGTTGGCAGATCTGGCATTCAGCAGCAGCTGTAGCCAGGTCAGCCTTGGTGAGTGGAAGTCCATGTTGCTGAGCCCAAGCATAACCTCCGTCTCGGCCACCATGGCCACTTTGTTCATGTGCCCACTGGGCAATAACTGGGGTGGCTGGGGAAAGAGGCTGACTGTCCACAGAACGCGTCATCTTATCCACTTGATTGTTGAACTCCTCCTCAGCTGAAGTCACCTTTTGGTGAGCATTTACATGGGACACAAATATCTTCACATCCTTTGCCCACTTGGAAAGATCTATCCACATACTTCTTCCCCAAATGTCTTTCTCACCAATTTTCCAATCGTGATCTTTCCACGTCCCTGACCATCCAGCCAATCCATTGGCTACAGCCCATGAGTCAGTGAACAATCGTACATCTGGCCATTTCTTCTTCCAAACAAACTGTAATACCATGTGCACTGCCTGAAGTTCTGCCCACTGTGAAGATTTTCCTTCACCTGTATCTTTCAGGGTTGTCCCAGAAAGGGGTTGTAATGCTGCAGCTGTCCACTTCTGGGTGGCGCCTGCATAACGTGCAGAGCCATCAGTAAACCAGGTCCTAGTCTTCTCTTCTTCAGTCAGCTGGTCATAGGGAACACCCCATGAGGCTATAGGTGCATGCTTGGCAGCAGATGGCATTGTAACAGGAGTAGAAACCATAGGCATCTGAGCAACTTCTTCATGTAACTTGCTTGTGCCTTCAGGACCTGCTCTGGCCCGATCACGTATATACCACTTCCATTTGACAATAGACTGCTGTTGTGCACGCCCTACTTTATGATTTGGAGGGTCTGATAACACCCAACTCATGATGGGGAGTTCAGGTCGCATAGTAACTTGGTGTCCTATTGTCAAACGTTCAGTTTCCACTAAGGCCCAATAGCAGGCCAAGAGTTGTTTTTCAAAGGGAGAGTAGTTGTCTGCGGATGACGGTAAAGCTTTGCTCCAAAATCCCAAAGGTCTCTTCTGTGATTCACCTACAGGGGCCTGCCAGAGGCTCCAAACAGCATCTCTATCTGCCACCGACACCTCAAGTACCATTGGGTCTGCTGGATCATATGGTCCAAGTGGTAATGCAGCCTGCACAGCAGCCTGGACCTGTTGAAGAGCCTTCTCCTGTTCTGGGCCCCACACAAAGCTAGCAGCTTTCCTTGTCACTTGGTAAATAGGCCTGAGTAACACAACCAAATGAGGAATGTGCTGTCTCCAAAATCCAAATAGACCCACTAAACGTTGTGCTTCTTTCTTGGTGGTGGGAGGGGCCAGGTGCAATAACTTATCTTTCACCTTAGAAGGAATATCTCTGCATGCCCCACACCATTGTACTCCTAAGAATTTCACTGAGGTAGATGGTCCTTGAATTTTGGTTGGATTTATTTCCCATCCTCTGATACGCATATGTGTTACCAATGAATCCAAAGTGGTTGCTACTTCCTGCTCACTTGTTCCAATCACCATAATGTCATCTATATAGTGCACCAATGTGATATTTTGTGGAAGAGACAAATGATCAAGATCCCTTCTAACTAAGTTATGACACAGGGCAGGAGAGTTAATATATCCTTGAGGCAAAACTGTAAAGGTATACTGCTGGCCTTGCCAACTGAAAGCAAATTGCTTCTGGTGGTCCTTATGGACCGGTACTGAGAAGAAGGCATTTGCCAGGTCAATAGCTGCATACCAGGTTCCAGGAGATGTGTTAATTTGCTCAAGTAACGAAACTACATCTGGTACAGCAGCTGCAATTGGAGTTACTACCTGATTTAATTTCCTATAGTCAACTGTCATCCTCCATGATCCATCTGTCTTCTGCACTGGCCAGATAGGAGAGTTAAAGGGAGATGTGGTGGGAACCACCACCCCTGCATCTTTCAAGTCCTTGATCGTGGCAGTAATTTCTGCAATTCCTCCAGGAATACGATACTGTTTTTGATTCACTATTTTCTTTGGCAGAGGCAACTCTAAAGGCTTCCATTTTGCCTTTCCAACCATAATAGCCCTCACTGTACAGGTCAGGGAACCAATGTGAGAATTCTGCCAATTTCTGAGTATATCTATCCCAATTATACATTCTGGAACTGGGGAAATGACAACAGGATGTGTTCGGGGACCCACTGGACCTACTGTGAGTCGGACATCCGTCAAAACTCCATTAATCACCTGTCCTCCATAAGCCCCTACTCTAACTGGAGGGCCACAATGTTTCTTGGGATCTCCTGGGATCAGTGTCAATTCAGAACCAGTATCCAATAGGCCCTTGAAAGTCTGATTATTTCCTTTCCCCCAGTGTACAGTTACCCTTGTAAAAGGCCTTAGGTCCCTCTGGGGAAGAATTGGAGAAAAAGTAACAGCAAAACTTTTAGGTGTCTTATCAAAATCCTTCCTCAGGGGAACCTGGCCACCCCTTCATTCAAGGGGCTCTGGATCTGCAAACTGGCTCAAGTCTGGAAATTGATTTTTGATTCACTATTTTCTTTGGCAGAGGCAACTCTAAAGGCTTCCATTTTGCCTTTCCAACTTTCTGAAAGCACAAAGAAGCTGTATTCCAGAGATAGCTAAGTGTTCCTCATGCTGCAGCTGTAGTACTTGGTAACATGTAAGAATCATTCAGGTGGTACTGGTTTTGAAGGCATGAAGGCATCAGGAAGAACAGCTGAGGCTTGGTACTGTGAGAGGCCATGGAAGGCCATTGGTGAAAATGTACCCTCAGTTGTAATTGACAGCCCAGGACTGAAGGGGTCATGCAAAGGAGTTGAGGCTTGGTACCATGAAGAGAGCCTATGAGAGGCTTTGGTGAAGCATAGTTGCAGTGGAAGACCCTAGCATACTGGAGATGCCAGTACCATGGGATGACCGCCAAGAACAGCAGTGGCAGAGGAGTGGATCAATCTGAACTTAGAGTGCTACAGAGGGCAGAGCAGGAGAAGTGACACTAGCTCTTTGGAGATGCACAGAGGATCATGTGTGGATCTCAGGCATTGGAACAAGAAGCTGTGAAGCTGAAATTGACTTGGGGTACCCAAGATGTTAAAGATGCCAGAGCCACAGGATGCCTGCCAAGGAAAGCTGCTAACAGGGAGTGGAACAAGCCCAGGAGAAAGAACCTTGTTGAAGACAACAAAGATGAAAAAGGAGTTGGATATCTGAAGACTGCTTTGCCATCAGACATGGAGATGCAGAGTTTGGACTTTGCCCAGCTGGTTTCCTGTCTTGCTTGGGGGATTACAGTTAAGTGATTGGATGAATCTCAAAAAGAGACCTTGAACTGTGGACTTTTAACACAGTTGAGACTGCTCTAGACTACAGGGACTTTTGAAGTTGGACTAAATGTATTTTGCATTATGCTATGTTTAAATATGGCCCCCATAGACTCATGTTTGAACAAGCCTATGGGGGCCAGGGAGTGGAATGTGATGGTTTGTATATGATTGGCCCAGGAAGTGAACCCATTAAGAGGTGTGGCCTTGTTGGAGTAGGTGTGTCACTGTGGGTGTGGGCTTAAGACCCTCCCCCTGGCTGTCTGGAAGTCAGTCTTCCACTAGCAGCCTTCAGATGAAGATGTAGAACTCTCAGCTCCGGCTCCTCCTGCACCATATTTGCCTGGATGCTGCCATGTTTCTGCCTTGATGACAATGGACTGAACCTCTGAGCCTGTAAGCCAGCCCCAATTAAATGTTGTCTTTTATAAAACTTGCATTGGTCATGGTGTCTGTTCACAGCAGTGAAAACCTAACTAAGACAGAAACTATTTGTGAAGAGTGGAGCGCTTCTCCTTTGAGAGGGCTCATAATAACCCAGGAATTCATGATCTTTCTCCAGGACTAGATAACTTCCCAGATGAATTCAGCCACAGGTATCTCTCGGGAATGTTCCTTGTAGGTCCAATCCTAACTTTCCCCCTAAGCAGCAAGACACAAGCTCTGGGGACACAGTAGAGGCTCTACTACGTACTCTCCAGGGGCCATTTAGCAAGTTATTTAATATTTTTTGGACTCATCTCTTTAAGCTGCAAACTGGGTATAGCCCAGTACTGCTTTGGCAGCTAGAATGAGTTCAGTTATATAAAGCATTTATAATAATGCCCTTTGGCATCATTGGTTCGTATGTGCTTGACCCAAGGAACTGCACTGTTAGGAGGTGAAGGCTTGTTGGAGTAGGTGTGTCACTATGGGCGTGGGCTTTAATACCCTTGTCCTAGCTGCCTGGAAGCCAGAATTTTCCCAGCAGCCTCCAGATGAAGATGTAGAACTCTCAACTCCTCCTGCACCATGCCTGCCTGGACGCTGCCATGCTCCCACCTTGATGATAATGGACTGAAACTCAGAACCTGTAAGCCCGCCCCCGTTAAATGCTATCCTTATAAGCGTTGCCTCGGTCATAGTGTCTGTTCACAGCAGTAAAACCCTAAGACAGAAGTTGGTAGCCAAACATATACAGACCATCACATTACCTGAGACTCTGTTATCCCGGTGCCTTCCGTCAGCCAGCTCCCGCTCCGCCTGGCCCAGTCCCAGACCCAAGGCTTGGCTTCTGCCCACCGCTGCTCCTCCGGCAGTAGACTGTGCCGGCCTGCGCCGCCATACTCTCGTGCTGTGGAGGTTCCTGCCTGTCTGTGTTTCCTGCCTGGCTTTGTGTTCTTCCAGGGCTCGGTTCTTGACACGGTGCCGCTGTCTTCAAACACTTTTTTTTTTATTTATTTAAAAATGAGCAAGCGATCACGTATCACGGGAACTGGCTCACTTCGGGCTGGGCTCTGGAGTGATTTGAGAACCAGCCGTCTCTCTGCCAGCGGTGGCTAAGTCCCGTGAGGTACACACAACCGCATCGGCTGGCAAGACGGCTCAAGACTCCTTGCTCACCAGGCTCAGTCAGTCCCACTCCTCAGTTTGTACCCATTGCCCGTGATAGCTGCTGCCCTGGTGTGTTCGGATTCTGGACCCTTGCCTTGTCTGGGCTGTTGGACTCACGTATGTCTGGTTTCCAGGTTCGTAGGCCCTGAACTCTGACACTTTACATCCTTCAGGGTCTGCTGAGGGCTTCGGGTTCCCAGGCTTCTGTAGAAGTTTGGCCCTGGTTCTTCCTCCCAGCCTCATGCTCCCAGAAAAAAAAAAAAAAAGTCAGATTCGAAATATATTTACAGCCGGGTGGTGGTGGCGCACACCTGTAATCCCAGCACTCTGGGAGGCAGAGGCAGGCAGATTTCTGAGTTCGAGGCTAGCCTGGTCTACAGAGTGAGTTCCAGAACAGCCAGGGCTATACAGAGAAACCCTGTCTCGAAAAAACCAAAAGAAAGAGGAGGAGGAGGAGGAGGAGGAGGAGGAGGAGGAGGAGGAGAAGAAGAAGAAGAAGAAGAAGAAGAAGAAGAAGAAGAAGAAGAAAAAGAAAAAGAAGAAGAAAAGAAAAAGAAGAAGAAAAGAAAAAGAAGAAGAAGAAGAAGAAGAAGAAGAAGAAGAAGAAGAAGAAGAAGAAGAAGAAGAAGAGGAAGAAATATATTTACAAATGCCTTGGCCACATAGCTAGGCTCTTCTCTGGCTGGATCAGGACTTAGAATAGCTCATTTATTTTAACCTACATTCTTCGATGTGGCTGGTCACCTGGGCTCAGGTACCATGTGTCCGTCTCCTTACAGCTTCCCCATGCGAATCTCTCTTGTGACTCTATCAGATCTCTCTCTCTTCCCAGATGTTCCATCTCCTAATTCCTTCCTAAGCCATACAGACCATCAGATTTATTGCGGATAGGTTCCACATCCATACAGGCGTAAGATATCCTCTCCACAGGCTTGTGGTCTGCTTTTAGGAAGGTGACATCAGATCCCTTGTGGCTTCTGTGGTGGCTTCCTAGTTCACAGATTTTTAACAGCCCAAGAAGTCCCTCGGTCCCTGTTTATGTGTTGCTCTTAGCCAGTCGACCATGTCACCATCTCTGAGTCAGTCAGAACGAGGGCTTCCTGGAATAGCTGGACTTACGCCACGTCTCCATTCAGCTACATCTGGTTAGTATGCAGCCTCAGGTCTGGACACTTCTGACACTGTCTTTGTGCCCAAAAGAAATGTAAACAGGCTGGCTGTGGTGTGCATGCCTTCAATCCCAGCATCCAGGAGGCAAAGGCAGATGAATCTTGGTGAGGCTGATGAGAGTCTGGTCTATTAAGGGAGTTTTAAGCCAAACAGAGATGTATAGTGAGACCCTATTTCAAAACTTAATTAAAAATAAATATAAACAGAGTTTCGGGCTTTTGCACATTTCTGATCATTGTCAAGCAACATGTGTTGGGAGAGAGAGGGCACTGATTCTTGTTATTGGGTTCTTGCTCCTGGCTGTAGCCCAACAGGAAGTTGTCATCGCCTGACACCTAACACAGGCATTGGGCAGTACTGTATAGTCTGTGAGAATAGGAGCGTGAGTCTGTTCACTCTCCATCCTGTGCCCAGCGGGGATGACGCTCCGCAGTGACAGGGCTTTTCTTCAGTGTGCAGAGACCTTCATGGACAATACCCACCTGACATCCCAGAAGCTGTTCCCACCAACTGGCCTGTGACCCCCTCAGAACCCTCTGAACTGAGCGCTGGAAGCATGGTTCTCAGGCCAGGCTTATAGATGTCAAAGCACTGTTTTCTAGTTGCAGGAAAATATGGAATCTTATCAACCTTGGGAACAACAATGGAAACAAACCTCTGGGTGCATCCGGAAAGACGTTTCTAGATTATGGTAGTCATGGGCGGAAAGACTCGCCCTCAGTGTAGGCAGCATGTTTTGTAGGACGGCGCTGTGGACTGAAAAGGGATGAAGCTGAGAGGCAGCAGCTACCACTCTGCTTCCTGACAGAGAGCCCAGCATGAGGTCCCATTTGTCAATTCTTGATCTTAGAGCATAAGCTATTGGTGTCTATTAAGGAACATTCCCCCTGTGCCCAAGTCTTCGAGGCTTTTCCACAATTTCTCTTCTGTTAGATTAAAAGTATCTGGTTTATGTGGAGGTCCTTGATCCACTTGGACTTGAGCTTTGTACAGGGAGATAAGAATGGATCAATTTGCATTCTTCTACATGTTGACCTCCAGTTGAACCAGCATGATTTGTTGAAAAGGCTGTCTTTTTTTAAAAAAACAAAACAAAACAAAACAAAACAAAAACAGGATGGTGTTAGCTCCTTTGTCAAAGATCATAGGTGTGTGGGTTCATTTCTGGGTCTTCAATTTTATTCCATTGATCTACCTACCTGTCACTTTATCAATACCATGCAGTTTTTATTATGATTGCTCTGTAGTATAGCTTGAGGTCAGGGATGGTGATTCCCCCAGAAGTTCTTCTATTATTGAGAATAGTTTTCACTATCACGTTTTTTGTTATTTTAAATGAATTTGAGAATTGCTCTTTCTATCTCTGTGAAGAAATGAGTTGGAATTTTGATGGGAATTACATTGAATCTGTAGATTGCTTTCGGCAACTTGGCCATATTTACTAAATTAATCCTGCCAATCCATGAGTATGGGAGATCTTTCCATCTTCTGAGGCCTTCTGAGATTTCTTTCTTCGGAGGCTTGAAGTTCTTGTCTTACAGATCTTTCACTTGTTTGGGTAGAGTTACACCCAAGATATTTTATATTGTTTGTGACTATTGTGAAGAGTGTCATTCCCCTAATTTTTTTCTTAGCCTGCTTATCCTTTGAGTATAGGAAGGCTACTGATTTGTTTGAGTTAATTTTATATCCAGCCACTTTGCTGAAGTTGTTTATCAGGTTTAGTTCTCTGGTGGAATTATTGGAGTCAGTAAATATACTATCATATCATCTGCAAATAGTGATATTTTGACTTTTTCCTTTCCAATTTGTATCCCTTTTGTTGTCTAATTGCTCTGGCTAGAACTTTCAGTACTATATTGAACAGATAGGGAGAGAGTGGGCAGCCTTGTCTAGTCCCTGATTTTAGTGGGATTGCTTCAAGTTTCTCTCCATTTAGTTTGATGTTGGCTACTGGTTTGCCGTATATTGCTTTTACTATGTTTAGGTATGGGCCTTGAATTCCTGTTATTTCCAAGACTTTTATCATGAAGGGATATTGAATTTTGTCAAATGCTTTTTCAGCATCTAATGAAATGACCGTGTGTTTTTTTTCTTTGAGTTTGTTTATGTAGTGGATTACATTGATGGATTTCCGTATATTAAACCATCCCTACATCCCTGGGAAAAAGCCTACTTGATCTTGGTGAATGATCATTTTGATGTGTTCTTGGATTCAGTTTGTGAAATTTTTATTGAGTATTTTTACATCAATATTCATAAAGGAAACTGGTCTGAAGTTCTTTTTGTTGGGTCTTTGTATGATTTTGGTATCCGCGTAACTGTGGCTATATAGAACAAATTGGGTAGTATTACTTCTGTTACTATTTTGTGGAATAGTTTGAAGAATATTGGTATTAGGTCTTCTTTGAAGGTCTGATAGAATTCACTAAACTCTTCTGGTCCTGGGCTTTTTTTTTTTTTTTTAATTGGGAGACTTTTAATGACTGCTTCTATTTTTTTAGAGGTTATGGGACTGTTTAAATGGTTTATCTGATCCTGATTTAACTTTGTTACCTGGTATCTCTCTAGAAAATTATTCACTTCATCCAAATTTTCCAGTTTTGTTGAGTATAGGCTTTTGTAGTAGAATCTGATGTGTTTTTTTTTTAAACTTCCTCAGTTTCTGTTGTTATATCTCCATTTTCCTTTCTGATTCTGTTAATTTGGATAGTGTCCCTGTGCCCTCTTGTTAGTCTGGCTAAGGGTTTATCTATCTCATTGATTTTCTCAAGGAACCAGTTCCTGGTTTTGTTGATTCTTTGTATAGTTCTTTTTGTTTCTATTTGGCTGATTTCAGCCCTGAGTTTGATTATTTCCTGCCATCTACTCCTCTTGGGTGTATTAGCTTCTTTTTGTTCTAGAACTTTCAGGTGTGCTGTTAAGCTGCTGGTGTATGCTCTCTCCATTTTCTTTTTGGGGGCACTCAGAGCTATGAGTTTTCCTCTTAGAACTGCTTTCATTGTGTCCCAAAAGCTTGGGTATGTTGTGCCTTCATTTTCATTAAATTCTAAAAAGTCTTTAATTTCTTTATTTCTTCCTTGACCATTGAGTAGGGTGTTGTTCAGCTTCCATCTGTATGTTGGCTTTCTGTTGATTTTGTTGCTATTGAAGAACAGCCTTAGTCAGTGGTGATCTGATAGGATGTATGGGATTATTTCAATCTTCTTGTTGAGGCCTGTTTTGTGACCAATTATATGGTCAGTTTTGGAGGAGGTACCATGAGGTGCTGAGAAAAGGGTATATTCTTTTGTTTTAGAATGAATGTTCCATAGATATCTGTTAGATCCATTTGGTCCATAACATCTGTCAGTTTCACTTTGTCTGTTTAGTTTCTGTTTCCATGATCTGTTCATTGATGAGAGTGGGGTGTTGAAGTCTCCCACTGTTATTGTGTGGGGTACAATGTGTGCTTTGAGCTTTAGTAATGTTTCTTTTATGAATGTGGGTGCCCTTGCATTTGGAGCATAGATTTTCAGAATTGAGAGTTCTTGGTAGATTTTTCCTATGATGAGTATGAAGTGTTCTTCATTATCCTTTTTGATAACTTTTGGTTGAAAGTTGCTTTCATTCGCTATTAGAATGGCTACTCCAGCTTGTTTCTTGGGACCATTTCCTTGGAAAATTGTTTTCCAGCCCTTTACTCTGAGGCAGGATCTGTCTTTGACTCTGAGGTTCATTTTCTGTATGCACCAAAATGCTGGGTCCTGCTTATGTATCCAGTCTGTTAATCTCTTTTTATTGAGTACATTGATGTTATCAGATATTAAGGAATAATAATTGTTGCTTCCTGATATTTTGATGTTATTTTTATTTTGTGTAGCTATCTTCTTTTGGGTTTGTTGAAAGATTACTTTCTTGTTTTTTTTTTTTTTTTTTAGGGTGTAGTTTCTCTCCTTGTGTTGACGTTTTCCATCCATTATCCTTTGTCAGGCTGGATTTATGGAAAGATATTGTGTAAATTTGTTTTTGTCATGGAATATCTTGGTTTCTCCATATATGGTAATTGCTGCATACAGTAACCTGGCCTGGCATTTGTGTTCTTTTGGGGTCTGTATGACATCTACCCAGTATCTTCTGGCTTTCATAGTCTTTGTTGAGAAGTCTGATGTAATTCTGATAGGTCTGTCTTTACATGTTACTTGACCTTTCCCCCTTAATATTCTTTCTTTGTTCTGTGCATTTGGTGTTTTGACTATTATGTGATAGGAGGAATTTCTTTTCTGGTCCAATTTATTTGGAATTCTGTTCTTGTATGTTTATGGGCATCTGTTTCTTTAGGTTAGGGAAGTTTTCTTCTATAATTTTGTTGAAGATATTTGCTAGTCCTTTAATTTGGGAATTCACTCTCTTCTATACCTATTATCCTTAATTTGGTCTTCTCATTGTGTCCTGGAAGTTTTGGGTTAGGAGCTTTTTGCATTTTGCATTTTTTGTATCAGTGTTTTCTATGGTGTCTTCTGCACCTGAGATTCGATCTTACATCTCTTGTATTCTGTTGGTGATGCTTGCATCTATGACTCCTGATCTCTTTCCTAGGTTTTCTATCTCTAGAGTTGTCTCCCTTTATGATTTCTTGATTGTTTCTATTTTCAATTTTAGGTCTTGGATAATTTTGTTCAATTCTTTCACTTGTTTGGTTGTGTTTTCCTGTAATTCTTTAAGGGATTTTCGTGTTTATTCTTTATGGGCTTCTACCTGTTTACCTGTATTCTCCTATATTTCTTTAAAGGACTTATTCATGTTCTTCTTAAAGTCCTGTATCATCATCCTGAGATATGATTTTAAATCAGAGTCTTGCTTTTCTAGTGTGTTGGGGTATCCAGGGCTTGCTGTGGTGGGAGAACTGGGTTTTGATGATGCCAAGTAGCCTTGGTTTCTGTTGCTCTTGTTTTTGCCCTTGCGTCTCACCATCTGGTTATCTGTTGTTTTAGCTGGTTTTTGTGTTTCTGGCTGTGGCTTGTCCCTCCTGCAAGCCTGTGAGTCAGTACTCGTGGGAGACAAGTTCTCTCCAGGAGGAATTTGGGTATGGAGAGCTATGGCACAGGATCAGCTCTGGGGTGTAGACTGAAACTGGAAGTATCCTGTTCCTTGGTTCTTGTGTCCTGATGGCTCTTGGGGCAGGAATTTGAGCAGAAGCAGTGGTCTTATCTGTGCTCACAGGTGTGTTGGCACTCCTGGGAGACCAGCTCTCTCCCGGTGGTATTTGGGTATGGAGACCTGTGGCACAGGGACATTTCCATGTGCAGGGGGAAACCAGAAGGATCCTGTCCCAGGCTGCTCCTCCGTTCCTGGGTCCCGAGGGTTCTGCTGGGTCCCTCTGAGTGGAAATTGTGGTGTTACCTGTGCTTAGAGGCATGTGCACACTCCTGGAAGACCAGCTCTGTCCCAGTGGTGTTTGGGGATCCATAGTCTTCCATTCTAAGATGCAGTATTCTAAATTTGATACCATCTTTATGAGAGCACATGGCATTTTTCTCTCTTTTCGTGGTTCTGATGGGGGTGGTTCTCATTTACACTGCGGGGGAGGGCAGGCCTTTAAGTGAGACATAGAATCAAGGCCAAGCCTAAGGTGGGGCTGACTCTGTGAATGATTGTCTCCACTGCCCAAGCCACAGATTTACCATGAAGCAAGGCCAGCGCCATGCCTCTGCTACTCTACCTTTCCATGAGGTACTGAAGAGATAAGTCATTTGCAATATAGCTTTATATAATTAAAGACTTATTGCTCCCTTGGTCTCTTTCTTACAAACCAAACACAGGCTATCTTCGGTGTACTTTTCTCCCAAGACTTATTTTTCAAATTTTTAATAGTTCTCATTTTTTTTCCCACTCTGAAACTTCTTTGATTAGTTTGCATTGATTTTGAGATTTGGACCTTGGAGAGGAATATGCTTAGCATTCCCACTAGGTTCGAACTTGGCAAAGACTGATCAAGAGTAATAAACACACTCCTCTCTGCCGAAGAGTAAGCTGTCTACACACCCAGTCCCTCATGCCACGCTCTGTGACTGCAGTGCAGCCCTCTGGGGACTTCCAAATCATTACTGATTCTGTGCTCAGCCAGCCCCTAACCCCCGAGTCTCAGCTTGACCCATATGGAAGCCATTTGCTTGCTCTTGATGAATCATATTTTATTGATTGGAGCTCAGGTTCCAATTCTAACTAACTATACACATAAATAATTACCTTCCCCCGCCCCGTAAGGTAATTTTTTCCCAGTGTCCCAATGCTTCAGTATGAATATTTTGTCCAATAAGATTCACATCTTTTGAATCCATACTGTGTGAGCTAAAGAGAGCTTTTACTGATTTACTCTTTCAATAATGACTGAGATTCGGGCATAAGCAAGGACATGGAGAACATTCATGGAAAACAAACTTAATAAGAACCAAATCTGTATTTGTCCTTTTTTTTTTTTTTTGGACTTAATTTTAATTCAGAGTTTATGCTCATCAAAGGGTTTGGCCCCGTGGCTAAGCATAGTGGTCTAACTGCTTCTAATGGCTTCCTCCTCGCGCTGCAGTGCACACACTACAACCAGGTAAAGTTTAATGCTGTCGCTGGGATCAAGTCAAGGAAACAAAGGGATGAAAGAGATAATGTAAGAGCTTGCACACCTAGCCATAGAAGTAGTAAGACTCATGGTGGGGGCAGTGGGCTGCATGCCAGGGGCCGACGGAGCCACTCATACTGTGAGTATAAACCCAGGTCACGAAGCTAAGAGTTGAGGGAGAGAGCCATTATCCCAGCCTATCTAGAAGTTTATTGCTCTGGAACTCTGGTTCCTGGACATGCTGAGCCCATTGCAAATATTCTTCTTGACGGGAGGAATTCTAATAAGTGTGTATCCAGGTAGTATATGGAAAAGGTCTGATGGTGCTAAATTTCCCTCTCTTGGAAACTCCTAAAAAACACAGAAAATGGGGTTGTGACAACTAGCTTGGAATATAATAGGTAGTGGATAAGATCACAAGTCCAAGCCTTGACCATAGCAGGCAATGAAAGAGAGTAGGAAAGGGGGAAATTAATACTGTCTTGAGGTTTTTGTTTTTGTTTTTAAATATGTCAGCACTATGTTGTACACTGATATTGTTGGGCTTGCCTTTCCATACAATAATTATCAGATAACATTATCCTTATTTTCAGGTAACTAACATCACATTCATAGGGCTAAGTAACTCAGCCAAGTCAGGATTTGGCTATAATTCTGCTTGGCTCAGAGAGTATATCTTCCATGACATCATTTCATGCTTTATGATGAAGAAAATTCATTTCGTATTTTCATATGAGCCAGTTGTGTGAACTTAGTGTCCTGTGGGAGAGAGGCTTCACTCGTACAGTTTCAGGATGATATCATGACTCACCATTGTCGTCTCATAGGGAATCCCCAAGGGAACAGTGGGGAAGATGGGTAAGGAACCTCATTCCTCTAGTAAAACGACCACAAGCTTGCTCTGGTGTAGAACTTTTCTTTTGTGGCACAGAAATTTGTCACTTCATTTGGAGGGAAGGACACACATACTCAAGTTTCTGCTGGATGTTAATAATCATATTATTATCATTCGATCTAGGAAACAGTTTGACTCACCCTGTTGACTCTCAGAGAGTTGTCAAGAAAGAGTTACGAGGCTTTCCACCAGTGATTTTCTTTTCTCATTTTCACTGTGTAGCATTTCCAGCATTTGCTATTCCCTTGACTCTGTGTATGTGAAAGTTTAGAATATCCCACATAGGCTCAGATGTTTGAATACTTGGTCCCCGGGTTGGTGTTGCTATTCCGGGAGGTTTAGGAGGGAAGGTCTCTCTGGAGGAAATATATTGCTGGGGGAATGCGTTGAAATTCCAAAGCCACGTGCCACGCCCAGACAGCTCTCTCTGGTTTGTGCTAATGGCCTGAGACATGAGCTACAGGCTTCTTGTCTGACACTAGCTTGCTGCCCCCACTATCATGGACCCTAATTCTTGGGAACTATAACCCTACCCTGAAACTCTTTCTTTTATAAGGGGCCTTGGTCCTAGTGCTTTATTGCAGCAATAGAAAAGTAACTAAGACAGCTTACTACAAGCCCTTTTTAGTTGCATCGCATTACAGGTAGTAATGTGTTCGCACTTGCGCCCAACTAGATCCTCTTCACAGTTTTCCTTTGTCGAACACAAATGATAACTGAATCCGTACAGTGTACTGAACTCCTACTGCACAGGTTTCTAATCACATCACACGTGTTATTTTAATATCCTTACAAATATCTTATAAAATACACTCCCACAGATGAGAACGTGGAGACCCGGAGAAGTGACTTGCGAACACAACCTCATGACCTATCCAGAGACGTAGTTGGGTTTATGACCCAGATGGTCTGATTCTAGTCTTGCACTTCCGCAGCCATACTGGACACGCCCTGCAGTGTACCCAGGCTGCTCTCTTCTGTTTTCAAAGCCCTGACTATTGTGTACTTCACAATGCTTGGATATCAAAGTGGCGGATGTATTGAATATATGTATTCAATATTATATATAATATTATATACATATATATATATATATATGAGAGAGAGAGACAGAGAGAGACAGAGAGAGAGAGACAGAGAGAAAGACAGAGAGAGAGTTTAAACTAGAGAAAGCCTAAACAGTTACCCTTACTTTTGTGTCCTTGTCCAGTTTGAAATGTCAGAGTCATTCTATGTCCTTTTAACCATCCCTTCAATCCTGATCTTGGATTGAAAAAAAAAAAAAAAAAGAACTCAGATAATTAATGTCTAAACAGACATCGTGGAAGCCGTAGGAGAGGGTGGGGGGAAAGTAAAATCATATCTGGAAAATCCTCTCAGGCGTGTCTTGTGTAATGATGATTGCTATTAACCCAAGCGTTAAGGAGTGAAGTTCCCAGCACCGGAGAGCGGTGATTGAACAATCTGGAACGAGAGGCCTTGGCAGTGGGGGAGGATCTGATTGGAAACAAACACAGCCGGGTGAAAAACAAAACTCTGTGAAGCTCTGCGGTGGTGATTAAATTCTGGGAAGCTAGCCGGGCAGTGGTGGTGGCGGTGCACGCCTTTAATCCCAGCACTTGGGAGGCAGAGGCAGGCAGATTGCTGAGTTCGAGGCCAGCCTGGTCTACAGAGTGAGTTCCAGGAAAGCCAGGGCTACACAGAGAAACCCTGTGTTAAAAAAACAAAAACAAACAAACAAACAAACAAACACCCCAAAAACCAAAAAAAAAAAAAAACCCAAAACCAAAAACAAACAAACAAAAAACCCAAAAATTCTGGGAAACTGATGGACAAAGAGGTGAGCTTTATGAGCGATTAAGAGGAAGTAAGACAGTGTCTCGCTGAGAGGGGAAGGATGTGCCTTGCCGGAACAGAAAGACTTGCAAGGCAAGGATAGGTGAAAGACAAGGGATCAAGGTGGTTCTGGGCACGAAGCCCACCCCAGTCCACCTCCCCTCCCCCGTTCCTCCCACCCCAATCCACCCCCCTGCCCCTCCACCCCAGTCCTCCCCACCCGCCCAGTCCTCCCCGCCCCCCATGACTTCCATTCCTCTCTACTTTTTGTGGCACAGGGGAGCGAACCCAGGAGCTTGCGCATGCGCAGCAAGTGCTGCACTAGTACCGGTCCGCTCTCCTTTTGCTTTTGAGACAAGGTGTCACTAAGTCGCCCAGGCTGTCCCTGAACACACACCTATAGCTCAAGCACGACTTTAAAATCTGTGCTCTTAGCTGGGCAGTTGGTGGCGCACGCCTTTAATCTCAGCATTTGGGAGGCAGAGGCAGGTGAACCTCTGAGTTCGAGTCCAGCCTAATCGACAGTGTAAATTCCAGGACAGCCAGGGCTACACAGAGAAACTATGTCTGGGGAAAAAAATCCACACACACCCCCACCTCCAAAAAAGTATATGTGATCTTCCTGCCTCGGCCTCCTGAGGAACTGTGGTTAAAGGCGTGTGCTATCAACCCGGGGGAGCCCAGCATTTTCAAACTACAGTAATGAGGTCCCGAACACACCGGAAGGCCTGCGGCGAGGCTGTCTGAGAGAGAGGGGAAGGTATGGGGCAGATGAGCTCAAAGAAACAGGTCGTAGAGCAGAGAAGAGTCAAAGAGTCAAAAAGTCCTCGAACCGTTGTAAGGACGTCTTTTCCTGAATGTGAAGATCTTACATATATTCCAAGACTTAATCCGCGATCTACAAGAAGGGTCAGGGTGGGAGCAGTTAGACCAACCGGAAGACACCACAATCCCCACGAGAGCTGATGCTGCCCTAGACCCAGACTTGAAGACCAGCTACTGAGTTTCTACTGAAGGCACACACGGAAGGTAATAGGATAGATACAGAGACAGGCGCGGCCTGGTTGGAGCCGCCATCTGTGGCAGTCTGAGGTGGGGAGCCCGCTTGTCGGCTGACCTCTACCCACAAACAAATATGTACACACATGCACAAACACACACATACTACACCCTTGTCACATGCACACATGCACACACATGCACAAACACACACACACACACACACACACATAACCGCACACATGAAAACACACACACACACACATACACACACACACACACACACACACACACACACACCGTACGTCCGCTACATGCGCACACAATTGCATTTTCTGTGTTGTGGTAAATACCTTTTGAGGTGTCCGGCAGGCTGTAGTTCTTACCTTGGAGGAGAATCATTTCCCCAAATCTCATGTCTGTTATGTAATTCTTGATATATATCTTATATGATCCTTAAAAAGTAAATAACCCACTCTTTGATTTGTCAATTAATAAGCCTTCGTTTTCTTAGGTAAGCCTTGGCTGCCAGTAAGATAACTCTCACAGTATCCACAGAAGATGTCATGTAAGTGACTAATGCACACATTTGAATCCATGCATGCATGTTCATATATTGTGCTTATTTGTTGTAGTTCAAGTGTAAAATATTGCCCACGGATTCGTGTGTCCGACACTTGGTTCCCAGATCTTGTTGCTGTTTTGAGATGTCCTGACCTTTGGTAGGTGGGGCATAGTTGAAGGAAACGGGTCCCTGGAAACCCAGCCTTGAAGGTTATAGCTATGCTTTGCTTTGACCAAAGCCTCCGTCTCCTGGTCCACAGCCAGAAGAAGCCCCAGCAGTATTCCCAACGCCCAAACATGCAGCTCTGCCTTCCTAACCATCCTGGACTGAACCCTCCCAAGCTGTGAGCCAGAATGACGTCTTCCTCCCTTCCATTGCTTCTCTCAAGTGTTTTGTCAGTGATGAAAACCGTATCTGGCCTGAATTCATACGCAGTGGACATCCAAAGGCCGTCAACACCCAAAGCGTGGGGCTCAGGGACGCGTTCTCAGCTCTCAGGCTCAAGTCTTCTTGAAAGTTCTGTTCTCACACAGTGGAGCTAGAATCAGAGAGTGCTGAGGCTTGGGTACCCGGGGGCCTCCCCTCATGCCCTTCCTGCCTGAATTCAAACTCAGTTTTGTTCCTGATGCCCAATGATGCCACCAAGCCGACGGAGTGGCAGCCACCAGTCCACCTCGCCGAGTGCTTGAATGAAAGTCAACAGAAACTCGGGTAGAGCTGATTGTGAACATAATTCATTCGCTGGGTAAGTGAGGTGGTTTGGATGTGAATGTCTCCCACAGGCTTGAATACCCGTCACAGTTGATAGCAGGATTGGAGGCGTGGTCGCATTGAAGGATGGGCGTTAATGGCAGGTGGACTTTGAGAACTGCAAGACTTGCCCATTTCTAGTTTTTTCTCTATGTTTCATGTTTGTTAAGATGTGAGCCCCCTGCTTCCTACCTTCGATTCCTTGTAAAGCATCTTTTATTTGCCTGATGTAATCGTCTTCTTGGAGGCTTACTGCCACCATCTGCTAACCGAGGCCTAGTCCTGGAAGCTACTAGCATCCGTACAACCTGATCTAGGTCTAGCGTGTTTTCAGCTTCTGAGACTTGCTGCTGAGTAAACTCTCCACTCTTAGTTCTTTCTGATCGCTGGCTAGCTGATTCAACTCAGCTGTTCAGGTTCAAACTCCTCGGGCGGTGGTGGCGCACGCCTTTAATCCCAGCACCTGGGAGGCAGAGGCAGGCGGGGATTTCTGAGTTCAAGGCCAGCCTGGTCTACAGAGTGAGTTCTAGGACAGCCAGGGCTACACAGAAAAACCCTGCCTCAAAAAACAAAACAAAACAAAACAAACAAACAAACAAACAAACAAACAAAACAAAACAAAACAAAACAAAAAAGAAAGAAAGGAAAAAAAAAACCCTCCTCCTCTCCAAGCTGACTGATTCAATTGGGCTTCTCTTGACTTCTGAATTGATCTGCTTGGCCTCATACTAACTTTGGCAATATGTTCTAATCTTCTAGCTCCTTCTCATTCTCTGGCTCATTCTGTCTCCACCTGTGTTTAGCTTGTTCTCTCTCTGCAACCATCTCTGTACAACTGTCCTGGTAAAACTGCCCTTTCTCCTTTTCTTTCACTGCATTGCTTTCTCTTAAGTAACCTCTCTCTCTTTTTTTTTTAATCTCTGTTCTCAGGAGAGTTGGGCATCTCCTGTTCTGTCAAATCTTCCTCGGATCCATCACTTTGTCATCTGCTCCATTAGGCATCCCTTCAAACATGGGTGCTTTCTTCTACACACTAGCCTTACCCTCATTGTTTGGGATTAAAGGTATGTGCTAAGGTTGAGCCACACCACAACTAGAAACAGGTTTCCCCAGTAGACAACACAATCTCAGGGTTCCCAGTGTGATTAAATATCCTGCAACAACACCGCGCCTTCACTTTGCCATCTTGGAGTCTAACCTTCTAGAATGGTAAGCTCAAATAAACTCTGACACCTATAAGTTACTATGATGATGATTTTTTGTTTGGTTGGTTTTTTTTGGGTTTTTTTATTTTTTTTTTATTTTATTTTATTTTATTTTATTTTATTTTATTTTATTTTATTTTATTTTATTTTATTTTATTTTATTTTATTTTTTTTTGAGACAGGGTTTTTCTGTGTAGTTGCGGCTGTCCTGGAACTCACTCTGTAGACCAAGCTGGCCTCGAACTCAGAAATCCACCTGCCTCTGCCTTCCAAGTGCTGGGATTAAAGGCATGTGCCACCACCGCCCGGCATGATGATGATATTTTATCCCCACAACAGAAAAGTAAATAATACAGCAACAAACATAAGGGCAGATCCAGGGCAGTCTTGCTTCAGAAACAGATAGATTCAGGTGTTCATCAGAGCATCTGGCATACCGTGAGTTAGGAATGTTCGTTCCCTGACTCAGAAGCTTTGGTTTTCAGGCGGGCTGAGCCATGAGTACCCCGGCATTGGCAGCTCCAGGTTAGTTCTCATGGGCTTATGACTGGTGAAAGCGAACACAGTTTAACAGCTCCATCTCATGACTTAGATCATGTGCCGGCGCTACCCCCATCCCCAGAGACGATGGAATAATGGGTTTGGCCCTGTAGCACAAGGGTGAGAAAAATGACAGAAAATTGAAAAACCCCAGAGGAAGGGGAATAGGTGCTAAGCCATGAGGGGAACCCCCTTTTAGGTCTCTCCCTACCCCCTTGAGCTCCCCTCTAGTGAGGCTTAGCACCCTGCACTGGGGCCAGCGTTGCACTGCCCACCGAATTCCCAACTCAAGACAGACTGTGTCTTTTAAAAGTGAAACAATGGGGTGGCTTCTTGAGGAGTTTTAAGGAAAAACATCCTCTCCCACTCTCCGCTTGAATTTAATCTTTTATATTTCCACCAGAAATCGTTTCTAGTGTTCTTTCATTTGCAAATAAGGGCTGGTGTTGTTCTTTACCACATGTATTATTTATCGTCCAGTTCGTGGTGAGGCTCCCTCCCCTCCTGGATCAGCCTGTGTGTGTGTGTGTGTGTGTGTGTGTGTGTGTCCTTGAATTTAGATGAGAATGTATCTGGATGGCCAAAAACAGTCCATTAGGAAGTCAGCTCTGAGAAGAGGCTGGGAGGCCAGGAACTTGGCCTTGGGCTGGTGGAGGAGGCAGGGAGCCTGCTAAGCCTGCTTGTACCAGTGAGGCCCACCGTGGAGCACGGGACTCCGTGGGCTCCGAGATTATCAAAGGACTGGCTCTAGATGCATGGGGAATGTTTCACAGATAGATTCCAGCTCCTTTACAGCCAACGTCCTGGCCTGCTGAGTTCCTAGATTTTTATACTGCCAATGACATGGAGTGGAGGATTAGTTTGGGTCTCACAAGCCGGTTCTTGTTTAGGATGTATAATTCTCAAAAGGGACAACAGAGCTCGGGTCAGGAGCCAAGTATGATTGCTTTCTGCTCCTAATTGGGTCTCGGTGTTCTGAGTTGTTGGTTGGAATTATAGGTGCTGTTTGAAAAACAAAAGAAAAAAAAAGAAAAAAAAAATAACAGCAACAGAAGCCATGCATCTCCTCCACATGTAGCCAGGGAGGGATGTCATAGCTCTCCCTTCCAAAGGGCTCTGTCCCCATAGCAACGGGAACACTGCAGATAGAAGCTGGAAGACAGACACCCTGGAGCCCTTTGGCTCACTCTGTGAGCCCTAGGCTTGGTTTTGTCCACCCTGGCGCAAAGATTCTGTTGGCTGACTCAGCAGCTAACGTCTCTGGCCTTTGGCGCTGTCTCCATCTTGATAAGCCTCAGAGCGCCGCACTCAAGTGTTCTCTGAAGTGTTAAGGAGATTTTATTGAAACTGGATGCTTTTTCAAAGAATGGTTAAGTTGGAAACCTTTCTTAGGAATTTCTAAAACATATATATATATATATTATATATATATATAAACATATATATATATATATTTTTTATAAAAGGCAAATCTTAAAGTTTCTTTTTTTCCTCTTTCCTTCCTCAAATAGTAAATACTCAATGCAGGGCAGGGCAGTAGTCAAGCTGGAGAGAGCACAGGGCAAGAGGGGCGCTCACTTCCCCCATGCACGCGATGGCCACACCAGTCTCATAACCATGAAGCAATGCCAGGCAGCAGTCGTTCCTTTTGTGACTCTAACTCAAGAAAACATTGCAGCATCAAGTAAGTCCTCAGAGCACTGCGCGGCATTCATGAGATTAGAGCTGCTCCTGACTGCCAACACCTGGACTGCATTGGAGAGGACTCTGGGAATGTGATCCCATTCTCTGTGCCCGCCCCCTCTGTCTCTGTCTCTGTCTCTGTCTCTGTCTCTGTCTCTCTCTGCCTTTGTCTCTGCCTCTTTGTGTGTATCTCTGCCTCTCTGTGTCTCTTTCTGTGTCTGTTTCTTCGTATGTGTCTCTGTTTCTGTGTCTGTTTCTCTGTCTTTCTGTCTCTGTGTCTGTCTCTCTGGCTCTTCTTCCTTTATCAGCACGTTTTGCACAGCATCTGTCCTGTATGAAGTTCATGATGAATTTTGTTTTTTCTTGGAGAGATGAGGGTGAAGGGAGGTTAGAGGAGAGAGAGAGAGAGAGAGAGAGAGAGAGAGAGAGGTCTTCACCTCTGGGTTTCCCTTTGAAACGTTCCACAACGGTGGAGCTGAGCACAGCGATGTCAGAACCACTCACTTCCAGCTGAGCCCATAGAAGCTCTGTTCTCCTATTGGAAGCCCTTCCCAGCAATACCTCTGCTTACTGTTGAGACCCGCCCACGTCCTGCCCCACGTCTGTCCCTATCGTGTGAAGTGGTGACTTTTCAGCCTGAGCCCCGCCCTGGGGGACTCCCCTTTACAATGATTCCATCTTGAGTGCAAATTCTGGGAGTAAGATGCCTGACTCTTGGGGCCTCCTAAACGGCACCTTCAGCCCAGCACCACCTATGAGGCTCAGGTTGATGAAGAACTTATTTCTAAAAGGAGAAAGGTCCCCCATCGATGTATCAGAGTCAGTGGGGACTGTAGGAACACATGAACGTATGAAGGCCATATCAGGAAAACTAGGCCCAAGAACTGACCGGACATGCCACACCGAGGAAGGTATGCACTTTCTTACCGGAACCCCCAAAGGCAGAGGTAGTGACCCCACCAACCTGCCATCTGACCACCCAGTGTGTGCATCCAGGGACTGACAGGCTGAGAAGTCCTGACTAACCCGGTTCCTTCAGCCCAGCCTATTCCCTGTTACTGACATAGACTACTCAAACTGTCATCTGTCCATCTATCCAGTGGTCCCTGCGGACCGGCTGCCCGTCTGTCCATCCGATTGTCCATATGGATTCCACCCTGGCCTTCACCTCTACATCCCTCTTCACATTTTGAATCTTCAGTTCAACTCTGGCCCTGCAGCCTGACTACAGAGCAGCAGCGGCGGCCACATCTGCAACCGGATCTTTCTGCATCCCTCTCCGTCCCCTGCCATCAGCAACTCCAAGAACACCTTGTAGCCTCTTTAACCCTTTGTTGCCATCGTTGAGCCTACCTCAACATACATACATACAAGAAAAGAAGATGGGGGAAAGGAAAAAGAGTAAGAGAAGGAGGTAAAAGAGAAGAAGGAAGAGGAGCAGATTACTGTGTGTTGTGTAAGGCATGCCCTGAGAGTCAATGATTGACATTGAAACAGAAGAACTCAGTCTTAGAAGGCTATCCAGGAAGGTGACAGACACTACTTGACCAATTCTTGTATCGTGTGAATTGTCATTCAACAGATTCTGACACTTGAGAGACACAAGAGTGATCATCTCTGTTTCTGACATAGCCCGGTCATAACATTTATTAGCCTTTTTCGTTCTAGGGAGAGAACCCATGCATATCATCATCTTAGCCTCAACCGATAGGACTTTTTTTTGCTATAAGACAGAGCCCAGCTTTCCATTCTGTGAATCCTAGAGGCCTTATCAAATGTCACTGACTAAACTCGATGGTTGTACTGAGGAGTGTGGCCCTTGTTGCTACTCTCCTTGGGTCACTTTTCTGTATGACTGTGGCAAGACACGAGATCCTTCTGTGCTTCCCCCTTCAGCTTTCCCAGATGAGACAATAATGCACATATCGCAGGGTGGTTGTGAAAAGTTAGATATTTTCCTTATGTCCTTGTGCTGGCTGGTTTTGTGTCAACTTGACCCAAGCTAGAGTCATCTGAGAGGAGGGGAGCTCAATCAAGAAAACGCCTCTATAAGATCCAGCCAAAGACAAGCCTGTGGACATTTCCTTATTTAGTGACAGATGGGGGAGGGCCCAGTACATTGTGGGTCTGGTGGTCTTGGGTGTTGCTATAAGAAATCTAGTAAGCAGCACCCCTCCGTGGCCTCTGCATTAGCTCCTGCCGCCAGGTTCCTGCTCTGATCTCCTTCAGTGATGAACAGTGATGTGGGATGTGTAAGCAAAATAAACCCTTTCCTCCCCAGGGAGCTTTTGCTTGTGGTGTTTCATTACAGTAGTAGTGACCCTAACTGAAATAGTACTTAAATTGACCATAGCACTTAGAGTAGTACTTGTGCTGGGTCAGCTACTGTTAAAATAAGTCTCCCTGCATGGGCTACCTTCCGAGGGCCTCCATGTTGGTGCAGATAGCAAATGATGCCGCACACTCCAGGTGCTCTTTCCTGGATTTCTTCAGCTCTCTTTTACCAGATTTCAGTTTACAAATGCCATGCACTCTCTGGAGGGATTAAGACTTGGCATCATGTTAAAAACATTACCATTAGGGCTGGAGAGATGGCTCAGCAGTTAAGAGCACTGACTGCTCTTCCAGAGGTCCTGAGTTCAATTTCATAGCCATCTGCAGTGGGATCTGATGCCCTCTTCTGGTGTGTCCGAAGAGAGCTCCAGTGTACTCATACACATAATAAAATAAGTAAATCTTTTTTAAAAATTACAATTATGTATTTAAAAACATTTAATCTCCATGTGGGTCCCCCAACAACTGGAGTTGGATCTGTCCCTAAATATGTTGCTTGCCTGTGGATTCATTCTCCTAACTGAGTTGCCTTGTCCGGCCTCAATGGGCAATGCGCCTAAGTCCTGCAGTGATTTGAGGCGCCATTTTCAGAGGAGAAGAGGAAGGGGAATGGGGAGAAAGGCTTTGTGAGGGGAGTGTGGTGGTGGTGGGGGACTGTCATGGAGATGTAAAGTGAATAAATAAACAAATTAATGAAAAAATAATCTCTTCTGCTGTGGTCTTTTGGATAAAAACTGTCCCCATAGGCTCACAGATTTGAATGCTTGCTCATTAGGGTGTGATGCTATTTGATAGCAATTAGGGTGTGTGGGCTTGTTGGAGTGGGTGTGAGCTTGTTGGAGTGGGTGTGGCCTTGTTGGAGTGGGTGTGGCCTTGTTGGAGCAGGTGTGGCCTTATTGGAGTGGATGTGTCACCAGGGTGTGGGGAGTGGGGGAGATTTGGGATTTCAAGTGCTCAAGTCAAGTCCTGTCTCTGTCTGTCTGTCTATCTATCTATCTATCTATCTATCTATCTATCTATCTATCTATCTATCTCCACCCCCCTGCTGCCTATGGATCCAGATATAAAATTCTCAGCTACTTCTGCAGCACGATGTCAGCCTGCATTCTGCCATAATTACCCCCAATGACGAGAATGGACTAAACCTCTGAACTGTTTTTCTTTATAATAGAGTCACCATGATCATGGTGTCTCTTCACAGCAATAGCACCCCTAACTAAGCCAGAAATTGGTACCAGGGACTCAGTTGCTGTGATAGGCTGGGACATGTTTTTGTTTGGAAGACTTTGGTACTTTGGATTAGAAAATCAATTAGACATATTAAGTAGGGATTAATATCCTGTTAGGAGCATGGAAGACTATGATACTGAAAGTTATTTGAATTGTGGGGCCCCAACTCAAGAAGTTTCAGAGGAGATGAATATTAGTATGCAGCTTAGAGACCATTCTTATGATATTTGGTGAAGAATGGGGCTGCTTTTTGCCTTCATCCAAAAACTGTGCCTGAAGTTAAAGAGTTTTAGATTAATGGCATTTGCAGAGGAGATTTCAAGACAGCCTAGTACTGACTGTGTTGTGTGGTTATTAGTGGCCAGTCTCATGCAGATCTATAATGAAAAGAAGCATGGAAAAATACAAAATGTACAGTTTAAAGAAAAAAGGGGGGCACCTGGAAGTGAAATAAAGCTAAGTCTTATGTTCAAGGAGATAAACAAATTAAAGAAAAGTCAGATACTATTTAGAATAAAGGTGACCTCAGGGCAAGGCCACACCCACTTAAGATTTCAATCTATAAAAAGAGATTAAAGAAAAGCTTAAGGTGGGTACACCCTTAATCCCAGCACTTAGAAGGAAGAAGTAGGTAGATTTCTGAGTTCTAAGGCTAACATGGTCTACAGAGCAAGTTCCAGGACTGCCAAGTTTAAACAGTGAAGGAAACCATCAAAAACAGAGATCTGACACAGACATTGTTGGATGAGAGACTAAGTTCTAGACCCAATAAGCAGTAGAACTTGGCAGCTTGGGCCATGTGGTTCTGGATTTAGAACCCAGATATCCTTGATATCTTCCCAGATATCAAGGGTATCCCAGATACCCTTGTATCTTCAAGGATACAAGAACCCTTGTGGAATCTTGCCCTGAGACTACAGAAAGTCATCGAGGCCAGACACATGGCAGGAGTGTCCCTGAGTGGAGTCCCAGAGAGGCCACTGTGTGGAGCTGTGAAGGTGAAGCCTGGGTTGTCTTGGAGACTCCAGGATGTTGGAGATGCCATAGTGGTGGGATGCTTGCCGAGGAGAGATGCCAACAGGGGATGGAACCAACCCAAGAGGGAGAAGAATTTTGCAGTCAACAAAACTGAAAGGATTTGGGGACCTGAAGAGTGCCTTGACATGGAGATGCAGAATTTGGAGTTTGGCCAGGTGTTTTTCAGTCTTCTTTGGTCCAGTATTTCCTCACTTTGTTCCCTTTCCTCCCTGTGGCTGTACTTTTGGTCTACTTTATTGGGCTCTTTTACATACCACCTTTCTCCACCCTTACCTCTTCAATCCCCTAATACTGGGTAGGAGAGAAAGAAAGTTATAGGGGAAAGGGAATTTAGATCTCTTTAGACTACTTCTTGCTGCTTAGGACCCTAGAGTTCCTAGGGGCATTTCCAATTCTCATTGTCAGGATATCTCTAGATAGCAGTCCAGCAATCCAGCAATAGCCAAAGCAGCAAATAGCAATAATAGCAACAAGAACCAGTAGCAGCAGCAGCAGCAGGGGGAGCAGCCACTGCCACAACTCCTCTCAGGGCTCTCACATTTATACCATCTCAAGAGTCCCCAGAATCCAAATGTAAACTAAGTGCAGCTGGCAAAAATCACTCCCGTCCTAGAGCACAAGACAAATCATAGTCAGTGGCTGTGGACAATCTGAAATAACCCCATATCCCACACCTGAGATCAAAACAAAACCATAATCACATAACATAATTGGGTTTTTTAAGAAACCAAAATTCTTACTTCACCTCTCTCTTGGAATCATAATGTATATCCTGTGGCATTGTATATTGGAAGTATGTGAGTGATCTGCTTTTTGATTTTTCCATTTTACAGGGGTTCACAGTTAAGAGATTGCTATGAGTCTCCCAAGAGTCTTTAAACTGTGGACTTTTAAAGTACTGAGACTGTTATAGACAATAGGGACTTTTGAACTTGAACATTGACTAAGGCAGCTGGGGAAATAGAAATTATATTTTGCTTGTCTTTGTCCCCTCTCTTCTTTCTTCAGCACTGGGGAATGAAACCCAGTATTTCAGGCACATAGAGCAAGTACCCTACCATTGAGCTTCAGTTCTATTGTTTCTCTCATTACATGCTTAGCTAGGGTTTCCATTGCTGTGAAGAGACACCATGACCAAGGCAACTCTTATAAAGGACAGTGTTTAATTGGGGCTGGCTTACAGTTTCAGAGGTTCAGTCCTTTATTACCAGGAAGCATGGCAGTGTCCAGGAAGACATGGTGCTGGAAAAGGAGCTGAAAGTGCTACATCTTGATTTTAAGGCAGCCAGAAAGAGACTGTCTTATGCTGGCAGCCAGGAAGAGGTCTGGACTGGCCAGACTTGAGCATATATATGAGACTTAAAAGCCCCACCTCCACAGTGACACACTTCCTCTAACAAGACAACACATCCTCCAATAAAGCCACACCTCCTTTAATAAAGCCACACCTCCTAATAGTGCCACTTCTCATGGGCCAAGCATCTTCAAACCACCACCCATGCTAATCCTGCTGTGTGATAAAATGCAGCTTCCACTGGTGTTCTCAGTGAACTGCCTTGATCAAAAACAAATGTCTCTATGTTTAAAAAGCTTATTTTAAAACAAGGAGCAACCCTTTCTCCTCTATGTGCCCTTTTCTGTGATTCTTTTTGAATTTACAAGTAAAATGTTTCATTTTCTCAATGAAGGATTCTTTTAAGTGAATGTTATTTTGCGTATGTTTTAAAGTATTTTCACGTGTGTGTGTGTGTGTGTGTGTGTGTGTGTGTGTGTTCACTTGTCACTATGTGAGTCACTTTTCTGTCAGTCGCCTGGAATTAGAGTTACAAGGATTGTGAGTAGCCTGATGTGGGTACTGGGAATTGAACTCATGATACTTTCCAAAACAGCTAGTTCTCTTCACTAGTGAGTCATCGCTTCATCTACTTTAATGGAGACTTTTAAAGGCACTGGCAGTTTCAGATGTAGGGCAGACTGCTATCTAGACATCGGGGTCTTCCCAGGGCCTTGAGTCTAGTTCTCTTTCTGAGCCGCAGACTCCTTCCTCACACAGGTGTGGTGGCTGTATACTCACCTTCAACCTCCAAGGGAAAGACTGGTTACCATGTGACCTCACTGAGACCCATTCAGCTGCCTATAAAATGAGACAGGGAGACACCACTGTTGCCCAGGACTTTTATGAAGATTAAATGGCAGTGCACATGTGGATAGCACATGTGGATACTTGTCACTCAGTTTGTGATAACTGGTGCTATACCTCCAGTCTTGATTGAAAATTGTCCTGGCAACCTCTTAAGGGTCACCTTTTTGAAAAGGTAAGTGCATTACCCCCTTCCTCATGCAGCCTAAGCCAAAGCTTTGCTGTTTTCTTTAGCAGACGCCATACAAGCTGTTGCTAATTCAGTATGCCTCCTGCCATTAGCATTGAAACAATGCCTCGCAATTTCTCAAACCTGGAATTAAAATCAGAGACTGTAGTCATCGCCCTGAGTTATGCAAGGCATAAATAAACTTCTCTGGGAGAGCTGGAAACTTTCCTAGTCTGAAGGTAATTAGCTCTATATCTCCAGAGTCAGTATAGAAACATGCACTGGCTGCCACCAACTCAGAGCCTCGTAGCGTTGGGAAGCTTAGAACAACTACCTCGGAGCCAAGACATCCTTCTTGTGTTGGGAGTATAGTCAGCTTCCATCACAAAGGAGAGGTTCAATTTCAAGGACAAGCCTTTTATTGGGAGTTTGTTAAAAGGACTCCCAAGATAGACTTTGGGGAAAAGAGTCAAGGAGAAAAAAACCCTTACCTCCATTTCTCTCTTTCTGGCTCCTGGAATTCAACAACATCAGCTACAGCTGGTCTTGGAAGTTGGGGCAGGAAAAGGGATTCTTCCCAGTGGAATCCTTCTGGACAGCACACCTTGAAAAGCTCTTGGAAGTTTAGCAGAATGACTTGTGTCGGCGTGGAGTTGTGGGGGCATTATTGAGTGACCCTAGTTTTACTTTTAGCCTGATCTGTTCACGTTCAGTACAGTGGACTTCTAATCTTTATTTAACAACCTTTAGGTCACTTCCATGTCTTGTCTGTGATGAACAACACGTCAATGAACGTGGAAATGACATCTCTTTGTGATCGTTGGATATAGAGGTAGAATTAGCGATCCAACTGGGATTTCTCTTTTTACTTGTTCAAGGGGCTTCCATAGTGGACATCTTTTTCTCACTTCCTGGCTCCTCCAGCCTGTAGATCTTTGTCGGTACCCACCCCCAGCTGCTCCAGACTTGAATGGCATTCATTACTTACCACCCAAGTACTAAGGTGTGCAGATTCATGCACCTATCTCTGGCTACTCTGAAGTCTAGAGTCATCTAGAGCATGGCTAAAGCAACATTTCTACCTGGATACCTGCAATAGGCTGAGAAACAGCCTTCTAAGACACCCAAATTCGAGCCCCTGATACTGGTGTGTGCCTTTAAACAGCCATGACTTTGAGTATGTTCTGTGTTAAGGTGGTTCTTGAGGTAGGAATTTTGCCTAGTCTCCTGTTTAGCCTAAATGGATCATAAAAGCAATCACATGTATCCTTATAATAGGAGAAGGACAGGAGATATCACAGAAGAAGAAATGGCAATGTGATTATGTGATTGATTATGGAGAGAGACAGAGGCTGAAGCGATCTAGTCACAAATCTAGTGATTCTCAACCTGAGGGGTCAGGACCCCACTCACAGGGGTCACCGAAGACTGCTGGGACACTTACATTATGACTCATAACAATGGCAAAGTTACAGATATGAAGTAACAGCAACAATAATCTTATGGTTGTGGATACCCAGCATGAGGCACTGTATTGAAGCATCACAGCATTAGGGAGGTTGAGAGCCAGTGCACTAAAGGCTACAGACAAGTAGCGGGTTCTCCCTTAAAGCTCATGAGAGAGTACGCCCCTCCCAGTACCTTGGCTTCTGCTCAGACAGACTGATTCTGAACTTCTAGCTTCTAGAATCATGAAGGAAGTCTAGCTGTTTTAAGCCCCTATGTTCCTGCTGATATACAGTTGTAGAAAATGAACAGTACAGCCACTCCGCATCTCATCCCCACTCAACCAACTCACTCCCCGCCGGCCTGAGCCTCTCGTAGTCCTCCCTGGCTTAAGACAGTGATAATGCTGCTCCTCTGGTTAATCAGACCAGGTTCTCCAGAGCCAGTCAGAAGTCCTCTCCTTGGCCCACCCTTCTCATCTCGGTTGATCCCGCTTGCTCTGCTTTGTACATAGATCAGAACCACCCACCCTGTGGGGGATGTGGGAGTCAACCTTTCGAAGGAAAAGGTGGGATAGGGAGCGAGGTGCCACAGGCTCCTGCGACGCCTTGAAGAGTTCTGATCTGCTTTGCTTGGCATTAGATCTAAGATGGCTCCCAGAACACCGGCAAGACAGCGAAACAGAACCGGGGCCAGGGCAGCGACTGCTTCCCCTGGCTTCATGGAAGTCCTAACAGGTGACAGTGATCCCACCCCCTCATCAGACAGGGCTTTCATTAAGGCATGGTGACCTTATGGCTAGATATGATTTGCTGAGGATTTAGGGACTTGGGAGTAGCTCAAACACTGTATATAAGCATATGCACTTTGCAATAAACTCAGATCTGCACCCCGATGCTAATCTCTGGAGTCTGATTCCTGGGATTCATCACATGACTCCATCACCTCCCCCCTCCCCTCCTCCTGGGTCCCGTTCCCACACCCCTCTGCCACTGTCCTGGCTGAGTCACTGTCATTTCTTGTTTTAAGTTACCAAATCCATCTCCCAACTCCTCTGTGCATCTTCCCCTTTTACAGACCACACTGCACGGACCTGCTCTGTCTCCCTTCTCAACCAATGCAGAATCTGAAGTTTTTGTGATGATGTCAGACCCCTTTGGGGCTGGGCCCCTGTTACTCCACACTTTATCTCTGTTTGGGCAGTATCTGTCATTCCCCTTTAGTCACCCTGGCCTCCTTCCTGTTCTCAACTCTCTAAGCAGACTCTTGTTTTGGGGCTCTGTACTTGCTAGTCTCTCGAACAGACAGCGTACTCCTCACCTCTGTCAACTATTCTTTTTAAATGTCAGCTTCTCAGTGAGATTTCCCTGGCCACCTTATGTCAGCCTGTGCCTTCAATCTGTGCTCTTACCTGCTGATGTACTCCTGCTTTGACTTTCTTACTAGCACTTATAACTATGGCTTTTACTTATTTTGATCTATGGTCATATTCCCAACACCTAAAGCAGTACCCAGCATACAGTAACTGCTCAAGACAAATCCTCGTGTATTGACTGTCAGAATGCACATCCTAGTGGCAAGAGTCACACATAACGGTGGCGGTGACTCATGCCTGTAATCTCAGCACTTGAGAGGCTGAGACAGGAGGATTGTGGAGAATGTGAGGCTAGCCTGATGTGGTTTGAAGGAAATTAACCCCTTGTCAACTCCTACATTTAAATACTTGGTCCCTAGTTAGTGGAACTGTTTGGCAAGGATTAGTAGGTGTGGCCTTGTTGAAGAAGGTGTGTCACCGGGCAGTGGTGGCACATGCCTTTAATCCCAGCACTTGCGAAGCAGAGGCAGGTGGATTTCTGAGTTCGAGGCCAGCCCGGTCTACAGAGTGAGTTCCAGGACAGCCTGGGCTACACAGAGAAACCCTGTCTTGTAAAAACAAAAAACAAAAAACAATAAAAAAGAAGGTGTGTCACTGGGGGTGGGGTCTAGGGTTTTAAAATTCTATGCCATTCCCAGTGTGTCCTCTGCCGCCTCCTAGGAGGTTTTGGATGTGACCTCTCAGCTCTTCCTGCACCATGCCTTCACTATCATGTGCTCTACCTAATCCTCTGAACATGTCAGCCCAATTAAATGCTTTATTTTATAACTTGCCTTGGTCATGGCTAAGAGGGGAGTATTGTTGGTTAACAGGGGAAGGGAAGAGTGAGAATTCTTGAATTGTCTTTGGCTTCAGACATTTTCCCCTGAGATGTTCAGTTCTTTCATTTACAGAGTTTTAGTTCTACTGAACTTCTCCTGCTAATTTGAGTTTTCTGATAGTTTCATAAATTTAAATAATTAGTTAATTAATTAAAATAATAGGAAAACCAGAATTGATGGAAACTCATCTAATTTCAAGGTTTCACTTTAGAAAAAAATGCATGTAACATTTTCCATGTGGTTTTACCTGGTCCCACCTGGTTCCACCTGGTCTCACCTGGTCCCACCTGGTCCCACCTGGTCCCATCTGGTCCTCCCTGGTCCCACCTGGTCCCTCCTGGTCCCACCTGGTCCCTCCTGGTCCCACCTGGTCCCACCTGGTCCCACCTGGTCCCACCTGGTCCCACCTGGCCATGCGAGATCCTTTGTTCTATTGTAGCATATGGAGAACTTGCTCTGTTAGTGTCTAGTGAATGGTCAGAGTGGGCCCGCACTTGTCACTCTCATTGACCTTAGGTGTCCCCGTTCTAGATTGAAGATAAATTGTGAAGTGTCCCATCACAACAGCAGTTTTCAAATGAGGACCTATGTCAGGATTTATGACATCTCCCGTCAGTGCCACAAGGAATAAAAGGGATTTTTAACCATGTAAGACCAAATTTTGCAAAAGCCACCATTCATGCTGCATGAATATTAACCAAAAGAATCCTCAAAACAATCCCACAAGGTAGAATACTTATTTACTCCATAATTACTTTGCCAAAGGTCATATTTTTAGTTTCTAGGGCTATCGCTAGAAACTTATACAGATAAAGTGGCTTAAACACCAAAGTTTTCTTGTCTTATACTACTGGAGACCAGACACCTGAATTGAGGCTGTGTCACAATCCCTCTGAAGATTCTACAAAGATACTGGCTTCAGGTTGAAGTCTTCAGAGGAATTCTTCTCTTACATACATCTCTATGTCAAACTGCCCTCCTCCCCCCAAGTCATATTGGATTGGGGACTCACTCTACTCAAGTATGACCTTGTCTTAACTAGAGACATGTGCAATGGTCCTAGTTCCAAATTTATTTCGAGGTGCTGGGGATTAAGCCCTTAATATGTAAAATTTGGCTGACTGTGATTTCACATTTATAGACACACCCACAGTATTCACCATAGCATAGATATGACTTGAACCTGGCTCTGCCCTGTTGGAAGCACAGAGCTCTGTTTTGAGCATGCTCAGAGTAGAGTGGGGTAGGTGTTTAGTTTGGATATTGAATAGGTATGGCCCCCAGAGACACATGCTTGAAAGCTAGGCCGATAGGGAGTGGCACTATTATGAGGTCTGGCGTAGTTGGAGGAAGTGTGTCCCTGTGGAGGCAGGCTTTGAAGGCTCATATACTCAAGCTATGCCCACTGTGGCTTGTATTCTTTTTCTGCTGCCTGCAGATCAACATATAAAACTCTCAGCTCCTTTTCCAGCACCATGCTTCCCACCATGATGATAATGCACTAACCCTTTGAACGGTAAGCCAGCCCCTATTAAATATTTTCTTTTTTAAGAAATGCCTTGGTCATGGTATCTCTTGACCCTAAGACAGATACAACAGTTGTGCGTATCACCATTGTGTGATACAAAGATCCACTGTTCTTCCTTCCTACCTCCATGAAAGAGTATAGAGAAGAACTGGTCAGCGCTTTCACTGTTTTCATAATGACCTTTATGGACCATCCCATTGGGTTTCTAATAGCTTGATGGTTTTCCTTTGGGAACTTAAGATTTACGTTGGAGTGTTCTGGGGTAGATTATTGAGGAACAAGCATGAACCCCTCTCATCTGGAGATGAACTAGAAACTTAGTGGCTTACTTTTGCACTTTACATACTCAATAATACTTATTGAGCCCTCCCAGTGTGCCTACAATGTGCCGGCTGCAGGAGTAACCTGTGACTGTGTTAGGTATATGGCCGGGCTCTGGAACTTCAGCCTCGTAGTACATGGGTGATCACATCAGAGTGTGACAGACATGGGCCTGCAAACTGGAGGGGGCCCTGGAAGCCCAAGGGCACGCACACACACAAGGAGAGAAGTGACAGACAACCAACTTGTAAATGTTCTGTTCATTCTCCCCCACCCCTGTCATCATAGCCAAAGAAGGATGTCAGTGACCTTCATAGTCACCTCTGCCTTATTCCTTTGAGACAAGATCTGTCATTGATCCTGGAGCTAGACTGGCAGCCACAAAGCCCCGGTGATCCTCCTTTACTGTCCCTTCATATCACTGGGGGTACAGGCATGTGGCCACACACAGCTTTTTACAGGAGTTCCGGGGATTTGAACTCAGATCTGCACACTTGCGCAAGTGGTTTTACGTGACCGAGCTATCTCGCCAGCCTAGAACCAACTTTTGATACTGTTGAGCACTAATTTATAGTTCCAGGGAAGACGGGACTCTAGCGTCACATCTTAAACAGGACTGAGGACACGTGGCCAAGGCACGTAGGCCTGGTATCTATTACTGATTGACAAAGAGACCTGAAGAAGTAGAGGGAAGTAAAGTCAAGATGGCTGCTCTACCAGGTCCCTTCTGTGATTTCCTACCTGATGAAACCACATAGAAACAAGGACATTCAATAGTTTACACGGGAGCACATAGTGCCAGATTCTGCTCAAAGCAGGACCTGCCTTTATATCAAGCACTGGGCGTGGGAAGTGGCTTTTCTTTCTTTCTTTCTTTCTTTCTTTCTTTCTTTCTTTCTTTCTTTCTTTCTTTCTTTCTTTTCTTTTTTGGTTTTTCGAGACAGGGTTTCTCTGTGTAGCTCCAGCTGTCCTGGAACTCACTCTGTAGACCAGGCTGGCCTCGAACTCAGAAATCCACCTGCCTCTGCCTCCCAAGTGCTGGGATTACAGGCGTGCACCACCACGCCCGGCTCGGAAGTGGCTTCTTTCATCACACTCTTTCCTCCCATCTTTTTACTAAAAGCACACGTAGCTCAGGGCACTTGTGCAGGAAATGCACCCACAGCTGCGCTTACTGCTGAAAAATGCAGAGAAAATGAGAGATGCAGCCTCTCAGCCCAGAGAGAGAAAAGAGTTCCAGCTAGCACCATGGGAGATAGTGCCGATTCCCGGTCTCCGAACTCAGACCCAGTCTTCACATGGGTTTCTCTATTCCACTAGTGGCCGAATGACAAGGAGGTGGAATCAGTCCTCAGTACCCAGTTCATGCCTTTTAGATTTGTGTGCTTAGAGACGCCTGTGTGCCCGATGGGCATGTCATCCTTTCTGGTATATGATTTGCCTCAGTCTTTTAGTAGCAAATGCTTTGTTTAAAAACCCTCCTAGGTACTGCTTCAGGTAGCCTGACGGCCGTGAACCCTAGATAATAGCTCAAATCTATTCAATTGTCAGAGTGGGAAATCCACAGTCCTTCCAGAGTGGGGCTTAGATTGGGTTGATTTCAGTCCGAGCCTGTACAACACTGCACCCTCGCTGCAAGCAACCACTGTCTCTTACTCATGAAGCACTATATCTTGTACATGGCAGGCATTAACTAAATATATTTTTCATGAAACTGAATTTCCTAACACTGTCAGCAAAACCTGCATAGTATAGGCGGGGATTTTCAGATACCTTGTTCTATCTTGCCCCATAGGGCCCTTCAGATCTCTGAGCTTCAACCGCCTGCCTAACCACATCCTGTTGTGCTCAGGCGCTCACAGCCAAAGGCTTGCAAAAGCAGTTGATTGTGCTGAAGTCTTCAGTGATAAATGATTACCCATGATAATATTCTATAGTTGGCCTCCTGAGTATGAGAGTTATTGCCCCTGCTGTTTAGGAGTTGGATGTGAGCTGGAGTCTCTTCCAGGACTGTAGAGCAGAACAGATTCCTTAGGTTAGCATTACTCAAAAGTATATCAATTCAAAATGGCCTCTCGAGCCGGGCGGTGGTGGTGCACGCCTTTAAACTTGGGAGGCAGAGGCAGGTGGATTTCTGAGTTCGAGGCCAGCCTGGTCTACAGAGCTAGTTCCAGGACAGCCAGGGCTACACAGAGAAACCCTGTCTCGAAAAACCAAAAAAAACAAAAACAAAAAAAAAAAACAAAAAAAAAAACAAAAAAAACAAAAAAACAAAAACAAACAAACAAACAAACAAACAAACAAAAAACCAAAATGGCCTCTCATTTTGAGTCAAGATATTTGATACCTAAGAGTATTCCTATTAGAAGGAAGGACACTGATGGACGGGGGTGGGGGGGTGGGGGTAGGGGTGGGGTGGGAGGAGTGGGCGGGGGTGGGGGTGGGGGGAGGGTTGAGCTTAGGTGGTAAATACTTGTGTAGCACATATGAAGCCTTGGACTTGACACGTAGCACCAAATAAAACCAGGTGTGGTATCGCATACCTCAGATCCTAGTATAGGAGGGATCAGGAGTTCAAGGTCATCCCCAATCACATAGGAAGTTCAAGGCCAGCCTGAGCTACTGTCTCAAAACGAATGAAGCTCTATTGTCAACTTGACACAATTTAGAGTCACCAGAGAAGAGACCGAGCAAGGGGTTGTCTGTATCAGCTTGGCTTGTTACAGGAGATTGGAACCTGTTTCTGGTTAGAGTGTGGCTCAGCCTTAAGCACACCCCTTTAATCTCTCTGGCTGGAATACAAACACAGCATTGGTACTCGCCTTTAATTCCAACCAATGAAGGCAAAGTTAGTTTGTGGAAGGAAGCCGCCATGTTTGAAAGTGGTGTCTAGTTGAGTGGCAGACAAAATGACAAATCAGAGAAAGATTTGACAGCATAGGATCCGCCCAACTCTTATAAGAAGAGAGAGGAAAGGGAAGCTACTTAAGGGAGAGACAGACAGCATGGGAAGAGGAGAGCACAGCACAGGCTACCGTGGAGTCCGTGGAGAGCAGTGCAGTAGAGTTGAGAGGGAAAGCAGAGCAGCCCAGAGAGGGAAAGGGAGGCAGCTTTACCAGGAGAGTCTTACAGAGGCAGATTGAAGCAAGAACAAGCTGGACACAGGTAAAGACAGAATGAGCAAGAGAATGAAAAGGAGCCAGAAGATTAAAAAGATTGTGAGAGCTAGTTGAGGCCCAGCAGGACAATTCAGAGGCTGAGAGGAAAAACCAGATAGAATAAGACAGGTGGGAGAGGAGTTCTCACCAGAACAGCTGAGTCAAATCAGCCGAGTTCAAAACCTGGCGTTGGCAGGTGACTTTTACGTTGGCCTGTGAGCATGTCTCGGGGTTATCATGATTACATTAATTGAGGTGAGAAGACTTGCCCACTAAAGGCGGCACCATTCCCTATTCACAAGGATCGTGAGTTATGTGAGTGGATAAAGGGAGCGGAGCACAAGCATCCATGCATTACTCCGTTCCTCTGGGCTCTTGACTGTAGATATAATATGAGTCATCATTTTAAGTTCCTGCTGCATTGACTCCCCCACAATGATGAACCTGCAAACTGGAATTGTGAACTGAAATAAATTATTTTCTCTTAAGTTTTATTTTTTTGGGGGGTGGGTGGGAGTATAAGGTTATTTCATCACTGCAACAGAAAACGAAGACACAAACAAACAAAAATAAAAACCACATATGTGAAAGTAGGTAAATAAGTAAATACGATCACAGGCCAAGGTGGAGGTCAAAGGATCCTCCTCTGGTGGGAACGTTGTCAGGTGGTGGGTGACTGCTGCCCTCTGAGAGACATGGCTTTGTTTTGGCTGGCCTTTGCTGCCCCTCCCCTCTTCTTTCTCAGTTGTCCTCCAGTCCACCCAGCCTTCCAGCTCACTTTAGAAACTGTGGACTCGTGGGGTTGATAGGCTCTGTGATATCAACCCTGATAAGGCCTACGGGAAATGTTAAGGCCTGGTAACCATTACCTGTCTAGCCTGCCATTTTGTATTGTTACTAAGATCAGAAAGGAAACTTTCTCCTATGTTGTTACTGCTGTTACTGAGAAACTTTCTCCTGCCCAAGTTGATTACATACTCTGTTATGCTCTGTGCCCTTGGAAACCAATCATCATAGAAGTCAGAATTGCTTTGTATAGTTACCCACTATAATAAGCTTGGACCTGAACCAATCACCCAGCAGCACTTCCTGCACCTGTGTCTAAGCTTTTATGATTTTTGTTTTTGTACACTGCCCCTGGGATAGACCCCAACATAAGAGTGACACCTGCACCCATATAAGAAACTATTTGGAATAAGAATTCCATTCTGAGTAAGGGTTAAGTAAAGTTTAAGTTCCCAAGACCTCCCTGGGAACTGACATCCTGGTTGGCAAGTTAAGACATGAATATTAAGCAAGGCAAGTCCCATACCACAGTGGGTGCAGGATAAATGTACAACAAAGTCGTGTTCCCAAAGAAATACCCTATACCCCGATTGGTGAAATAACTTGGCACAGATGTTTGTAGATCACAGGCTTAAAAGGCCCTATAGGATCTTGACTCAACATCACGGTTCAGCCCCTGAGTCTGCTGTGTGTCCCTGATTGATCGGTTTTGGAGTGTGACATTCAATAACTGAGTGTGACATTCAGTTTGACTGAGATTGGTGTTCAAGTGGTTTGTGTGACAATTCCCAGACCCCAACAAACCCAAGCACCCAAGCCAAGGAGAGCTGTAGGATAATGGTTTTACATTTGAACTTGATGAGTTTCCTCTGGCAGCCCCTTCCTTTATTTTGGCACAAATAAAATGCAAAACCAGTGTTAGAGTGAGGGAGAGCAGAGTCGAGAGGAGAGGTGGGCTTATACCTGTATCAGCTGCTGGTTTAGGCAAATGGTACAAAGAAATCAAAATGTGGTCCTTGAAATGCCTGGCTTTCTGCCTGAATGTCATCCAATGGTAAGGGGAACAGCTTCAGAAATGCCCTGATTTGGCTGAAAAAAAAAAAAAAAAAAAAAAAAAAGGTTCAGCAGTTAAGAACACTCATTGTTCTTGGGTTTGATTCCTAGCATAGTAGCTCACAACCTGATGTAATTCCAGCTCCTGTTACCCTCTTCTGGCTTTTCTGGGCACTGTACCTAGACATTGTACTTATATACATGCAACCAAAATACTTACACACATAAACTAAGATAGATTATTAAAAAAAAAAAAAAGTCCTAATTCTCTCAACTGCTCTGAGGTCAAGAGCAATCCGGACAAATTTAATGGGAAGAGACTTAAGGGATCTATTGGGAGATCAATCCTCCTGCTTGATTCATTTACCACATTCCTTTTGGTTGACACAAACCCACACACACACACCCTTTGGTAGTTGTCACAAACCACTTGTTTATTAAGATGGCAACAACTTTTTTTATAAGTTCTTCCTTGTTGTGCACAGATGGTTGAGGTTGGAGGTGTAGAAGCAAAGGAATGATTGCTCTGGAGTGGTCTGAGGATCACACAAACACATTGTGGTTTGTGTACAGCTAGAAGCAAGAGGAGAAATAGGAGACACATGCAACGTCTCTTTGCACAGCTTCTGCATGGATTCCTTCTACTGACAACTTTCTCCATGGACTCTTCATGTGAAGCCCTTGAGTGTTTAACATAGAAGGAAAGTCATTGTATCTAGGGTGAACATCAGAATGCATGTTCTAGAATTATTGAGACCTTGAAGACATCATTGTAGAAAGCAGCAGTTGTTCTCTGTGATTTATACAGCTGTTTTCCTGAGGAGGCTTCACAGCTTTTGCATGACTTTAGAAACGAGATGGTCCTGGAAGACCTGGAAGGGCTTGAGTGCTGTAAAACATGTACAACAAGCACTGAAGTTGCAAGGGTGAGGTGCTCCTTCAAGGCACACGTAGATTAGATCTGGGTTTTGGTTTGAGGAACTTGTTTTACTCTAAAAATAACTTTCATGTGACAATCAGTAAGTACGCTTCTGTATGGTGGCTTGGGGTTCAGTCCATCAGAGACTGTTCTACCCTGCAGCTGAGAATCCTTCACACATCCTGCAGGGACCCTCTTTCTTTGATCAATCCATGTGATTCAGAACACCAACAATTTAAGATTCAGAAATTGGTTCCTTTACTTCCCATACAGGTGTCTTATGAGCTCTATGTCTTTGACATTGTTCTGGAAGGAATTTTAGGGCTCAAGGATTAATCAGGGCTTTCCTTAGAGAAGAGGCCTATGAAGCAGGGTCACAGCCTTGTGCGAACAGCTGTTCCAGTGGCAGCTTTCCCAGTGGTGGCATTCTCAGTGGTAGGACAACCATCGCAGCAATACATTCACCTTCTACTCACCATCTATCCAGATGTTCCCTCTGTCCTAGTTTGGGTTTCCATTGCTATGAAGAGACGCCATGACCAAAGCAACTCTTATAAAGGCAAACATTTAACTGGGGCTGGCTTACAGTGTCAGAGGTTCAGTCCATTATCATCATGGCAGGAAGCATTGTAGCATGCAGGCAGACATAGTGCCGAAGAAGGAGTTGGGAGTTCTGCATCTTGATCCAAAGACAACCAGAAGAGACTAGCATCCTTAGACAGCTAGAAAGAATCTCTCTTCCACAATAGGTGGAGCTGAGCATAGGGGGAGACCTCCAAAGCCTACCCCCACAGTGACACACTTTCTCTAACTAAGCCACACCTCCTCATAGTACTACTCCATATGGGCCAAGCGTATTCAAATCACCACATCCTCTAACTCCTGCCCTGAGCTGTCTGAGCTGTCCAACAGACTGGGGGGCGGGGGGGAGTCTAAAGTCATGAAAAGCTAGAATCCTGCCCATCGGTTATCTCAGACTAATCCCACAAAGATGCAGATGTCACATGGGTGATGATGCAGTGTGACAACCGGGACCTGTGACTTGGAAAGGACTGTGTCCTGGGTCTGGAAGAGTTTGCTCACATTAAAGCAAGCATGAATTCGACAAATAGCATCCAGACACTCTGCTCTCAGACTTACATTGAAGGCCGTTGAGCCTTCTTCTTCCTTCTACTCTTCCTCCAGCATGTTGTGATACGGCCTCGCCCTGAGAGTCAATCTTTCTTCCCACAAAGGCACAGCTTGCTTTCCCCGGTCGTCTCTCTGGGCAGTTGTGAGGCGCAGTACTTCCTGCAGTATGCAGGGTTCGCTGACAGCCGTCTGTCACCTACCATGTCACTTTTCCGTCGTCATCTTGCCTGTCCCTATAACGTGCGGATAGAAGCTCTTCCATGAATGTTTGGGCTCTTGATGAGCTTTTGAGGCCATCGCCACTAAGCGCTCAGGAGAACATTGGTAAGGAGTTTTTCCAAACCTCTTGGTGCAACAGAAAAAAATGGGTGTCTTGGAAAAACAGGAATCTAGGGCAGTTTCTGTTTTGCATTTTGAGCTAAAGCTGCCGTAAAAGAATGCCAGAAATCTGGAACCATTTTGCTGGCTGCGAGTTGTCAGGGAACCATGAACAAGCATGTTTTCTTCTTCTTGGGGCCAGTTCATAACACCCTGGAGCCTGTCCCTGGCTCTGTCGTCTGAGCTCTGTCCTGCCCATGCTGGCCTTCCTGTACTTCTCAGTTGGCTCGTCCTTCCCTCTGTACTGAGATAACCCCGCTTCCCTTCCTTTGAACGATTTGCCCCAGCGCCTTTGATCGGCCCCTTCCTTCGGGTTCCCAGAATTCATTTCCACCCTTGCACCTTTCTCAGAGATTGTCTGAATTCTACAAAACATCAAAAATGATCTTCTTCTGAAGGGTTTAGAAAGTAACTTTTCAAACACAGTGCGGAGCTGGACAGACATTAGGTAGGTTATAATGCGATCGCAGCAGCTGGTGGGTGTGCAGTCCTGTAGACAGCCACATGCATGGATGGGCAGGAGTTTGTGCCCACTAATAAGTGCTTCTTGCCCTTCCACTTCCTCTCCCTTTTCCGTGATTTATTTCTTTCCTCTGTAAGATGGAAAGAAAACAACCTGCTTCACAGATAATTTACCGACAAACTTCAATAACTCTAAAATCCTACATTTTTAGTGTTATTTCTGCCATTTGGTACCGTGCCCAGCATGTCATGTCTTGTGCTTGGTAATTTGTTAGGAGACTGACTGACTGACTGAATGAATGAATGAATGAATGAATGAATGACATGAGAAAGGATTATGTTTGCATGCACTAGAACCAGGCTGCAAAAGTGGATGTTCAATGCACCAACAACCAGGCACAATAAAATTTGCTTCCCAGAATGCCCTTTTTCAGTCATGGTAATTTTTAAGAGAAGGTTTGTTTATTTTTATTTCCCATGTATGAGTGTTTGCCTGCACATATGTGTGTGTCACCACAGGAGTGCAGTGCCTGAGGAGACCAGAAGAGGCGTGGGTGTTGGGAACCGAGCCCGGGTCCTCTGCCAGAACACAAGCACTCTTAGCCACTGAGTCATCTCTCCAGGCGTAGGCATGGCAATTATCCAGACCTTAACTGGTCGTTCATGTCCCTCAAACCAACAGAAAAAAAAAAAAAAAAGCCCCTTACTGTCTCCCTGAGTTCCGTTTCTGCACTGACTTTGTTTGACCATCTTTTCCTAGCTCTGTCTCACCTGCTGCTATTTGCGAAGACGGGGAACAGGTCTGACCTACTCACTTCGGTTCCACACAAGTGTGGCTCTGCTTCCCAAAGCCTTCTTCCTGGATCCCGTGTAAACGTACACAAGGCCACTCACGTGGAAATCCAACACGGAAGGAAGGAGGGCCTTCTCTCCCGAGGGCCCTGCGTTCGGCGCCCTGAAATCTGGAGGCCTTGGTTAGCAAACATATATTCAGTGTACATTTTTTTTTTTTTTTTTTGAAATGGCACAGAGGGAAGCTTATTTTGAAAGGAGGGAAAGGAAACAAAGCCCTTCTCCCGCAGGTCTGTGGCTGACACGCTCGAGTGTAAGGGTTGGCGTGGACTCTGTTTTCCTTTCCAGCGGGTTTGCTTTGACTTGGCACACAAATGCCATGTGTGATCGGCGTGGGAGCTGAGAAAGTTGCTGCCGCTTGCCTTTTTTAAATTAACAGTGGGATCCTTATGAGAGCGGTGTAGGCCCGGGGAATGCGCCACACGCTATTCTCTTGACTGCATAATTAGGGAGTTCTCCATAATAAAATAGTCCTCATCCTTGCCAAGATCGGTGTCCCCTCCTCCACCCTCTCCTCCAAGACACAGCGGACTGACAGTTGCTCTGCGGGCTTCCCTAAGCCTCACCAACCTAGCAAGATCCCCTGCTGATAGGGTTTTTCAGGGAAGGCTGAGAGAGAGCAATTTCCTGCTCCACGGCCTGTTATCTTCACCTTCCTGGCTTTTCTGGACCCAGGGTGAGGCACAGGGGCTTGGTGGGGTGCTCCCTGGTGAGGTCAGTTCCTGGGGGGCTGGCTGCTCCCTTTGTAGGAAGACTGCAGGGCTGTAGTCCTTCCCCTGCAACATCCCACTCAAGGGAATTAAGAATGCAGACTCAAAGGCCCTTGACTTGCCGGCTGGTGGTGGCGCACGCCTGTAATCCCAGCACTTGGGAGGCAGAGGCAGGTGGATTTCTGAGTTCGAGGCCAGCCTGGTCTACAGAGTGAGTTCCAGGACAGCCAGGGCTACACAGAGAAACCCTGTCTCGAAAAAAAAAAACAAAAAACAAAAAACAAACAAACAAAAACAAAGGCCCTTTACTGAATCAGGACTGGTTTAAAAAAAAGGGGGGGGAGGAGAAAGAAATGTTCCTGAAGTTGAACTCAGGGCCTTGGTCCAGCTAAACAAATGCCCTGTCACTCGGGCCACGCCCACCTCCAGAAGCTACCTCTTAGGATGTTCCTCCTGGTGACTCTTGTGCCCGTGAAGTCTGAGTGTGCAGCTGGGGCCAGTTCAGAAGACAGCCTGGGTTTCTGCATTTAGTACCAATTAAGCATGCAGGAGCCACCCCAGTCAGTCCTTGAGAAACATCTACCGTGTTTTTAGCATGGAAATCAGAATCATAAGAAGGAGCTGTCTTAGCCGGGCGTGGTGGCGCACGCCTTTAATCCCAGAACTTGGGAGGCAGAGGCAGGCGGATTTCTGAGTTCGAGGCCAGCCTGGTCTACAGAGTGAGTTCCAGGACAGCCTGGACTACACAGAGAAACCCTGTCTCGAAAAACCAAAAAAAGAAGAAGAAGAAGAAGAAGAAGAAGAAGAAGAAGAAGAAGAAGAAGAAGAAGAAGAAGAAGAAGAAGAAGAAGGAGCTGAGCTGTCTTTGGGGCTCCTAAGGAAAAACTGCTCCCAAGCCTGCAAGGTCTCAGGCAGTAACTTGGTCTAGGAGTGGGATAACGTAGGGGCGTCCTGTATTCTGTGGCTCTTACAAAGGCAGTGGCGGTAGTGAAGGTAATCCCCGCTGTAGCTCCTTGTGTTCGTATGGACAGGGGAGTCGGTACTGAGAGGAGAGGAAGTCAAAAAAACATACGGATTTGGGATTTTGATAAAAAGCGGTAGTTGGGGCAGATGCATGACTGGACATGAAGGTGAGCCTGTGTCCTCTGTCCTCTGTCCTGTGTGGCTTTCCCACTGGTGACATCATGCATAGTTCTACAATGGCTCCAAGACTGTCCCTCAGAGATCCATTTCAAGTGTTCTTCTCAGGTTCTCAGAGTAAGGCTTACATCTTTACTTTTCTCTCCACCGTCCCGCATCCCTCCAGTGCTGGTTACTTTTCCTTTAAAATTGCTTTCCCCTTCATTTCTTCCCCTTCTCTTCCTGTGACGTCCCTGTAGTCTAAGATATTAGGGCAATGGAACTATACCAGTTACATGACTTTCTTGCTTCCAAAAATGTCCTCAAGCCTTAACTGTAAAGGCTTATTTTTTTTTTATTATTATGTTATGTATGTGTACACAAGGGCAGGGGCCCATGGAGGATCTGGCCTGGTTACAGGGGGCCTTGTGATACACCAGATATGCTGGGATTTGAACCTGGTTCCTCTGGAGAAACAGTACATACTCTTAACAGCGAGTTATCTCTCCATCCCCCAATCATATCTTTAAAATGCCTCTAGCTGCATAGCTTCCTAAGATCATGTTGACTAGGCTATGTCTCTGCTCCAGGACATCAACATTTTGCCCGGGTCCTCGCACATGCTCTGTAAGCGCTTAACTAACTGAGCCCTGGCCCTGACAGCCCACCCCCATGCCTTTATTTTAAAAATCAAATAAAAACGTATTTCATCTTAACCAAACAGTTCAGCCATCAGGGCCATCCTCTGGTTGTCTCACGTGACTCAGAGACTGAAGGCATCGGTCCTAATTTTGTTATCCTCGAGAGCATGAGGCAGCTGACTGAAATGTATGCATGACAACCGTGGTTGAAAACATTAGAACACAGTCAGACAAAAAACACGTAATGCTCACATCCTGGAGCGGTTCATTTCAAGGCGTGATTTCTGCATCTGTCCTCAAAAATAAATGAGAAAATAAATAAACTAATAACATTTCCTCGGTCAACTTCATTAAGAAAATGTTGCCTGCCTTACCTTCCTCCTGGGAGCGGGCACACTGGCTCCTGAGAGAGGGGCAGTTTGGTAAATAAATCTGCTTACCTTTGTTCAACCCACATTACGTTACTAAAAATGCCATACTTATTTCTCCTTTTTAAATGGTGTCAAGGGCTGGAGAGATGGCTCAGCGGTTAAGAGCACTGACTGCTCTTCCAGAGGTCCTGAGTTCAATTCCCAGCACCCACATGGTGGCTCACAACCATCTGTAATGAGATCTGACGCCCTCTTCTGGTGTGTCTGAAGAGGGCTACCGTGTACTTACATATAATAAATAAATAAATAAATAAATAAATAAATAAATAAATAGATGGTGTCGATGTCTCTACGAAGTTTATGTTCTGCAGAGTAGAGCCCATGTGTTGGTCTGAGAGGGTGGGTAGTCTTAGACACCCAGAGACCGGACACTCTACGGCCAGTTGTCACGCTCTGCCAGAAGGGGAAGAACGTCACCATTACAAGCCTAGGAGGCCACCGGAAGTTGGTGGTCAGTAGCAGGGACTCACGTTCTAGGGTGGCCCCGGGCTAAATCCTGGCTGTGCGTGGGTAGCGCTTGGAAGTTTCCAAACACCCTAAAGCCTGCTCTCACATCACAGGCACTGACCTGGACCCTGGGTTGTTAAAAAAAAACCTCCCAGTGCCATTCTATCAGCCTCCAGAGTTGAGAGCCTCTGCTCTGGGGTGTGGGGTTGCTTGAATCCCATCGGGTCTAAGATCCCTTCTTCCCCGCTCCCGCTTTCCTCCTTTCCTCTTTCAAGTCTCTCATCTCTTTTTCTTCCTCCGTCCCTCCCCCTTCCCTGTCTCATGTGTGGTAGGGGTTGAGCTCAGGTCCTTCTTGTGTACGCTAAGGCACGTGCATTACCACTAAGCTATATTCCTTTTAAGGGAAGTCAAAAGCTGGATAGAAACATAGGGTTCCAGGCCCCAGCCAGCTCTCCTTGCGCACACACCTGAAGGGGACAGGTTCAGTGTAGGGAGCACTGAGCTGTACCTCCTGAGCAAGGGACACTCCAAATGCCTGTCCTGTGTGACCGCTTCCTAATTCATGATCACCTCAAAGCTTTGCCGGTCCTGGCCCGCAGCAGTCCTGCCTCTAGAGTCATCAGCTGCCCCAGAGGATGGGTCTCTGTCTCTCAGATGAGCACCCAAGGTCCCTCCAATTGAAGGTTTTGAAGACCCACTAGTTAATATTTTAAACGGGGACCCTACACTGGTGATGATCTTTCCAGACCTGAGCTAGCAAGTTGGGAAAAGAAGAAGTGTAATTTTATTCACACAGATGACAAAGTATCAGAAATGACTCTTTACCCTCTTTGCTTCGGATTACATAAAATAGAGGGAGAAGTAAGAGATGGGGCCCCAGTGGATGAGGCAATCAATCAAAGGCATATCGATGAGCTTGACAGGCAGGTGGGGAAAAGATTCAGACACAGTGGACGGAACCCGGCCAACCCCTGCCTTCAGAAGATATTGCTAGATCCAGCAAACAGACTTCAGCTGCCCCAGGCTGGACCCCTGTATAGCTCAAGCCTGTGTTCTCATGGTGTTCTTGTTACCTTGGCAAAAGGTTTTGTTTTTAAGGGTTTTTGTTTTTTTTTTTTTTTGTTTTTTTTTTGTTTTTTTTGTAGTGAAAAATAAACTAAATCGCCTGTGTTTGGGTGATATGTAAATATTGTGAGCCCCCCAAATCCACTTTTTTTTCCTACCATCAAGCTCGCCACGTTATTTGAGAGTGACCAAATATCCTTATATGTTTTTTTAATTTCATTTATTTATTTATCTATTCTATCCATCTGTCTTATTGATTGATGATTGATTGATTGATTGATTGATTGCTTTTTTGTGTGTGTGAGACAGGGTCTCTCCGTGTGGACCAGATATCCTCAAACTCACAGAGATCCCTCTGCCTCTGTCTCTCAAGGGCTGTAATTAAAGGTGAGATGCATCAGGCCCAGTTCTTCTTAGTCTTAAGTAGCCGTAGCTGACTCTACTCGTGTTTGCTACTTAGCATTGACTCATCAACTAGCTATTATTATTATTAATTTATTATTATTATTATTATTATTATTATTATTATTATTATTATTATTAAGACAGGGTTTCCATATGTAGTCCCTAGCTATCCTGGCCCTAGCTTTAGAGATCAAGCTGTTCTCAAACTCATAGAGACCCACCCACCTCTGACTCTTAAATTCAGGGATTAAAAGCCTGTGCCACCACTGCCCAGCCACTAGCTCTGCTGTTTACCTGTTCTACAGACCTTGGATCGCCACTGCGCTCTGTGAATCCCACTAGTTTCCTGGTACACCAGCACTTGTTCGCAGCAGCAGAACACATAGACAGGACAGTTTCCAGAGGGATGACCTTGTACTAAAAGAAGACACCGATGGAGCCAGTCATCCCAGCAGTTGGGAGGCAGAGGCAAGATGATCATGATTTCAATGTCATCCTTAGCTACAGAAAGAATTCAAGGTTGCACTGAGCTTCATGAGATCTTGAAGTGGAAACTTCTGTTTTCTTTGGAGATTCAGTTGTGTCATGTGATGGTTTTCTGGAAGCTGTCTTATGAGAGGATATTTTGCAGAAGCAGATACAGGAGAGGATATTTTGCAGAAGCAGATACAGGAGAGGATATTTTGCAGAAGCAGATACAGGAGAGGATATTTTGCAGAAGCAGATACAGGAGAGGATATTTTGCAGAAGCAGATACATGAGAGGGTGTGCGGTATTTGGAAAGGGTATAAGTAGAACCCAACAGACAGTGAATGATGTTCTTGCGTTGGTTCGCCTTGCGATGCTTTTCTGGTCTTCACTTCATCTTCACTTGTCTTGAATTTGCAGAGAGAAATGTGCCTTGTGGTAGTCCAGCTGCTTCTTGTCAATGTCTCAGAGCCTCACAGTTTCTCCTGGATCAAGCCACTGATACTGACCCATGGTTGGTGCTTTAGACTGTACCGCTAACATCCTGACAAGGAAGGTTGGAATTGCCCCAAAGAACTACTTCTAAACAGGTTCCCATCCCCCATTTCCTACTAACCTTTCTTCTCCCCTGGGTGAGCTGCGGGGGGAGATGGAAGCACTTAAGAAGCCTTATTAAAGCAGGTTTTGAAAACCCTAAGCCTACAAGATCTTGTCTCACAAAATCAAAAATAAGGGCTGGAGAGTCAGCTCAGCAGTTGAGAGCACTCCTTGCTCTTACAGAGAACCTGGGACCGGTTCACAGCACCCACATCATGGCTTACAACCGTCTGTAACTCCAGTTCCACGGGATCCAACACTCTCTTCAGCCCTCTATGGGCATAGGACACATATACACATGCAGACAAAACACTCATACAAAAAAGTTTTTTAAAGACAAACAGAAACAAAAAGTCTGATACACCATCTCCTCAATAGAACAAGCTAATTTTTTGATTATTTTTTATTTAAACAAGAAGATGATTAATTTGAGCACTTGATTTTAAATTCCATTTATAAAAGAAGACAAGAAGTTGATTTGTTTATAATTATCATCTGAGGACAACTTAATTTCCCCTCTACAGGAAGTGAGGAAATCTGGCCCAAACCTGATACCAGTAGCCTTGAGAATGAAGGGCGTGGTCCTTCTGATGCTTTCGGCTACCTGTTATGATAAGGCTGAATGTAAAGAAGTGGCAGGAACTGTGTAGGAACTGACATCAACTGTCTGCATGGGACACTGCAGCAATATTTATTCTTATAGCAAGAGCCCAAAACCAAAATGTCTATTTTTGTATCTCTGAATTCCTAAAAGGGATAAAAGGGAAACACAAGATTCTTGGTTACAAATCAAAGACCCTTTTATGGCCTGTCTTATGCAAAACAACAACAACAACAACAACAACAACAACAAAAACCAAATTCACTGTCCACGTGTTGGGCAGCTTAAAGAACTAACAGGAAGGCTGAAGTTTTAAGTGTGGAAATGGGCAACCAAAAAAAGCTGGCCTGGAAGGCGGCGAGAGCGTCATGGTGCAGGTGTAAACATGCACTGGTCATCACATGAGGCAGTGTGTAGTGACACACAGTAGACAGTGCAGTGACACACAGAAGGCAGTGTGCAGTGACACACAGTAGACAGTGCAGTGACACACAGTAGGCAGTGCAGTGGCACACAGTAGGCAGTGCAGTGACACACAGAAGGCAGTGTGCAGTGACACACAGTAGGCAGTGCAGTGACACACAGAAGGCAGTGTGCAGTGACACACAGTAGGCAGTGCAGTGACACACAGTAGGCAGTGCAGTGACACACAGTAGACAGTTCAGTGGCACACAGTAGGCAGTGCAGTGGCACACAGTAGGCAGTGTGCAGTGACACACAGAAGGCAGTGTGCAGTGACACACAGTAGGCAGTGCAGTGACACACAGTAGGCAGTGCAGTGACACACAGTAGGCAGTGCAGTGACACACAGAAGGCAGTGTGCAGTGACACACAGCAGGCAGTGCAGTGACACACAGTAGACAGTGTAGTGACACACAGTAGGCAGTGCAGTGGCACACAGTAGGCAGTGCAGTGGCACACAGTAGACAGTGCAGTGACACACAGTAGGCAGTGTGCAGTGACACACAGAAGGCAGTGTGCAGTGACACACAGCAGGCAGTGCAGTGACACACAGTAGACAGTGCAGTGGCACACAGTAGGCAGTGCAGTGACACACAGTAGGCAGTGTGCAGTGACACACAGAAGGCAGTGTGCAGTGACACACAGTAGGCAGTGCAGTGACACACAGTAGGCAGTGTGCAGTGATGTGGTATCGCCATCACTGTCACGCCAGCGTTGGCTTGTACCTCTGTCACCCTTCATGCAGCCAGCCTGGGTCCTACACCCACACTGCACATTCCAACAAGTGGACACAAGTATTATTTGTTTTGTGACTTTTCTTGGAGAGATGAGGGCAAATGGCTATTTGCCTCAAGAAGAGAGAGTACCAACAACCAACCAAGGAGAGATTCATCTCCGTGGAGTTTGGTAAGCCAAGGAATTAACTGCTGAGTGGTTACGTACAGGAATGTAGCTGATCTCAAACATTTGCGTCACTCGAGAGTCCCAACCTAGGATTCCCACGTGGAAAACTGCGCAGGAGAAGTCTCCTTCTTCAGTGAGGCTTCTGCTTCCTCTGTGTTCTGGAACCTCCCGAGACCACCTGCAGCTGGAACGGTATTGCTTGCAACCATAAGGGGGTGATTCGGGAGGGACTGAGTGCCTGGGATCTCAGGTGAGGGTCTGATGTCCCTCCCCTAACCTTAAAGAGAGAACTTGACAGTCCCTGTCCATCCTGGGAGTATCTGTGTGGTAGTCGAAATTGTTCCCATTTCAAGATGTTAATGGACAAGCTGGGCGGTGGTGACACACACCTTTAATCCCAGCACTTGAGAGGCAGCGGCAGGCAGATTTCTGAGTTCAAGGCCACCCTGGTCTACAGAGTGAGTTCCAGGACAGCCAGGGCTACACAGAGAAACCCTGTCTTAGAAAAAAAAAAAAAAAAGATGTTAATGGACATGCCATGCCCAAAAAGATAACATCTACAATGGGTTTGCAAATGTCCACTTGAGCAGTGAGAAGTCTCCTACCATAATGCATAGTATTGGAGGACTGTTACTATGGGGGGGGGAGTTAATGATGGGGGGGGGAGTATGGGCCAGAACATGACATGTCCAGCAATATAATTATATTATAACTACAATAAAGTGACTGAATAATTTTAAATAAAGGCAGTACCTTTAAGACTGTGTTCACCCATCCTTTTCTGTGTCCTTTGCCTGTGGTAAAAGTCTATGAAGGTTTGGTGTTGGGATGGTAGTCACCAGCTAGATTGACACACTCTAGAATCACCAGAGAGAGAATCTCTACGACAGATTGTGTGATTGTGCACATTACATCGGCCTGCCGGTGGGGGGACTTGCTTTTCTCATTCAAGACAAGGTCTTTCTGCATAGCTCTGGCTGTCTTAGAACTCCATTTTTAGATCAGGTTGACTTCAAACTCGAGAGATCTGCCTGCCTCTGTGTGCTAGTTTGAATATGCTCGGCTCAGGGAGTGGCACTATTAGAAAGTGTGGCCTCGTAGGGAGAAGCGTGTCTCTGTGGGTGTGGGCTTTGAGACCCTCCTCCTAGCTACCTGGAAGTCAGTCTTCTCCTGGTTCCAAAGAATAAGATCTAGGACTCTCAGTTCCTTTTCCAGTGCCACATCTGGAGGCTTCCATCCTTTGGACTGAACCTCTGAACCTGTAAGCCAACCCCATTTAAATGTTGCCCTTTGTAAGCGTTGCCTTGGTCATGATATCTCTTTACACAATCATGTAACTAAGGCGCAATCACTCTGCTTCCTGAGTGCTGGGATCAAAGGCGTGCAGCCCGACTTCCTGGCTGGGGGTTTCTTGGTTGGATTAAATGAAGCAGGAAGAGCCACGGGGAATGCTAGACTGGGACTGGACTGGAGGAAGAGGAGCGGTGCTGAGCATGCGCACGGGCAAGCACTGAGTCACCGCCCTCTGAGCTCAACTGAGGCTGTCTCTCTAGCCGCTTCGGGTTCCTGAGGCCCTGACTTCCCAGTGGTGATGGACTGGAGCTGGAATCGTGAGCCAAATAAACCTCTCTCCTTTGAGTTGCATTTGTCCTGGAGTTTTATCCCAGCGACAGGAAACTGAACTAAGACAGGTCCTTGCAGCGCCCCTGGCCTCCTGTCTGAATTCGCTTAAGCAAAACCGACAATTTACTCTAAGTGTATGGAGATTCGTAAATCTTAATTAAAAAAGTAAACGAGAGAACTGTTTTTCTTATGGAACCCAATGGGAGAGGTTGACACTAATCCAGAATCTGGAATGTTCTCGGGCTCTGACTTTTTGTTTTGTTTTGTTTTGTTTTTTGTTTTTTGTTTGTTTTTTTTTTTTGGTTTTGGTTTTTTGAGACAGGGTTTCTCTGTGTAGCCTTGGCTGTTGGCTGTCCTGGAACTCACTCTGTAGACCAGGCTGGCCTTGAACTCAGAAATCCTCCTGCCTCTGCCTCCCAAGTGCTGGGATTAAAGGCGTGCGCCACCACCACCCGGCCTGACTTTACTATTATTATAGAATTAATATAGTATCCATGGAGTAGTTTTATATCCTAGGAGTGGTGGGTATCAGTAGGGCCCGTTGAATGTTTTCTTTTATGAAATCTGAACTAAAACAATTTCGTTTTGCAGAGCAGGAAGCCTAGAGTTGTAGACTGCTGCCTGGCGAGTCTCCTGTGAGCCCCCCCTACCCCCCCACCCCTCCCCCCGCAGCCTGTCCCTGAGGCCATCTCCAGGTCCCGTTTTCCTGCCTTAGTGCACTGCTCTTTGCCTTTTGTTCCGCAGACTCCAAGCACCACGCACACTATCGTCGTCAGCCCAGAGAGTCGTCTCTTTTCTGTGTCTAAAGTTCAGTCCCTCAGAGGTGGAGGTAAGGCTAGACCGGCTGTGTCTGGTGATGGGAGGCAGGATGTAAGCCCTCAGAACCACGCCCGCCTGCCACGGTGCTCCCCACCACAACCCTCTGAAGCTGTAAGCAAGCCTCCAGTTAAACGTTGCCTTGGTCGTGGTCTCTTCACAGCAATAGGACAGTGACGTAGGCAAGATACCAAGGGACATGCCCTGCAGGCTGGGGAGACGTGGCTTCCGGTGCAGGAGAGACTGAGAGGTTGTGGGCCAGCCAACCAGTTGCTATGGCGTGTTCCAGCTCCGCCTCCTGTGTGCCTCATTCTCTTGCTTTGCAGACATTTAGAGAAGTATTTAAGGTTCAAGGGCAGCGACTTGCGCGTTCTGTGCGCCGTGAGCATCTGATTCCCGTTCTCTTTCACATATTGCTTCTTCCACCACCATTTAGTCATTAAAAATAAAATAAAATAAAATATAAAACCAGGCCAGTTCTTTTATCACGCTGTGCTCCTTTTTCTTTTCCTCTTCTTTCTTTCTTTCTTTCTTTCTTTCTTTCTTTCTTCTCCTCCTCCTCCTCCTCCTCCTCCTCCTTCTTCTGGCAGACTGTCTTAGAACAATCATGAAATAGAGGATGTAAAAAAAAAAAAAAAGGCTGGGCGGTGGTGACGCACACCTGTAATCCCAGCACTCTGGGAGGCAGAGGCAGGCAGATTTCTGAGTTCAAGGCCAGCCTGGTCTACAGAGTAAGTTCCAGGACAGCCAGAGCTACACAGAGAAACCCTGTCTCAAAAAACCCAAATACAAAAAAAAAAAAAAAAAAAAAAAGAAAGAAAAGAAAAAAAAAAAGAAAGAAAGAAAGAAAAGAAAAAAGAAATCCATCAATCAAACAAACAAAAGGACTCCAGAATTATGCTCATTCAGCATGGCAGCCTCTAGTCACATGCAGCTACTTTAAATAACTGAACTAAATACAGTTAAAGTGTCTTTTCCTCATTCACACCAGCTCTCCATTCAATACTTAGGGGCTCTCTGGCATTCCACCTTACAGAATATTCCAGTCACTTTACATTGTTCTGCTGTCTGGGGATGTCACTGACCCCAGCACTGGCACAGATGAGCTGTGTAGCAGAAGTGGCCCCGTGACCTGAAAATGGCTCTCCTGCTCCCAGGGGCCACAGAGTCCGGCTCTCTTTCCCACAGCCGGCTTCCTGCGATTGCCTTCTGAGAAGCTCCCACGTGTGTTTTCTCAGGACCAATGTTTGTATCACGTGACCTTGTGTTATGTCTTTGACTGTGAGTAGAAGGCTCCTGCAGTAGCAGTTCCTCGGGCTGGGACTGACGGCTATTTCTGGAAGTGACATTTTTTATGCCCTTGCATAGCTAGAGATGGGACTGGAGGAACTTACAGACTAGAAATGCTGGTAAACAATGTGAGGGGTTTAGCAGAGAAAAGCTTCAAGGCCAAGGGAGTTCCCATGGTCTCCATCGTGGGAACCTGTCTATTCCTGTACAACATCATGACCAAGAAGCAAACTGGAGAGGAAAGGGTTTGTTCAGCTTACACTTCCTCATTGCTGTTCATCACCAAAGGAAGTCAGGACTGGAACTCAAGCAGGAGCTGATGCAGAGGCCATGGAGGGATGGTTCTTACTGGCTTGCTTCCCTTGGCTTGCTCAGCCTGCTCTCTTATAGAACCCAAGAATACCAGCCTAGGGATGGCACCACTCACAAGGGGCCCTCCCCCGTTTATCACTAATTGAGAAAATGCCCCACAGCTGGATCTCATGGAGGCATTTCTTTTTTTTTTTTTTTTTTTTTTTTTTTGGTTTTTTCGAGACAGGGTTTCTCTGTGTAGTCCTGGCTGTCCTGTAACTCACTTTGTAGACCAGGCTGGCCTCGAACTCAGAAATCCGCCTGCCTCTGCCTCCCTAGTGCTGGGATTACAGGCGTGCGCCACCACCGCCCATGGAGGCATTTCTTAAAGGGAGGCTCCTTTCTCTGTGATAACTCCTGCTTATGTTGACATACAAAACCAACCAGTACAGAACCCTTCTGTTTCTCCTTTTCATAACCTTCTAGAAATGGCAGACCATTCATGACAGAGGCACTTCGGTTCTTTAACATTTTCTTGTTCTCACTGGGACAACATTTACTTCATGCAACATCAACCTACAGGCTCAGTTTCTGGAATCCTTTGCTTCTGCTGGGGACAGGAGGATGTCTTGTAGTCTGACAGGGCTCCCGATGAGTTCCCTCCTAGAATGGGAGGAAAGGAAGTCTCAGCGTCTCCAGGCTTCCAGGGAACCATAGAAGAGAGGATAATGTGACCTGCTGGCTGCAAAGCCTGGAATCCCTAGCCAAACCAGGATGGAGGTGGAGCCTAGAAATGGCTTTCAGCTTAACAGAAGCGGGACCTGGGACGTGACATAAAGGATTCTAAATATATCTGACATTCTAAATATATTTGCATAGTTAAGCTTAAGAATGAAAGTTCTTGGTTGCTGCAGTTGTCTATGCTACGGTTGGATCTAAAGTCTTGGGTCCGTCTGTGATAGGCCCACCCAGCACTCAAAGGCGTTTTTAGCAGCATCCAGGACCCAAACGTGCTTTCCACGTTGTTATCTTGACTCAGGCTTATTTGGGGAATCTTTTGTGGAGGGCTCTGTCAGCTGACGGTTCCATTGTATAAGAAAATGAGCTCGAGCCGGGCGGTGGTGGCGCACGCCTGTAATCCCAGCACTTGGGAGGCAGAGGCAGGCAGATTTCTGAGTTGAGACCAGCCTGGTCTACAGAGCGAGTTCCAGGACAGTCGGGACTACACAGAGAAACCCTGTCTTGAAAAACCAAAAGAAAAGAGAGACAGATATATATATATATATATATATATATATATATAGAGAGAGAGAGAGAGAGAGAGAGAGAGAGAGAGAGAGAATGAGCTCAGGATCCACTTCAAAGCAGAGGAAGATGTGTTTCCGGTGAAAGTCTGTGTAATGCTTTGGAAGTCTCAAGGCAGAGAAGTCAGGAAAAGATAGTGAGTTATATTTGAAGGTTGTAGGTGCCAAAGCTCTAGAAATTGTGAGCCGAGTTGCTCTGGACTGCAACTTTAAATACTTATTTCATTTAGGAGAATGCAAATGAGACAACATAAAGATGCCTCCTATTGTCCGATTCGCAAAGAAAGAGAACAATACAACATTCTAATCTCCAAATCTATCGTCAAAGAACACACCGACCAAAGAAAAGGACTGCTGCCTTAACACTTTAGCTGTTGACTCGGAAATGTGCTTGCATTGTCTGAGATTCCCATTTGATCGATCGGTCGGTCGCCCTCTACTGGTCAGAAGGGCGAGGCTCCACCGCAGAGATCACGTGGAGGCCCCACCCACGGTTGAATGTCGGAGCATTCCTGTCTGTCCAGTTGTGCAAATTTCCGATGACAATGATTGGTGAGCACTTGGCTGTGGTTAAATCGACACAACGAGACCATTTTAAGTGAAGAGTGCTTCCGTTTATCTATATAAGCATGTTTCGCGATTGGAAAACCAAAAGGAGAGATGGACCCCGCCCCGCCCCACCCCGCCCCACTCTCTCATTGTTTTTCTCTTGCTGGTATATTACGAATCACTACTTGGTAGCATTTTAAAACAAATGTGGATGTAAAGGGTTTAAAGATTTCAAAAGCGACAGCCGCTGTTCAGAGTACATGTGAAGTGATTCTCACCGCAGAGGAATCTGGGTTTGCTATGGCATGAAAAAGCGGAACGCTTGCGACGGAGACATGCTCGTCCCCTGCCCAGCCAAGGACTTTTTGTAGGGATGGAAACGCCTCTTGCAGCAACCGTCCTAGCGCTACTGCAGGAGGCTAGGCGAGATGGCGGCGGGGCTCCTCCCACCTCTGCGGCAGCGGAGATCAATCACGCAAGGCTCTGCGGCAAACCCCGCGCCTCCTTTCTTCCCTAGCACCGACCAACAAGAGCCTTCGGCTGGAACATTGACCCGTTGCGCCATCTAGCGTCCATCAGGGTCCAGTGCAGCTTTGAGCTGGAAAGTCAGGAAAACAGCTTGAAAGCCGCATGGATAAAGGGAGTTTTCAACAGCCCATCTCCTTGAAGAGGACAAAGGAAAAATAAGTTATCTGTTTGCCTGTGAAAATTAAAACGAAGGCTAGAATCTCCTAATGCCCATCATGACATGAAATATAGACTTGTTATGTTTTATGCTACATGTCTTAGGGTTACTATGGCTGTGATGAAACACCATGACTATCAGGACAAAAAATCAAAGCAAGAGCATAAACATGGAGGCCAGAGCCGACGTAAAGGCCATTGAGGAGTGCCATCTTACTGGCTTGTTCCTCCTGGCTTGCTCAGTCTGCTTTCTCACAGCACCCAGAACCGCCTGCCCAGGGATGGCTCCACCCACAATGGGCTGGGCCCTCCCCTATTAATCACTAGTTAAGAAAATGCCCTACAGCCTTACCCACAGCCCCATCTTATGTAGGCAGTTTTTCAATTAAGGGTCTCTCCTCTCCGATGGCCGTCGCTATTGTTAAATTGACATAAAAGTAGCTAGCACACCTGTTATTTTGAAATAGTCTGTTTTCTACACGATCCAGGCTAATAGGAAAACCCTATATAAGCATATACGGGCAAATTTGAATATGAGGTTAACGACCAACAATTACTTAGTATAAGCATGCCATATATACCGGCATCTCACTGAGCATCCTGTCATGATCATTTTCTTTCGTATTGTTCGCCAAAGCTGACCGCCCTCCGGATAAACCGGTAACTGTCCACAGGTTTTACCAAGGTTGGTAGCTATGCTTGGATTGCTTGAGGCATTTAGCGGTGGGCGCCCTCTCCTGGCCTTTATGGGCACTGCATTTATGTACTCTCTCCACACACCTCCACAGACGCTTTATTTAAAAAAAAAAAAAAACTCCAAGTTAAAGAGAAAAACCAGGAGCAGCACCCTGCATTTACACGCTTTTCTTTGCTCGTGACATTAGCTCCACCCACACTCGGGAGCATGGTTAATACTCAGCCCCCTCTCTCCCTCCCTCCTTTTCATGTGGTGGTTTTCCGTGGCTGTGGCTAATTAATTCAGCTCCCTTTCCCACTCAGCGCACCCTCTGCAAACCAGACTAACAAGGCAGGTGACAGGGTGAATTATACCGCATGGACTTACATTTGGTCTTGCTTTTCTTATGCCCTTGGAACGAGGGCACCCGCTTATTTTAATAAGCTCTGACCCAGGGCCCACACGCGTGGCAGGGCAGGGCATTTTGTGGTTTGAGGGTTGCTAGGGACCTGGTCCATTAACAGCCGAGCAGAAGGTTGCTAACTCCTCCATTCCCCATGCATGGGAGCGGGGCTCCCTCCCCTTGGCTGCCTCGGGGACGGCACCAGCGTTCATTAACAAGACTGCACACAGGTTAGTGGAGGAGGAGAGAACGTGTCTTCTCTTGTGCCTGTTTGACTGCAGTCATGTAGACAAAGCACTGAGTCGAGTTTTGCCCACATGCGTGTCTGTGTAAGGGCATCGGTTTCCCTGGAACTGGAGTCACAGTTCTGAGCTGCCATGCGGGGGCTGGGAATTGAATCCAGGTCCTATAGGAGAGCAGCCAGGACCCTTGACTGCTGAGCCATCTCTCCAGCCACTCACATTGGAATCTTGAAGGTAGAACTTGGTAACTTTTGGAGCTATATTTAACAGAATGGCTCGATAATTGTAAGACCTGAAAGAAAAAATGGGGGCACCCCAACGCCCCACGCCTTGGAAGCCGTCACCCCAATCACTCACGAGAAACAGTCTTGATGCAAATAGCAGAAGGATTTTAATTCCAGAGCTCTGGGGACACAGCCATCCCCCGACACAGGGTAGATGACAGTGAACACTGGGTGCAGAAACAGGACTGCTTTTATAGATTTACAGCAAAGCCCGCCTACACAAGCCACTCCATAGCTCCCAAGCCAATCAGTTTAAATTATCCGAGCCCGTGCTCTCTGAGAACCAATCAATTTTCTATAGAAGCCGGATAGACTAGTTAAGTCATTTCCGCTTACGTGGCTGCCGCATACACATTTCCTGCTATGGGGTCCGGGCATCCGCCGGGAGTCCGCCCATCCTCAGCTTCTCTGCAGGAGGCGAGGCGGGAAAGGACGCTAGGGATCTTCCCAGCCTGTGGCCCTCATCCTTTCATAATCAGTATCAGTAAATGGACACAAAACTAAATGGCCAGTAAATGTCCTCAAAATCATACACCGTGGAAGTATCTTTTATTCGCGTGATCTAATTGTCTTCTTTGTGGCTTATTACCTCAATCTGCTAACATGGGCCTAATCCCGGAAGCGTCTAGCCTCTGGACAATCTGACCTAGGCAGGGAATGTTTTCAGCCTCTGCGACTCACTGCTGAGTAAGCCCCCGTGTTCTGCGCTCCGGCTGGCTGCTTTAACTCAGCTGCTCTGGCTCCTGCTTCTCTCCAAGCTGTCCGACGCCATCTGGCGTCTCTCTCTGCCTCCCGACTGTGTGCTCTCCTTGGCCTCACGCTAACTCTGGCAATCTGTCCTAATCGTCTGGCTCCTTCTCATTCTCTGGCTTGTTCTGTCTTCACCTGTGTCTGGCTTGTTCTCTCTGTAACCTGTCTCTCTAAAATTCCGCCGGTAACGCCGCCTCCTCTCCCTTTTCGCTCTGCTCCTGTTCTCGCGATAGTTGTGCATAACACCCTAGTCTGTCAAATCTTTCTCTGATTTGTCACTTCGTCTGCCACTCAAGGAGGCGCCAAACACTGGCGCTTCCTTATACAAACTAGCTTGACCTTCATTGTTTGGGATTAAAGGTGTGTGCTAAGGGTGTGTCTGTGTTCCGGCTGGAGGGATTAAAGGTTGTGTGTTATTGGTGTTGGCACTTAGTCTAGGCTCCGCCCCACAGTTACCCGGCAACAGCCAGATGTGCTGACTCACTATAAAAGGGGCTGCTTGCCCCTCCTCTCTCTCTTGCTCTCTTGCTCTCACTCAGTCCTCTTGCTCCTCACCCTACCTCTCTCCCCTCCCCTGCCCCCTCTCTCCATGTGCTCATGGCCGGCCTCTACTTCCCTTCTCTCTCTCTCTCTCTCTCTCTCTCTTTCTCTTTCTCTTTCTCTCTTTCTCTCTCTGCCTTTCTCTGTCTCTACTACCCTCTCAAATCCCCTCCCCACACCCTGAATAAACTCTATTCTATTCTACACCATCCTGTGGCTGGTCCCTCAGGGGGAAGGGATGCCTCAGCGCGGGCCCGCAGAGGCGACCCTCTTCCCAGACACCTGACTGCACATCCACCAAACATATCCCTTCTCTCCTTATCTTTTCATAAAACACAACAATGCTGTGAGCCACACCACAACTAGAATCAGGTTTGCGTCACAATGTGACCAAATATTGGGCATCAATACACATGCTTGGCACTGGTGGTTAAAATGTTACTTCGGCTCTCTGCTCCTCCCTGTTCCAGAGACAGCCTCTTCTTCTTGTGCAGTGCCAGCCATAGACAAAATGGTGAAGGTTGGTGTGAACGGATTTGGCCACGTTGGGCGTCTGGTTACCAGGGCTACCTTCTGCTCTCCGCCTGGCAAAGTGGAGATTGTCGCCATCAATGACCCCTTCATTGGCCTCAACTACACAGTCTACATGTTCCAGTATGACTCCGCCCATGGCAAATTCAACAGCACAGTCAAGTCTGAGAATTGGAAGCCTGTCATCAACGGGAAGCCTGTCACCATCTTCCAGGAACGAGATCCCGCTGACATCAAATGGGGTGATGCTGGGGCCGAGTATGTCATGGAGTCTACTGGCGTCTTCACCACCACGGAGAAGGTGGGGCCCACTTGAAGGGTGGGGCCAAAAGGGTCATCATCTCTGTTGGTCCTGAGACCTGTGACATCATATAGGCGACAATTAATGCGGCCCTGCAGGTTTATTCCTGTTACCAAGGCAACGGCCACCATGTACCCAGAATTCAATAGGCCCACCTAGCCTACCTGTAATTTGAATAATCATGCATATAAAAAGGAGTAGCGTGCTCCCCCTCTCTCTTTTTCTGCTCATCGCTCCCGGCCTTCCCCTTACCCCGTTCCCCTGTACCCCCATCTTAAATAAAGCCACGTGGAGCTACTCGGTCTAGTCTAACTGTTCCAGCCCACACCTCCCGGTTCCTCTGCGGGCGCCGCGGACGGAGCCTGGTCGGGTGGTTTCGCTGCCTGCTCCCGGCTTTCCGCGGCCAGCGGCTCCACTCCGGCTGCCTGCGCGGGAAAACCCAACAATCTCCGCCCCTTCTGCGGATGGCCCCATGTTTGCGATGGGTGTGAACCACGAGAAGTACAGCAACTCACTCAAGATTGTCAGCAATGCATCCTGCACCAACTGCTTAGCTCCCCTGGCCAAGGTCATCCGCAACAGCTTTGGCACCGTGAAGGGCTCATGACCACCGTCCATGCCATCACTGCCACTCAGAAGACTGTGGATGGCCCCTCTGAACCAGCCAGGCTGGAAGAGTCTTGGAATGAAAAAAAAAATTAAATAAATAAAAAAGGAAAGGAAAGGAAGACACGACTTCTAAATATGGCGGCGGGGTGGGGAGGGGGGAGTTTATTATAGATATGTGGGAGAGCAGAGCCAGAAGCAGAGACATCTGGGGGAGTCCAAGGTGGGTATGATCCTGTGCTGGGCCGTATGGGGGAGGGGGAGGGGAAATAAAGGGGAACCAGGAGCGGCAGCCAGGAGACCCAATGGGACTGAGCACAAAGAGTGGATAATCAAAATGGTTGGATTAAATAAAGAAGAGCAGCCCAGTGGGGGTGGGGCATGCCCGCCAGGACGGCTTGGTAACCTGTAGGGTCTGAGGAATGGGGAGTAGGGGGACAAGGGGGAGGAGTCTGGTGGCCAGGTCCACTTTGGTATGTTAAATCGGTACCTCAGTCATTTGTTTCAGGTTTGAAACCCAACAGACGTCGGGGTATGTAAGTTGCTGGCTGTAGGAGTTACTTTTCCAACTGCGGTAAGAAGATGCGCTCACGGGGCATCTGGAGGGAACCGGCCTTCTTCTGGTTCACAGTGTGAGGGCGCCGCCCCTCGGGAGGGAGGGAAAAGTCCTGGAGCAGGACCCGAGGTTACAGCTACAGTCAAGGAGCGAACCGGCAGTGGCGCCGGTGCCCAGCTCACTAGCTCCGGTTCACGTGGTCCAAGTCAGACGCTCCAGACCTGGTTTTGACCCCCGAGGCTTGAAGATTTGCAAATTACCGGGCACACAACCATGTGCGTTCTCAGGATTTATACCGACCCTGAAAATGGCTCTCTAAGTTCATTTGGTCTAGCCTCTAACCCTCAAGCCCCTACCTAAGGATGGTTGGCTTTTCAAGCTCACTTTCGCGGGCTGTAACCCTCACCCCCATCCCCACCCCTACCTAAGGATACTTGGCTCCACACGTTCACCCTCTCTGGCTCTAACCACCTCTCTCCCTCACCCCTACCCGAGGACGGACGATTTTCCTCCTCCCTTTCAATACCTCCACCGCATCCACTGCTTCTACACAAGTAGATACTGAACAGCAGCAGTGTAGGAGGCCTAGAGGGCGTCTGGACAAGCGGTCAGGTCCCTGAGCTTCTGACTGCACCCGGCTTTCCCACCTCTGCCGACCAGAGGCATCCTTGTAAAGTTTGAGGCATCCTTGTAAAGTTCTCCATGGAAGTTTGCCCACCCAGGAACCTCTGGGGTCAAGTGAAGCCCCCAACACCTCATACTGAGCCAAGTCCCATTGGGCTCTTGGTTCCTCCCCAGGGGGTGGGGGTGTCACTCACTGCCGGGGGCCCGAGTCTCCTGTCCTCACCACCTCGGACACCATTCTTCCTCCTGGCATCATGGTCAGTGAGGTCAAGCAGGCCCTTCAAGGGACAGAGCAAACCATTTCCATGGTTTCCACTTTCTGTTTGGGGGATGGGCTGGTGGGAACTAGAGCCTCACCAACGTCTTGAAATCTAGCAGGAGACCAGGAGGAGGAGGAGGACAAATACTGAAAAATCGCAAGGCAAATTAACACGGTCCAGGCTACTGTGTGAGGTACAGGCTCCCCCGGTGAGGCCGAGGACTGTGGCGGGGTGACAGAGGGCTTGAGGGCCTGGTCCCGCCTTTTGCTGTTCATGTAATCTCCCCTGCCTTCCAGGGAAGGCAGACGAAGGAGATAGTAGCAGTACCCATCATGCACCGCGACTGTGAGACTCAAGCGGTTCAGATACGGGGCTGGAGAGATGGCTCAGCTGGTAAGAGCACCTGTTTATTGTTCTTCCGAAGGTCATGAGTTCAAATCCCAGCACCCACATGGTGACTCACAACCATCCGAAAAGAGGTCTGACGCCCTCTTCTGATGCCCGAAGACAGCTACAGTGTACTTACATATAATAAATAAATAAATCTTTTTTTTTAAAAAAGTGGATCACATACAACAGTGAGTGCTATAGGAGTCCCAGAAAGATGGGTCAGATGTTATCTGTTATTATAATCCAGTCTATAATCCAGAGGAAACAGTATGCTTCCTTTGCAGGAGGTTACCACTCCATAATCGCCATTGCTCTTTACATAGAGTAATACGTTGTCCTCTCCAAAGCCAGAGAGAGTGGAAAAGAAGAAGAGAGGAAAGGCGCTTATCCTGTGGGAAGCTTGCCGACCAGCATTAAGGCTTCTGACTTTGCTTCTCCAGAGGCTGGCAGACTAGCTGTGAAGATGTCCTTAGTAACCGGCTATGTTCTTTGCTGACAGAGTTCTGTCACTAGAGGCATACCTCCCCCCTGCCCGAGCCCTGGGGCAGAGACCCTCTCTGTACCTGGCATAGCCTCTCTGAACTTCTGAAGCCGTGTGCTTAGATCCCCCACTTTGCCCGCAATGTAAGTTAGCTCCTGCTTCTCCTGTGCTTATTTTTTGTCATTAGCCTTTATTCAATGCTTCATGATAAATAGGTATTTTGTGTGTTTATCTATTCAAGGTCTGCCCTGCCAATAGATTACACAGCTCCAGAGGGCGAAGATTCTGAGTGTTGTATTGACCGAGCACAATGACTCCCCTTTAACTTTCTAATCTGTTAAATGAAGACAGCCACGGGGCTTTTGTTCACCTCACTGAGCTGGGAAATTAAAAGAGATAATACAGGCGAAACGCCCTTGTAAGTCACGAACTGTGCTTTCCCGTATTAGCTATGCTTAAGGCTGTGTCTGTTGGAGGGGCCTTCACGGGCTGAGTGTTTGTGAATGAGATCATAGCGAGAGACGCTAGATCAGAATTAGCAAGTGCTTGGAAATGCATGCTCGCCGGGACAGCTTCTACTGCATAAAGCTGAACGCAGCAGTTCCGGCCCCTGAAAATATCCCATCCTTCCCATCACTCAGTCGGGGTTGAAATAGTTAAACACAGAGGAGGCTGGGAAAGCCGGGGCAAGCGCAGCAGTGAGTGACCCAGAGCCTCTTAACCGCGGGGAGGTTTTGTTAATCAGTACTCCATTTCCCACTGAGAGGCAAGGACGGACAGACAGCAATGACATCCTCCCCGCTCCACAGTGGAGATTCCAGAAAAATGGCCGCTGCTGCCAGTTTTTTTCACAAAGAGAGAATGGGAGGGGCATGGATCTCTCCCGGACCAATCGCTGCAGACCAAAGCACCTTTATGTTTGAACCGGGGGAGTTAGAGCCAGAGAGATGTAGTTGACTAGCCAGGGATAAAGAAATGATATCGAGGCCAGGAATCACTGAGCCTGGGGATTCAAATGCCAAATGATCACTAAACCAGAACAATCAAAAGAGAAAGATATGACCCGACCCAGGGGAGCAGACACGGTTTCCTCCCCTGAGCCACTCTGGGGTTTTGTCTTAATTCCCAAGGAGCAGGATACCCCAGGGATGGTTAGTTTTGATGGTCAACTTGGCAGGCTCTGGGATCAATTAGGAAATTGGGATCAATTCCTAATTGATCAATTAGGAAATTATGTCCTTCCTTGGATCTGTAGGGGTATTTTTAGAAAGGAATAAGGGAGACGGGAAGATCCGCCCTGGCTATGGGCAGCACTGCCCTGCGGGACAGGACCCGGGGTAGATAAGAAGAAAGCAAACCAAGTTCTGACTTTCCTCTCTTCTTCCTGTGAAGGTGGTGGCGGCGGTGGCGGCCGGGACTTCCCTGCCCTTGCCCTGACTGTACCTTCAAAGTGTGAGCCCACATAAGCCCTTCTTCTTCAAGTTGCACTTGCCAGACATTTTAGCAGAATGAAGAGTAACTGATCCAAGACCTTAGGGTGGCAAACGAGGTTTGTATATGCTTGTATATGCTTGGCCCAGAGTGTGGCACTGTTTGGAGGTATGGCCTTGTTGGAATAGGTGTGCCACTGTGGGTATGGGCTTTAAGCCCCTTGTCCTAGCTGCATGGAAGTCAGTCTTATCCTGTTTGCTTTGAGATGCCTACACCACGCCTGTCTGGATGCTGCCATGTTCCTACCTTGATGATAATGGACTGAACCTCTGAGCCGGTAAGCCAGCCCCAATGAAATGTTATTCTTACAAGAGTTGCCTTGGTCACAGTGTCTGTTCACAGCAGGAAAACCCTAACTAGGACAGGTACCACCTGGGTGGCCCAGTGCACACAGAGCTGCAGGCTACTGTGCTGTGGACATGCTTAGGGCTACTGGCTCTGTGGGAGCACCGGGCTCCCGGTGGTCACCGCTGTGGGAGGCCTTGCTGACTTCAAGCACATAAGAGTAAGCAATGAGTTCAGGAGAAAGAGGCCAGGACACTGTAGACCATGTGACAGGCCTCAGGGAGAAGCCATGTGGGAAGTTCGGTTTTGCCTACTGGATCTTCAGGAAGAGAAGACTTGCATAGAGAAAGGACAAAGGTCAAGAAGGATATTCAGAGGTCCTGGTGACAATACAGGAGGGGACAGGCTGGTGGCCACATGTGTGTGCACACGGGGTGTGTTTCTGGAGAAACAGTACAAATTCATAGTAACTTACTTTTTAGATTTCTTTTTTTTGTTTTGTTTTGTTTTGTTTTGTTTTGAGACAGGGTTTCTCTGTGTAGTCCTGGCTGTCCTGGAACTCACTCTGTAGACCAGGCTGGCCTCGAACTCAGAAATCTGCCTACCTCTGCCTCCCAAGTGCTGGGATTAAAGGCGTGCGCCACCACCGCTTTTTAGATTTTTAAAGATCGGTTTAACTGATCCACAAAACCAAAATTGTATGTATTAATAGGTATCCTGTAGTCTTTCATATGTTTAAAAAAAAAAAAACTCACATTCTATGAATGTGAATGGTCCTAGACTGGAAAAATCTGGGGTTAACTTTTCTGTTGTCTCCCACAAAACTGCACCTGCAGATCAGGCCCTATAAGCAAATGTACTGTGTGGGGGTCCACTCACAGCCACTAGGTTTACTCCTTACGGTTGCCCCAGAGGTGAGATGTGTATACCACATGGGGTGCGGTGCGGTGGGGGCTGCTGAGAGGCAGTCAGCTGGGAGCTCCCAGCTCAGGAAAGGCCCCTAGAATCTGATGTTGGAAGGACGGGAAACTCAGGTGACATCAAAAAGGGGAGAGACCCGACCAACATCCGGGACAGAAAACGCAGAGACCAAGACTAAGGCAGGGAAGGTATCTAATGCCACCCATCTCCTGGAAGACCGGCTCGGCTGGCTCCCAAGACCAGGGCGTCTGTCCTCCCTCTGAGAAAAGCCTCCACTTGATCTTGCAGAGTCCCTGTAGGAAGGCGCCAGCCTCTGCTGACATACACTGTGCAGACCCAAGGAGCTTCTAGAAGTCCAATGAAAAAACGCGGGGCGCTGGAACAGATCCTCACATGGAAAGTGCAGCCTAGGAGTCTGAGGCCCCGGGGGTGGGGACGTGGTTCCCCGGGCAGGAGACAGGAGAGCTTTGTGCCCAGCGGTGCTTCTCCAGCCTCCAGCCTCCAGCCTCCCACGCTCGCTCGCTCCGGCATCATGCGCGCCCTCCTCTTTGGCACTCTGCTCATTACGGGGCTGACACAGGTAAGTCCTTGTTTCGCATTCCGACTCCGGCTGCCCATCTTCAGGCCCAAAGTAAAACAGCAAGGTATGGGGGAAACATACGGGTAGTTGTTCAGTGAGAAATGGGGAGCCATTTTCCCTTCCAGAAAGTTCGGTTTTAGCTCCGGAGTTAAGTGAGAGATGCTGGACATCCCCCACCCCACCCCCCTTCGAGGTGTACACTCCGAGGCCTTCTTGCGATGTGTGAACAGTCCGCTAGTGTTCCTGATGTCTATTTACAGAGTCCACCTCGGCTCTCGGATGGGTAGCACTGACGGCCACGGCTGTAAACATGATCCTTTCGTGAGAGGTTACAGGCGCGGGTTCATTTTTCCACAGCTTGCAGTGTGCAAAGAGCCCCTGGCAAAAACAAACAAAAAACAAAATAAACAAACAAAACAAAAAACCAAAAAAACAAAACAAAAACAAAAACAAAAACGGGTTTGGCAATGATTTTTTCCCCCAGCTAAGTAAGCCTGTCCTTGTTTGAAAGGAACGCTTAGGAAGGAACATTTAATTTTAAAATTTTACTATTGCTTTATCTTTTCTCAAGCCTTGGGTCTCATTTTTTTGTGAGTGAATCTCTCCGTGGAAGCTCTAAATAATTCAGAAGGCAGAGCCTATGAAGTTTAATTTAAAATGAGCAAGTCATCGCCTTGGTGTTTTTGAGTGAGAAGATTAGAGCGGAGTTACCTGCTGATTTATTTGCATGGTGAAGGCTGCTGCTGGCTCTGACCTCTTCCGGGTGACTCAGAAAACACGGAAGGGTCTGGACTTGGAGCTGAGCCGGCCGGGCAGCAGAGGGACTTTATACAGTAAGGGAAGCTGTTAGACCGTCTAGGGTGTGAGGTTGCAGAAGGCTCCTTCTCGCTGTCACAGCTGGAGGACATTTCTTCAATAGCTCTCTCCTGTTCTACGCTCTAAGGAGAGGCAGGCCGATACTGTGGACTGAGGGCTAGGACATGTACTTAAACAACAAATATTCCAGCACACAAGAGAGATGTACAAAATAGAAAACAAGTGCGAACACAAAAAGATATTGTACTTAGACCAGAAAATATTATTTTGTGTTTAATTTTGCCTTAATGAAGTGTGGGTATGTTTGTTTGTTTGTTTGTTTGTTTGTTTGTTTTGGGGGGAATCACGGTGATAAAATGGCCGAAAAACAACAGAAGGAAGGGATGGTTTATCTCGGCTCTCGGGTTTCAGAGGATTCAGTTCATGGTTGTTGGCTGGACCTCTCAGCCTCTGATGTGACACATCACAGCAGTAGAAGTGTCTGACAGGGGAGGCAACGTACCTCAGAAACGGAGAGAAAAACCAGAGGAAGAGGCTGTTAATGAAATATAGAGAGCCAAGGGGGTGCCATGGGGGTGCCATGGTGCCCGTCTGTGCTGAGGTATGCCCCTGAGAAATTACACCGTGCCACAGAGCTGGTATAGAGGGAGTTTACTGGGAGAAGGGAGAGGAGTGAGGGCCTGGTGGGGTGGGGTGGGAAGAAGGGGTGGAGAACGGGGCTCCAAGGATGAAAGGGGGGAGAGAGCGTGGAGAACAGAGAGAGCTGGGTGGCGGCGAGCAGAGCGTAGGGAAATCACCTGTAAGCTAGCAGAGGCGGGAGACAGATGTAAGGATACAGTGCCAGTACCCACTTCCCTAAGGTATCGCCTTCCAGTTGTGCGTTCAACTGAGACTTCATGGATGTGTGGATCCATTGATCAGGTCAGCATACTCCTGACACGATCACCCCCCCCCCACAGTCCACTTGTGAGCAACAACAACCGGGGGTGTGAGTACACACGGTATAAGTGTGTGCACACACGCGTGTACTCATTTCTGTGTGTCTGTATGGCGGTTGGTGTATAGTACTGAGCGCCTGCCTCTAACTAGCCTCCTTATTTTTTGAGTCAGGGTTTCTCACTGAGACTGGGCCTTGCGGTTTCACATAGACTGGGTGCCTGCAAGCCTGGGGGACTGATTCTTCTGTTCCCACCCCTAGACCAAGCTTTCCCGGGACACACTTCCAAACAAAACCAAGGGTTTGAGGACATCGCCGATATGATGACTACCCACTGGATGCTAAACACCATGCCAGACACTTAGTCCATATTCTAATCACCTTAACTATCCAAACAACTGTACCGAGTGCATATTAAGCTCAATCCGCAGAAGGCTGGTCCTCAAAGAACAGGAAGTTAGTTAAGATCACAGAGCTGTCCCAAAGCTCAGCGGTGTGTTTAGAACATGGTCTTGCTTCACTCTGTGTTCTCAAGACGTTGATTTTTAAAACAAAATGTCTGAAAAGAAAAATATGTAAACTTCCTTATATTATCAACATGTTTTCTTTTTCTTGTGAGACCTAGTTTGTGTACTTTTACACTAAAATCTATTACAATTTCCTTGGTAATTTTTGTGAGGTGAATCTGCTGCCCCCCCCAAATCTGTTCTTATCTGGAAATTTTTATTCCTTCATTAAAAAAAAAAAATCTGTGCATGTGCCATTTGGCTTTTACCTTTCATGGTGGTTGAGACAGTTCTCCTGTCATGGCTTACATAGGTCAGGTAGCTCACAAGCTTCTGGGCCTCTGCTGTTTCCACCTCCTGCCTGGTATTCTGGGGGTACAGATGCATGCTCTGTGTTGCTGGGGTATGGTTGCATGCTCTGCCAGGGTACAGACACGTGCTCTGCATTGCTGGGGTACAGGCATGTGCTCTGCATTGCTGGGGTACAGATGTGTGCCCTGCATTGCTGGGGTACAGACACATGCCCTGCATTGCTGGGGTATGATTGCATGTTCTGCTGGGGTACAGATGCATACCCTGCATTGCTGGGGTACAGATGCGTGCCCTGCATTGCTGGGGTACAGATGTGTGCCCTGCATTGCTGGGGTACAGATGTGTGCCCTGCATTGCTGGGGTACAGGTGCATGCCCTGCATTGCTGGGGTATGGTTGCATGTTCTGCTGGGGTACAGGTGCATGCCCTGCATTGCTGGGATACAGATGCGTGCCCTGCATTGCTGGGGTATGGTTGCATGTTCTGCCGGGGTACAGGTGTATGCCCTGCATTGCTGGGGTACAGGTGCATGCCCTGCATTTTTGGGGTACAGATGTGTGCCCTGCATTGCTGGGGTATAGGTGCATGCCCTGCATTGCTGGGGTATGGTTGCATGTTCTGCCGGGGTACAGGTGCATGCCCTGCATTGCTGGGGTATGGTTGCATGTTCTGCCGGGGTACAGGTGCATGCCCTGCATTGCTGGGGTACAGGCGCGTGCTCTGTTCTGCATGGCGTGAGGCTTTACATAGCTTCTGAACTGCTGTCCTCACATTTGCAGTAAAGCCTGTCCATGGAGCCGACCCTCCGCTCCATTTGCTTGTATTTATGTTGGTTAGGTTCACTGGACACAGAATTCCGGGTTGACAGCATGGGATTTCGCCTTTCCTGTCAGCATCGTCTCTGGGGTCCTTCCCTCTCCCTCTTGCTTCTTCAGCTAAGTCACCTCTCTTCTGTATGTAATGATTCCCTCTTCTCAGGCCACTGGCATGACTTTCTCTTATTTGTGGATTTCCCCCAGTGTCACCCTTTAATTTCTGGGATGGTCTAAAGATATTTCAAGACTGGAAAAAGAAACATTTCTAGGGGACAGTTTGTAGAGTGGACATTGCAGGAGGGAGTATATTAGTCAGTTCTGCACTGCTAGGACAAACTGTCTGACAGAAACATTAGGCTCGTGTTTCTTAGGGCTCTATTCTTCATGGTGGGGTGAAGTCAGGTCAGGTGTGCTGAGGTCATGATGGCAGAGGTGCTCACATTGCAGTGGGCTGAGAAGCAGGCAGGAATAACGGGATAACTATACCCATACTCCCCTGCGGCATATTTTACCCAGCCAGACCACCCATTCCTTTTTTTTTTTTTTTTTTAAGAACCTCCCAAAATAGAACCACAAGCCAAGGGCTAAGCTTTCAAAACAGTCCATGGTTGATATTTCCAATTCAAACAGGAAGCACCAGGGAAGAGAATGTGGCATGGCGTCTTGTAAACAGTAGGGCATGGTAGGGTATGGAGGGGTAGGTGGCTATGGCCAAGGCAGGCAGGACTTGAAGGTCCTATGCTCTTTTGTGTGTGTGTGTGTGTGTGTGTGTGTGTGTGTGTGTGTGTGTGTGTTTCGAGGCAGGGTTTCTCTGTGTAGTCCTGGCTGTCCTGGAACTCACTCTGTAGACCAGGCTGGCCTCGAACTCAGAAATCCACCTGCCTCTGCCTCCCAAGTGCTGGGATTACAGGTGTGTGCCACCACGCCCGGCTTAGGTCCCATGCTCTTAAGTTTGCACCATAAGCCACAGACAGTGGGTGGGGACCACTGGGGAAGATCCAATCAGATGCAGTGGTAACTGTGAAAAGAGAAAGAATAGACAGACCCAAGAACGTGGAGGGAGAGGAGTTCGGATGACTCCAAGTTTTCTGACTCCAAACACTATCTAGGTCCAAGGTGAGTTTTGAACCCTGGTTTTTTCCTGGAAGACATTTGGGTAGTTAGCTCTGTGGGCTTTCAGGCCAGTGGTGACGTCTCTGCTGGGAATTCAGTTTCGCAGGTGCATACATAGCGTGGGAGAAAACAGAAGGCGAGGCAGTGACCAAGACTGCTAGGTGGTAGTGTGCAGAGCCGAGCACCTCAACCAAGCAACGAAGCTAACAGGTCCAGGGCGCCAGCCAGCCACCATAGGCTAACCGGCTGGGAGGTCTGGGATGGTGGTGCAGTGTGATGACACCAAGGGGAAGGCTTTTACACTGAAGCTTGAGAGACTCATGCCCTGTGTGCCTGGAATGACCCAAACTGACTTAAAAAGTTACTGTGAATGCCAAATAAAAGTGACTGTATGGCAAGGAGGAGAGGTCCTTGGTCCTATGAAGGCTCGACAGATGCCCCAGTGTAGGGGAATCGAGGCCGGGAGGTGGGAGGGGTGCATGTGGAGGAACACCCTCAGAGAAGTAGGGGGAAGGAGGACAGGATGGGGTTTATCCAGAAAGGGGGGGGGGAGTGGGAAAGGGGATAACATTTGAAATGTAAATTAAGAATATATCCAATAAGCTGGGTGGTGGTGGTGGCGCACGCCTGTAATCCCAGCACTCTGAGAGGCAGAGGCAGGTGGATTTCTGAGTTCGAGGCCTGCCTGGTCTACAGAGTGAGTTCCAGGACAGCCAGGGCTATACAGAGAAACCCTGTCTGGAAAAAAAAAAAAACCAAATCCAAAAGGACAAAAAAAGAAAAGAAAAAAAAAGAAAAGAAAAGAAAAGAAAAAAAAGAATATATCCAATAAAGAAAATAAAAGAAGTCACCCAAGGAAAACCTAAGAGTGGGCAAGACCACAATGGTAGGCGAGAGGTAGGAGGCCAGGTAGGTAGTGGTGGTGGTGGTCACCAACAAGATTTGTCAATGAGACTGGATGTTAAAGTGTGAGCCCAACATGACCCAAAGAATAAGGTCTTTTGGGGAAAATATATTTGCTCAAGTATGGAAAAAAAAAAGAGAGAGAGAGATTGGAGGAGAAAGAGAGTGTGCCCCACCTAGGTGGTGCAGTTAAGCAGGCCCTTTTAGCGAGTTCAGAAGAACGAGCTGGTTGGGAGATAAAGAGAGGGAAGGGAGAGATCTTGACTAAGAGGCTTCGGTGCAAAGGTCAGGAGGAAGAAAGCTATGCAGCACAGTGGACCGAGGGGCAGCAGGGGCATGGGGTGTGGGAGGAGGAAGAGGAGGGAAGAATGAAGAATTGGAAACCAATTGAAATCGGGAGTGGCCGCACCAAATACCGATGTTGTAACTTATCAGACTGTAACCCACCTGTTTGACTCATATCTCCTCCAGACCCATGAGTGGTCTCAGGATCCTCTTCTAACGTCACCTTTATCACCAAATGAAGCTTTGTTGCAGGGCACAGGGCAGTGTGCCTCCGGACTGGACCCCTGGAGCAGCGCTGGAAGCCTATCAGCGCGAAGAGGTCTGCCACTGGCCCTGCAGATGCCCCCCTCAGAAGCCCACTTGTCCTCCTGGGGTGAGCCTGGTGAGGGACGGCTGTGGGTGCTGCAAAATCTGTGCCAGGCAAGCAGGAGACACCTGTAACGAAGCTGAGATCTGTGACCCACACAAAGGCCTGTACTGTGACTACTCAGGCGACAGGCCTAGGTACGAGACAGGCGTGTGTGCATGTAAGTGTCTTCTGGACTCACTGGAAAAGGCTGCATTGAGACACATTTCTCCCCCTATAACTGTTAATTCAGAGTAGAGAATTCAGTTTTTGGCTAAATACAAGATGGGTTTAGATTTTCTGCACTATTATTTTTTTATTGTATTAAAGTTATACTGCCGTTCTTAGCTGAGTTTTTGTTGTTTTTGTTTTTGTTTTTCAGGCAGTTTGCCCTACTTGACCCTGACTGCCCTAGAACTTGCTTTATAGACCAGGCTGGCCTAAAAGTAGATCTAGAGATCCCCCTGCCTCTGTGCTGGATTTAAAGGAATGTGCCACCAAGCCTGTTTCAAGTAGCTGCTTCTCATGATAGAATATAGAAAAGATTATGTCTATAGGGTCTCACTTCAAAATGGCAGCTTTTTGTTAATACTTTCTGAAATAAATCTGAATTCAGCCGCTCCTGTAAGGAGAAAATAATCCTCTTTAGAAACGTATGACGTAAAACGTGAGGATGTAGACATGGTACTCACTTTCCGCCTTATTCTCCATCTGACTAACCACCCGGGCCTCATCCTCATCACCCAACATTTGCAAATCTGATCCTGGGCTCTCTGGGTCTCAGATCATGTGACTCAGACCATCTGAAGCGATACTATGCTGACAATAATCCAGAATGACGAATCACTTAGGACACATAACATTTCTGATGAAAGCCTCACCTCAGTAGAGACGTCTAGTCACCACAGGAAAGTTCAAGTGGGAATGCAGGACCTCAAACTATTGGCCAGGGACAGATCTAGACCTAGACCGTGGCTTGGTCTGTAGCTGGTGCCTCGTCAGAGCATAGCTCCGCCGTTTGCTGAGTCTATGCCCGCTGCACAGAGGCAGAACAGTGTAGAGGCCACGCAGTCTGGAATGACTAAGCTATTCAGGCTTTTATAGAGAATCTGTTGATCTCTGACCAAGAACACTGGTTGTAAATCTTCTGTTCTAAAGCCTGAGGATCTTACAGTCTTAGAAATCACTGAGGACTGGAGATCCTGCTAATGTGGGCCTCTGGCCAATTGCTAGTCAGTGGCTTTGTAATTTAAAAGTTCGCTTAAATGTAACACATCTATGAACTGATAGGAATAATATGTTTTTTTTTTTTTTCTTTTTAAAAGACCATTACTGAGAGCAAAGGACATTTTAGTGAGGAGAAGGCTGTTTGACATTATTGAAAATTTCCCTAGTGTCTGGCCCAGAAGGCGACTAGATCCTTCCATCTGCTTCTTCTCCAAGCTGTTGTTTTGTGGTTGGAATCTGAGAAAAACCGCTCCACAGATATGGCATTCGGAGAGGGTGGGCCGGGTCGGCATGCCCTGCAGACCCTCACACGAATACTTCTGATAGATTCAAGTGTGACACGTGGTGGCTCCTTAGAAGCCAGCTGCACCGTGGGATCTGAGACTCAATCAATGAACTTTAATTCTAACACGAAAGACTCACGGGAGCTGCCTTACATGTAATGCTAGCACTGAGGGGGTTGAGGCAGTATTGGGAGTTTGAGGCCAGCCTGGGCTACATGGTCTGTGTACCGCACACGCAGCTGGTCCCCCTCGCGGTCAGAAGAGGATAACTTAATCCTCCGAGACTGGAGTTGCCAAGTAGGTACTGGGAACGGAACGAGGTGCAGACCCTACTTTAAAAAACAAAAGCAAATACAAAGTCACCTGGAGTTGGTCTCTCTGACTCCCGCATGGTTTTGTCTCTGGGTATTTGGAAAGTTCCGGTCTCCTATTGTGTACCTATTCAGATGTTATCTCACTATGTGTTTTCAACTAACACTCTCAGCAGAAAGTTACCACATTTGGTAGATAAGTCTCAGCTGTGGCCTATCAGTTTCCCAAAATCCTTTTACTTAGAAGTGAGAGTTCCATCACTGGCAATCAACACTTTTCCTTACAGCTGTTGTTTCCTTACAGCTGTTGTTTCCTCCAGCTGTTGTTTCCTTACAGCACTTTCCAACAGCTGTTTCCTTAGAAGTGACCATTAGACAAGCTACTGTCCACTTTCAAGAAAATCCCTCCGACAGTCCCCAAGTCTGGACACCCATGGTTTATCTGAGAGCTACTCAAGAAACGTTGGGACTGAAAAACCTTATCTTCTAACACTAGTATTTTCTTCAAGACTGCTGTTGTGCTTCTGCATACTGAATACTTGATTTACTCTGGCATACGGAATGCCAAACATAAATGGGTAGGGTTTTAGAAAGCTAGCTTACTTTACTGTGCCTCTGAACACTGTTAAGGTAGCTCTATTATCCTAAGTTCAAGTGCAGGAAGGGAAGAACACAGCTACTGCCTGTGCTGCCCACATCATGCTAAGGCCTGTTTCAGCCATGGCTAAGTCTGTCCCATGGATGATGTCACACATCAGTGACGATGACGATGCCTCTCATGACCCAGTGACTTTTCAGATCCTTTAAAAAATACTCCAGCCATTCCTGAGGGGTTGGTGGGACACACTGAAATTGCTCGTCCTGAAAGGGAAGAACAGCCCTTGGAGCACATCCATGCCTCCTGTGGTTTTCAGTTACCTTGCAGTACTACAGGTAAACTCTGTTCCCCAGACTGCCAGTGGATGCAGTCTGGCTTATATTCATGTATCTGATAGAACTGTCTCCTCAGGTATCAACCACTTATTTATAACTATTTCACTGCAAGCTTAGGACTCCTCCTCCACTTCTTTGCATTTTCTGAGAAGGGTTTCTCTGTATAGCTTTGGGTGCCTTAGAACTCAACCTGTAGTCCTGGCTGGCCTTGAACTTGAGATCTGCAGACCTCTGGAGTGCTGGGACCACGGCGTGTGTGGCTGCCACATGACGAACCTTCCTGTAGATGTTTCCACGAAGGAGATTCTAAACCAGGCGTTAAGGAATTAAGAACTGCATTCATAAGAGACAGTTACAACTGGAGTGGGTCTCACTAACCAAACCGTATAGCACCTAGCTTTATTCCTCTTTTGGTAATCCGCTTTTGTCTTTTTAGACCTCATGGCAGTTGGATGTGAGTTCAACAGGGTCCGTTATCAGAATGGCCAAGCGTTTCAGCCCCACCCGCTGTTCAGCTGCCTCTGTGTGGGCGGGGCCATTGGATGCTCGCCCCTCTTCATCCCCAAGCTGGCTGGCAGCAACTGTTCTGCAGCTAAAGGAAGAAGGAAGACTGACCCCCCAAACTGTGGTGGGGGACCCCGGCCCTCGGCGGGCTACAAGACAATGCCAGGTGCGTCTCAGCAGGGCTGTTTCCCGGGGATCACCTCCCGTGGTCTTCCCCATGCCTTTTTTTTTTCTTTTAAAGATTTATTTATTCTGTGTATATGAATACACTGTCGCTGTCTTCAGACACACCGGAAGAGGGCATCTGATCCCATTACAGATGGTTGTGAGCCACCATGTGGTTGCTGGGAATTGAACTCAGGACCCGTGGAAGAGCAGTCAGCGCTCTTAACCGCTGAGCCGTCTCTCCAGCCCCCTTTCCCCATTCCTTTATGCACCACAGGCGGCAAGGATTTCCTGGCTGCGGGGCAGGCTCCAAATTTACAGTGATTTAGCATTGACTAAGCGTTTGCCTCAGGCAGGCATATTCCAAGTGTCCGAAAAGAGAACTTCACATTTCGGTTTTGAGAAGAAAAAAAAATATTCTGAGTTTTAAAACTTACTAGATCAGGAAACTTCTAAAATCTTATACCTCTGCTTCTTCTCGCTCCCTTCTTAGGAAAATTGAACAAATACTGTTCACAAGCACCTTAAAAAACAAAAACAAACAAACAAAAAAACCCCCCAAAAAAAAAAAAAAAACCCAACCCTATCATTTGTAATCTACTATGGCTAAGAAGTTTGACCACCCCCCGTTCTTGTGTTTCCAACGTCTTTTATATGGTACCAGAATAAATGGAAAGTTGATTTATAAACTTTTTTTTTTTGAGGATTAACACATTTTGAGGTTCAAAATATCATTCTCAAAACTGTGGGAATAGCTACAGTATCTCAACACTTTAAAGCTGTGTAGTCAAGAAAGCGAGTGAGAGTCCTGCTTGTTTATCTTGAACACCTACCTGAGGGGTACATGATGCTGTAACTCTCGCGCCGGAGAGGAATGTTCCAGACAGGGGTTCCTCTAGGCTTACTTCATTATGTTCTTAACCAGTAAAAATTATAAGAGAAATGAGTTTTAGGTATTTAAAAATATCTGAGGAAAATTGTAACAGACTCAATTATAAAGTTTTACAAACCAAGGCATTGCAATTTCTGTTTCATCTAGCTTGCCACATCCCTCGTGAGGCCCACAGTGTCCTCTACGCTCATCACTTAGAATCACCCGTGAGATGCTCAGGGAAGCCACTGTGGATGAGCTCTGAGTAGGGAACTGGACCCCCACCCCACACTGCCTGCTGCTCGGAAGAAACCAGAAAGATAATAGCTGTCCCATCTCCATGAAAAGACGTTCCGTTCCGAGACTGCTGCTGTACACCAGCGAGCCAGACCCTCGGCTCAGATTAGCACAGGGCAGATTGATTCGTCACCTCGACACGTTTCTTTAATGTTCACCGTGGACTTGGCATTCTGGGAGTGAGGCGGGGAGTTGAGTCCACAGTTAACAAAGCACAGGTCTAGGAATGTACTTACCGAGATCGAGATCACACTGTTTACATCGAGGCCTGGTGATACCTGCCTGCATTCCTAACGCTTGGAAGGCAGAAGGGTCACGAGTTAGAGGGCAGAGCGAGCTACACAGCAACGCTTCGCCTGGAGGAAAGAAAGCGGGCACTATTCCGATTAATGTCCTGAATTCCCTAAATCCTACCCGCGTTTACTTCTGTATTTGCTAAAAGAATATCAACCAAACAACAGGCAGACCCTGATGGGAACTTGAGGCTTGATACTCAGAGGATGGGCGAGGCACGATGAATCAAACAGGTAAAGATAAGGAGCCTTGACCTTCAAGGAACCTACAGGGCCACACTTGACCGCCCAGTAATTTAGGGAGTTGTAGGGGAAGGGGACTTACAAGTGTAAACTTCCATCCTTTCGTGCAAAAGCCTGACAACTCTTAAATACTGACTTAATGTTTAAGAACCGGAGTCAGGGTAAATGCACATACATACGACGCGCTTACTCCGATCATTTTAGCTTATAGGAATCTCCCACTTACTTGGAAGAAAAAATGTCTCGTGCAAGCAACAAGGTGGACTCCCTGCTCCAGAACGTGCGGGATGGGAATCTCCAACCGGGTCACCAATGAGAATGGCAACTGTGAGATGAGAGAGGAGAGGAGGCTGTGCTACATTCAGCCCTGCGGCAGGAGCACATCCAAGACGGTGAAGGTAAAGCGTGAGCAGACTTAACTAAATTAGACTCCAAACAGTAGGGAGTTAGTGTGCCTACACTCTGGAGGGAGGGGTTATGCTTGGCTCTCGTCATACAAAACCACCTGACCGGGGCTCTTAAAGTCAAATTATCTCAGAGGGCGGCAGGCATTAATCTAGCTCAACTCTGCAGAGAAAATATCACCTTGGAGACATTAACCACTCTAGGTGTCCTGTCAGGGTGCGTCCTGAGCAGCCCAGCCTCTTGTAACCGTCTCCTCCATGCATACTGTTCCTTCAGAGTAGACCTTTCTTGGATTCTTTCTTCTTCTTTCTCATATCAATTATAGAAGTGTAACCAAGGTAGTGAACATAAAATTCAAGTTGTTAACACCATCGCTCTGAACACAGAAGTTCTGATCATAGTCACAAGACTGGTGGTCTTGGAGGAGGACCACACAAAATACTCTGTGCATTACGGAGGAGGCTTGCCGAAGGACCATGCTATCCCAAAACAGGCACAAACCTGCAGAGCTGCTCTTACTCTTGATTGAGGCATGAGAATTGTTTTTTCTTTTTCCTTTTATTTTTTATTTTCATTTTTAAAGGGTTGCTCTAGATAGCCCTGGCTGAACTGGAACTCGCAATGTAGACCAGAATATAGCCTTGAATTCAGAGACACAGCCATTTGTTTGCCTTTGCTTCCAAATTAGTAAACAGCGGATCACTTTGTTACCTCACGCATTTCTTTAATGTATATCCTGAACTTGACATTCTGGAGTAAGGCAGGTAGTTGAGTCCACCGTTTACACAGCACAGGTCTAAGAAAGTATTGGTCACTTTGAAACCCGTGCTGCCTGAGGTCAGGCGGTGTGATGCTTCCTTCAGCGTAACCATGACGACACCTTGGTAACCATGACACCTTGCTTATGTGCACGGGCACATTCATTCGTCTATCCACCACCCATCCCAAACTGCCTGACATGTAGTAAGGAATTTGTTAAGTCTTAGATAAATAATAAGGCACAGCTCTTGAAACAAAACAAGAAGTTTTCATTTATCGTAGAACTGAACGAAAGACAGAACAAGAAACGTGCGACTGACAGAATGACAGGGGGGAAGGTGAGGCACTTTATAGAGAGGCGGGAACTACATGTCACAAACAACTCTTTAACAGACTTTATAAGCCAGGCCCCCCACCCCCCCCCACCCCACCCCCCAGTGCCCCACGGGGTGATGGCAGGCGGGTAGCAGGGAGTGTGCAGAGGAATGCAGGGGCAGAAAGAGCCATGACCAAAATGTCTGGATTATATATGGAAGAGGCTGGAGAGTTCAGGGTAGTGGGCAGGGTATGCCAGCCACGCCCTGTAACAGGCAGGGGCTGAGGGATGCTGGGAGAACCTGGAGGCTGGTCCGCTCTGAAGTGTTTAACAGGCACCTTAGCAGCTTGTCTTGGTCTGAAACCCAACATCATCAGTGCCCGAGATATAACTGGATCTAATATCTGTCTAATTCCTAAGTTGTTGCAATCACACTTAAAGATTAACCTTTTAACTGTGTGCCTTTTCAGATCCCCAGGGGAGAAACATGTCAACCCACTTTCCAACTCCCCAAAGCTGAAAAGTTTGTTTTTTCTGGATGCTCAAGTACTCAGAGTTACAGACCCACCTTCTGTGGACTATGCCTGGACAAGAGGTGCTGTGTCCCCAACAAGTCTAAAATGATTACTGTTAGGTTCAACTGCCCCGGCGAAGGGTCGTTTAAGTGGCGGATGCTGTGGGTCACGTCGTGTGTGTGCCAGAGGGACTGCAGAGAACCAGGAGATCTATTTCCTGAACTCAGGATTCTATAGAGCCAAACAGGGAGGAAAAGTTAAGGCCAAGTCAATCACGCCGTAACGAACACCCTGAAGACGCTACACAGGGACGAAGAGCTTACTTAAGGGATTTAAGACAGAGAGTGACTATTCTTGCTTGCTATATTTGTGACAATAGAAGTTTCAAAAACATATACTAATAAAACAAAATGAATGTTTGAAAAATTTTAAATAGAACTCATTTCTTGAGTCTAGCCCCATAATTGCATAATATACAGATAAATGGTTTCAGGTAAGGATTCCATACATAATGAAAAATATCACGCCTTTGATCCCAGCACATGGGAGGCAGAGGCAGGCAGATCTCTGTGACTCTGAGGTCAACCTGATCTACAGAGTGGGTTCCGGGACAGCCAGGGCTACACAGAGAAACCTTGTCTCAAAAACAAACAAACAAACAAACAAACAAACAAAACCAAAAAAAAACCCCAAAAAACAAAAACAAAAAAAAAATTTTACGTAGATATAAAAAGACATAATTTGAAATTTTATTCTATACTCGGCAATACAGTCTATCAGATCCTATTACATAATTAGTAGCGGGACAGCAAGATTCTTAGAAATACGTAAGATGACATTATAAATGCATCTGTAATCATCATCACCCTGCTCTGACTATCAGTTGAGATTCTTCTAGGAAGGAGAGAACAGAATGTCTGTGATACTGTTAATAACTGTAATATTGCAGTTTTTATACCAAATACTATAAAGCCTAAACTTCTAAGATAAAAAAAAAAAACAAACAAACATAGAACAATCCCTCAGCAAAGAAAACAATCAGAAAACAGTAACAGGGAAGCACACTCCGGATTATTTTTGCCTGAAGAGAATTTTTCCCCTTGAAAGATAAACCAATCAGTGGATTTGAAACATAAATGTACTGAAAACAACATTAGTGATTCAAGAGAGATGCGGTGACTGGGGTGACGTCAGTGCATGGTAACCATTTACTACAATGTTGGGCTGAAGATGTCGGTGCCACGGTGCCGTGCTCAGCCAGTAAGAAGCCGTTTACACATCTGCTTTTACACTGTTTATTATAAAAGCGACTGGATGCCAAGCTGTGATTCTTTGGACCAGAACATGTTATTACTCAAAGAGCAAAAGCTACCCTGAAAAGTCCAGACATTATATATATATATATATATTATATTCCTGCATTCCAAGGACCTATGTTCTTAGCATTTAAAGAGTATGAAAACATAAAGTATAAATATACAAGGGGTATGTACATCTCTCCTGAGGTGTTCATCCCTGCAAAAGATACAAGTAAAGCCAAGGGATGAAGACACTGCTCCTTCACTCCACGTCCGCTCTTGCTGCGTAGCCCAGGCTGGCCCTGAACGCATGTCCTCCTGCTTGTCAGCCACACTGGGATCACATTTGTGTACCACCATGTTGGGCTCGCTCTTATCTTAATTTTGGCTAATTGCCCGAGGTGATACCATATACGACTACAAAAAATTGTAATAAAATAGAAGCCACCATTTTAGATAAAATACTTCCTGACACTGTGAAAAACGTTGGGCTTTCTGGATCAGAAAACATGCTGAGACAGCAAGGGGGCGAGTCCGATGAGGATCAGGAAACAGGGACCGTTGCTCTCTTAGCTTCCGCGCTCACAGGGCCACGCTCAGCCTGGGCACGGCTGGCACGGGCATGCTCTTGGTGGCCTCGAGGTCGCTGTACTCCTGTATGAGCGCTGACAGGGAGGACACCGCTTCTGTAAAGGCGCTCTCCTCCATCCCATCGACCTGCAGGTAGTGATGGAGGTGGGCCTGTGATCGAAAAATCGCAATTACCATCCTGGGAATCTAAGACATACAACCAGCCCATAAAACCTTAGCAAATATTGCTAAAATTATAGGTCATTTGCCCAACTCTACTTGGGATCTACAGCTAATGGTTGCTGGGGGAGGGGTGCACAGGAGTCAGTGGTATACACACCTGTCAGGAGCCTTAAGTGACTAACCCCTACCTCAGTTAAGGATCCCCAGTTATAGTGGGGTATGACACACGCACACAAGCACACAGGCATGTGCGAGCACACACACACACACACACACACACACAATGCAACTAGGAAGAAGACTGAGGAACAGAAGTTCAGATGGAGGGAGAAAGAGGATGATGGGAAATATGATCTTACCAGGCTCTATGTACGTAGGAAATAGCAAAGATTAAATACATTTAGAACATCCATAGGTCATCCAGCTTTAAAACGGAAGCGGGAGCTTAAGTCAAGTAAATATTGTGCCTAAAGACGTGTTCACCAGTACAAGAGTGCTGTGACTGGCGTGGGGGGATCAGTTTCTGACTGGACTTGAGACTCCTCCCAGACGGGCTTGGCTGTAACCCAGGCCAGAAGCCCAGGTCTCAGAAGGTCACAGCACACGCCTTCGTATGTCCTAGTTACCCCTGTCTGGCTAAATGGACATGCTATAACTGTTCATTTAGATTTACAGCCATAGATTAGTGCTGGTCACCATGTTGGCCACAAAAGCATTTCTTCCTTCCTTCCAGTGGACAGTGCAAGAGACTCAGAACTGGTTAGAATGTGGGGGCTAGCAACTACTGAGCACTTAGCTATAGACTAGCACTTAGCTATAGAATAGCACTTAGCTATAGAATCCCTTCCCCTGCACCCGACTCGCCAAAGCTCAGAAGGCGTTTCACTGCAGAAGATACGCAGAGAGAACCTAAGCGCCAGAGGACCGGCGAGCATCAGGCGGGCGTGTGCTCTGGGCGTGGCACGCCATTGTGCTCGTGACCTCCCGGCAGCTGTGGTTCTCTGTACAGATGATGCCTGTCAGTCAGTGGTTAACACGGACTGGGGAGGGGCTCACGAGGCCCCGGCTCTAATGCAGAGCTACGGAAGGGGGAGCCGGGCTGGCTCAGTGATGCAGCCACTGGTAAGTTGTGTGTGTGTGTGAGTGAGTGTGTGTGTGTGTGTGTGTGTGTGTGTGTGACAGTGTGGGGGGGGGTGGGGAAGAAGGAAAGGGGGAGAGGGGAAGAGAGAGAGGAAAGTAGGAGGGGGACCTGCTGGGAAAAGGGGGTCCAAAGGAAATTGGAGGATGAGTGGGGGCAGTGTAGGGTGAAATGCTCAAAACACACCCTATACATGTGTGAAACTGTGGAAGAATAAATGAATTTTTAAAGACAAAATGAGTACACTGCCTAAATCCTACAATACATAGAATTTCTCATTTAGATTTGAAATAGCACAGGCAAACTCCTCTTGGATTGCAACTAGGTAACAAATAGGCCGGCCAGCTTTAGCCCTGATTTCCAATAGCGCAATCCTTCTCAGCCAACGGCGATGCAGTATTACCTTCTTCCGGTAGAGCCGCATGAACCGCTCCCTCAGCTCCATGAAGGTGGGCTTCACGCACGTGTTATTCGCTAAGGCTAGCAGTGAGTGGGCGTGGCCCACGGGCGGCACGGAGCACAGGCTGGTCTTCCAGCCTTCTTGATTCCAGGAGACAAACTGCAGAGCGGGCTTTAATCTGAGACGTAAACACCCAGAGGTAAGAGCTAAGCTACTCCAACTGCCGCCTCCGCCTGCCAGCAGTTCAGTCCGCAGAGGTTGGCCGGGCCGAGCAGCAGCCGTCCAGCTGTGCGGCTGGATCTGCCCTCTGTGTTTACAAGAGGCGGCATCAAGAGACAGTACGTGAAGCACCAGACTTCAGGCATTGCTTCCGAAACAAGGCTTTGTACCCAGTCACTTACCCAAGGTCACATTTTATGGTAATTTGAACAAAGGCTTTCATTAACTACTATATTGTCCCAAACTGTACACATAGATAGATTATCATAAGAACAAAAACCGAACCTTTCAATATTTCTGCGAAGATCGGAAATCTGCACGTTTCCTCTAACGATGAGGGCGCAGGCGAGGTAGAGGCTGTGTCTGGGGTCTGCTTGGATGAGCTGGTGATCTTTACTGAAGGCGTCTGAGAACATCTGATCCAATCTACAAGGAAAGGGCCAGTGTCCACCAAAACACACCTTTCCTCGACAAGGACTCGTGACAGGAAAGTGCACACTGGCGTGATGGCCGTGGGTTACCTGCACTACAGCCGAGGTACAAGAAAGACCCAAGGAAACCCAGGAAGCCCCCGACAACAGAAAACGACACCAAGACCAGCCAGTGCGACATTGAAAAGTTCCTTGTGGATTTTTACTAGCAGACTTTAAAGAAAAACAGCCAGCACAAACTGTCATGATTAAAATTAAAAATGTTGATTCAAGTATTATTTCTGTCTAAATATACTGAACAGATTACTTGACTGACTTTGAAATAGTCAAGTTGAAGGACCAAGCCTAACCTGTTCCTTTTCATTATGCTTAGATATAAGGATTGGATATAACTTAGATATCAGGATTAACTTTAACTACAGAAATTCCATTACAAGGTAGTTTACCACTGCTGGGCACTGGAAGCTCATCCCAGCACCTGGGAGGCAGGTGGGGCTCTGTGAGCTTAAGGCCAGCCTGGTCTACTCGGGGAGTTCTAGGACAGTCAAGGCTTCTCAGGGAAACCGTGTCTTGAAAATATGAAAAAACAAAAGAAAAAAACCAAAAAAAAGAGTTTACTACCAATTTACATTGGTTATGTATTTAACGTATGTCTATATTAAAACACTCATTCTTCTTAAACATAATGAGTTTTAACGATACTAGTGAACAGCTAATCTTGTGATCCATACTCTACACACGACTTCTCTTGTTGAAATCATTACAGGATCCCTGACAATCCCTATCCTATCTAATAGCCTAATACATAGGTACATGTACAAATTACCTAATAGCCCGGTACAGCCGGCTATTTACTTAAATAAAATTTACTAATATCACTTGTAATATTCATTAAATATAGATAAAAATATCATAAAAAAGAGTATGTGAGGGCCGGAGAGATGGCTCAGTGGCTACAGGCATGTATTTCTCTTGCAGAAAACACGAGTTTGATTCCCAGCACCCACACAGGGCGGCTTACAACGCATCTGCTGCCCGTGGCCCCTGCAGGCACCTGCACTCACTCCCACAGACGTACCCACAACAAACACATAACCGAAACAAAAGAACCTTAAAACAACAACAACCCCTTTGCGCCCACAGGGTGGCTTAGCAGGTGAAGGAGCCGCTGCCCAGCCTGACAGCCTGGGCCCATCAGGGCCAAGATGGCGGAGAGAACACGTCCCAGATTACTGTCCTCTGCCCTTCGAACACCATAGCACGCACGAAGACTTAAAATGTAAGAACGATAGCAATGAGAGTCTTTAATTCCTCCTGTCTCCTTTTCAGTCTCCCTACAGGGTCTGGCAGACCCTGTCTCTCTCTCAACAGTGAGTGCCAGCATGAGTTTCCAAGCTCACCACCACTGTAGAAGCTAAATGAATGTGTGTGTCTGTCTGGGCACCATCACGTGCCCGGCGATCTTTGAAGCCAGAGGAGGGCATCAGAACCCCGGGACTGGGGTTAGAGATGTTGTGAGCCATCGTGTGGGTTCTGGGGGGTTCCCAGGGCTTCACAAGTGTGAGGCAAGCAAGCACTCTGGGACACCTCCAGACAGCTGCTTGCTTGTTTTTCTGAGACGGCACCACTGCGTATTTCAGGCCGGCTCAGAACCCACGAGCGTCCTTCCTCCAGTCCCAACGTGCTCACGTCACGGGTGTGCCACACCATGCCCAGCCTACGAGCATTTTGTTTTATTTTATTTTATCTTATATTATTTTATTTTATTTTATTTTATTTTTGGAGACAGGAACTCACCACATAGACCAGGCTGCCCTCTAACTCAGAGATATGCCTGTCTCTACTTCCTGAGATCTGGGATTACAGAGTGTGTTACGCCTGGCACGAGGAGCAGCTTGAGGTGATCTGGAAATGAACACAACAGCTACTACATAAAAGCCTTCCATGGGGCTCGGCCGTGCTAAGAACTTAAAGCCCAACACTCCATCTACTCCAGTGACGGAATGACAAAGAATTTAAGACATCTGCCCAAGATCTTACAGCTGGTGACAGAGTCGGCACTCAAATCTGCTGAGTCCTATTAATCTTTAAAAGCCTAAACATTATGTTTACCAGGTTTAGTTTCAGTTTAATACTGACATTTTAAAACAATTTACTTCTAAAGAAATATTTGACTAATGAAAAACGAGTGTCACCAACTATGGTTTTTATGATTCTCACCAATAAGCTGATATAAATAACCCGAGTTAACATAAACTGTCCAGTACAGCTCTCGGCGACAGAGCCCAGCGGCACCTCACCTGCACGGGGGAATGTTAGCGTGGGCCAGCGTGGACAGAGGCGTCAGGCTGGACTCGAGCTGCACCTCACCTTCTTGGGGGGATGTTAACGTCGGCCAGCGTGTACAGAGGCGTCAGGCTGGACACCAGGTAATGGAGCTGTGGGAAGGGAACCAAGTTCATGCTGATCTCATTCAGGTCCATGTTGAGGGAGCCCTCAAACCTCGCCGAGCTAGAAGGCCGACATGAGAACAAGGAAAAATACTTTCACTAAGGACGGTAATTCGGCGGGTCATGCTCTCAGATCCGTTGTTGCCCTGGTCAACAAGAGCGGAACGGAACTTTTGATTCCCAATCACTGAAATTTACTTTCACGAACAGTCATGAATGAAGCCAATTAAAATACAACACAATGCTTAGCAAATCTTAGTTCTAGATTTCCAAAGTGTAAGCAACATCTGTTACACCTGCTCATTCTACATTTAAAAGTATCTCCTTTAAACAGACTTTATATTGAGTGAAACACACATGGGTCAATTATTTATTGTAGAAATTTTATTAAATTCATTAAGGGTCTGTTTAAAACATTCATAATCATAGATCGTAATCGTGATCTTAAAAGTCTGAGAAACTGAGACCCAAGCATGGAAATGCTCTGGATGGACGGCAGGGATGCACAGACGCTTGTCACGGAGCACTCGCTATGCTCCACTCCAACACATGAAAATCCAACACAAAGCCAGTATCTAGGCAGCACAAATTGGCCTTGATCAGGGAAAAAACAGACTGGAAGTTGGGGAGGAAGAGGGACTAGGAGGGTATGACCAAAATTGTTGTGAGAAATTCTCAAAGAACTAATAAAAAAAAAAAGTGTCAAGACCAATCTGAAGAAAAAGAAAAAAAGAAGCCCCTATAACTTAGAACAAGTTTAAACACTTCTGGCTGGGCCTTCGGCTCAGTGGTTAGGTGTGTGCTTCAACCCACTCGAGGGCTCGATTTAACCGCGTCCTGAAATCAAACAAAGGACGAAGGCACGGTAAGTGTGCGCGTCCTGCGAGGGAGGGCTACCTTGTCAGGCTGAGGAGCAGGTTCGCCACGATGTTGTTCATGGCGTCGAAGGGCTTCTTGTGGCGCCTTTTAACAGACCCCATGTTCGAAGTAACGAGACTCTTGGGCTTCACGGCTGAGCCCAACTTTCCAGAATTTACCGCAAGATCAATTTTGCTGATGATGTCAAATAAAGACTGAAGAGGAAAAAAAAAAAAAATTGGGCGGGAAACTATTAATGAGACTTGGGTGATATTTTCCTAGCAAGAAAACAAAAATTAAGCTTATTTCTTCTCTTAGCTGGAAAAGGTTAAAATACCGAACAAGTACAGAGGGATGTAAGGCAGAACGGAGTGTGTATAGGAGACAGGGTCACGCCCAGCGCCACGCCCAGCGCCACGCCCAGCACCGTGTCTTACTTGGTTGTCAATGGGCAGCACACAGTCCGCGTGCTCACTGAGTTCCCTCATGGCCAGCATGCTGTTGTAAGGCGAGGTGATGACGTCGTCCTCGCCGGAAGGATAAACCGCGGTCACAAACCGGTACACTTCTGGGAACTCATCCTCAAGCACCTTTAACAGAAACGTGCCAAGTCCAGAGCCCGTCCCTGAGAATTAGGATTTGAAAGGCAAACAAGCCGAATGGTTAGAAGTGTGATTCTGAAGAAGCCAGAGTGTTTTACAGGTAGGCATAATGTTCAGCTCTCTGAAGAGAGCTCGAGGCTGCCAGGGTTCACGGCCAGAATCCCCTCTCAGGCTCCGAGCATGAGTCCGGGGAAAAGAGCTGAGGGTGAAAACATCAACCAACACGGCCGCCTGTATTCCTGATAGCAACTTAAAAAACAAAACAAAATAGCCTGACAGCTTTGGTTTTAACAATGTAGAAAACTGTCATCAATCAACTTCCAACAGCCAATAAAATATGTCCGCCTGGAACTTACAAAGTTTCAAACCCAACGTGCTATCACCACTTATTTAAAAGCAGAAACTCTGGAAATCTCATTAGTAACTTTTTGATGTTTAAAGTCACAACTTTAAGGACTTGAAGGCTAAAACTGGATCCTATAACTTAGTTCTTGTAACTGGTGATGAAGATAGTTTGCAAGCTGAAGTGGTAAACAGTAGCACTGTGTCAGATGCAGTCTGAATAAGTGGTTTTCAGAATCTTGTCTGATGTTGTGCATTCTATGTTGTTGCAGAAAATTATATATATAAATATATGTACACACACACACACACACACACACACACACAGAGTTTATAGTGATTAAAATGTGAAGCCAAGGCTCCCAGGTGTCGGGCACCGGCCACATTTAGCCAACATAAACAAAGAAGTCTGCCGGGCGTGGTGGCGCACGCCTTTAATCCCAGCACTTGGGAGGCAGAGGCAGGTGGATTTCTGAGTTCGAGGCCAGCCTGGTCTACAGAGTGAGTTCCAGGACAGCCAGGGCTACACAGAGAAACCCTGTCTTGAAAAAACCAAAAAAAAAAAAAAAAAAAAAAAAAAAAACCAACCAAACAAAAAAGAAACCAAAATAACAACAACAACAACAAAAACCAAAAAACAAAGAAGTCTAAGACAGGAGCCTATTTATTTGTTTGTTGGTTTGTTTAATTTCTGTAACTCCATTACCAAGTTCTCAACTGTGAACTTTGTATATGACAATGTCACGTTGCAAGCCCCAGAACATAAAGTCTTAATATCAGTTTTAGAAAGAAAATCATGTTAGCTTTTTCTTTCAGATCCTGTTCATATGACTCTTTTAAAATTAGCATATCATTTTGTTTCTGTTTTATCAATAAGAGAGCAGAATAATTCCATTTCCAGTTCCAGGCTTATCTGGGAAGCAAAGCAATGCAGATCCTCACTGCAGCTTGGGCTTGAGGGTGCTGAGTGCTGTTTAAGGAACGGAGTGACATTTTTCTTAGTCTTCCTTGTTGGCACTGGAGGGCGGGGTGGGCAGGTCTGCAGGTGGTTGATAGGAGAGGACTGTAAGCAAGCCACCTGAGAACATGCCAGAAGAGCTCAGCTCCCCTTGGGATAAGGAACTAGCCGGGCACAGCTGAAGCTAAGCATTTCTCAAAAGCACGTACACACTGCAGGGTGGCTGGAAATATTATAAGACAATCTAAACGTGAAAGGAAAAAACTTAAAACTAAGAAAAATCGGCCAACAGTGACAATTTCACAGTTTTCTATATGTGTCATGCGTGTGTGTGCCTGTGCTCAAACGCTGTGTGTGTGGTGTGGTGTGTGTGTGTGTGTATGTGTGTGTGTGTGTGTGTGTGTGACCCACACGGAGTATCACCACCCGGCGATAGTTAGACACCGCTCTCCCTTCTGCTTGAGAGCTGGCGTCCAGGGTGTTCCAGGGCCCGTCTGTGTCTTGCTCCCTGGTTCTGGAACTGGAAGCATGTGCCCACACCCGAGCTTCTTGATGTGGGTTCTGACGCTCAAACTCAGGCCCTCAGGCTTGGAGCACGAGCAGGAACACAGCACCCAACAAGCTGTCCCCTCAGTTCCACTCTCACAACGGCTTAAGATACAAAGCTCACGTGGACAGACACCGACCATACGGACACCCTACCAGGCATCCGACCTATAGCTCTTGAGCCATATGTATCCGAGGCTAGCCATGAATGAACATGGCCCAACACAATACCCGAAACTCCGCAAGATTGTTTCTGTTCAGTTGTCTTTGGTCCCGTGGCTGACGCCGTGTCTCACTGTGAGACGACTGGACACGTCTGCTAGCACATGTGGAGCAAGCATCCGGGCTGACCAGAGGGTAATGTCTGAGACTGAGTGCCCGCCCCCAGTGGCCGCTACCTCCTCCCACCACCCACACGGGGTGTCATCACCACGGCGAGCCACGTTAACTCCTCCCACCACTCACAGGGAGTGCCACCACAGCGAGAGGGCGTGGCACGGCGCGGCGTTACCTCCGCCCATGGAGTGGATGATGAAGAAGCACTGTAGGCAATCGCACTGCTCTGCCGACTTCCGGAGTTTCTCTAAAATCTGTTCCCGGTAGAGACTTCCAAAAACTCTGTGACCCACAGCCCTGAAAATAAGAATACACATTAAAAAAAAAAAAATCCTTGATTATTATTTTATGATTCTATTATTTCCTCCGTCTAAAAAAGATTGAAAATGGAGAACTATCTAAATTGTACTAAGACATCTATTTTATCATAAGTACCATTTATCATATATTACATGCCAATAATTTTCAAGTATCTTTATAGGTAAGCAGTATTAACTATAGTTTTTAAAATTTTATCTTCAATTTTTGTAAAAAATTCATGCTTTAATAAAACTATACATCTGAACTCTACATGTGAACCCAAGTAATTGGTAGCAAATATTTAATATAGATAATGTGAGATTTACAAACAGATAAATTATAAAAATTAAGAATTCAGCTATAATTTATTTCCATTTAATTCACATATTAAAAAGTAGAAAAAGGTCAACTCAACAGATACCAAAATGAAAATTTTCAGCTAATTCATCTGGTTTAGAATAGGGAGACCTGGCCACACCGTGTTAGTAGCTGGTTGAAGATGACAGTGGACCGGTGCTAATCAAGTCCTGGAGTGCCATCATGGCGGACCGCAAAGTAAACACAGCTTCCCCATGATGCAGCTTTAGTACAACGCAAATATCACACAATGGTTCTACACAACCCAAGAGGAAAGCTGGGCGGGTGGGCAGCCAGGCTCGTCTCCTAAGTTACTGGTTCCCTAGTGTTATGGTTTGTGTGGGCTCCAGCCAGGGAGTGGCACTATTAGAAGGTGTGGCCCTGCCGGGTGGTGGTGGCACACACCTGTAATCCCAGCACTTGGGAGGCAGAGGCAGGCGGATCTCTGAGTTCGAGGCCAGCCTGGTCTACAGAGTGAGTTCCAGGACAGCCAGGGCTACACAGAGAAACCCTGTCTCGAAAAACCAAAAAAAAAAAAAAAAAAAAAAAAAAAAAAGGTGTGGCCCTGCTGATGTAGGTGTGGACATCCTAGCTGGCTCCTCCTGCACCATGCCTGCCTGGATGCCGCCATGTTCCAGCCTTGATGATAATGGACTGAACCTCTGACCCTGTAAGCCAGCCCCAATTAAATGTTGTCCTTATAAGAGTTGCCTGGGTCATGGTGTCTGTTCACAGCAGTAAAACCCTAAGACACCTAGTCTCCTGACATACAGAATCCAAATTCATGTTTTAATAAAACTATACATCTGAACTCTACATGTGAACCCAAGTAATTGGTAGCAAATATTTAATATAGATAATGTGAGATTTACAAACAGTGGGATGCTAGTTAATTTTTAAGCAAGAGAAAAAAAAATCAATGTGAATTCTTTAACTTTTGGGGTTCATTTTTTCCCTATTGAAGAGATTATATATTTAAGAGTCAAAACAGCCTCTGACTCAGGTTGGGAAAGAGGATAGTAGTTTGCCTTATATCTTTCTGTTAATTCTGTTGGTTTAGATAAACAGGAAAAGTTGAGGAATTAAGTAACATAAGAAAATCATTTTTAAAAATACTTAAAACCTTTAAGAATTGAGGGTACCAGCCGGGCGGTGGTGGCGCACGCCTTTAATTCCAGCACTTGGGAGGCAGAGGCAGGCGGATTTCTGAGTTCGAGGCCAACCTGGTCCACAGAGTGAGTTCCAGGACAGCCAGGGCTACACAGAGAAACCCTGTCTCGAAAAACCAAAAAAAAAAAAAAAAAAAAAGAATTGAGGGTACCAAGTTCTTATGATTCATTTTCTGCCAAACAACAACAACAAGAAAGTACAGAGAGGTGTAAAAGCTACACCGGGCAGCACCAGAGGGGTCACCTCACCTCGCCTCTCCTCTCCATCAATCAATCACCGAGGATGAGCAGAAAGGCAGACTGCGTGCTGTCATGACTCACTGGGCAGGGCCTATTCGGGTATGGAAGTGAATACTCAACGTTTTCAAATGACTTTCAGTACAGTCTCACCAATTATTTCCCGAGCCAGAGATGTCGGTGATGAGCTGTTTGCTGTCGAATACGTCTCTCAGTGGGCCTTGGAGAATCTCATTCACTACTCCTTCTTCCATGTCAATCAAGACAGCCTGAAAAGAGCATTTAAACGAGCATATTTCCTTTAGTAATTTACTCTATAAATTCAAGAATTCATGAGCTATAAATTATATTATTCCTTTTCGCAATTTAAGATTAAAATTTTTCTTTATGTAATCTATCGTAAGGATTAAAAAGGTAATTATTAAAATGATGAAACCCAATTAAAAAGTGGATTCTAACTCTTAACTATATTCCAAAAGGGGCCAGAAGGGAACAAAGGAACCCAATAAGCCTTTCAACTGAATTCTAACAGCGTCTTAGAAATCTAGAAGGCAGCCGGGTGTGGTGGTGCACGCCTGTAATCCCAGCACTTGCGAGGCAGAGGCAGGCGGATTTCTGAGTTCGAGGCCAGCCTGGTCTACAGAGTGAGTTCCAGGACAGCCAGGGCTACACAGAGAAACCCTGTCTCGAAAAACCAAAACCAAAACCAAACAAAAAAAAGAAATCTAGAAGGCAATTCTGACCAGAAGAAAATTTCAATAAACGTAGGATGTATTAATGCATTTGCTCACTAGAAATCAAAATGGAACAATACAGCTGAGAAATGTCCAGGACGGGTGAGCTGACGGCTAGAGCCACGGCACTAGACAGACGGCGAGGATGACAAGGACCCCTCACTCAGGTGATGCACAGGCAGATGCACAGGCTCTACCTGCTTCTGCTACTCAATTCCTCAACTTTCCCTTCGCTTCGCTTCCAGTTTTCGTTTTTTTACTTTCCAAGGAAAAGCTGTCATAGAATTTAACGTGAACCGTGTAGTGGCCATTCGGTGTCTGGAAGAACCTGGAAGGTGAACCAGCCGGAACACGGGGTGCCCAATGAGACGCTCAAAAGAAGGAGCCAAATCCTTGGTCTGAACTGTTGTCCTCTCTCATCCTGCGCAACAACAAACCACTCTAGACTGGACTGAGAAGTTTTAAAATTTCCAAAACTTCAAAGTTTGAAAATTTAAAATTCCAAAAATGTCCAAAGCCAAATACACACACACACACACACACACACACACACACACACACAAGCGTGTGCAAAGTGTCTTAATCACTACTGGTCTGCTGTTGGTCTGATCCACATCTTTCTGAATCCCAGAGAAACTATTACAGCTCAGCAAATCGATGGGATACAGGGACACTGCAATGCCTGAAGGTGCCCTGAGTGGACAGATATGGCCCTGCTCCCGTGTAAACAGCAGAGCCTCGCCACGCTGCAACCAACGCTTCCGGAGTCAAAAGAACTGGCTGTTACATTTTGCCTTCTCCACCGAATCTGCCAATCATCTTCCACTTCTGTACCTGGACACTGTTATGCAAGGAAACAATGCACTGCCTTAGCCGGCTTGCCCCAGTGCACTTCAGGGGTGCTCCTGGGTTAGGAAGCACACGGGTGGTATAAGAAAGCAGGCCTTGTGTGCCATGAGGACCAAGCCAGCAAGCAGCTTCAGTTCCTGCTTCCGGATTCTACCTTGAGCTCCTACCCTGACTTCTGTGGATGCTGACCTATGCCGTGGCTGTGGTGGTGAAGTAAACTCTTCCTCCTCACATTATTTCGGTCATTGTATCCTACCCCAGCAATAGAAACCTTAAGATGAAGGTATACAATGGACATATCATAAATTAAAAACTGCAACTATTTTTTAAGAATTTTTTCAGAGATGTTGGATGTGGAGACACATGCCTGTGCCTGCAATTTCTCAGCACTCAGGAGGCTGACGCAGGACTATTGGAAGGTTTTTTCTTTTTTCAATTTCGTTACTTTTACTTTTGTGCATGGGTGTGTTGCCTCCACGTAGCACGTCTGTTCCTATCATATCATGTTCACGTTTCACAGCATGGTCATCCCTGGTTCCTGCGGAGCCCACAACAGCACCGCAGGCCCTGTAACGAAGCTGCTGTGTAGATCCTGGAACTCAGACCCTGAGTCCTCTGGAAGGGCAGACAGAGATCTTCTCCTTGACGAATCTCTCCAGCCCCGTCTGTTTTTTAAAGGCTTTTTATTGTGATTTTTTTTAAAGTGTGTGTGTGTGTGTGTGTGTGTGTGTGTGTGCGCGTGCGTGACTGCAAGTGTCCGAGCAGGCCAGAGGTGTGGCACCGCCCCGGAGCTGTGGACAGTTGTTAGTGTGCCAGGCCTAAGTGCTGTACTCGGATCTAATCTGCAACTGCAGCAAGCACTGCTAATGCTGACCGCTCGCTCTCTCTGCAATTATGGTTATAATTGTGCTCCTTGTTCTGTTTTTTACACAAACAAGATTATTAGGGGTGTGTACTGGCTAATTTTTAGGGATTTTCAAGGATTTACTGAACAACATGCAAGTTTTACTTTAAATGTAGATACTGCACAGACAAGAGTCTCGACTTAACAGAAAATCTGTCTAAGATTATAAAACCTTACATCGGTCTTGTTCCAAACCAGATTTGATACTGTGCATGGAAGTCTGCAGTGAGCGAGCCACAGCCCCCGGGACTGCTTTGCTCTCTGTCACGGAGAGCGCGCGCACTCTAACCTGGGCCTACCCGAGCGAGCTCTGACGGGATCGCCAGTGCCCCACTTAGCTCTTCTGACCTTTCCCCTTAGGCACATCAAGCCCTTGGTTTCGTCTTCCTTTGAGAAGTAACCAAATGTTGGGAGGTTTCTGATTCTTCGCTCAGGCGTCCCAGTCTGTAGTCACAACTGCTCTAGTACTAATGCACAAGTCTAGAGTCCCTTCCAGAGCTACAGGACTTACGACACTCGGGGTGCCGATTAGCCTACGATCCTACATTTATTTAGCAGTTTGGGAGATGCCGACAGTTCTTTCTCTGATGGTTGGGATGCCAGCTCTCGGCATCCGTAACTGAGCTCTTTCTCACGCTGCGTCGGTGAGCAGCGGAAGGAGATGGGACACACTAGGAGAACAAACGAGCATGTTCCCGGAAAGCCCTTCCATCCTCTCCTCAGGAGCCCGGAGTTCTGTGATCACAGAGGAGCCCGGGCTTCGCAGGGGCCCCTCCGCTGCTCGCCGTGGCCGTCAGCTGCCCTGATGCACAGACAGTCTCTCCGTCAGCTTTGTTTTCCATCAGAGACTACTCAGAGGGAAACGGCTTTCAGGACGCATCCCTCGAGGTTCTAGTCTGTCTGGACCCGAGCCTCGGCACCCCAGTCCCTGACCCAGTGACCTTCCTTTGTCTAATAGTCGGAGACCAGTTAACAACCACAAGAGAAAAACAAACTAGAGAAACAATGAGCTCAAATTCCAGCGCCACGTTACAAATATTCCGTATGTGAAAGCCCCAGAGCATGCATCTCACCCGTGCTTTTAAAGACGATATTCTTCCTTTGGAAATACTGCCGCCATCCCCAACAGCTCTGGAAGGGAAGGAAAGTGAGACAGTGCTGAAGGTGTGCCAGGGCTGCGAGGGTCACTCATTACACGGAAGGCAGCACTCTCCTTCCGTGTGGATCCAGGGCTCGAACTCACGGCTTCGGCTCAGCAGCAAGCACTGTGACCGGCTGAGCCATCTCACGAGTCTCAGTATCTCTGTTTGAGGGATTTCTCTGAACCTAGAACATCTGAGTTGCAGATTTGTGAGGTAAATGTGTATCTTTCCTGTTTAAGTGCCTACTAGGTAGGTTTTCTGCCGCAGCCGAACATGTCAACTGATATAAGCCTCACGCCCACTCAGGCTGCTTCTAGAATTTCAGTGAAAGTACTGAAACCCGTGCATTTATACAGTGTACCAGCCAATATAGATTACAAGACAGAAACTAGAGAAGAGAAGCCGGCTAGACACAGGCAGTACAGACCAGCGACGAGCGCCCTGTAAACCCCAGGACCACGCCCATTAGCTCTTATTCTGCCACACAGAACTGTATTTAAGCACAGCCATTCCCACTCATTTATGTGCCCACTGTTCAGGAAGGCAGACAAGTAGGTGCAACAAGACCACCTTGGGGTCTGCGTTGTCATGGAAACAGCTCGCCAATGCAGACCTACTTTTGGTAGCTCTTTATCCTATGTTATTCAAAAGGATTAATTTGGAGAGCAGGTGTACACGAAGCTGTTTAATAGCATCTTTCAAAAGGAGGCGTTGGCACTAAACTCATGGAGCAGAGGCTGGCACTGGCAGCACAGAAGGAAGAGTGTTCTGGCCTCTCCAAACCGAGACAGAAGAAGACCCAATGTTTCCATGTGTAAGTATAGAACTACAAGGCGGATGGAGATTGGAACTTCTTAAGGAAGAAAACCCAGTCTTAAGACCAACTGTCAATATGTAATACATTTTCTTCATTAACTCACAGAGAGTTTGGTTTCATTCTGTCATTTCTCAATGCGTTGCTGTTGTTTCTCTCCCGGCTTCTCACCAGGCCCTCTTGTGCTCTCCCACCACCAGAGCTTCCTGTTTTCATGTCACATGGGACCGCTGCCCCCACCTCAGCCTGTCTCTTAAGTTCCCTCCTCACGGTCTCCTATACATTCACCTCTGTAATAATCAAAGCGGTGGCTATGGAGGGAGGGAGACTGGGGGTGGAACCAGGACCGGAAGCACAGAAGGAATACTGCAAAGGCAGGTCTGGGTGCAAGCATGGAAGGGAGATGATGTTCTCGGTCTCAAATAACGAGAATAACGAGAGTGACCTAAAGGACAGCTCTCTCCCTATAATGACTACTCCGCCCACCACTGTGGAAATTCACTTTAATCCTTAATCTCACACCATGTCTCTAAGCCACCTTCTGAATAGCATGTAGTTTTGGTAATGTTCTTCCAAACAAACAAACAAACAAACAAACAAAAAAACAAACAAACAAACAAAAGAGCATGCTTAGACTATCTGGCCTGAGTTTATACCGTCCATCACCAACAGTGACTCTCCCCGTTTTAACCTCCCAGTTCTTTGAATCTGACTAATCTGACTGTACTGGGGGCTCTGGGATTCATCAACAAAGTCTGGCTTCCTGAGAAGAAAAATGGCTCCCACACCCAGCCAACAAACTGGGTTTCTACCAAGCTGGAAAAGCCTGATATTTAATTGTAATTGTCAGGACAAGTCCACTACAGCTGGTTAATAAAGAACTTTGAAAATGGATAAACGTAATGATTTAACACTAAAAGACCACAGGCATTTCTCAAATGTCAAAAGAATTCTAACATCGGTATCTTATACTAAACAAAAAGTAATTCATGTTGTGAGCAGTTTCCACCTCTTTCTTTTTTGGCATATTCTGAGGGTAACTAATCCACAAAATAATCTTTCAAAAACTGGCTAGACTCCTAACATGGTAGGTACCCCTCAGTGAAAATGTCAGGTTTTCCAAGTTACTGGGAGTCCCTTTAACAGTTCTTTTTGGCTTACTGAAGTCTGTCAAGGAAGCCTGCTGTTCTGCAGAATGGTATGAAAATGTGAGGGAAGAATACGCTTTCAATCAGAACAGCAGACAAAGCAGACACTGACAAAATGTGACATAAGAACATGCTTTCAGGCCGGGCAGTGGTGGCGCACGCCTGTAATTCCAGCACTTGGGAGGCAGAGACAGGCGGATTCCTGAGTTCAAGACCAGCCTGGTCTACGAGTTCCAGGACAGTCAAGGCTACACAGGGAAACCCTGTCTCAAAAAAAAAAAAAAAAAAAAAAAAAAAAAAAAAAAAAAAAGAATACGCTTTCAATCAGAACAGCAGACAAAGCAGACACTGACATAGCCGGGAACCGTTTCCTTATCGTTTAAGGAATCCATCCATTCAGCTGACAGGGAAAGGAGGAGTCCTAATAACTGACCTAAGGACAGACAGACCCGAGACAGACTCACCCACTCACCTGGTATCCACATTCCTGAAGAAGCTGCTTATTGCATCGTCATAAATTCCTTTCTAGGAACAAAGCAAACTATAGCATTTAAGTTTATTTTCTCTAAAGCCCTTTTAGCTGCCGCAATTCTACAACCCCGAAAGGGACTCTAAGAAAAAGAAACTTAGGTCGACTCTTCCAATGACATCTAAGGGTAAAAACACCAAGAGAAGCCCTGACTAAGTTTGACAGCGATGAAGAAAGCATGCCCTGTATGGCAGACAGCTGGTACACCAAGGGGGCATTTCTTGGCATTCTGGATTGCTTGATGTCTACCTTTACAGTGCTTTCACCTATAGCGTCTATTGTCTTTCAAGACAACAGAGGGTGAAGGAAGAGGAAGAAGAGGAAGAGGGAGGGGATGGAAGGGAGAAAAAAGAGAAGGAGGAGGAGGAGGAGGAGAAGACTGTTAAAGATTAGCGAAACTTAAGACTCTTTGGCGAGTGTCTTCTGTCTGTGATTTACAGCTACACGGGTTTAAAAAAAGAAACTAGCCACGATCCGTATGAGAAGATCCTATGCAACTTATGGTACAGATTAAAAAGCTCAAGTGGGCTCTGGGCATGACGGTGGTAGTCCCGGGGGAAGCAGAGACAGATGGATCGCTGCAAAGTCGAGAGCTAACATGATCAGCAAACCCTGATCATTCCAGGTCAGCCAGGGCCCCGTAGCAGGATCCGAAGCACCCCTCCCCAAACCTCAAGGCAGGCCCGGGGGGGACAGGCAGGTGGGGGCGGGTACCTGGTTGACCGCGGCGTGCTCCCTCAGCGCCAGGTCCCAGAAGCAGCAGCCGATCTGGTTCCCGCACTGTCCGACTGCAGCCAGCAGCGAGGAAGAGAGAGAGCAGTGCATCAGGGCGGCAACCAGGCGACTGGGCTCCGCAGCCACCCGGTCCCCGCGGACGGGGTTGGCTCACCTTGTACGACCACCGACTGGGTCATTCCGCCGCGAGCACCAGCAGGAGCATTCCCGCCCGAACTCCCGCCTTCGCTTTCGAGCCCAGCGACGCGCTACGCGGGGCGGCCTTAAGTCACGTCGCCGCCGCGAGCAGCCGACGTCGTGACGCCCTTGTGGCTTTACGGCCAGCATTTCTGCGCAAGCGCATTTGCGGCTAGCCGTTACCATAGCGACTGGGCCTCCGGCAGGTAAATCCTAGCTGCCCTGTCAACATCCTTGAGCATCTGCAGCTCCGGAGGCCCTGGTAACTGACGGGTAACTAGGTTTCGGAGTGGCATTTAGCATTCGGGACTTTAACCTTGATCACGGGCTTGGAGAAGCTCACAGTCTAAACAGCCAGGACAGTGGGTCCGATTCCTCGCGAGGTTGCCCGCTAGTGTCGTTATCTAACAGAAAAAACGAATGTCGAGGAACGCAGAGAAACCCCAGGCAATTAGGCTCATCTGGAAGCAACGGTACACTCGGACCAAACACCACAGCTAAGTTCAGAGACCAAAGCGATATCCTCCTCAAACTTCAGGTTTCTGGATCATTTAAAGCGTCCACACAGATCCAACTTCCAACAGCCCAGCAATGCCACTGAAGATACACACGATGCACTCAAAAGACATGACCTAAGATATTATGTGGCGCTGACAAGGGGAGCCGTAATATTCAGTGGAGAAGGGTCTAGGAAAAGGAGAGATGGGTTAAAAGTTAAGGCATTTGACTTGATGGATGTACAGTGTAGAAGAGATTTAAAAAAAAAAAAGGCAGGGGCAGGGCACAAAGTTTGAAAAAAAAGGTTATTTCTCAGAAATTGAATTTTTACTGAACAAAGTAAACGAGGTTTTAATTAAGAATTGAATTAAGAATTTAGGCTGGAGAGATGGCCCAGTCAGCCTCTGAAGCATGGGGACGTAAATGCAGACCCTAGCGCTTAACCAAAATCTGGAAACCTGTAACCCTAGGCTTGGAAGGCTGGAGAAGGGGGGATTCCCCAGCCCAGCTGAATCTGTGAGTGCCAGGTTCAGGTTCGGTAGGAGACAATGTCTGAAAACGTAAGATGAAGACTGATTTCACTTCCTGTCTCGCATCTTGCTTCCATACATGGGCAGACGTGCAAATCCCGTCTAGAACTCTAATGCTTTAATGAAGTTAATATTTCCCACAGAAATTCTGAGAAACTGAAAAACCTTTACTGTTCATTTGGCTATTAGTTTGTCGAGATGTGTGACGTGATACATAGCATTATAAGAGCCACAATAATTGGCCGATTGGTTAGAACACCTTATTCAGCCACCAGGATACAACTTAAGTTTGTTATGACACAGTTTTGAGAGATGTGAAGTTTGACATTGTAGTGGGGGTGTTTATACGGCTGAGGCCTTTTCATTTATCCGCCTGGGTGTTTTTACATCTCTGTTCTTACATCTCTTGTAACCAAGGGGCAGATTCTAGCCCGGAGAAGTTAGAAATTGCTGGATTTACTCTTCCCTGCTTCTTGGTAAGCAGACAGTCTGTGACAGAGGTAGCCAGACACTTTGGGTCTTAATATTGAAGCCCCCACATCTGGGGCTTCCAAAGCTTGCCACATGTAGATGCGTACATAGGCTGTGATATGATCCTGGTACCAACGCGCTCGGTGTTCTGGCCTTTGCAGAGCTCTGCCCAAGCTGTCGTTCCTGCCCTTCTCCAGAAGCCACGCAACAGCCAGGAGTTGTAAGAAAATCCTTATGAGTTTCACCGATAACTTCAGTCTGGAGTGAATCAGATGTGTCTGCTTCATAGCCAGGTGAGGTAGCAGCACCTTCTGTGCCAGGCACACCAGGGCCGCAGTGTAGGCACACTGTTAGCCAAGATGGTGGAACCAGCTTATTGGCAGCATACCTACCGTCTTATAAGCAAGATTTTTTTTTGTTGTTGTTAAAAAATTTGGGGTGCAATTGTATTAGAGTGATAACAGGTTAATACAGGAAATAAACTCAACAAGTTTTGATTGCTAAGTAGAAGGGAAAGAAAAAAGTCAGTGAGGGTCATGGAGACTGCTCCTATGAGAGGAAGGAAAAGAGGAAAGGAAGGAAGGAAGATGACTTTTAAGATGTAAGATAAGATGTACCTAAGGACGAGAAAAGAGAACTTACATAAGCATTTTTCACTGCAGGGCTAAGCAGTGTTACTAAGAACACAGTAACAACATATTGGAAACATATAGGCTGAGTTTTGCCGGTCTACTACTATGTGCCCAGGACTTGGCACCTTGTCTACTATGCGGTAGATAGTAAGTGTTGGGTGCAAAATGAAATAAAACTGAGATGAAAGAAGTAAGGAAACAAAGATCAAAACACCGCAAAGGATTAAAGGACAAGTTTTAAAATCATGGAAAAAGCAGACTAGAGGAACGAAACCAAATTACTGACCTAGAGGACGCTGAGGGAAAGGCAAAGTTATCGAAACTGTTAAACATAATATTCATGGTAGAGGTGAGATGTTCAGCATAAAATTAAGAAATATCCCTGAAGTAGAGAACACAGGATAAACAGGGACAAATGTACTCAATGATATAAACAAATGAAATAAGAAAATGAAAAAATTGTATGGGTTAAAAGGATATTCCACAGGAATGTTTCTATAGAATAATGTTTCTATAGAATAATCAACATCAATAACCGTATCTTGGTTAAGTTATTCAGTTTTTAGAATAAAGAATTCTTTAGGTTTCTGGATAAGAAACAAGGAGTGGGGTAGAGAGAAACCGATTAGGTTCCTTTATACTGGTCTATAATAGGGCACATCTTTATATGCGATTGTAATGTTTCAGTGGTTGTTGGTAATTCTATCCTAATCCCAAGAAAAAGTTCTGTTAATAGGGCTAGAGAGAGGGCTCAGCTGTTAAGAGCATTAGCTGCTCATCCAGAGGTCCCCAGTTCAGTTCCCAGCACCTACATGGTGGCTCACAGCCATCTGTAATGAGATCTGATGTCCCCCTCTCTGATGCGCTCTTCTGTTATGCAGGCACACATGCAAATAGAGTGCTCATACACATACGTGAATAAATATTTAAAAATTCATTAATAATTAAAAAGTGAAATTAAAGTTAGCAACTAGAACATCAGTTGTAGAAGTCAAACGTTCTGGCATGGTGCAATTCAAAAATGTACTTATTTGATACATGCTGAGGGATGGCAATAGGAAATATTCAAAATCATTGTTTGGTATAATTACAACGTAATGTTTCTATAAGAAGCAGGAAATTTGGCACATACAAGACACTGCAGTTAATGACCTACACTCAAATCTGAGCTGAGATGTTTCTGGCATTGTGTCTTGATAGTATGCAAAGTGTGCGTGTGTGCGTATGTATGTGCTTGTGAGCATGTGCGCGTGTGCGTGTGCGTGTGCGTGTGCGTGTGCGTGTGCGTGTGCGTGTGTGTGTGTGTGTTATGCGCTCAGAACCAAGGCTGCAATGAAATCACATAGTACAAGGTATACAAGCACTGCCAGATACCTGTCACATTTATTATGTGTTTGATTGCTGTGCGTTTAGAAGTCTTTGATGGTTGTTGAATGTGTCACTTGGTTATGTGACTCCACAGTTTAGGAAGTCACACTCTTAACGTATTCAGTACTGAGCATCACTGAGAAACCCTACAAAGGTGGAAGTATGTTCAGAGAAAAATCATAAGTCTATGGCTTTCCAAGTTGTCACACACATTTGATTTTGTGGTCACATATCCACATTTATTCTCATGGCACACTCATTTCTGAACCCATCTCTTGGGTAACTTGACAGCCAGCAGCAGATACCATGTTAATACAATTGCCTTACAACCTTTTTTCATAGCACTTAAGTCTGTTAGCTAGATGATCTGAAGAACAGGTTATTACAGTTTTCTTTAAATTGTTTTTCAGGCCAGCATGGTGACAATTCCCTATAGTTTGGCATTTGGGAGGTAGATGGGTAGAATCTCTGTGGGTTTGAGTCCTGCCTGGTCTACTGAGTGAATCCTAGGCCAGCCAAGGCTGCATAGTGAGACCCTGCTTCAAAGAGGAAGACATAGATCATTGTTCTTTAAGCTTTGGGTAAGACTCCTTGTCAACTGCTGTCCGATTAATGCACAGTGGGTTTATTAGCATCTATGTTTGGAGCCAAGTCTATACAAATCAGGATTAACTTTGTAATGCTGTAGGAACAATCAGCCTTCCAATGTCAGTGGTACCTAAGAACACATGATTATCTTCTGCATTGGATACATGTCACTGTCTAGTGAGTAAGCTTTGTTATCCTCTGTCTGACACCTGGGCTGATGGGCTGTCATTATTTGGTTCATTGCTGGTTATCTTAAATCAACAAACAATAGTTGTACACTATAAAATTTACATATATTACCTCATATACTTTTTGTAGTGAGAACACTTAAAATCATCAACTTGAAACTTATTATACTAATCTCCATGGTATTCAGCGGATTCCTAAAATTTCTTTTTCTACCTTCTGAAACTTTATACCCCTCTGGCGATCACCATTTTACTCTCTTCCCTTACATGGTTAATCTTTTAGTTCTCAACACGCAAGTGAGGCTTGCAGTGTGTCCTTTGCTGTGCCTGACTTACTTCACTTAACATAGTGTCTTTGAGAGTCTCATTCCCATTGTTGCACATGACAGGAGTTTCCCCTTTCCCTTCTCTCCTTGCAGTCCTGGAGTTGGGCCCAGGGCCTTGTGGGTGGTCAGGCAAGTGCTCTACCACCAAGCAGCACCACCAATTAGGATTTCTTTTTCTTCTTTTTTCAAATACCGAATAGCAATTAATTCACAGGGTTGGGTCCAATTTACATCCACCACATCATGAGCAAAGACTCCTTCTAATCTATAGATTATTGAATTAAGTAACAAAGACATTAATACTAAATGGAAGGTTCTGGCGATGTAGCCTAAGAAAGCATAAAACCAGTCTTCCAAAAAGCCAAGCTGTTTTTCTATGTTCCAAACCAAAACTCATAAGGTCTCTGAAGACTTAAAAATGAAATTATCCCACAATGTAAAATTTTCATTGTCTGGCAATAAGATAAACACTCCCCGGTACGCAGAGATGTCCATAGCCAGGAGAAAACTCAGTTAAAAAAGATCAAGAAAGGGCACACAGGAAAGACTAAGTACACAAGCACAGTAGGCCCCTTCATTCTAATACACCACATGTTCATGGAGGAAGGGCGGGGAAATTAGGGGAGCGCTGATAAGAAAACCCATGCTGGACTTCAAGAGGTAAAAAGAACAGCATCTAAGGAATAATGAAAAAAATAAGAATGATCATGAATTGCAAACCCAAAGAGTAAAGGCAGCAATGGAAACTAAAATACAGTGGAGAATGAAAGAAGCCCCCCCCCTTTTTTTTGGTTTTTCGATACAGGGTTTCCTCTATATAGCCCTGGCTGTCCTGGAACTCACTCTGAAGATCAGGCTGACCTCGAACTCAGAAATCCACCTGCCTCTGCCTCCCAAGTGCTGGGATTGAAGGCATGTGCCACCACTGCGAAGGCAGACCTTTAAAAAGGGAGACTATGGTCGTGGGACACATTTAGACAACTTAAGATACAGGGAATCAGGGACAGCAAGAAGCATTTGGAGAAATAATGGCTGAAACCGTTCCAACTGCGATTAACACTATGGACCCACAGTTCAGAAGGGTCAATTTATTTTACATGTAAGAAGCAAGATGAACATGACACCGTACAATCAAATTGCTTATCGGTATCAGTGATAAAGATAAACTAGCAGAGAGAAAAGACCCACTATATAGAGAAGTAAAAGGAATACTATCTGAGCTCCCATCCTCCTTGCCCTCCACTTCCTCTTCTTTATTTAGAGATGGTCTGATCTGTCTGCCTCTGTCTCCCAAGTGCTGGCACTAAAGACATGTGTTAGCACCCCTGGCCACATCGGACTTCTTATTGGAAGAAATGCAAGGAAATAGTGGAGCAAAATCTGGAAAGCACTGACCACAATCAAAAGAAAACAAAACTGTCAACTTTTGGCTTTGTAGACAATGGAAATGCCCCCATTCCCCTGCTTCTATAAGGGTGCTCCCCCCGCACACCCACTCCCAATTCCCCGCCCTGGCATTCCCCTGCCCTGGGCATTGGTTTGCTCGGTCTGTTTAATATTTACCATGGATGTGGCTCATGGTAGACTCTCAGGAACACATGGATGAGTGAATGAAGTTTAACAATAGTCACGTTTCCCTCCTTTGTAGTTATGAACATGGTAGTTATTGAGAGAACAAACACATTTAGAGATTTGGCCATCCTTTTATTCCTTATTTATACGTATGTATCTGTTGTTTTGTGGAAAGCGCTGTTGATCAAGCCCATGTAGTCTTGTGATATATTACACTGTTACCAACTTTCACTGATAAGTCTATTGTTTGATTTCATTATACCAGCTGCACAGAAAACCTGACACAATCTGTGCCAAATAAACGATCTAAAATAATACTAGAGGGCTTAAAGAATAGTAGTCTAGAAGATACTTCACTTTGTGGTTTTAAAGTCTTTTTACAGACTAACTTTTGGTGATATGTTTAGAATTCTAGTGCTAACATCCTGTCAAAATTCATGTCTAATTTTGATGCCAAACCCATCATCTTTCCATTATTACCTTGTCTCAAACACACCAACTTAAACTTTTTTTTTGCCATCTTAAGGAACTGTTTAGATGTTAGTAATGCGCTAGCTAACAATGGGCAGCACTTATGTCAGGTGTCTGATTGTGATACAGTCAAGTGAACTGAGTTTTCGCTAAGATGAAATTGTGATCAGTGTATTCACAGAAAACCCTTGTAAGACAAAGAAGATAGAGGTAAGATTTTTATCCAACATAAACTTCATTACGAGAGTAGGTGCCAGGTTTTTTGTAGTGCAAGTTCTGAAGCACAACAGTAGGAGCGGAATATAATGTGTGGTTGCAAAGACTTTCATAGAGTTAAGAATTCTCACTAGCATTCAGCACTTAGTCATTAGTTGTGAAGACTGGGCAGGTTGTTAGTTGAATTTATTGGAGTCTGGAGTATGGGTTAAAGTAAAAGCCCTGTTACACTGAGTGAAGCAAGCAGAGGCTGTAGAAGCCCAGAACTGGTGTGAGAGAGTCCTAAGGATAGGATCAGCAGGAGAGGTGCTCTAGGACAAGGAAGAGAACAGCAGGAGTGGACAAGATGTAGTCCGCCTCTCACCTCTCTCATTCCCTCCATTTGGGGACATCCTGGCTGTCTGGATGAAGCCGGAAAAAGAGGTGATGCAGGCATTACAAGAACTATCCTGGGGGCTGGAGGGAGAGACGGCTCAGCAGTTCAGAGCACTGACTGCTTCTCTTCCCAACACCCACATGGTGGCTCACAACCATCTGTGATGGGATCTGATGCCCTCTTCTGGTGTGTCGGAAGACAGGAATGGTGTACTCACATACATAAAAATAAATAAATTAATTTTAAAAATTACATTTAAAAAAAAAGAAAGGAAGGAAGAAAAAGGAAGGAAGGAAAGGAAGGAAGGAAGGAAGGAAAAAAAGAAAGATCGATCCTAGGTCATGGAAGAATTCCAAGAAAGATGAGATCTGTGTGTGAAAATCTCTTCTTAGCCTTTTAGCTAAGATCATATTCAGAGACACAGAGAACTTTAGTCTGAGTGTCTAGACTCTGAGTGGGAGAATGGTGTGGTCAGATAGGTGTACCTGCTGTTGATCAGAGCAAGTCTGGGAGGTGGAGATGAAGAGGAAAGAAACCCTGTATGACGTAGGAAGAATCAGGAGCACAGCTTTATGTAAACTGATTAGTTCTTGGTCTTCATAGATGAAAATATGTAATGTTGGAAATAAGGCTCTGACAAGAAGAAAGCTCTAAGACAGTGTAATTGAACATTCCTCCTGTTGCCAGAGATCTGAACAGAGCTGCTTGACTTGTTAGCAGGCAGGAAGCCATGTGAAGGACTCTTCTGATGTCATAATTCTGGGTGTCACTGGAACACTTGATCACCATTCCTTCGGCAAGTCTAGCCTTCTATGGAAAGTCAGTAGAAGCAATTGATTTATTCACCTCTACAGGAATCAGACTTGGCCTATTTTGGTAAGTTCATGTCTCCCTGAGCCAGGTAGCTAAGGCTTAATTCTCCACTGACAGTTACATGAGGCCACAGGCGACAATGTTTACACAAGACCTTCAGTGAATAACTCCCCTTTCTTGATAATGGCCATACGCTACTAATGAAATTCTTGGAACTTAAAAAAAAATGGTTTATTATTACGTCCAATAGTATTTACTTATTATGAATAGAATACCAGGCGTAAGAAATGCTTTAAAGACTTTTTATCTTTCCTATCCCTTGTGTATTAATAAAGACATGTAAATTTATTCAAGATAGTTATTAAATGCCCACTGTGTACCTAAACTTGTCTAGCTATAAAGAATTAAATGGTGACAAGGATGGACAAGGAATGGTTAGGATAGTTAAAACATTTACTAAAATAAATTAGCACAGCGCTTGTCAACAGGGAGAAAGTTTGCTTTTCTCTCCTACAGGGGGCGGGGCGGGGGATACGTGATAATATCTGGGGACATTTCAAAAAAGAAAAACTATCCAAACCCTGGGAGAAGGTTGTTCTTGACATCTAGTGGGTGAATAGTGAACATTTTACAATGCCTATGACAGTCTTCCTCTCTCCAGCTTAGAAGCGCGTGGCCTCAAATGTCCTTAGCACCCTGGTTAGAGATCCTGAATTAGAATGATAACTGTTACGAAACAGAAGAGAGAGTGCCATGAAGACTTAGACAATATGGGTTATGGGAGAGTTCTTTCTCTAAGAAAGGGAAATGTAAATTTCTGGGTGCTGTGGGCTGGGGAGAGTTGCAGGCACGGGAAACAGTAGGCAGTAATGAGCTTACCTGTGTACATACATTGCAATACTTAATCTCTCTCATTCACATGTGTTCACCAATGCTCAGCATCTGTTAGTTACTACTAGTTATCTCTAACTGAGTGCTATAGTTCACATGATTATCTGAAAGCAGATATTAACCTACCCTTTAGGAATATAGACAAATTTCCAGGCAGTGGTGTTGCACGACTTTAATCCAAGCACTCAGGTGGCAAAGGCAGGAGGCAGGTGGGACAGCCAGAGCTACACTACACAGAGAAACCCTGTTAGAGAGAGAGAGAGAGAGAGAGAGAGAGAGAGAGAGAGAGAGAAGGGGAAAGGGAGGGGAGGGGGAGAGAGAAGTAAGTTAAATGTTTGCTCTTTTTTTTAATTTGTTCTTTTTTTTTTTTTTTGATTTGGTTTTTTTCAAGACAGGGTTTCTCTGTATAGCCCTGGCTGTCCTGGAACTCACTCTGTAGACCAGGCTGGCCTTGAACTCAGAAATCTGCCTGCCTCTGCCTCCCAGAGTGCTGGGATTACAGGCGTGTGCCATCACTGCCCTGCAAATGTTTACTCATAAAAAGCCACTTTCTTAACTAATACACTCTTGACATAGGGGTTGGGTAGACTAAATGGTTCTGGGATCACAAAGTTTATTCTACTCCAAGAGAGCCTTTAGTGGAGAGGCATAGCATGGTAGGGAATGAGACTCAAACTTGCTGATTTCAATAATTATGAGAAGAAAATTGACCTTTTCTTCCCCCATAGTATAGATATCACTGTTAACCACAGGCTAACCACAGCATAGTCACAGTTTACTTACACTTCTTGTGGGCCATTTTGAATTTGTTGTAATATTCTAAATTGTTAGTTATATAATTAACTTTTATAGATTCTTTCAGATGTCACCTTCTGAACGTTTTTTGTACACTTGTAAGAAAATTGAAGCATTAAAAATGTCAACTTGCTGGGCAGTAGTGGTACATGCCTTTAATCCCAGCACTTGGGAGGCAGAGGCAGGTGGATTTCTGAGTTCGAGGCCAGCCTGGTCTACAGAGTGAGTTCCAGGACAGCCAGCGCTACACAAAGAAACCCTGTCTCAAAAAAAAAAAAAAAAAAAAAAAAAGTCAACTTATCTTTGAAGATAAGCACCATTGTTGTTTCAACTTTGTATTCTAGGATTTCAGTGAATTATGCCTTTTCGGTTTGGAACCCAGCCAAGGAGGTTTCCAGTGGAAGGAGGAGACTCTTCAATTGAGCTAGAATCAGGCCTGAGCTCCAGTGCTTCCTGTAACGGGAAAGAGACGTCACCCAATAGGTGGGTATCTTGCCAACTGAGGATATGGGTATTGGCTATCTATCATCAGTATGAGCACTGACACTATCATTAGTATGAGCGCTGACGCTTAATACTAGTAGAAACAAACCAGGGAAGCCAAGCACGGCTATTATTATTAGTCTAACAAGAGCCCAGATTTTGTCTACATTTTGTAACTTTGTATGTCTAGACTGAGCCTTCCTCTGCCCCATACACTTTTATCTAGATTGTGTCTATATTCTCAAGGTCAACATCAAACCACCCATATACTTATGTGTAGGGCATTGTTCTAGGTACAAGGGCATAAATGCAAAGATAGACGGAGGCCTCTCCTTGGTGTCACTTGGCTTGCGTCGGGCAACAGTAGAGCATGGAAACCACTTTTAGAGGATTGAAGCAGACCGTGACAAACAGGGTTTGCCTCCCTGTCCTGCTGTTTGCCATATCAAAAGAGTAAACAAGACACTCCCACTTCTTAGTGTATTAGAAATTTCCGGTCACAGAGTTAAGCTTAGGAAGGTAGATACTTAAAAGTTAGACTTACTTGTGGGTGGAAAAGGCTAAAATATCCAGGGTTGGTTATTTGGTGGGAGTGTTAGAAAAGGCACCCAGGCTCTAGATGCATCTAAGGATATTTTAACTCTGAGGTTCTACCAACATTTGAGCATTAGTCTGCTAGCCTTCACGCCACAAATGTTTTGAAATTACTCAGCCAAAGTGATTAAAGGTTCATTTCTGAATTTACATACTATTACCACTTATTTATATTTATGTATTTTAGCCATTTAATAATTACTTCAAACTCTTGAAAATGAACATCTGGAACATAATTTTGTTTTAATGAATTTCCCATAATAAAATATATGGGAATAGGTACATGTTCATTGTTATGTATGGGTAGATTCTCATCAGAACCTCTGATTATACATTTTTGTGACGTTGAAAGGCTTCAGAGAGATTTTTAAACAGTTGAAAAGATGTTGAAAATTTTCTTTGCTTTGAAAATAATTTCCCGTTCTGTATCTTAACTCCCTATCATCTGCCCTTTCACCCAGGCAACTCCGAAGATGCCCTGGAAGTCATTGCCTGACAATAACTGATGTTCCCATCACCGTCTATGCAACAATGAGAAAGCCACCTGCGCAGAGCAGCAAGGAAATGCATCCCAAATAGCATCATTAAGTCTTCTGTCGAGGGTTGACTAGGTCAAGGGTAATGGGCCAGTATCATCTCGTGGTCTGCCTGGTAAACAAATAAAGGTGGTGGCACTCATTGGGTGATGAAATAGTTGACTCTTCCGTTTTAATAACAAACGTGTGGTCAGCCGAGCACTCGCCATGCTAAGCCATTGGTTGCATCTGACTAGACAGACTACTTCGCACGTGTACCCTAGAGGTCACCTTGCTCACGGGCAGATTACTAATTTCAAAAATTCAAGATGAAACCTGACCCACGATGGCCATAATGGCAGATTTTCAGAGCTTATACAAAGCTGGTAGGCATTTGAATTTTCGTTAGCTGAGGAGAAAAGACCATGCAGAAAAGTGGGCACCAGGCCCGCCTCTATGGGTCTAAACTCTCTCCCTGGAGAGGGCCTAATGTATATCACCTTTGACTGGACGTGAGGGAGTCAAGGCGATCCCGAAGTACCACCGTTGCCTACCAAAGGAGCAGCACTCCTTAGCGAAAGAACACTCTTATCTAGGCCAAATTTCTAAGTGGCAGGGGCGTGTCATAAAAGACCCTAGAGAGCTCCTCCAAGGGGTGGGGGTGGGGTGATTGGTGTCTCTCCCTCCTTGTTTTCCTCCCTCATCCTTTCTTTTTCTAGGTGTTCTACCCAGGGGCTCCCACATTATGGGAGAGCTCTCTGCCACTGAGTTACATTCTAAGCTAAAAAGACTGAAATATCACTCTGAAAGCAAGACAAAAGGTAAAAAGAAATGCATACAATAGATTTAAATCCTATCTCTTACATAGTTGTATCAATTACAAAAGGTCTAAACTTCAATTGCAAGACAAAGACTATCATATTGGTCTGAAAAAAGAATGTAAGCAGAAACTGTCACTTTAAATCTGAGACCCACAAATTAAAAGTCTACAAGGACTGGGCTCAGTGGTTGAGAATACTTCCAGAGGGCTCTGTTCAATTCCCAGCACTCATGACACAGCCTCTCATACCCACTGGGGATTCCTGTCCTTGGCGATCTGATATCCTCTTCTGGCATCTGTGGGCCCTGAACCCATGTCCTGCACACACACACACACACACACACACACACGCAGATGAAAGACCCACCGGCATAAATACTTTTTACAAAGTAGAAAAGGATGCATATAATACCTGCAAACAAACATTAATCAAAAGAAGGGTGGAGTAATGAGATTAAGAATTCTATAAAGCTTCAAAGTGCACCAAGCCACAGGAACTGATGCGATTCGAAGGAGTCATTCCACATTTACACTACAGATTTCCAGTGGCGGAATAAAACATCACCACGGAGGACAGAGAAAACATGATTCATTTGTACAGAATGCCACCCCACAAAGCCAGAACAGTGGGTGTTCTTTCTAAATGCTCATGAAAACGCACTGTGCAGACCTCGTGGTGGGCCATCAAAGCTCAGAAAGTCGAAAAGCATTGAGTCTGCAGTGTATTCAAAATATATCCAGCCAATGAATAAGTCAGAAATAACAAAGAAATTTCCAAACACCAGACTATAAAGTGACACACGCAGTGAGAAGCCAGCTTGAGCTAAGCGAAAGCTCTTATCAAAATGCGTGAGCTTTAGCTTAGTGGAGCTTAGAATGGGAACCTTCTTCCATTAGGAGAATGGGGCGAGGCAGCGCGCGCTTACAATGCCAGCGGGCCGGGAGGAGGACTGGCACAACCGCAGGACACACTGTGGGCTGCAGGTAAGATTCTCAAAACAACAAACCGACCACAACAACGACGACAGCAGCAACGACAAAATCCCCAAAGCAAAATGAGGTGAATGTAATCACACCCCACTCTCAAAAGTAAGCAGAGAAAGCTGGCAAGACGGCTCAGCAGACGAAGATGCTGACGTCGCTGCTGGCTCGAGCTTGATCCCCAGGAGCCAGATGGTAGACGGAGAGAAACTCCCACAAGTCATCCTCCGGCCTCCGCACTTCCATCTAAGCACTTGTGCCCACACACATACATGTACCCAAATAAATATAAAATAAGCAGAGAAATAGAGGAAAAAAGTGGAACACCCCCCCTTTTTTTAACATGATCAATAAAATTGACAATCTTCTCAGAATTATCCCGTAGAACAGAAACCACAATAACTGATGTCAGGATTCACAGTGGAACATCCCTGCCAATCTTAAGACAAGGATAAATGTCTTCCCATTTCCTTACATTGTTGGGTATGTGCTCAGAGTGTGCCATATTTCCATAACTTGCCTCCATATTTCCGTAACGACATTTGCTCATGATCATTTTAAAAGAGATTCTGTTGAGGCTGTGGTTGTGGGTCGAGGCTGTGGTTGTGGGTTGAGGCTGTGGTTGTGGGTTGAGGCTGTGGGTGTGGGTTGAGGCTGTGGGTGTGGCTTGGGGCTGTGGGTGTGGCTTGAGGCTGGGTGTGGCTCGAGGCTGTGTGTGTGGCTTGAAGCTGTGTGTGTGGCTTGATGTGGCTATGGCTTGAGGCTCTGAGTGTGTGTATGTGTGTGTGTGTGTGTGTGTGTGTGTGTGTGTGTAGCTCGAGGCTGTGGGTGTGGCTTGAGGCTGTGTGTGTGTGTGTGTGTCTCAAGGCTGTGGGTGTGGCTTGAGGCTGTGTGTGTGTGTGTGTGTGTGTGTGTGTGTGTGTGTGTGTGTGTCTCAAGGCTGTGGGTGTGGCTTGAGGCTGTGTGTGTCTCGAGGCTGTGTGTGTGTGTCTCGAGGCTGTGTGTGACTCGAGGCTGTGGGTGTGGCTTGAGGCTGTAGGTGTGGCTTGAGGCAGTGGGTGTGGCTTGAGGATGTGGCTATGGCTCGAGGCTGTGTGTGTGTGTGTGTGTGTGTGTGTGTGTGTGTGTAGCTTGAGGCTGTGTGTGTGTGTGTGTGTGTGTGTGTGTAGCTTGAGGCTGTGTGTGTGGTTCGAGGCTGTGGGTATGGCTCGAGGCTGTGTGTGTGTGTGGCTTGAGGCTGTGTGTGTGGCTAGAGGCTGAGGTTGTGGCTTGAGGCTGCGTGTGGGTGGCTTGAGACTGTGGGTGTGGCTTGAGGCTGTGGGTGTGGCTTGAGGCTGAGGTTGTGGCTCAAGGCTGTGGGTGTGGCTTAAGACTGTGGGTGTGGGTCGAGGCTGTGAGTGTGGGTCACTGTGACCTCAGTATGGTCTACCTAGGTTGATTAAATTCTGAGCTCTCGCCGGGCGGTGGTGGCACACGCCTGTAATCCCAGCACTTGGGAGGCAGAGGCAGGCGGATCTCTGAGTTCCGAGGCCAGCCTAGTCTACAAAGTGAGTTCCAGGACAGCCAGGACTACACAGAGAAACCCTGTCTCGAAACACCCCCCCCCAAAAAAAACCCCCCAAAACCAAATTCTGAGCTCTCTTATCCCATCACTTTGGGTGTTCTGGAGAGATTCGAGCGCTGCATCTGATAGGCAGTGTCATCCTACACTTTGATGTTTGTGCCTTTTTGTCCCATGACTCCATAGGCATGTCATCCTTCAATCTCTTTTACCCCTCCCCCCCCCAGCTGTCCCCTCTGCTCTCTTTTGGGCCGGTTTTGAGACCTCAGAGGTTATAGACTTGTCCCTTTCTGACAGCTGTCGGTCATTCCTCCAGTCTCACACCCTCAGGCAAGTCCCCTGGGCTGGGTGGCATCAACCGTGGAAGCAGCAATTTTTCCTTTTCTCAGGAACTTTATTATTGCCTTGGAAGGGGAGGGGAGGGGAATAAACTTCGCGGAAACTCTGCTTTCCTGAAATTCACTTACTATTTATAGAGTATATTCCTGTACATGCCAGACACCGTTCTGAGCGCTGACAACAGATGTGTGAGCTATCCAGAAATTCATGTACTTTACATTTTAGAAAAATGTCCTTATGTGTATGAATGTTTCGTCTGCATGTATGTACCTACAGTGCCCTAGGAGGTCAGAAGATGGGGTGGCAGAGGCCCGGGGACCGGAGCTGCAGGTGGCCGGCCGTGAGCTATCAGGTGGATGGAGGCAGCCGAATCAGGGTCCTCCCGGAGAACGGCGTTTGCTCTTACTCGCCGAGGCGTCTTTCCAGCTCCTAGCTGAGGAGTGTGGGCGAGGGATGACTTACAGAGACATAAGCAAACCTACAGGTGGCTACACCGCTGGAGAAAGAATTCTTAGAAACCTTCAGTTGCCTATTTTCAGGGGACGCTTGACTGCATGAGCCTCACGCCCCGCAACTGTTAAGGCCTATGCACTTCAGGGAAAGGCAGGAGCTGTTGAAATCCCTGTCACCAATGGGCCCAGTTCCTAGCCGGGGACTGAGGTAAACATTACTGGACAAAGGGTAGGGGAACGAGCCAGCCTAGAACCACAGAACAGCGCCGTGGTTCTCATTCCTCCAAATGCTCGCCCGGAGCTGCTAAAACCCACATTCAGCTGGGATCTCTCTGGCTTCAACTCCCACTAAGCGCCTGGTTTTCTTGTTTCATAATCCAAACTTACAAGAGACAATATCCCATGGTTCACACTCATCTTTTCATACACGGCAGAGTCTTGTCCAGTCGGGCGTGGCTGCAAGAGAGGAAGTGGACCACGGGCACAGAGAGGCCTCCTCCAGGCGAGGGTCTCTTCACGCCGTAGGAGTGCTGACAGGAGCCATGCTCAGCTGACCAAATAGCATGAATCTCATTGTTTTCTAAACTGAGTACTGATAATGCTGTGCCTAGCTAGAAGAAGAAAGAAGAGGAAGAGGAGGAGAGGGGGGAAAGGAAGAAAGAAGAGGAAGAAGAAAGAAGAAAGGGAGGAGGAGGAAGAGGAGGAGGAGGAAGAGGAGGAGGAGGAGGAGGAGGAGGAGAACCCTTTTCATTGAGTCTGGGACAGTGGTCTCATCCAAGAACTGGTTTAAGTTCCTGTAAATAGGAGGCAAAGGGTCTCAAGAAGTCCTTGTGTGTTGTAAGTAATAACACGAGTCAGGAGAATTCTCATTTCTTTGACCATAAGAATGAGAAGTACTGTCAAAAACATAATGAAAAAAGGGAAGGCAATATAGACTATAAAAGTAAAATTCAGCCGGGCGGTGGTGGCACACGCCTTTAATCCCAGCACTTGGGAGGCAGAGGCAAGCGGATTTCTGAGTTCGAGGCCAGCCTGGTCTACAGAGTGAGTTCCCGGACAGCCAGGACTACACAGAGAAACCCTGTCTCGAAAAACCAAAATAAAAAAAAAAAAAAGAATGAGAAGTACTAACTGTAAGAAGGTGGCCTCCTTTCAATCCAGAAAATTATTAAATTATACTACAGTTTCCTTTTTAAAATTTTTATGTTTATGTACTCATGTGTGCACACACGTGTCTCGTATGGTACCCAGGACACAGGAGGCACTCAAGGCCTTTGTTGGGAGGTCAAAGATTAATTCTCCTAACACCTGATGGGGCTGAGGATCTAATTCAGATCACCCGCCTTGTGCTCCACCCCCTGCCCTCTGCGTCATCTCCACAGCCGCATACAACATAACCCATTAGAGCTGTGCTTACTGTAACGGCGAAAACGGGCGATGTAATTTAGGTTGTCAGCAAGTCAGTAAATGAAAGGTAGGAGGAGGTAGTTGAGGACAAACAAAAGTTGGGTATACATTGAACGATCTTCCCCGAAAGATGGCTGCCTCTGAGAACGTTGTCGCATTGGCTGGTTAAGGACTCCTTCTAACTATTAGAGACAGGAGCAGGAGCCTCGTCAGCTGAAGTACATGGGCTTTCAGTATCAGGAACTCTTCCACTGTCTGCCGTCTGCTGCAGACATTTTGGATCCCCAGGATGAATTTGAAATTTTTTTGGTTTTTGCGAGACAGGGTTTCTCTATGTAGCCCTGACTGTCCTGGAACTCACTCTGTAGACCAGGCTGGCCTTGAACTCAGAAATCCGCCTGCCTCTGCCTCCCAAGTGCTGGGATTACAGGCGTGCGCCACCACCGCCCGGCTGAATTTTACTTTTATAGTCTATATTGCCTTCCCTTTTTTTCATTATGTTTTTGACTTCAATTCTCTTTTAATCCATTAAGAATTTTGTGAATTAGTATGCCCTCTTCCCCCTGAGTTTTGTTTTGTTTTGGAGACAGAGTCTCACTATGTTGCTATTGATGACCTGGAACTTACTATGTAGAGCAGATTGGCCTTGAAATCACAGAGATTTGTCTGCCTTGGGCCTTCCAAGTGCTGGAATTGACTAGCCCATTTATTTCCTCTCTGTTTTTAAAAACAGATTTAATATTATTCGTTTGAAGGTTTTGTCTTTTCAGTTTTAATTAATTTATTTTAATTTATGCACATTCAATATTTATGTTTATCAGTGTTTTGTCCACATATATGTCTGTGAACCATGCACGTGCCTGGTGCCCATGGAAGCCAGAGGAGAGCATAGGATCCCATAGGACTAGACTTGCAGATGGCTATGGGCTGCCATGTAGTTGCTGGGAAGCGAACCCATGTCCTTTGGAAGAGCAACCAGTGCTCTTAACCACAGAGCTATCCCTCCAGTCTCGTTTTTTTTTTTTTTTTTTGAATCTCCAAATTCAATCTGATTGGAAGGCATCACTATGGAATTAGCAATTTTTCTGAGGTGTCATGTTGCTTTGATGTTTCACGTTTCTGTTTTTGTCTTAGGACTTGTGTATCTGTGACTAATGATCTATTAGATTTGTTCATTTGCTTGTTTGTTTTTATCATTTACATCCTTTCAGTGGAAAGAAAATTAAAAAAAAAATAAATAGGAAGCAGCTGGTCTCTGATTTATTGAAATCCCCTTCAACCAGGTGAGGGCTTCTGTAGGGAGGGGGCGTTCCCGTCCCCCAGACCCACCCACCCCCACTGCTGTGTTTATTTCAGTGCTGGAAAGAACTCTCCGCGGCAGCCCTGCAGCTGTGTCCGTCAGGCTGTGGGGCACGAGTTGATACTCACGGCCCCGCTGACCAGGGCGGCTTTGCTGAAGCTCACGGGGCGCCCATCAATTACGAAGTGGCGGATGCAGCCCGTGAAGGGCTTGCTGGGAGCCAACCGTGGTGTCAGTAAAGACTCTGAAAAGAGAGAGAGAAAAAAAAAGATGTCAGCGCAGGGAATTCCAAGCTCCAGTGTCACCTCCTGGTACAAACTGGAAGATGCTCAGACTTTAAAAACGATTCTCCAGTCAGCAGTGGCTCATAGCAGTGCACTCCCAGGAAGAATGAGAACACATGAGATTTTTTTTGGGGGGGAGGTTGTGGTTTCGAGGCAGGGTTTCTCTGTGTAGCCCTGGCTGTCCTGGAACTCACTCTGTAGACCAGGCTGGCCTTGAACTCAGAAATCCTCCCGCCTTTGCCTCCCAAGTGCTGGGATTAAAGGCGTGCGCCACCGCCGCCCGGCACGTGGGGGGTTTTAATGTTTGCCATGTTTCTGTGATCACATTCCCGGGCATACGGTGGCTGTCTTCCAGGGCTGAAATTTCACCATTTCCTTGGGAAGCCTCAGCCAGTGGGTTTTTATGATCTACCTGTGCCATTCGAGTTAATTTCCCTGAGGCCTTATTTGTTTACCATGTTTTGCAGAGAAGGGAAAAGAATTTGCAGTTCCCTGTCATTTTTTTCCACAGAATTATTGTTTCTGTTTAATCCCTATCTCCATTACCTGCCACTTTCAAGCATCTACATTTTTTTTTGCCAAGCTTATAGAATATAATGAGCGAATAATGTATTCAAATGAGGTAAAATTTAATTTTTCTGAGCTCATGGCTTAAGAACTATAAATAGGGAAGTGCTAACTAGCACAGATTTTTGAACGGACACAGGTAGGTGCCTTCCAGCATGTCAGAGAACCTTCTCCTGTTGTGATTAGGCATTCGAATAAGCCTGGCGTTTATTAGTTATACCGATATAATTAGTGTTGAGATGATAGGAGCAATATAATTTAAAGCAACCTGGAGAGCTTATAAATATTATGAAATTAAAACCCACTTAGTCAAAGCTCACCGTTATAAGCGCACAGCGATGGCAGCCGTGGCAGACAGTCATGTTCAACATTAAGGTAATGGTTGCTGTTCTAGGGGCATAAAGTAATTGTAGGTGGCCCACAGGTGCCTTCTCACTATCCTGAATGAGATGCCATCTTGGCAGCTGTTTACAGAACCGTAGCTGGAAACCTCTCTTAGGGAATGCCATTCTACGGGAGCAACATAACGTCTGGTCTGCAGCTGTTTTCACAGTCCGGACTAAGTCTGGGCAGGGGCAGCATGCGTTCTTCCTTATTGTGTAAGGGTGTGTGTGTGTGTGTGATTGATTGTCAGTGAACTTTTAATATTCAAAGTTCCTGGGTCCTATGGCACTATCATTCATAAGTGAATTTTCTCTGTAGTGTTTGTGTGTGTGTAGAGGGTATTTAAAGGGGAAGGAGAAGGAGAAGGAGGAGGAGGAGGAGGAGGAGGAGGAGGAGGAGGAGGAGGAGGAGGAGGAGGAGGAGGAGGAGGAGGAGGAGGAGGAGGAGGAGGAGGAGAAGGAGAAGGAGAAGGAGAAGGAGAAGGAGAAGGAGAAGGAGAAGGAGAAGGAGAAGGAGAAGGAGAAGGAGAAGGAGAAGGAGAAGGAGAAGGAGAAGGAGAAGGAGAAGGAGAAGAAAGGAGAAGGAGAAGGAGGGAGAAGAGGAAGGAGAAGGAGAAGGAGAAGGAGAAGGAGAAGGAGAAGGAGAAGGAGAAGGAGAAGGAGAAGGAGAAGGAGAAGGAGAAGGAGAAGGAGAAGGAGAAGGAGAAGGAGAGGAGAAGGAGAAGGAGAAGGAGAAGGAGAAGGAGAGAGAAGGAGAAGGAGAAGGAGAAGGAGAAGGAGAAGGAGAAGGAGAAGGAGAAGGAGAAGGAGAAGGAGAAGGAGAAGGAGAAGGAGAAGGAGAAGGAGAAGGAGAAGGAGAAGGAGAAGGAGAAGGAGAAGGAGAAGGAGAAGGAGAAGGAGAAGGAGAAGGAGAAGGAGAAGGAGAAGGAGAAGGAGAAGGAGAAGGAGAAGGAGAAGGAGAAGGAGAAGGAGAAGGAGAAGGAGAAGGAGAAGGAGAAGGAGAAGAAGAAGGAGAAGAAGAAGAAGAAGAAGGAAGAGGAGAAGGAGGAGGAGGAGCAGGAGGAGGAGGAGAAGGAGGAGGAAGAAGAAGAGGAGGAGGAAGAAGAAGAGAAAGAAGAGAGAGAGAGAGAGAGAGAGAGAGAGAGAGAGAGAGAGAGAGAGAAAGAGAAGTAAACATAGCAGGATGGAATCACATAGCCTGCTCATAGCCTGTTGAACATGATATGTTTATGTGTTATTATTAATCTTGAATGGAGAGTTAAAGTGTTGGTACATTACTTTCTTTTTTAAGTGCTGGGATCAAGTTCAGTACTTTGCTGCTCTTTCCTATTAAGGCCCATGGCATATAAAACCCTTTGAATTATTAGGCGAGTTATGAAAATACATGGCTCACTTTTTAACATAACAACAATTATGAGGACTTACTGGTTTTTTTTTTTTCTGGATTTCTGGATTTGGAAGCGTGAACATCCTCAGAAGCACTTACCTGGGACACCTCCAACAAACACAGGCTCCCTGTGATCAACTGGCTTCGGATTCAACGGCCCAACCACATGGTTCACTTCTGAGTCCACATCCAACTGAACCACGTTCGAATCTCTAATAACTGAAAAGCAGAACAAAGACTGGTTACATGTGACACTGGGGTCATTTTTACATAAAGTAATTTATCACAGCACCAATATATTCCAGAATGAAAATACCCATACTCCTCTTATCATTGAAAACAGCAATACTGCCTAAGCATAGTTAACCGAGTAATCATAGTGACATTTTCCTTAGAAAAGGGGACAATTAAACTATACTCTACTTGTTTTTGCTTTTGTTTTTGTTTTTTAGGGTTTTATTTTGCTCCAAAAGTTTCATGACATATCCTGGCATTATTTTGGTAGTACTCATATTTATGCTTTAATTATTCATATTCATTGCTTATTAAGAATAGCTGAGGGTGGAGGCGATGGTGGAGGAGAGATGGCTCAGAGGTTAAGATCGCTGGCTGCTCTTTCAGAGAGCCTGGGCTCAATCTCCAGCCACCACAGAGCAGTTCACAACCATCTAATTCCAAGGCATCCGGCACCCTCTTCTGGATTCTGTTGACACCAAAGCATGCCTGCGGTGCACAGACACACATGCAAGCAAACACATACAAATAATTTTTTAAAAAAAGAAGAAAGAAAAAGAGTAGCTGTGGGATAGCCAGAGAGATGATGGCTCAACAGCTAAGAGCGTCTTAGTCATCTACACTCTAAGTTCCCCCAAGACGCCACCCTCCATGTCTCCACGTGCTGTGCGGGGGCTCAGCCTTGTACGTGATACCCGGGACCTTCCAAGTTGTTCACCTGTGATTCTGTGCCATCTGCCGTCACAGAGGTTCTGCTTGGGAGTTACTGAGGTAGAAAAGTCTCTGACACCGTTGTTGACTTTCACTATGACCTGCCAAGACGAGGCATGTAACGAAGTTAGCGTCTCACCATCAGGGTCCGACGGAATTTCCTAACTAACTTGCCACAGATAAGAAATACCATGAATAAAATGCTCACACACGAGTGCAGTTGCAGGGTGAGCACAAGAGGTCACTCTTGGATAGGCGATAGAAACAGTTTACGTTAGAGCAGTGTGAGTACAACTCTGGAGGGAGAACAAAATAATACTACTGGAGAGAGATAGAGGGGTAGTAAGAACTGTAATACAGTAAGTTTGCTTAGTTTACAGACTGTGTTCTGTTTATACAAAGCAGATGGAGGTCCTGAAGACACTCTGGGGCAGGCCCTGTGCCCAGCGTAGTTGGCCAGAGAACAATAAACTCAACTTACTCTTGTAAAAAAACCATTTTTTTTTGCCATTTTATTTTTGTCTTACTGACCTTTTGATTGTTTTGATTTTGACTTTTGTCTTTTTTTTTTAAGAGAGAGAACATAAAAATGGGTGGGTAGGGAAGTTGGGAGGATCTGGAAGTTGAAGGAGAAGAAACACATGATCAAACTATATTGAATGGAAAATTTTTTCAATCAAAAATAAAAAAAATAAAAGATACTGGTGAAGAGAACGGAATTTCAAACCAAACTGTTTCTGTTCCATTTTTCTCAGATGTAAAGTTAGTGTGAAAATACTATATGCATCTTTGAGAGAATAGTCAATTCACTTGCATACATATTTTAGAAGAGTACTCAATACCTGGTAACTTTATATGTAATATATAACATATATTATATATTTATATGACATTTAATATATAATATAATACCAATATATAATGAATATAATACAAGAGTTTTATATATATAATATATGTAATTATACATATATAAATATATACACACATACACACATGTGTTCATTTTAGGGTCTTGTGACAGATAAGTTTTATTTTTATGGCCTAATTGTATGTACTAGAACCTACATAAAGCTTAGTTATATTACGTTTGAGGCATAAAGAAAAGATTCCTTTTCCTTTAAACTTATTCTCATACCTTCCTGACTGTTTTTTAGTAGTATCTTGGGTGAGTGTGGTGTTTCACTATAACATAATACAAACTTCTGGTAATTGAGAATAATATGCACACACACACATGCACACACATACACACACACTCACACATACTCACACTCATTCACACACACACTCACACATGCATATACCCATGCACACACACTCACACACACTCAAACACACTCACACACACACATGTACACGCACACACACATGCACACTCTCACACACATACACTCATATACCCCCACACATGCACATCTGAGATAAGCACATAAACATTTAGAAAGATGCTTTCACATCCGTGGATGTTGGGAAGTAGACATATTTTTACCTTTTATCTGCTGAAAAAGCTTTTCTCTAATTTTTATCTTAAAATGCCGTGCTGTTGGTGACTTTCTGGCAGTCTTGCCACAGTCGCGTGACTCTGTTCTAACAAACTCCCGGTACACGAATGTGAACACACGCATTGCACACACTCGGCACTCATGTTCAACTTTCCTCTCTTTCCCGTTAGAACGACTGGTGAGCGAACACTGTGAGACACGTCTGCTGCTTTACACCAGCACTCAAGCTCAGACACGCTAGACCGTTAACCCTCGGGATACTACCTACCTGTCCGCTCTTCATGTGCACGTTCAGGTATTCCCCGTTGACACTGTGGCCATGGACAAGGGTTCCAGAACTGCTCCGGGGACGGACTTCGAAGGCAATTTCGAACTTTAACCCAATATTGAAAGACTCATCTGCAGAAAGAAATAGAGATTACCGAGAGAGGAAAGCCAAAGTTCTAGTCATGGCCTGACTTCGTGAGGACAGTACACTAAAAGGACTCTATATGCTATGACAATTCAGAGGCAGCCGAGTTCCAGCCTGCAGCACCATTTACTCCTTTAAGAGAGGGGTGGGGGTGGCAGGATGGCTCAATAGGTAGAGCACTTGCAGCAAAAGCCAGCCGCCCTGAGTTCTATCCTTGCCACATACGTGAAGGCGGGAGGAAGGAACCAACACCACAGAACTGTCCTGTGAGCGCACACATGTGCTGTGCTGTGTGGCCCCTCCCCATCACGCACACACATAGTACATATAACATACACACCATAATAAATAAAACGTAAGGAGGGAAAGGTAGTTTTGGGGAGAGGATGGAATCTGGACACATATTCACGCACACACAATTTTACAACAGGAGGGCAGGAAAGTCTGAGCAGAGACTGTAATTTACAGCCAGGGACAGTGGCTGGAAAACTTGAAGAGCCCCCAGGATAGCAGCTCCAGATGGTGCTGTGGATATGCCTGGCTGGTTCTACACGGAAGATGGGGAGTCCTGCCTGGAAGGGCTCCAGAGTGCGAATTTGGAAGGCAGATTTCATTTTGTAGCCATTTAGGAAGAGATCGGATTAATTGTATTGTAAGGAAATCTTAACTTAAAAATTAGCCGGTGCTAGGACTCAGAAACTGTTGCTGTGGTGAGCTAAAACACTGCTTATTAAGAAGTATATGGGGTGGAGGTGCTGGTGGTGCTGGTGGAGAGATGGCTCAGAGGTTAAGAGCACTCTGCTCTTTCAGAGAACCTGGGTTCAATTTCCAGCATGGACAGAGCAGTTCACAACCATCTAATTCCAAGGGATCCAGAACTTTTTTCTGGATTCTGTTGACACCAGGCATGCGTGCAGTACAAAGACATAAATGCAGGCAAACACACACACACACACACACACACACACACACACACACACACAATTTAGAAAAAGGAAATAAAAAGAATATCTGTGGGGCCAGACAGATGGCTCAACAATTAAGAGCATATACTACACTTCCAGTGGATCTTAGGTCAGTGGACTAGCACTTACATTGGATGGCTCATAACCATCTGCTACTCCATCTCCAGGGGATCAGATTCATTCTTCTGGCACCTGTATTCATGTGCCCACAACCTGGCCCCCCATATATACAAGTAATTAAAGGCTCTTTGTAAATGGAGGAATTTTAAAGATTTATCTATTTTAAGCAAATGAGTACACCATTGCTCTCTTCAGTCACACCAGAAGAGGGCGTCAGATCTCATTACAGATGGTTGTGAGCCACCAGGTGGTTGCTGGGAATTGAACTCAGGACCTCTGGAAGAGCAACCAGTGCTCTTAACTGATGAGCCATCTCTCCAGTCCCAGAACGTAGGCATTTTAATAGTGTCTACTTGATATACTTCCTCATAAATAACTTAAAACATTTCCAATGCTTTTCTTCCCCCTTTCTTCTTGTTTTTAGACTGGGTCTCTCTGTGTAGCTCTGGCTGACCCAGAACTTGCTACGTGGTCAGGCTGGCCTCAAACTCACAGCGATCCTGAGAGTGCTAGGATTAAAAGTGTCTAGCACCATGCCAGGCCTTCCAGGTATTAGACAGTACTCAAGGGATAGAACATAAATTATACAGTTGCCTATATGTTTCAAACTGCCCAAACTTTAGGATTCTTTAAGGACTAAGAAATGTGTATGTTTTTGTCGTGTGCCTTTAGACATGTTCTACTGGACATGAGTGGTTGTTTAAGAAAGTGTATTTGGTTACAGAATGCTTTCTTTGTCAGAAATTTTTGTTTTGTTTTGTTAGGAATTGTGCAAAATTCCTAATGGCTGTTCTGTTGAACCTATTAAAGGTTTAATCATTAAGAAGGGTTAATCCTATCCCAGCACTTGGGAGGCAGAGGCAGGTGGATTTCTGAGTTCGAGGCCAGCCTAGTCTACAGAGTGAGTTCCAGGACAGCTAGGGCTACACAGAGAAACCCTGTCTCGAGAAACAAAAACAAAAACAAAAACAAAAAACAAAAAACAAAACAAAACAAAAAAAAAAAAAAAAAGAAGGGTTCATCCTTCATTTGTCTGTTGCTGTGGGTTAGATGATGGGTGGGTGTAGGCTCCTAAGATTTCTTTTGCTTTTGGAATGATTTCAGTCCATCATTCAGCACACTGACAGCCATGCATGCTGCATGTAATAAAAGCTGCTGAATGCACGAACTGGGCAGCAATGATTGTGAAGACATCTCCAGAATAAGTTCTCCCAAGGGCCACGCACAGGGTTTCAGGGTGTGTGTGGTGGGGTGTAATTTCCTTTAGTGGGGACAATAGTTCACACTAACGATCAAGAGAACATAGAGGAATAAAGTGGCCAAGGGGCCGGAAGTTCTCTGTCAAGGTGGTCTGTACCCGGAAGTTCAGCCCAGGAAAGCAAACACGGATTGGTGTCGCATATTTGGTTTGAAACAGTAAAGGGGCTAACGGTGGTCCTTGAGGGATAAACTTGGCATTATTACATTTTAACAGTCAGCTTAAAATCCCCTGTTAACTATCTCCAGGAAAAGAGCATTTCTGGATTCAATGTTCTCAACATACGTCTTTGTCGTAGTCTGTTTTGTTGCTGTAACAGAATTCCTAGGGCGGGTTGATTTACAAAGAAAGGGGGTTTATTTGACTCACAGTCCTGGAGGGAAAATATGGTGGTAGAATCTGTACTGCAGAGGTGGAAGTTGCTATGGATGTGTGTGTGTGTGCAGGGTGGGGAGGGTGTAAGGGAGGGAGAGAGAGAGAAAGGAGAAGAAGGGCTAGGAGTTTATAACCATGCATTCTGATGTCGAGCAATGTAATCTTCAGGAAATGAGAACCCGCTCCCATGAGGACAGTGTTATTCTTCCTAACGACGGGATTACCTCTCACCCACCCACCCCCACCCCCTTCCATTCTTCACGAGATGCACTGGGGAGCAAGCTTTAACTGGAGTTCAGGTGGGGCTAACCGTAATGACATCACTGCGGTCATATTACCTAGAACCACATAGCCTCCTTCGGTGGAAAAATAAGTTCCTGTTTCCATTGGCCCTTCAAAGCAAGGCGTCACGCTGAACGTTTGGGAAGCGGAGGTGATGGAGGCGCCGTTGAGCTGGAGGTTGCTGAGGCAGCCGCTGAAGCTGTAGACCGAGTTAATCTGAAAGGAGGAGGAGGAGGAGGGGGAAGGGGAGGAGGAGAAGGGGGAGGGGGAGGGGAGGGGAGGGGAAGAGGAGGAAGAAGAAGCAGAAGAAGAAGAAGAAGAAGAAGAAGAAGAAGAAGAAGAAGAAGAAGAAGAAGAAAACAAGAAGAAGAAGAAAAGAAGAAAAGAAGAAGAAGAAGAAAAGAAGAAAAGAAGAAGAAAAGTTACTTAAAATCCCCAGGCCCGGCACCCCGATGCATCATGGGAAAGTAAACGTGTGAGTTAGCCCTTGTTCATTTTAGCTTTCTGAAGGATCAATATTGCTCCTTCCTGGCAGTTACTTTTACCTAATTCATCAAAGCTGGGATTTTGTTATTAGTAAGTTGCAACTGCGGTTTTCTAGCTGTGTTATCATTCATTTTCCTACAGGAATGCGGCAGGGTCCAAGATCGCGGCTGTGGATGAAAGTACTATGCCAACCGCAGGAAGGTTGCCGATCTGGCTTCCTTAGCTTGTAATGCAGCTGCGAATTTATCATACATTTATCATACATGACACTCGGTCACTGTAGACAACAGTAAAGATGCCCGCCACAGAACTGGCTGTTTACTTCAAGTCTAATTATAATGTAAACCGCCTTCCTTACTTATCTGCCAATGGATCTTAACAATATATGGACCTTGTGATAAAATCTAATCTACCTTTGTGTTTAAGGTAAATTAAGTCCTTTGATACTTTCCTCTCACTGGGAAACACTTTAAAAACAGGTATTAGCTATAATTTGATTTACAAAAATGTTTCTTATATTCTCAATTCTTCCACTTATATGTGCATTCTGTGCATATTTAGAAATTGTGAGAAAGAAAAACTGGAACTGAATTTAAATGAGCTGAAGTTTGGTTTTTTGTTTGTTTGTTTGTTTTTTGTTTTTTGTTTTAAACATTCAGTAATATAGTAGAATGCCTTGTTATCTGGTCTTACTGTAGCGTTATATTAAAATTATAGGTACTTGCAGAACTAATAAAACCCCCTGGAGACATAAGTTTCAGGACAGTTTATACCTATTAAACTTTTTCACCTCATTTCTATTTTAAAAGTCGAAATGCTCCAGGGCAGGCAGGAATCCTACAGGTCAGCCTAGGATGGTTTTCTTTTCTCCAATAAAACTGCCTCATTTCTTCTAGGTTCCTACTCTGTAAAATGAGGACGTGGAATCAGTGTGCTCCCGGTTCAAGGGGTCAGCGGCTCAGCCTTGCGGCACGCAGCTGGCTTACCTGGACATTTTTCACAGCCCTTCCGGGAGCCACTCCTCCCAGATAAATGGGACCCTTGATTTTCCAGGCAGCGCCACTAGGGGGAAGCCTTTCTTCTAGGACTCGTAGACCATCAATGACCAGTCGGCCACTGCTCTTTTCGCGAGTAAATATCACCTGGATAGAAAGGAGAAAAAAACAGCTTGTTGTCGGTACGTCCCCAAATTGGGGGAAGGCTGTGTTGTTCACTCTCCCAACCCTGGTATAGAAATGCTCTGGGAACGTACAGAAAGTTTTCAAAAATGTGAGCCCATCTCGGAAGGTCAGGGACTCTCTTTCTTCCTCTCAGTAAGCTTTTGGTTCTCTAGTTCTTGGGATGCCAGAAACTTTATTCCTTGATCTTTGTCTCAGAGCAGATGCCTTTATTGCAAACTGTTTCTAGGCCCTCTTGCTTTATGTCTATTGGCATCCCCCCACCTCCCTTGGGTTTACCATTTCATGCATTGGAGCAAGTGTTCCTCTATTTTTTTTTTTTTTTAAATCTCTAGATAGAATGACCTACAGCTATCCCGTTTCATTTCTGAGTACAGGTTACGTTTTTGACATGGTCCTTTAGAAAGCTCTTTCTAGCTGACCAGCCACATTCTACAGTTAACTGTAACACACCTTGTACAATGTATTCTTCCATCCCATCCCCACAGGCTACCACCAGTATGTAGGCACCCCCGGTCTTCCAAGCTATTTACCTACTCCATAGCTCCCAGAGCCTACCTTTCGAAAGGAAATCAGTAATAGTTGCCAAAAATTATGAACCTAGCTTACTGCTGAGTGGGGAAAAGTAAAACATTCATTAGAATCCAAATTTTAGGGCGCTTTAGAGATGACTCAGCGGTTAAGAGCACTGACTGCCCTTCCAGAGGTCCTGAGTTCAAATCCCAGCAATCCCAGATGGTGGCTCACAACCATCTGTAAAGAGATCTGATGCCCTCTTCTGGTGGGTCTGAAGACAGCTACAGCTATACAGATATACAGTACTTAGATATAATACATAAATACAACTTAGAAAAAAGAATCCAAATCTTAGCTCATGCTGGTTACTGAGCCTTTGATTGAAATGATTATTGTTAAGGTACAAGTAAAATATTAAGGTCTAGATAGAATGTTAAAGCCTAGGTAAAACGTTGTTAGGGCCAAGGTAACTGTTACCCAGCTAGCCTGCTAGTTACAAGGAAACTTTCTCCTGTGCTGTTTCTGCCACTACTAGGAAACTTTTTCATGCCCAAGTTGATTACATATTCTGTTATGTTCTGTGCCCTTGGAAACCAACTGCAGTAGAAGTCAGCAGAACTGCTTTGCACTGTTACTCACACTAAGCTTGGACCCGAACCAACCACCTGGCAGCACTTCCTGCACCTGTGTATAAGCTTTTCTGGTATTTACTTCTATACGCTGCCCCTGGGATGACCCCCAGTGTTAAGAGAGACACCTGCACCAATATAAGAAACTATTTAAAATACGACTTCCATTTTGAGTAGGGACTGAGTAAAGTTGAAGGTCCCAAGACTTCACAGGGAACTGACATCCTACTGGGCAGAAGGAGACATGTACATGGGTAACTGACATCCCGGTTGGTAAGTTAAGACATGAGTGTTAGACAAGGCAAGTCCCCTGCCTCAGTTGAATACCCTAATCATGGGAGCAGGATAAATGTATAACAAAGACATGTTCCTAAGGAAATCCCCCATATCTACATCCTGATTGGTGGAATAACTTGGCACAGATGTTTGTAGATCTCAGACTTACAAAGCCTTGAAGGACCTTAACTTGGGGTCACGGTTCAGCTCTCCAGCCTGAGTTATGTCCCTGATTTGGCAGTCAGTCTTGGAATGTGGTGTTCAATAAACCATCCCTGGTTTATTGTGTCTGAGTGGTTCGTGTAGGCATTCCCAAACCCCAAAGATTACCATTAGCATGTGGTTATCTAAAAATATGGTTCAAAAATTTTAAAACAAACAATTAATGCATTCTGGAAATTGATGGGCTGGAGAGATGGCTCAGCAGTTAAGAACACTGACTGCTCCTCCAGAGGTCCTGAATTCAATTCCCAGCAACCACATGGTAGCTCATAACCATCTGTAATGTGATCTGAAACCCTCTTCTAGAGTGTCTGAAAAGAGCTACAGTGTACTCATATATATAACATAAATAATTTTAAATAAATAAATAAATTAATTAATTAAATAGAAAATAAGTAAAATAATTAAAAATAAATTCTTGAAATTGAACTTTGGGTACACAGAATTTTAACACTGTGTTTCCTATTTGGCCGGTAGTATAGAACTGGCGTGGCACCAAATCTCTGGGCAGTGGGTAATATTTGCTGACAGTGCTATTCTCTGTATTCAACTTACATCATGCCACAATCCATCATTGTATTTCTCCTGGCTTCTAATCTTCAGTTTCTTGTGGCCGACATTAAACATAAAGACCAAACGAGCGTGGGCCAAGAACAGGGTCATGAAATCATTCTCTTCTTGGTCTGAGACATAGAAAATCATCCCGTGTGAGGAACGGGTCTTCAGACGAATGGCAAACTGGGATCTGGTAAATGAAAAGAGAAATTACCATGTGTGAAGTGAGATAGAATAACAATTCAAAGTAGCTTTCGAAGTAATACAGTCCAAGAAAGAAAAGCCATTCTATCTAGTCCCAAATAGCTTCTTTCTAATTGTTCCTGACGATGCGTTAATGAATTATTGGGAAGACATGGTTACTTCAAAAATGAAAACTCTTCTCTAGACCCTTTGCTCTAGAATAATCTCAGGCACACAGGACTCCATGGAAGTTGTCCTTACTTTACTCTGTAGGTATGTTAAACATTTAACAAAGTCTTGTGTTGGTTAAGAGTCCTATGGTATTTTGCTTTGAGAATTAGTGTGATGGTTAATTTTGGTTGTTAACTTGACTACCAAATTAACTAAAACCCAAGCAGCTGGGCACACATAAGGGATTTTTCCTAGGAAGATTATTTAAGGTGGGAAGACCCACCCTAAAACTTGATTTATGGCCAGAAAAACCACCATAAATCTGGGCCACGCCTTCTGGAGACTGCTGACATAACAGGACATGGAAGAAGGAAGCTTCTGTATTCCTTTGCCCTCACTCTCGCTGGCAGTGGCAAGTTCGTCTACCCTGTTCCCAAGGCATCGCTTTGCTGGTATTAGAATCAACTTCTTTGGGATAGTAATATAGATCAGAGACTAGCTGAGACATCTAGGTCATGGGTGGAACAATTGCTGGGGTCTTTGCCTATCTGTTGGGGGCTAGCCATTGTACTAGCCTGACCACAGCCTGTAGGTAGGTAAACCTAATAAATACTCTTTATATATAATATAGTATAATATAATATAATATAATATAATATACACACATGTACTCACTACTCACTTCATATATCCCATAGATTAACCTTTGAAAGAAGTTAAGTAGTAGTTTTCAAAAATTAGGGACCTAGCTAACTGGTGAGTGGGGAAATATATATATATATATATATATGTATATATATATATATATATATATATATATATATATAAATTAGTTCTGTTCCTCTAGAGCAGTGGTTCTCAACCTTCCTAATGCTGAGACCCATTCCTCATATTGTGGTGACCCCACCCAACCATACAATTATTTTGTTGCTATATCATAACTGTACTTGTGCTACTATTATGAATTGTAATGTAAATATCTGTCTTTTCCAAAGGTCTTAGGAGACCCCCATGAAAGGGTCATTTATCCCTAAAGGGGTTGTAACCCACAGGTTGAGAACTATGGCTCTAGAAAATTCTATGTAATAAAATTAGTAAACACTAAAACCCAACATGTTATATTAGTTTATCTCTGAATAAATACCAATGAGTAATTAACATGCATAGAGAAAATTTCACAGAAATATTGTTTGTATACCACATAAGTCACAGATTAAAGGTCTCTCCAAGTAGGAGGATATAGAGTCTATACTACAGTCAAATATAACATGTCAAAAACAGCCACCTAAGGGTGGTGGTGGAAATAAGTGTGTAAAGAAGCCAGTCTAGCTCCAAGTATGTGTAAGATATGTTCATTAAATCTATTTCTTGAAGAATACAAAAGCATGGAGTTTGCCTGCTAGTTAAGAGGCATCCAGGATAACACTATAACAATGTATCTTTGGTAACATTAGGTCAATAGAGATTTGTGAAGACATAGTGGGGTTTGAGACAGCGGGAGATGCAGATGTACAAGAGCATTAGCATTTTCTGTGTCTCTTGTATTTTCTGTGTCTAGAACTTTGGCTGCATCCTCACTAACTAAATCTGAATGCATTTTGTGTGGAAGGAGGGAAGGTGCTAACAAGGCAGCCGATGGGCCATTTACAAATTTCCTTGATCAGGATCAAGGAAGGTTTTCTTTGATCAACCTCAGTAAGCTGCGAGAATAGTGTTTTATGTGCCTGCTATTTGGAGAGAAAGTGGGAGCAGGAATCGTGTATTGTTTAGTATATACTTTGACATAAAAACCCAAATAAATGAAAAAAATAAAACAAACAACAACAATGACAACAACAAAAACAGGATTAAGAAGACACTGAAAGAAAAGGTTGGAGAAAGGCTCCCTGTGACAAACAAGGACGGAGAGTGACATGAAACTTCTAGAAGGAAAGTGCACGCCTTTACCTTTCACCAAAATCTCCTTGTACATGTTCAAACTCTTGGCGGCTGTTGGCCGTGCCGCCATATTGATAGGCGTGTTCTATGACCCTGGGGCTGCTGGAGAGCTGGCAGTGGGAATCTCGTGGAGCTTTCTGTTCTGAAAACTTCAGGCCAATAGGATCCCACAAAGGCCCATCCTTACTCTGTTCTCCCTGTAGGAAAAACAAGTGATCCAGAGAGAGAAAAAGCCCCACAGTTGGTAACAAAGTTTGACATTCCAAGTCTTTATCCTTCACTAAGAATACAAAATTAGCCGGGCTGTGGTGGCGCACGCCTTTAATCCCAGCACTTGGGAGGCGGAGGCAGGTGGATTTCTGAGTTCGAGGCCAGCCTGGTCTACAAAGTGAGTTCCAGGACAGCCCGAACTACACAGAGAAACCCTGTCTCGAAAACACCAAAAAAAAAAAAAAAAAAAAAAAAAAAAAAGAATACAAAATTAACAAAGTAGCAACTGTGTGTTTCTCTTTAGGAAATAGCAGGCTACTTTGCCTTCTATTGCCATAAACAAGGGACAGCGATGGTAACAACACAGCTTGTCTGCAGATCCAAAGTTCTAATCTGTGATTGTAAAAGGGCAGGAGAGTGCAGTGTTAGAGGTAACATCACAGTACCGCACAGTCTTGTTTACATATACTCTGTAAATAAGTTAAGATATTGGGGCTGGAGAGATGGGTTAGAAGTTTAAGAGCACTGGCTGCATTTCCAGAGGACCTGGGCTTGGTTACCAGTACCTACATGACAGCTCACAGCAGTCATCAACTCCAGTCCCAAGGGATCTGATGACCCCTTCAGATCTCCTAGAGCACCAGGCATGCACATGACACACAGACATGCATGCAGGCAGAACACTGATACACATTTAAAAAAGTTAAGCTTGGTGGGGTGGGGGGTGGCACACGCCTTTAATCCCAGCACTTGGGAGGCAGAGGCAGGCAGATTTCTGAGTTCGAGGCCAGCCTGGTCTACAGAGTGAGTTCCCGGACAGCCAGGACTACACAGAGAAACCCTGTCTCGGAAAAACCACAAAAAAAAAAAAAAAAAAAAAAAAAGTTAAGCTTGAAAATATTTAATATTATTTTTGTTTGGTCTCAGGCTATACAAAGACATTTTGTGTGACAGAATCAATATAGAATAGCATCTTAAATTATGATTCTTTTCTTTGACAGTTCATACATATATAAATTTTAAACATTATGTTGTACCATTCAAATTGCCCTGCTGATACTAAAACGTAATGTTATAAAGCTATTGTATAATATGTAATGATTATTTACTCTTTATTTCTGAGGCAAAAGTGTGAGTAAATTCTCTTATAATAAAATAATAAAAAATAATAAATAATAAAATAATAAAACAAAAATAATAAAATTCTCTTATAATAATTTCAAGCAAACATTTATAGAACATCGACTGGACGGTATAGGTAGAGATGAAGAGAAAGGTGAGAGATTATCACTGGATTTTAAGAACTTGTAATCAATGTGGAGAAACAAGTCTATAAAAAGCTACCGGAACCGTGATGGTGACGGAAGGAAAGGTCTCTGGTTGAAGGGTGTGGGGTAGAGTTTTGTTTTTAGGCAACCAGGAGCCACACAGGTTTTAAAGCAGGGAGTAGTCAGCTCTGTCCCACTCTGGGAGCTGATCCTAGAGATGTTTGGCAGCAGGGAGCCCTGGGAAACCCCGCCAGATGTTCAGTATGATGGAGTGCACTTGTTACCTCTCCCCCTAATTCCTGCTCAAGTGTGAGGCCTATACATAGTTTAAAAGAACGAACTGCAATACAAATCTTTATCTCATGTGAGCAAAGAAACCCCTGAGAAACAGGGCTGCGACCACACCTACTTCTATCCTGTTTCCAGATAGGGTGTTAGGATAGGCTGTCCCTAAAGGCGTGTGCCACCACCACCCAGCTGCCCAGTTATTCTTAAAGCATAAAAACTCTGAAAAAAGTTTAAGTCCAGAATATAGTTTTAAAGACAGGTGTTCTCAAGTAGGTATGGGAAAATATAAAATCAGTGTGACCTCTCTGGGAACATCATCTGCCTCTATCCAATAATTTATCTCCTGTAATCTAATCTAAAAAATAATTCAACTATGTACTCAGAGAAAGTGATCACAAAAATAAATTATTATAACCCAGACTCTTTGATGAAGCCTTGATAAAAATTTAAACCAGGACTGGATGTGGTGACACATACTTTTTTTTTTGTTTTGTTTTTTGTTTTTGTTTTGTTTTTCGAGACAGGGTTTCTCTGTGTAGCCCTGGCTGTCCTGGAACTCACTCTGTAGACCAGGCTGGCCTCGAACTCAGAAATCCACCTGCCTCTGCCTCCCAAGTGCTGGGATTACAGGCGTGCGCCACCACCGCCCGGCTGACACATGCTTTTAATCTCAGCACTTTTGAGAGGAAGAAACAGGCAGATCTCTGTGAGTTTAAGGTCAGCCTGGACTACAAACTACGTTCCAGGAGGACAGCCTGGGCTACATAAAGAAACCTTGTCTGGATCAAGCAAGCAAACAAAATTCATTTAAAACAGGCGGCAAGTGACTCTTGGAAGCCTCATCTTCTCAAGCTACATGAAACTTGGTAGTTAGACTTTCTCCCCTATGGGAGATGAACAGCCGGATAAAAGCAAAAATATCCCCAGTGCTGGTGAGAGCAGAAGCAGCCTGCTGTATTAAACAGGCAGCTGAGGTAGATGGCACTGAGTGGATGAGAGGCTCCGGAGGGGCGGAAGAGAAACTGGGCAGCTATTTGGGAGAAGACGATTCTATACAACGATACGCGCCTATCATTACATACAATGACGATTTTGGTAACAGTGAAGAAGCTGGTGGAGAGAGAATGGGTGAGTGAGGCGGGCAGGTGACAGGAAAGAGAAGAGGGAAAGGGCGTCGCTCACCCAGGACCTTTCCAGAGCTGTAGGGACTCGGGCAGTGGGGAGGTGGGACTCTGACTAGCGGCGTGCCTGGCAGGCCTGGATGCTGTGCTGGGAATAGATGGAGCTGGGACAAGAAGGAGCCGGGAAGGGTTAGACTGAGAATGGGAAAGGACTGTGGCTTTCACTCGTAAGGGAACGGAATAGTATGCAGGGGCGTGTCAGAAAGAACGGCAGGCAGAGACACCTGACAGCTCAGCACTTAATGAAGGGGACGCAGCCTCCACCTGTGCATGTCGGTGGAGGGACACAACGGCTGAGAAGGCAAAAGGAAGTTTAGTAATTTTCATAACCGTGATGAAGGCTTAAAATTATTACTGAATCATAGTATATGTTATATATATTATATTAGCTAATTATATTTTAAAATATGTAATGAAATCAATTAATATGTAATATATATAATCCATAAATTATATTATATGTTTTATATATTATTTATGTAGACCATATATATAAAATTTATATACTTATATATCATATAGACCATATTCATTTTTATATATTTATATCTATAATTTATATAGTTTAATTATATAACATATACAATTTAATACATTGTATATATGATGTAAAATATATAACATATATAATTTATATATACTATAAAATAATATATAACATTATATAATATATAATATAACGTATTATATGAATTATATATATTACTGAGTATATAGATATTTATATTGCTAAACATTGAACATAACACACACACACACACACACACACACACAAGTTAAGAGCAGGGCTGTCATGCCTGCTATCAATAAAGGCCCTCAGGAGTAGGACTAGGCCGACTCTACTCCTGAAAGCAGTCCCTGGTGCAGCACAGCTGGAACATCTGAACACAAGGGCAACTGTGAATAGCCCTTGGTTTACCTGTTTGTTTGTTTTCAGCTTTGAGGAATTCTTTCCCTTTTTGTGAAGGAGAAACAGAGGCGACGACTCAATCGGACACTCATGGAGTGACGTGTGGACCTTCTCAGAGTAGCGCTGGAAATCTTCGACGTCCACATCTCTATCCAACCTGTTTGGGACAGCAAAGGAGCATCCTAAGATGCTGTCCGTAATTATACTAGGGAAACTATGTCAGGAATGTGTGTGTGTACACGTGTGTGTGTGTGTGTGTGTGTGTGTGTGTGTGTGTGCATCAGCATGTGTTTGTGTGGTGGATCCTTACCTAGCTTACCAAGAATCCTACAATCACCATTCAGTCCGCTAACACTAATTTCTGGCGTTCCACGTTCTGACTGACTCTGGGTGACTAGGACCATGCCTGTGTCTTAGTCTGTCCAGTCTCTCCCTTGCCTGCTCCTCCATCCTTGGAGTCTCTATGGACTCTTAAGGACCTAGATCAGTGGCTTAGTTTAAAGCTATGAGTTAATTTAAGAGGTCAGTCTTACACTTTGAACAAGGACTTTGGTATGCTTCTCTGTTGTTTACTATTAGTAATCAGTACAAAATAATTGTATCTTGTATTGATAGCTTGTTATATACCCGGTGCTGTGCAAGTACCTGCTGTATATTGTCTTACATATTTCTATGACAAACCCACCACGCAGGCGCACTTGTTTTCTGCATTTTCAGGTGAAGAAATGAAGTCTTGCTTAGCCACAGCAGTAGAGGAATTAAAGAGCGAGGGACTTACAAACCCCAGTACAGCAGTAGCTCAGGCATATAGACATTTAATTACTGTCTGCTAAGGACTGTAAATTACATGCTTATCAGCTTTAGTAATGTAACCATTTCACTACCGCATTGACCATTATCGACCAGGCACATTCACCAGTAAAAAACGGTGTGTACCTGGTAAAGTAGGCATTGCTTATGCATCCAGTGAAGTTAGCGAACTGAGGACTGATGGGCGAGCCGCCGAAGTAGAACTTCTTCTCAGTTGCTGGAGTCTGCTCTGCCTTCCCTTTCGTAGGATTCTTACTCCCAAGTTGGCTTTTGTCTACTACCAGTTCATATCTGCAAAGAAAAGAGTCGGTACACAGAGCACACTTGACCCGGAGGCTACTTTTCACCCAACAGGTTGGTTTTTCTCGCAGGGTCAAAATGAAATCTATCAATGGAAAGACAGATTTCTCAGGAGGCCCAGGAGGAAACAGCTAAATATTTGGCTCTCCAAACCGAGGATTTTGTTGGTGGAAGACCAGAACATGCCTCTGGCAGTCGTCCCGTTTCTAGGAGGCCAGTCTCACTGTACAGCAGGCTGGGCGGCTAATCGTTAGAATCAGAGTTTAGAGAGACTGTACTGCCATTTACTTTGGACAGGATGGGTGTTCCACACAAGGAGACTGGACAGCAGCAGTCTCCAAAAGAGGTTTATTATTTCAAAACATTTTTTCCATGAGAAAGAAATTGAAATTCGGATATATATATATATATATATATATACACACACACACATACACACACATATATATATATGTATACATATATACATATATATGTATATATACACATACACAATATATATATAAGCATATATATATATATATATATATAAATGCTGTCTTAAATGTAACATCCTTTACTGTTTAGGTTTAAAATCTAAACACAACCAGTATTCACTGAAATTCTTCTATGTGCAACAAACCACACTGCATTCACCAAGTAGTATAAGCATGCGCTGTCAGTACAGAGATGACAACTGTTCTTTTTATGGAGACCCACACCCCCATCCGCCTGTGCCAAGGGTCTGCATTTGTTAAGCAACTTTATGATGGCTTATCCGCTGTCTCTTGAAAATGAGTAGCATCCTTTTGGAAGAAGGAAATGAGTAGTCCTTCCATCACTGTTTGGAGCACTAGAAAAGCAACACTGTAGCCTAGGAAGCACACGCTGCAAACAAAGATCCTGGATGGGTGGGGGGGGAGGGGGGAGTACAGGAAGCGAGGGGCGGTACCTCGCGTCTGAGATGGAGGCGACGACGAAGTGGGACAGCCCATCATGGTACTGCTTGTCTCCTGACTTAACCTTGATGCCGTTTACATCCATGACAACCGTGCCGTTGTCCAGTGAAATGGAAAACACGTCGGACTGAAACACAAGCACAGGTGTGTAAGAAGGAATCTGAGGATAAAAACCAGATGTGTTTTCAGAGTTCACCTGATGGTATCACTTAAAGGGATGGTATCGCTTAAAGGGACACACGGCGGGCAGAAAGTTTGCCGGTAGAGCAATTTCTGTGATTGGCAACAACTCAACACCTTTGCCCATGTTAGTGCTGCTTATAGAAGTAGACGTGTTCAGGGCTGGGGAGGGGGCTCAGCAGGTAAACACGTTTGCCCTGAAAGCCTGATGTGTGCTAAATTCAGAACCCCAGAACCCATGTAAAACCTAGATCTAGTGGCATGCATCTGTAATACAGCACGACTATGGTAAGACAGGATGTAGAGACGAGAGTATCGCAAACCAGCTAGCCTGGAGGACCCACGGAAGTGGTGAACCAAGAGCGCCTGCTGCCTTGAAACAAGGGGGAAGGCGAGAACTGATGCCTGAGAGTTGTGTTTTGACCCCTACACACGGCATGGATGTACTTGTACACATACACACTCTCCCTGTCTCTCTGTCTCTGTGCCTATAATCCCAGCACTGGGGAGACAGAGACTGGTAGATTTCTGGGGTTTGCTAACTACCTTGCCGGCGGAACGCACTTAAAAAACAAAACAAGTCCAAGGTGGTTGGCATTTGAGGAGGAATGACACCTGAGGTGGCCCTTTGGCCTCAACATGCACAAGCCCACATGTGCACCAGCCCGTGTTTACTCTCCCGACATACACATACAAAAGAAGTAAGTTTCAAGGAGGTGACAGATTACAGGTTAGCGTAAGAAGCAAAATTCGCTATCAAAAATCGTAGTATGGACAGAGAGATATCAGCCGAACCTTAGCTTTGCCAGACCTCTACAGATCTTATTTATTTTCATGGGAATGACGATGACCACTACTTTGCACATGTCAGACCAGCTCACTACCACTGAGCCACACACCCGGCCCTTTATTTTTGATGTAAGTTTTTTTTTTAAAATATTTATTTATTTAATTAATGTATGTGAGTATACTGCAGCTGTCTTCAGACACACCAGAAGAAGGCATCAGATCCCATTACAGATGGTTGTGAGCCACCATGTGGTTGCTGGGAATTGGACCCAGGACCTCTGGAAGAGCAGTCAGGGCTCTTAACCCCTGAGCCATCTCTCCAGCTCCTTGACGTAAGTTTTATAAGCTGAGCTTGAGAATTTTATTGTAAAGGCAAAGGCAAAGAAGAAGGCAACGTCTCTGTCCTTATGCTCAGAGGTTGTTATGCCGCCATGGGTGCTTCTGGCAGGCTGTGGAGATAGGTGATTTTCTTCATAAATTAATATTCTAAAGCATTAATGACAAAAATATGCAGGAAGAGGAAGGTGATCTAGTACACTGAAATACTGCTCTCAAAATGGTAAAACGGGGAATTTGTGATACATAGTGCTAGTCTTCTTTATAAAGACATTAAGTAATAGATCTAGCAGACCTGACAGCATCTATATTTTGAATCTAGTGGAAATGAGCAAAAGTGATATTGTCAAGTGTCTGTGCCAACTGTAATGTGGAAAATGTTTGTGATTTCATCCAGTGACAAAATTAGAGGAACTGCTAATATTACTGTGGTTCATTGTGATATTAAAAATAGGAGACAATGTTCTTTCAATTAGAGAAAATGAGGATATAATTTTCCACAGGGGAGTCTACAGACTCCTTCAATTCTGCCCATTAACTCCTGAGGGGCGGGACTGAATTCCAGACCAAGATATGTCTGTGATTGTAATAGTGGCATGACTGTTAGGGAGGTAATCAACTGCTTGAGGATTAAGGCCTGCTCCATAGAAGGAAACACATGCCTAGTACTGTCAATCTGGCCAACAACCTATGGTCGGGAGCTCACGGGCTCAGGGATGAACCTACTACCATCACTGTGCTAGACAGACACAGTATCTAAGTGCATGCTAAGTTCTCTTTGCCCAAGATCAGTGCAGTTCTCAGATATCATCGAAGAAGGTTCTTGGTGCAATGGATTGCAGTTAACTCAGAATTCATAACTAGTCAAAGCATGTATAGTATAAGTTCAGTGGGGTGCACAAACAGGGAATGTGGATTTGGACTTAAACACACACACACACACACACACACACACACACACACTCGGACACTGGTTGGGGTCAGAAGGAAGGTAGAATGAAGTTAGAGGAAAAACCTGTTTGTGTGTGTATGTGTTTGAATATGATGAAATACAATGTATAAAATTCTCAATAATTAATGATATTATATGTAAAATATGTATATAACACATTTAGCATCTGATAGCATGTGTACTTACTTGTGAGTCATATTTGAGTCAAAATTTACTTTTATCGTGCCTAAAACTTGTTTTTTTGATAGACAAGACAGACACACAGCGTGTCCTCAGAGGAAAGCAGGTCCTTACCCCTGAAGCACAGTAGAATAGTAACCCATTTGGCTGTAACGTTCGGAAATTGAAGCCTCCTTCAAAGCCGTCAAAGAAAGATAGTTTCTGAATTGAAGCAATAAAACTTTGCCCGGTGAAATAAGCTCTGCGAGATATCTGTGTGGAAAAAAAAGGTAGACACGGCGTTTTTGGTAATCGGGACACTTACGTGAGTTTTCACATACAAAGAGCCACGCCTGCTGCGTGAGCAGTTTGTTTCAGGTGTTTCTGCTGGAGTTCGGGCGCGTTAACTTTCCTTCCGCATTCCGCATTCCCTTCCGACAGCAGCTGGGTTTCAGCACTCCCATTTCTTACACCCGAGTGACCAATAGCGCTTGAGCACTCTCTCTGGGCTTTGGATTTGGATGCCGGGTCTACTGGAAAGCAGAGCAGCTGCACAGGAGAGTCCCACAGCCTTTCTAGTTTAATGAGTTTCCTTTCTCTTGGCAGCAGAAAGGAGCGCAGAGAAGCAGAAAGGGCTGCTCTAGCTGTAGAAAGCATGTTTACCTGTGAAAAAGCCCTCCAGGGAATGGCACTTACCAGAGAGTCCTCTGGGCACCCGTAACCCACGCCTAGGGTTTCTTTCTGCTCCAGTAAATTGAAATCTTTCTTTTGGAACTGGAAACCCTTCATGCATCCCCTAAAGTTGATATCTAGGGGAAGATGTGCTCTTAGGGTCCTGGAAAAGGAAATCAGTTTCATTGGTTTCATATATATATATATATATATATATATATATATATATATATATATATATATATGTTGACTTACAATCTCAGTAGCTTTCAAACCATTCACAGTCTCATATGTTTTTGACAAGCAATGGTTGTGCCAAACCTTTGTGTGTAGTAGCCTGCTCCAAGTCAAGACAACTTGCTTACTTCTTTACAGTTTTCAAAACCTTTTATCTTCCATTATCAGTTGCTACTTTTATAACAATCAATCAAATGATACAGATGGGAATGCTAGCTTTTTATTTTTTCTTATATAGATTCTTGAGAATGAGTAGATGTGCCACAGATAGAAAATACTTTACTCTTGGCAATTTCATAGACATTAGAAAGACACTCATTCCCTCATGTAATAATACCAAGATAGGATTTGACCTCAGGTATTCAGATATCTACTAATGGCTTTGGCCTTATTTGTAGCATATTCTAATCAAGGAAAGCTAGAGGCAGGTCCTAGAGAGTGCAGATGGCTGGGTCTCCGAGCCTGTGCAGGGGTCCTAGAGCCGAAGGGAGAAGGGAACATAGAGCCCCATCCCTAACCCAGAAGCATCTTCAATTGATAGCTACTTGCAAATGCAAAGATAGTCTTCTTTAAGGGAATCTCACTGAAGAAACAAACCTTTCTCCCTAGCCCCCTCTCTGTCTTTGAGACAGGGTTTCTCTTTATAGCCCTGGCTATCCTGGAACTCACTTTGTAGACCAGGATGGTCTCACAAACTCAGAGATCAGCCTGCCCCTGCCTCTATCTCCCAAGTGCTGGGACTAAAGGAGTGTGCTACCACCATCCAGCCCAAACAAACCACTCTTTAGGGTGGGACCCATTCCCAGCAGTGATTGACCAACACAACAGCATCTTTGTCTCCTAATGTTGTCAGAACACTGTTTTGTTTTGTTTTGTTTTTAAAACCTTACAGGTCCTCTGTTTATATATATCATGGCTTCCTGTTTTGTGTGCCAACATATTGTCTGCATCTATATGTTTCTTATACTTTTTCTTTGGCTCTTTTGATGTTTGGTTGTTTTGTTCCTATTCTATTTTTTTTATCTTTGTTTTATCTTATTTTATTATTAGTCTTTAGAAGCCCGTTTGTTTTCTAACAAGAGATAGAAAGGGTGTGGATCTGGATGGGAAGGGAGGAGGGAGGAACTGGAAGGAATAGGTGAAGGGGAAACTACAATCAGAATATATTACGTGAAAAAAAATCTACTTACATTAAAAAGTAAAATAAGAACTGTTTTATCCTTCGGATTAGGGATGGCATTCTCGTTCAGTGTTCTGTCTTCATCTCTGTAATGCTCACTGTATAGGAGGTGCCCAAGAACATTACTATTTGGTACTGAATGAGTGCCAAGTTGACTCGGACCAAACCACAGTGGGTAAACTATGTTGTAGATGAACAGCTCTGCTGTGCTCTGTCATCACAGGTCAGAGCTGGAGGAGTGTGTTAACCAGCAGGCTGGCATAGCGGTCAAGGTCCCATAGGACATGGTTGAAGGACTGAAGAGGGTGCTTAGTTCAGGAAAACTTGGAGAGCCTTCTTTAGAGATGACAATTTGCACATGGAAAGGATTTGACTCAAGTAAGAATTTTGTAACAATTAAAATCATATATCTCTATCTCTGTCTGTCTGTCTGTCTGTCTATATCCTTCTGAAGTAATCATTCACACAGCACTAAATTCACTCAGGTTTGAATGCTCGTAGTGAGGGATGTTTCTGTTACACAAGAGGTGGGCTCCATTGTCAGCTCTCACTCAAGTTCAGAATTTTTTTTTCCTTTTTTAAACATTGGGGCCTGACTTCAGAACAGTAATAATTTTAGGAAAGCTAGTGGCTTTATGTAAAAGCTTTCCAGGTTACTCTAATGAGAGCTACCACGCAGGATTATCTCAACATTGCTTTTAGGTTTTTAGAATCATTGTCTGTATGAATTTATTAATTTTGAGATTTATTTTAATTTTATACGTATGTACATTTTGCCTGTGTATCTGTCTGTGCACCATGTACATGCTCCTGGAGGCCAGAAGAGGGTGTGGTATCACCCTGGAACTGGAGTTATAGATAGTTGTTAGCTGCTTTGTGGGTGCTGGGAATCAAACCTGGGATGACTGCAAGAGTACCCAGTGCTATTAGCCATTGAGCCTTCTCTCCAGTTCTGTATCTATGAATTTAATGCATAGTACGAGCTGGAGTTTTGAATTCAGTGGAACAATGCACACAAACCATGACCTCTTGTACACCCTCAAGAATGTACATATTCTCAGACACTATTGAAGAGTTTGAATAACTTTAAAGATGTTCTACTCTTCCTCTCCTTGAGAAATAATGCAGGAGACTATCTATGTTCTAGAAGTAATGCTATATTAGTTAAATACATCAGTTACACAGTGGGATGCTAATTTAAGAGGGTCATAAGCACTAGCTGTAGAGGAACAGTAGGTTCACAGATATGTTTGTCTATACTTGTGCAGGTATGTAACAGTAGCAAGCAGGACCTCTCCTAGGTACTGAATACTCATTAGTATATTGTTAGCAGTAAAAAGCTACATATTCGCCGGGCGTGTTGGCGCACTCCTGTAATCCCAGCACTTGGGAGGCAGAGGCAGGCGGATTTCTGAGTTCGAGGCCAGCCTGGTCTACAGAGTGAGTTCCAGGACAGCCAGGGCTACACAGAGAAACTCTTGTCTCGAAAAACCAAAAAAAAAAAAAAAAAAAAAAAAAAGCCATATATTCAAAGAGCTTTACCTGGATTGTAAGACTTCTTGGGGCGCACCTCCGATGTAGATGTCCGTGAAAGGTATCTTCTTCTTCTCGTTGTCTGTGCTCTTAACGTGTCGCCTGTCCACCACCAAAATCATTTTCTTGTCATTGTGGTAAATGATTGAGATCTGAGAGAAATAATGTATTGTAAGTCTGTTTAACAATTGATTTTTTTTGTGTGTGTGTTCATAGAAAAATATAATGTATGTTAACTACCCTGGTTATACACCTATATTCTTCTTTGTTCACAGATAGGGAATGGAGTTTGCTTCTTACTCGCTGAGATGACAAGTATGGTCTTTGTGTAATGTAAACTCAGAGCTTACGTTTCCTGGGGGAAGACCCCTTTCTGGGAAAAGGTACTTCCTACATTCCTAGGCTACAGTTTTCTATGAGTCCTGTTTTTTTTTTCTTTTTAAAATTTCCTCTGACTCTTCTGAGGGGAACTTATAAGTATCTATCTTTAAAAAAAAAAAAAAAAACCTTGATTAAGGTATCGCTGATTACAAAACTGCACATATTTAAACAGATTATACAATTTATTAAGTTTGGGCATATGAAAGCATTCGCTATACTGGGACCTCCCCCAGCCCTTGAGGATCTGGCCCATCGTTCTCAAAGAATAGCAGCCCAGCCACCGGAAGCCAGCCTCCTGCAGAACAAGCAGAACCAGTTTCCAGCCTTTGGGGGAGGGTCTTGCCCCCGCCTATATATATATATTTGGAGAGATTCATTAAAGTTTGAGCCTTGAGCAAGAAATCATGCCTTGACTTCATGTGTTTCCCTCACCACTCTTTTCTATCCCCATCTCTTCTTCCAGAGAACCCAAGCCATTAACAGGTAACCTTGGGCGGCTACACTATATTACTAGCCCAATCAAGTTAACAATATCTATCTAATATTTCTTAATGTTCTATTACTTTATTGCTCTCTCTCTCTCTCTCTCTCTCTCTCTCTCTCTCCCCCCATATATATATTTATGTGGTTTCCTATGATTATACCTACACAAGGGTTTAAAATAGAAAGCCTGACGCTTGCTAGGACAGTGCTCTGCCACTGGGCTACGCTTCCTAATTATTGGTATTTGTAACGGCACCATGCTATTTAATATCTAAAATGTATTCCTCCACCACAACGAAAGCTGTATATACACTGGACAACTCATTTTCTGTTCTTTCCAGCACTGGCAGCACACCTGCATGCTTTATGCTTGAGCAGGTACTTTCTGGGTTATAGACTGAGCGCTACCAAGGTGTCAGTTTTCAGAAACATTTCTGTGTTATTTTGAATTATTAGATTTGCATAAATAAATATCAACTTGCTATTTAAAGGACAGTGACTAGTTCTAGTGAATCTGCAAAAATGCTAGTCAGACAAACAATTATGTTCTTCATTTATTGAACTCCATCCTTAGAACGCCTCAGGACATTGAACTGGAAAGGGACACATAACTTGCTAGCCACTGCATTTGGGCTCAATTTAAAAGATATTACATCTTTTATATGGTTTATTAATTACATAATTTAGAGTAGTTGTTAGTGTGGATAAAGGATACTTTTGAGAAATTCTTCATGAGAAAAGTCACTCGTGTTTCTATATTCTAGAGAAAAAAGTTCAAGAGAAAATTCTATATTTACTTACATGACCTCTTTATATTAATGAGGCTCGAAGTATAATAAGATCTTTGTAATTTTTAACATATATATGGTATTTTCATAGGTCTTCTATTATAATCAAGACATTTAAGATTAACAAGAGACTTTTGGTCAGTGGGTCCCTTTTAATGAGAAGAGACCTTCCAGTGACTTTTTGGATAGAAAGATCAACATGTGTTTTCCCTGGGTGGAGTAGATGAGGGTACATCAGTTGTTGATGTGAACGTATTTAGTTTACTATCCCACTACTGCATTTGGCTACCTGGTCATATACATAGATCTAAGTGTCAAAACCCAAACCCACCCAAAGTACAATGATTGTACCTCATGATATTTCGCATCATTAATCTGGGCTTTTTTCAATGTGTCTTCAAGATGCACAGGGCCATTGCTGAATCCGAAGTCGTAGAACACATGGAGGTAGCCATTGCGCATTTCTAGGCTGAAAAACATACTCTGCAGAGAGAAAGACACTGTAAGACGGGAGCACCCACTGGTGTTAATGGAGCACCAAATTTAGCTGAATTAGAGAACTATTACAATTCTTTATTAATGGAATTCTTGGAAGATTAAAGTAGTCTCATGAAATTCTTATTAAAGTAAAAGTAAAGTAAAGAAGTAAAAGTAAAAAGTCCTATTAAAGTAAAAAAGTTCACTAAAAAATTCTGAAATAGACAGATCATGATGGTATACACCTTTAATCCTAGCACTCAGCAGGCAGAGGCAGGTGGATCTCTGAGAGGTTGAGGGCAGCCTGGTCTATAGAGTGAGTTCCCGGACAGCCAGGGCTAGACAGAGAAAGCCTGTCTTGGGAAAATCTTATTAAAGCCAGTACTTATTTCTTACATATTATTAAAAGCATTAATATGTTTATAACATTTAAAATACCTGTCCTCTTTTGTTTTTATGTTACCATACAAACCACTGCATGGAGTACAATGGTAACTACATTATTGACCTGCAGTTCTTCAAGACAAAGTAGGATATACCATGCTTTTTCAACCGCCTTGCTGTTGAACAACTTTTCAAAATAGGATAGCCCCAGAGATGCCACTATATTCACTTAAAGATGAAAACTGGCAATAACGAAAAATTATTTCAAGATAGGCTAAACGGTTTCTCCAATATGCCAACAAATATGGATCTAGGATAAAGACGACTTTCTGTATTATTTTGAGCCACTGGATTTGTATAAATGAAAAACGGAATTGGAACACACTTGGGCCAGATGATGTTAAAGAGCAGAAAGAATCTGGCAGCAGTCAAATCACTTGCTGGCTGTATGTTTTCATTCCAGAACACGGTTCATAGATACAGGAATTAAATGGATTTGAAAAATAAAGTATCAAGGGAAAGTCTTCATTTTACATAAAGTATAGATATCCTGAATGGAGTTTGCATGTTCCTTGGCATGGGGAAACAATTCCTGGGGTTGGGGAAAATGTTCTAACTTTATTTATGTTCATCAAAAAAAAAAAAATCTGAAGTAGCCAGGTGGTGGTGGCACACGGCTTTATTCCCAGGCAGACACAGGTTCATTTCTGAGGCCAGTCTGGTCTACAGAATGAGTTCTAGGTCAGCCAGGGATACATAGAGAGGAATGCTGTGTTGAAGGGCTGGACGTGTGTGTGTGTGTGTGTGTGTGTGTGTGTGTGTGTGTGTGGTGGTGGTGGTGGTGGTGGACATGACTTCCCTGACCAAAAACCTTGAAATAGAGAAAGAAAATGATCTTTGGTATAGAGTATTGACCCTGGGCCTTCATTTCCAGACTTTCATAGATTTCACATAGCTGGTGAGACTTCCTGGCTCCAGTTCTGCATTGGAAAGGCTCCACGTGCCCTCTTTGGGTCTATGTGTTGGAGGTTATTGGGGATATGACAGTCATTTTGTGTTGAGGCATGGAGTGATGTGGAGGTGTTCTTGGACAGGTGGGTGTCTGCTGGTTACGTCCTGTGAAGTTTTGACAGTGCTGTCAACTTCAAAGACACATGGTTTTTGATATGAAATGAGTTATTTTAAACTGTTGTGGTTTATATGTGCCGGCAAATGTCTTTCAGGAGCATGAGACCTAGCTGTTTCAGGAAACACAGGTACACACGACAAAGGGAATTATACCAGTGATGAGAAAGAAGCATGGTCTCTCTCTATGTCTCCTCCCCCCTCAACAATCCCCCCCAACAACCCTCCAGGAACTTGTGTTGTAGATAAACGATTGTTTGAAAATATTTTGGGGACGTTTTTCTATTGTTGAGTGATTTTGACAATGAAAACAATGTAAATATTCTATCTCCTAAAACCTCTTATCTTGGAGCTATCTGGGGAGGGAAGGGGAGGGAGGAGAAAGTGGCTTTAAGAAGTGAACAGAGACAACTGGGGTCAGATTTGTGCATGTGTGGAGATATCACAGTAAAATTTCACTAGTCAGTACAATTAGTGACTTTTGTAAACCGTCCTTCATATGCACTATTTTTTCCGACCATGAAATATATATTCAGTTTTCACTGCCAGCACTTTTATATCTCCACAGGAAGTCCTAGCATAATTGAATGTCGGTGTCAACCTTGTGATCAGATCTTGTGAAAATCTTCAGTCTCTGGTAAAGATATTAAGTCATATCTATAAAGATTGCTAATCTGTTTTGAAATCTTTCAAAGAAGATGTGTAGTGGCTTAGAGCAACTTTATTAAAGTTTACAAGATAATACAGTATCTACTTTGCTGTGAAGAACTGACTTCAGGAGAGAAAATGCACCAGCCAGATAGCAAAGGTTACCTGGGCCAGGTGGAGTATGAGATTTAAAAAAACAAAGTATATGATTTAGTAGGCACAGCTAATAATACATGTCATATGTGTGTGTGTGTGTGTGTGTGTGTGTGTGTGTCTGTATGTGTGCGCGTGCCCATGTGTATAATACACACACACATATATATATTAATTCGGGGAAAGAATTCTATGTAGTTTTGACAATTTGACAGTTGAAATTGGATTTACGATGTCATTCTTGAATCACTATATCGCAAAGAGGTGAAAAACATGTCAAAGAACACAGCATATTTTATTAAACCAGTCTCACTAACATTGTTATTATTGACAATAAGATATTTTTAGTGAGTTCAAAGGTTTTTATATTATTAGTGAATGAGAATAAATTTCATTTTATTTAAAATATTTATATTTAAATTTCTATTTAATATTTATTGTTCTTATAACTTTTGCATGTTTCATGATGCATTTATGTCTATATTTGCCAAATGTTTATGATTTATGAGGAGAAACATCTTAATATATACTAGATCTTGGTGGTGAGTTTTTTCAAAGTTTTTTTTTATTTATAAAAGGGTATATTAATATATATTATATATCTAATAATAATGTTATAATATATACTAAAGTTGAAGTATGGACAAGTGCATCTTAGGATTGCTTTACTTAATGCTGTCATAACTTTCTTAGAGAAAAATAAATCCAATTTTGCTTTCTAAACTGGGTATTCATTTTGATGGCGTGGCACACTTACCCTGGGTGTGGGGTGGGGCATTTCCTGGGGAAAGGAATAGCAGAGAGCAAAGGAAGGGCAGGGGAATAAGTAGGACTTCCTGTTACTTACTCCATTGACCATCAGGAGCACGAGGCCATTGTCAGCGGGTGTTCGGATTTCTATGTCAAAGCGAGTCACCTGGCCAAATTTCCCTCTCCTCGTGATGTCCCTCACCACAGCATAACTGGAGCCATCGAAGAAGTAGCTGGCAGCCCTGCTCTGAGTGAAAGCCAGTTTATCCCTGGAAGAGAACACAGGGTCACACGAATGCTACCGGGTCGGCTGTGCTTTCCGAGTGAGACCCTGGAACCCATTTTCAGGACATCTTCCACTGTTCTGATGGCATGCAAGTGAAGCATGAGGTATATAAATAAATCAGTGGCCCGTTTTAAATGGGTTTCTCCTTCACCCCATGTACTAGGAATTGAAGTCTTCTGGAAAACTCTGATCTTAGAATCTTAAATCAAGTATATATAATACACACACATATGTGTATATATACATACATATATATAATATATATATCCCATATATGTATGTATGTCTTTAATACTGTGCATGTTCATCTATGGCAGAGGAAAGGGGAAACATATATTGCAGGCCTGGCATTTACACAACTTTACCCGAACTTTCCCCAAAGAAGAGTTCAAGAACCTGTGCACCGACTCACACTCGGCCTGTCCGCTGTCCGTGCCTGACCGTCAGAGGCTCTGAGCTCCCAACTGTCACTCACCTGGCACAGGGCACTGACTTAGATGGATCCATATTGTAGATGTGCTTGAAGTTGTACAGGCTGATCACATCATTATTCAGAGTGGCCAGCTCCAGGCAGCCTGAGTAGCCGGGCAAGTTTAAACTGGCAGGGAGCTGAATGATAGGGAAATACAATCAATTAGCCCGTGGTCACGTTTCATGCAGAAGCTGCAGACGGAGAATGAAGCTGACAGTAGATCCACTCCGGTCCCTCTGACATGAACATCTCTCTACACTGGAGTTTGCATCTGGATGACAGATGACTTAGATAAGCAGTTTCCCATGTCTTAGTGGAGAACTGGTATTTATTGAGTACATATCCTTATTGACTACATATCCTTAACAACAAATTCACAATGAAAGGAGTCGCCATTCCAATTCTGTGAGATCTCATAGAAACAGAATAATTCTCAAGACAGGGTTAACAATGGGCTTGAGACTGTAAGCAACAGCCCTCAAGTGGAAGGCATGAGTTTGGCTTCTCATCTTCTTGGGCCTTACCTTTACCCTCTCTTTGTCAGGTCTCATATTTTCCCCTAGGTATTACCTTTTCTCATCTCATAGGTTTCATACCATGCCTATATATTGCAGGTAACAGCATTTCATGCAGTGCTGAAATCTAGATCCCAGCCAGTACAAACGTTCTTGTAATAGATAATACTAATTCTTTCCTGGAGTAATATTTATCACCTTTACATTCTCAAAATGACATTAATCTTTAAGCATTAGCTGTAACTTGCAAACAACTGACATTGGAAATATGCGTTGTAGGAACCAAACTGGGACACCAGACTTATAAATAGATTTTGATCCAGAATTCTACCACCCAGCAAACTGAGCTCTTCTAATGGTATCTGACTCCCCCACCTCCATTCATTTGGGATTATGGATTTATTAAAAAAAAAAAAACACCCGCTGCAGGTCTTCACTGAGCCAGATGCAGCTCTACAGCTTACCTTGAAGTTCGCAGGCACGCCACCAACGTAAAACACAGTATCCTCAGGGGTGAGATCCAGCAAGGAGTCATCTCCTGCAAACTCCCCCTTCTTAATAAACTTTTCTTCTGCTGTGCTACTGAGACTGGGGACTGTCAAGAACACCTTTCCATGTTTCCCTACCCTGGTGAGAGAAAGGCTCGTCACTTGCTTCAGTCTGGGCAGTTTGCAGAAAATACTTTCATTGTGTCAAAATGTTAATGTCACTTCATCAAAAACAACCCAAGGTATTCGATCGTATCGTACTGTTATGCACATATAGAAATATTAGTTACAGAAGAAAAGTAGAAAAGCAGACATCGTACTTTTAAGTTTTAAATTTTTACTTTTAAGTTTTAACTTAAAAAGTTTTAACTTAAAGGTAAAATGATCTGGTAATCAGGTTGCTATTTAGAAAGGACCTTTCTTTTTTCTAGTATTTTTTTTTTAAATTTTCTTTTATCTCACTCAGGTGGAGGAAGATGGGAATAGGGAAGAAAAGGAGCAAGATGGAAAAGAAAAAAGTATTTATGGCATCCACAGGATGTATGTGTGTGTGTGTGTGTGTGTGTGTGTGTGTGTATGCACGTGTGCATTTGCAAAGCCATTTGCCATGGATTCACCTTACCTCTCAATCTTGACGATACTAAAGTAAGCAGGCCAGGAGCTCACGGGCTTGGAATCCAGGAGAATCTCCACATCTTTCGTCCCCAAATTGTAAACGTATACCAGGTTATCATTTTTGATTGCCAGACCCATGTACTCTTTTTTGGCCTGAAATGTCAAGAAGTCACTTAAATGAAATCAACGAGTATACGGCACACACATGGTATCGTTTGTTTTTATTTTTGTAAAGCACAATCATAGGTCCAAAGAGTTATTGCATCCGATCAACTTCCGGTCCAGATTACCACTTCGCGCTGCTGCTCTCGATCTCTACCCTCTCTGGGTCGGCACTGGGTGTGCGGACCCTGTGCTATCTACGTCTAAGTGCTTGCTGCCTTGGTGGAGGGTGAGGAGAGGGGGAAACCACTGCGGGCTCATGGGAATGGCAGTACTGGTGGCTGCCAGGAGTACGCCAGCAGTGTCAGGCTAACAGAGGCATCATGTACCTTGACAAAACCTGCATCTTTAAGCAGGATTCAGCATCGACAAACAAAGGCTACAGTTATTCTAAAGGCCTTCAAATGCTTTGTTCAGGTTCATTCATGTAAGTAATTCATGCTGCTAGAAAGCAATGCCAGAAATAGATCCCAGTCCCCAGAATCTCTTCCCTTCAACCACGGCTCGAGTCCCGCTGTTAAAGAGATTTCTGGCCTCTACTATCAGAGTGGGGATTTGTTTGCTCTTCTCAACAGCTTTGGTCTAGGCGGAGTGCAACACTATCCCCTGCAGATCCCCACGCTGTGCTCTTACGTGTTTGCTTCCAAGGTAGAGGACAAACTGATCTGCTACCCAGGCCCCCGCGGGCTCTGCCGGCTTTGGAGGGGGCTTCATGTACAGGCTGATGGACGTGAAGGCCTTCAGGTCATCCACGCTGACTTTGGGGTGCACTTCAACGGCCGACTGGCTATCAAACATCATGGAGACTTGGATCTGGAAACACAAAGGCGTTCCATTGAAAGTGCTTTGAAGAAAAGGGCAGGACCCTCTCCTGTGGTTTCTTGGAGGGACGCCTACTTGCTCCGTCCCTCTGTTTACTTCCAGATTCTCAGAGGAAATATTTAGGGTGGATCACAAGACAATAGGTTTAGATTAAAATGGGCTAAGAGAGCCCAAGAGCAAACAGCAACCAAGGACGAGGGCGCATACAACTCCCACCGGGAACTATCCATTTAGGCTGGTGAGCTAAACAAGAGGAAGGAGCACTTGACTGGTCTAGACATTGACAATTTATAATGACTCTACAGTGTATAGAAGAATTAATCGTTTGGGAGAAGTATAACTCATCTTGGGTACTAAAGCTGCTGGAACTTTCTCCCCAAGGTCGTAATAAGAGCAGTATAGAATAAAGCTGTGAACAATATCCCCGTCCACACCTGCACAGTCAGGGGCATGGCACAGCCTCTGATTTTGACATATGCCATTTCACTTAGTAACTAGGCAGTCCTACGTCACCCACTCAATATTCTTCTGTAAAACGACATAATAGACTGGCGGTGAGAATTAAGACAGTAGTTGAGAAGCACCTTCTAGCCCCTGGCTCTAGCCTTGTAAAAATTGTAGTAAGTTCCTTAAGCATTTCCTGTGATGTTTCTCAGAAAAGCAAAGCACCCATTCAGCACGGCTCTGAGAGGCCCAAGATAACACCAGGAACTGATTTGACTTGTGAAGGATTTTTAGGGCGTATGACAACAAGTATAGCCATGCTGTCTGTACAAACCCTGATGAATAATTAGGTGTATTTACACCAGCAGATATTGACTGGGCTGATGTGGATAGACAGCTAGCTTGAGAGTCCGTTCCCCAGTGCTCGGGGCACGGCTGTCTCCTGTTGTCTGTGGAGTAGAGATCGATACATCCCAACAGTCAATCAAGCAGCGTGTGGGACTGAGGCCTACCTGTGGAACTGAGTCTGAGAAGGCCGCGTGAGAAAGCATCCCCCATTGGAGCTGAGTGAGTGCCCAGTGGTTAGGCACTCTGTATTTAGAAAGTGAATTGTGTGTGTGTGTGTGTGTGTGTGTGTGTGTGTGTGTGAGAGAGAGAGAGAGAGAGAGAGAGAGAGAGAGAGAGATCAGGACTCCAGTGCTATAATTCAATATAAATTATATTGAACACTATCACCAAGAAAACATTAACAAAACATTGTTTTAAGATGCCTTTTTTTCTCTTTTAGACAGTTTCACCACATTGTCCTAGAAACTTCCTGTGCCTTCAGGATGGCTTTAAACCTCTAATCCTCTGTCTCACCCCCCCCCCCATTCTGAGATTACAGGCGCGTGCCACCACACTCAGCTGAAAATGTCATTTCTTGATGCATTTTTAAGATAAGATGTCAGGAAACATTCACAGAGCTATCCAAATAAGATAATTCATAAGGCAGGAGCCTTTATTACATAGTGCTGGAAAGTCACATGTAATTACCAAGAATAATCCACAGCCCTATACAACAACTGATTTCTTATTCTTGTTTCTATGAGTCCCTGGGTGTATGTTTGGTGTAGTATAATTATTTTCTTCTTCTTCTTCTTCTTCTTCTTCTTCTTCTTCTTCTTCTTCTTCTTCTTCTCTTCCTCCCCTCCCCTTCCTCTTCTTCCTCTTTCTCCTCCTCTTCCCCCTCTTCTTCTTCCTCCTCCTCCTTTCATCCTTCCTTTTTTTTTCTTCTTAAGACAAGGTTTCTCTGTATAGCCCTGGCTGCCCTGGAACTTACTCTGTAGACCAGGCTGGCTCAAACTCTGAGATCCACCTGCCTCTGCCTACTGGGTGCTGGGACTAAAGTCATAGATCACTATGTCTGGCTATGTTTGGTGAAATTCTTAATTGAGAAAATAAAGCCACATAATTTGGTTGTAAAAAAAATGAGGCTGATCTATAAATCAGTAAAAACAAATTAAAGAAAAGGCCCAAGCATGAGTCGTCTTCTGGAACTTGGGAATGCTAATTGGGTCAGGACCTGCTCTGACAATGCTGGCTCCAGGTGTCTCATTGCTGGGTGGCCTCTGTGACAGAACCCAAGATGGCCACCTTTGCTTAGTGTCTTCCACTTGTGATTCCTTGCTTAAGCTTGCCGAGCAATCAACAAAACATTCACATAATATGTGTAAGACTTTGCAGATGGGCAGATGGGTAGATGAACAAGACCATTCCATATATTAACTGTCATAGCACAGCAATTAAAAATGATTAATTCTAACACTGAGTTGAGTGTGTTGATCGTCGAAGCTTAAAAGGGTTTCTGTTGTTTATGAGCTTTTTTGATTAGAACTTCGTGGTTAATTCTGGTTCTATATTCGGATAACCGTGTGACTTAAAAGATGATGAAGCCAGGTGGTGGTGGTGGCGCACATTTTTTTAATTTTATGTATGTATGTATGTATGTATGTATGTTTTGTTTTTCGAGACAGGGTTTCTCTGTGTAGTCCTGGCTGTCCTGGAACTCACTCTGTAGACCAGGCTGGCCTTGAACTCAGAAATCTGCCTGCCTCTGCCTCCCAAGCGCAGGGATTACAGGCGTGCGCCACCACGGCAGGGGCAGGCAGATTTCTGAGTTCGAGGTCAGCCTGGTCTACAAAGTGAGTTCCAGGACAGCCGGGGCTACACAGAGAAACCCGGTCTCAAAAAAAAAAAAAAAAAAAAAAGATGATGAATGCAAGCCTTCCTTGGTTTTCTTTCCTTCCTTCCTTCCTTCCTTCCTTCCTTCCTTCCTTCCTTCTTTCTTTCTTTCTTTCTTTCTTTCTTTCTTTCTTTCTTTCTTTCTTTCTTTCTTTCTTTCTTTCTTTTGGTTTTTCGAGACAGGGTTTCTCTGTGTGGTCCTGGCTGTCCTGGAATTCACTCGGTAGACCAGGCTGGCCTCGAACTCAGAAATCCGCCTGCCTCTGCCTCCCAAGTGCTGGGCTGGCTCCTTGGTTTACTTTTTAAAAGACTTCTTCATTTGCATGTTTCCTGAGATATAATCTTGCCATGAAGACCAGTGGCTGGGAACTTGCTGTGTAGGTGAAACTGGCCTTGAACTTGCTGTGGTCTCTTCTCCCCTTTGCCTCTGAGTGCTTGGACTATAGTCATATGCCACCAGACCCTACAGGTTTACTTTCCAAAGCTTCTCAGGTGACTCTAGTAACTAACAAAATAGGAAGGTGAAAGGCCTCAGGGGCTGCTGAGGGGCTAGAGCTCAGAGTCATTTCCCATCATTCACTGGAGCTCAGCATCATTTCCCATCATTCCCTGGAGCTCAGCGCATTTCCCATCATTCCTGGAGCTTAGCGTCATTTCCCATCATTCCCTGGAGCTCAGCGTCATTTCCCATCATTCCCTGGAGCTCAGCATCATTTCCCATCATTCCCTGGAACTCAGCATCATTTCCCATCATTCCCTGGAGCTCAGCGTCATTTCCCATCATTTCTAGGTATCCGATGACACCTCTCACCACATACCTTGCTGGCGACACTCCTGGTCTGAGCAATGAGCTCTCGGATCCTCTGGATGCTGGCAGAAACATTGCTTGCAGGCCGCTTCTGCTCCACAGTACGAAGTTGATCCAGTAGCTGGGGGACAACCTCGGTGAGATTTCTCACTGCAATAAGGAAAACGGGTCACTTGAATATTTAATTCTATTTTAAAAAATCAAGTGAGGTCCAGCAAACATGTTACCTCCGGTAGATCTATGGGCATCATTTTTAACCTTGCAGAATTAATAGCAGAGCTCAAGGCATAATCCATTCTGTTCTTTTCTGTGACATTTAGAGCACGTATTGATTTATGAGTGGAACGCGGTGCGTGCTGACTTGCAGCATACATTCTAAAGGGCGGTCTCCCATCCAAGTACTAACCAGGCCTGACTCTGCTTAGCTTCCGAGATCAGACGAGACCGGGCGCGTTCAGGGTGGACCCAGCCATACCACTCCTGGGAATATACCCAGAAGATTCCCCAGCATGCAATAAGGATACATGCTCCACAATGTTCATAGCAGCCTTATATATAATAGCCAGAAGCTGGAAAGAACCCAGATGCCCCTCAACAGAGGAATGGATACAAAAAATGTGGTATATATACACAATGGAGTACTATTCAGCCATTAGAAACAATGAATTCATGAAATTCTTAGAGAAATGGATGGAGCTGGAGAACATCATAGTAAGTGAGGTAACCCAGTCTCAAAAGAATACCCATGGTATGCAGTCACTGATAAGTGGATATTAGCGTAGAATCTTGGAACACCAAAGACATAAATCACATACAAAGTGATGTCTGACAAGAAGAAAGGAGTGGTCACTGGTGCTGGAAAGAATCAAAGCACCAGTGTAGGGGAATACAAGAACAGGGAAGTGGGAGAGGGTGGATGAGGGAGCAGGGGGAGGGAAAAGGGCATGTGGGACCTTTGGGGGGGGTGGGGAACCAGAAAAAGGGAAATGAATTGTAAATATAGAATATATCCAATAAAAAAAAAAGGGCGGTCTCCATGACCAACATACAGATGTTCCTTCAGTCATATAGCTTAGGCTCCTCCACATGTCTATAATATGGGCTGATACAACAGGTGAAAAGGATTTTACTGATGTACACTGCTGCGGCTGCTGTTGCAGTGGAGATGGGGTTAGACAGAGAAAACCTGGAGCATGAAGCCAAAGTTGCCTTTGCCATAGAGAGATAGGACAGCTTTGCAGCCTCCGATGAGGACCCAGGCAAGGGGACATGGCAAGCAAGATGTTTCTCCTGATGGAAAGTTTACAACGCAGACTTCTCACTCTCTTAATAAAGATTCTTTCTAAAGTCGCTGACAGTATAATATGTTGCTTAATTTACTTTGTTTTATATCACCAAATACTAGTTGAGAAAAAACACAGTAGCTTGAGACAATTTCAGTCAGTGCTAGCTTTGGTGCTTATTGTGACAACATGGTGGTGTGAGTAGGAATGACCCTCAGAGACTCATCTGTTTCATGCTTGTCCCAGAGGGAGTGGCACTATTAGGAGGTGTGTCCTTGTTGGGGGTATTGTGTCACTGTGGAGGTGGACTTTGAGGTCTCCCATGCTCAAGTTTTACCCAGTGTGAGCCTCACCTTTTCCATCACCAAGTCTACCTGTGTGCTGCCATGCTTCCTGCCATGATGATAATGGACTGAACCTCTGAACCTGTAAGCCAGCCCCAATTAAATGTTTTCCTTTATAAGAGTTGCCTTAGTCATGGTATCTCTTCACAGCATAGAAACCATAACTAAGACAGAGAACTCAATAGTACAAATGAAAAGAAGATGAAAATAAATTCAAAGCAGATAGAGAAAACAATGCAAACACTGAATCACACAGACCAGTCCCCGACCCCCAGAAAGATCAGCTATGGGTTTGTGACTATTTTGAGTTGAGAGGTGTTCTGTAAAGCTACTCTGGAGAATGGTTTGCAGAGAATGACGAACAATCCCATCACAGTTTGTCATGACAGTGGTAGACACTGATATCCAAGAGATTATGAAGATTCTGAATAAAAATGTGAGCACAGAAAAAGAAATTCTGTTATTATGTGATTTTTTTAAAATTACATATACCAAACTACATTAGGTAGACATTAATAGATATCATTTTCATTGCTATAAAATTGTATATGTGGATTGGCCAACACACATAGTTGGCATTTTTTGGCAATAATTTGATTCACTCAAGCAAGCAGAATGTGAATGTGAGTTAGTGAGATCAATACCATTTCCTAGATTTTTTCCTCTAAGTTATTTACTCTAACATTTGATTAAACTTTTGTGCTAAATTTATGTCTTACATTGATAAGGATAATTGCTTCCATGTAATAAAAAACCACTTCATCAATTTAACTATAGTATTACTTGTACAATTACTTGTACCTATCTGAAATTTATATATTTTTTTCTTTTTAAAAAAGATTTAAGCCAGGCAGTGGTGGCGCATGCCTGTAATCCCAGCACTTGGGAGGCAGAGGCAGAGGCAGGCGGATTTCTGAGTTCGAGGCCAGCCTGGTCTACAGAGTGAGTTCCAGGACAACCAGGGGCTACACAGAGAAACCCTGTCTCGAAAAACCAAAAAAACAAACAAAAAACCCCAAAACAACAACAACAACAACAACAACAAACCACTGTAGCACAAATGATAAAGTAACTTGAGACCTGGGCTCAAAAAAAAAAAAAAAGATTTATTTATTTATTCTATCTGCATGTATACCTGCATGCAGACCCCATTATAGATGGTTATGAGCCTCCATGTGGTTGCTGGGAATTAAATTCAGGACTTCTGGAGGAGCAGCCAGTGCTCTTAATCACTGGGCCATCTCTCCAGGCCAATTTATGTATATTTCATGTAGGCACATACAGATAGAGTCTAGATAAATCTGGACTCTAGGTAAACACATAGATGAGCAGAGTAAAATAGTTCTCTTTCTAATTTCTACAGCTTTCCAACCTAAAAGGCAAATGGCGCACACTGTATCTCATCAAAAGCTGCGTAGAGTTTAATGGCCAACTCTTTAGGCAGGCAAGGTAACCTTGTGGGAGATACATACCTGCATCCCGGGCGGAGTCCACTACGGTGTTATATGCAGAAGAGTCAAAAGTCTGTAGGTTCTGTGACCAGCTGCTGAGATTGTTAGCCATGGGTGTGGTGACCTCTTGGACAGCCATTGTTGTCTTGTTAGCTTCCTCGATGATGAGTTTGGACTGGCCCAGGCGCTGGTGGGCGTCTCCTGCACACAGAGCAGAGGGATGCTTCATTGACTGGAGAGCACGGATGGATGGCGTTTCAAACACTGGGGTGAAATGGACCTCAAATTTTGGGCTGTGACAGGCGACTAAGACGTTTAAATATATGATGACTGTATTATAAGTTATAAGAATTGAAGTATAATAAATGGCATGGATATGAGTTGGTAAGACTCTGCAGTCCCAGTAATTCCAAAATCTTTACCTAAATTTTTTTTTTTTTGAGACAGGGTTTCTCTGTGTAGCTCTGGCTGTCCTGGAACTCACTCTGTAGACCAGGCTGGCCTCGAACTCAGAAATCCGCCTGCCTCTGCCTCCCAAGTGCTGGGATTACAGGCGTGCGCCACCACCGCCCGGCTTACCTAAAATGTTTTAAAAATAGGAAGCAAGTTATAAAACCAAACCAATAACAGCGATCAGCAGCAGCAACAAGAAAGCCTTAGTATTTATTTAGGTTAGCAGTCTGGTGTGACAGAGAGTGACAGAGAGTGACAGAAAATGCACTTGAAGTCCCAGCTTCTATGATGTTCACATCTGAACCTCACCATACAAGCCTCTTCCTTTTATGGAAAAGTAATTTCTTGTGGAAGAACTCTTTCTGTAAAAACGATGCTACATTTAGAACAGAAGTCAATTATTAAGAAAAGCCTTTTACAAAAGGAAAAAAAAAACATGGCTCAGAAAAGATTTGATGTGAAGATCCAAGTTTCACTAAAAAATTGTTGCATATTTGGGATGGGATTCCCCAGAAGCCACGTGAGGTCAGAAGTGGCAGAGCACATCTGTAAGCCAATTCTCTACAGCAAGTTGGCAGGCAGAGACGGGAGTGTCCCTAGGAGCTTGTGGACCAGCAGGGAGCAGCTGGGATTACCACAAGCTTGAGGCCAGTCTAGCTAGGGTACATATTACGTTCTAGGCCAGCCATGGCTACGTGATCAGACCCCTACCTTACAGAAACAATAAAACAGACAGGTGTAGAGAGACATATCTGTAATCTTAGTCTTGAGGTAGAGGCAGGAGGATCAAGGCAAGCTCAAGGCCAGCCTGGTTCACATAGTGAGTTCCACGAACTAGAGACAGCACAGACACGGAAAGCCAGTACCTGAGGTTGCGCTCTCTCTCTCTCTCTCTCTCTCTCTCTCTCTCTCTCTCTCTCTCTCACACACACACACACACACACACACACACGCACGCACGCACACGCACGCACGCATGTGTGCACACACACACATACACAAGGCATACATTTTACCCACGGATAAAACTTACTGTACTGTTTACAACTACAGATTTTTTCTAAATGATAGGATTGTAGGTGATTATTCCTCCTTTTCCCCCCTCTAATGTGGGCTTTCACATTCTTTTTATATAAGGGTGATGTGATACTTTTGTAATAAAGATACTTAGTTGATATTTTAACTTCAGGTTTTGAAAGTAAAGAAACACTTTGTTTTATCTTCTGTGCTCCGGATCTAGCTGGACGTTGGTTTGAATCCTGGATCTCCCTCCTATCAGCTGCACCCGCTGGAAAAAGTTTCCCAGCCGTGACAAACCTCAGGATTCTGGAAGGTAAACCGTGACTCTGATCTCCACAGAACAGAACCCAGCAAACTCCAGTCAGTCGCCTGTAGCTCTGCTCAGGCATTTCAGCACACACACACACACACACACACACACACACACACACACACACTCTCCTGGCCGGGGCTCCTGAGTTCTGAGGCCGGCTCATGTCATCACCACACACATATCCAGCAGAGGTGTCTTAGCTTTTGCTACACCCTGGAAGGCACATCTGTGTCCAATCACAGCCTTTCAAGACACGTTGACTGGAGTCCCAAAATAGGTGAGAGAAAACACTCTTGTTTCTCTACTTGCTTGTTTGATAAGAACAACTTGACATCTAACAGAGGGATGATGGTTACCATGGAGGCGAGAGAAGTCCAAATTAGGGCATGCTGTAAGCAAGGTCTACTGTCCACAAGAGAGGTATCCAAGCAGTGTGAATAGTACAATCCTACTCCAACACACGCAGACATATGCATGCAAGCACAGAGCAAAGACGGGAAGAAGACACTCTTCATTTCATGCTCACCTCTGTGTGATTTGGTTATAGCTTTTTGGTTACAGCTTTATTTCTAAGGGTAGTTCTTGAATAGTAACGAACAGTTTTTGTTTGTTTGTTTGTTTGTTTTGTTTACATTTTGGTCAGGAGAGAACAAATACCTTAACATGAGTAAGGAGCTGGTGACAGAGGATTCACCTAATCTCCCCCCTGCGAGGTGGTTTTACACCAGTGGACAAACACGCGGGACCTTGAAGTTCTGGATCCTTACCCCTCTCTGCTGCCTGGAGTTGCTTCACAGCATCGTTCAGTCTGTCTCTGAGGGCGCCCTTCCTCCACAGGGCTCCTCCCACACGCCTGCTGGTGTCAGCCACTGCTTCATCATTGCCTGTGGAGAAGAAGCAGAGGAAAGAGCCGGGTGGTTCATGGTGCCTGAAGGAAGTCTCCGTCCCAGCAGCATGACCTCTGACTTGTGTACTGGACACGTATGAGATACTCTAGCACTGTAGAAACAGATGGTCAGTTCTGGAAAATGGCATTTAGAATAAGAGGTACAGGATAGCAGAAAACTAGTGACACGGGTTGGGAGTGACTTAGGATGCCATGATGCTAATTGTTTTTGAGAGACAGCAAGGTTGTAACTAATATAATCTAGCAGCACAAATGATACAGCGAAAAATAGTGGTTTATATGATGATACATGATTATAAGAGAATCTGACTTTCCCATCTCTGTTCCCTCGATACAATTTTTATATGTCATGTACCTAAGACATGCTACAGACAATATATGCACAGCTTGGTGAATTTTCATACAGTGAACACAAAATACAGCCACATGGGCGCCATCAAGACAACATTATGAGCACCTGCCAGGCTCCTGTGGGCTCTGTATGATTAGCCAGAGATCACCACTATTTGGAATTCAATCTCCATGTGCCATTATCTAGGTTTAAATATTTATTTTATGTTTTATTTATGTGTATGTGTTTGTGTCTCTGGGGTATGTGTATGTTACTGCATATGCTCACAGAGGCCAGCAGAGGGCATTGGCTCCCCTGGAGCCTGTTATATTGGCTCCCCATGAGCCACCAGAGGGAGTCAAGCTTCATCCTCTGCAAAACAGTTTGTTGACCTGATGACCCGTCTTTCCGGTCCCTTCGCTTTGGAAAGATTTATTTTCAACTCTGTGTGTGTGTGTGTGTGTGTGTGTGTGTGTGTGTGTGTGTGCGCGCGCGCTGGAGGGTATGTGCCCGTGAGTGAAAATATTGTGTGGTTTTAAATTCCCCCCAAATGACATGACAAAGTACTATGATTTTTATATATTTGTTTTGAGCTCTGTGAGATGTTGTGTAAGAGCTTGGAAGATAATGTTGAGAACAGTGCAGAAGATGGAGGCCTGGCTTGTGAAATTTCAGAGGGAAGATTAAAGACTCTTATCAGGGCTGTTGCTGTTTTGATTGTGAAGATTCTGTGGTTTTGGTTAGCTGGGGGCTGAAGAATCAGCTGTGATTAACAAGATACCAGAACTACTAAATCGAAAACTTTGCATTACTGGGACTATTGACACTGGTTAGGTGGAGCTAAGAAATTAGCAGTGATTAAGAAGAGACCAGCAACACTGAGGTGAAATCTTCTGGGAAGTGTTTTCTGAGAGCAAAGAGGCTGTGTTTCAGAGATAGCCAATGTTGTACCTTGTGCTGTGGCTGGACTTGGTAATGTGTAAGAGTCACCCAGGTGGTACTGATTTTGAAGATATGAACGGGTCATGGTCATAAAGAGCAGCTGAGGCTCAGCACTGTGAGAGGCCATGGAAGGCTATTGGTGAAGGTGCAGTCTCAGTTGCAGTTGATGGCCCAGGACTGAAGGGGTCATGTGAAGGAGTTGAGGTTTGGCACCATGAAGAGAGCCTATGAGAGGCTATTGGTGAAGCCAAGTTACAGCGGAAGACAGCAGTGTTTTGGAGATGCCAGTACTATGAGATGATCGCCAAGAACAGCAGCAGCAGTGGAGTACAGGCAGCTGGAGCATAGAAGACAAGGTGTGTGCTACAAAGGGCAGAGCTGGAGAGGTGACCCAAGCCCCGGAGGAGCCCAGAAGTTTGTGAGCTGGATCCCAGACATTGGACAGTTGGGGTTTGAGTTTTGCTTTTGATTGTGACTGTGCCCTGATACTTTTCTCTCTTGAAGGAAGAAAGAATTTTAGTGGAGCTCCCAGTTAAGAGACTTTTCATTGTAAAAAGACTTTGAATTTTAAAAGAGATTGGATATTTTAAAGGGATTGAAATTTTAATATTCGAGGCTGTGGGACTTTTAAAGTTATTACATCTTGGGATGAATAAGAAAATAAGGGTTGAGGCTTAATGGTGATGTTTTTGTGTGTCAAGTTGACAAGGGGTCAATTGTACTGGCTGGTTTTGTGTGTCAACTTGACACAAGCTGGAGTTATCACAGAAAAAGGAGCTTCAGTTGAGGAAATGCCTCCATGAGATCCAGCTGTGGGGCATTTTCTCAATTAGTGATCAAGGCGGGGAGGTGGGTGGTGCCATCCCTGGGCTGGTAGTTCTTGGGTTCTGTAAGAAAGCAAGCTGAGCAAGCCAGGGGAAGCAAACCAGTAAGGAACATCCTTTATGGCCTCTGTATCAGCTCCTGTTTCCTGACCTGCTTGAGTTCCAGTCCTGACTTCCTTTGGTGATGAACAGCAGTGTGGAAGTGTAAACTGAATAAACCCTTTCCTCCCCAACTTGCTTCTTGGCCATGATGTTTGAGCAGGAATAGAAACACTGACTAAGACACATGATATGGAATAGTCTATTTTACGACGTTAGTTCTCTCAGTGAATATGGTATCTAATGTTTTTTTTTAAAAACTTTTACTGAAATATTTTATTTGTATTTTAAAACATATTTATTGTACAAAATACTGTGTCCTCCTATTGGGCATCTTTATTGACTTTAGTTATGCTCTAGTTTTATAGGTACCATGCTTATTGAATTATATTAATTTTCCCCCTAGATATTTGATGCTATTGAAAACAGTGTTATTTTTAAAAGCTAATTTCCAGGGTTTTTTTTTTTTAATGAAAAAACTAAGCTAGATATTTATGTATAGAATTGGTAATGGGTATAGACTGTCTTTGTTTGCAGACTCATTGAAAAGCCTTTTCATATTTTATTATGAACATGTTTGCTGAATATTCCTTGATTATTCTTTATTAGATTATGGAAATTTTCTTCTGTTCTCTGTTTACTGAGTTTAAAAAATATTGGATGGGTGCTGTTTTATTAATGAAGTGGATAAGAAGGGGGTGATCTGGGAGGAGCTGGAGAAGGGGAAGAATATACATATACATATATATGTATACATATACATATATATACACATATATACATATGTATATGTATATAAGTATATATATGTCACATAGATACATGTCGTAGAAATGTTCATTTTACATATATATATATGTATTACATATAGAGAGAAAGTAAATAAAGATTTTCTATGGATAGTGACATGATCATATAAATTTTCTCCTACAGTTTGTAAATATGGTGAGCTACAATTAAACTACCTTTGAAATCCTGTTATAAATTTATATTGTTCACCATATGGTGCCACTTCTATACATAGTGGACTTAATTTGCTAAAATTTGTTTTTTTTTGAGCAGAGGTCTTATTCTCTGGTCTAAGCTGGCCTTGGCTTTGTAGTCAACCTCCTGCCTCAGCAGCCTCCTGAATGCTGAGATTACAGGCACGAACCATCACACCTGGCTGATTAGGACTTCTGTGTCTGTAAGAGAATCTGGCTTGCGTTTCCCCCTTTCTGTGTCCTACTGAGGTTTTGATATATTTTGTTGGCTTCTATAGGAAAATTTGTTTCGCTATGGTCTCTAAGTGTTTGTATAAAGGTGGTGTGCTTTCTTCTCATAAGATTTTGAAAGAATTCACAGGGAGCTTGGAGGCATCTTCCTGGGAGAGTTAAATGTTCAGGTTAACTGACTCTGTGTATCATTTGTGAAAGGATTTGGGTTTCCTTTGTTTGTTTTGTTTTTGTTTTATGTTTTTTTTCCCACTCAAAAGTATGCTGTGGGCATGATTTCCAAACTGGGATGACTCTTGAGCAAATCCTAGTGGGCTGGGAAGTTGTGTCTCTTCATCTGAAGGGAAGACCAGCTTTCCCAGTAACTAGTAGTTTATATTTCTTGAGAAATAGTGAGTTGCCTCGCTTCTTCCCTTCTGTTTCCTCCAGTGGGCTTTTAAAACAGGCATCCCCCAGCCCCAGGGCACCGTCTCACCTAGCTCACTCTTTGAGCATTCTGAGAGTGACCTAACATGCTTTTGAGTGACAATGAACATCCCTTCTCATTTTTTCTTTTAAGTTTCTGTTTTCAGATATGGCAGCTATCGCTTCTGTTTTGGGGCCTGTGACTGCATTAAATGCTACTTTATTTAACTATGTTTAGGACTCTTGCTAACAATCTGAGGAGAATGTATTTTATAAAAAGGAACGCTTTGCTGAAAGTGCTTCCTGATGGACGAGAAACTACCGTCTTCCCAGAAGATTGTGGCAAACAGCACTTTCTAAAGTTTATTCCAGATTGTTAAATCTTTGTTACAGACAATGAAAAAGAAAGAGAGCTGAGAAGTGACGATTACTCATCACAGGAAGCCATTTGAAAATCAGAAACGCTAACCTGGAATTAGGCTGTAGCTGACTACATGAAAAACCAGAACTCATGTCACAAACGTCCTTATTGCCCAAAGGAGAGTGTCCTGTCACGTTTAGGGTCACTCATGTGGTCCTAACTCCTTTATGTTGTCCTTTGTACATGGGAAATAACTTAACCCAAAACAAACAGATCATCAAATATGTGACCAGATTTGCCAAATAGTTGATGATAGGAACTTATTGGATATCAAATGTGGGACTCAGAAGACATGCTATTTCCAGCAGGAAGGAAGTTTTCAGGAGGCCCAGTGGCTCAGTGATGATAGGATTCACTGAGAACACATAGGCAGAATCTGCAAGCAGAAAAGAATAGTTAAAAGACTAGATTGTAAGGATGGCCATGTGCTGGCCCTCCCCACACAACAAAGCCATCACACAAATTTCCCAGCACTTAGCTTTTAAAATAGTTAGCTGTTGACATCCTAATTCTTTTTTTTTCAAGACAGGGTTTCTCTGTGTAGCCCTAGCTGTCCTGGAACTCACTCAGTAGACCAGGCTGGCCTTGAACTCAGATATCCGCCTGCCTCTGCCTCCCAGTGCTGGGATTAAGGACGTGCACCACCAACTGCTCGGCGGCATCCTAATTCTTTACTGCTAGTATTCTTATCAATTTCCAGAAAGCATATTCAGAATTAGCTCTATAAGACATTAATATGGATTCTGTAATAAATTAGGGCAGAGAAAATCAATAGCATTCTTACTACCTCCGTCTATCTGGAAAGCATAAAATATCAGTTGCCTTGTTACTAAGCATGCAGAATATGAAAATCAAAGTGCGGATCATTTCTCATATTTTTTTTTTCCAGAGGACTGGAGAATAATTGATCTGATAAAATTTCATAAAGTTCTCCGTTTCAAACTCAGTTTGTTTTCAGCTGATAGCCAGAGATCAGACAGATGCTTCCCAGCTCTCTAGCCAATGCTTAAGTAGCCTTAGGGAAGAGTTCATGACTTCAGAAATGACAACCTTGGTCCATCCATTTGTTACTCTCGAGGGTTAGAGGGACGGCACCCTTCTCTGTTCGGTTCTCAGTGTGCTCACGTTCAGAGCAGTGCGGAGATCTTTCCACGTGTCCTCTAGGCTTACCCAGAGCCATCCACGGCGGCAAATGAGCTATAGCAGCGCAGAACCGGCCAGGTGGCTTGTGGTTCCTTGTCATCCCAGTCAGTTCACACCGGGATGAGTTCTCCAGTTACTCAAGCCCACTCTCGCAGGGACAGTGCCCTCCCTGCAGTGACTTTTAAAACTGTGAAGGCTCTTCTGGAGGATTAATGGGAGATCAGATTATGGGGAACATAGTTTTCATGTTTAGTACATTTTCTGGCTTTGTCTCCTTGAATATTACGATCTTTCTGTTAGCCAGCACATTTGATTAGTAGGAATTCCCACCATATGTTGGATAAGTAGGTTTCCATGCAGTTTTCCTATATGGAAGCTCTCCGTGAATCATCCATTACTTTGAAATATCATGTATGCTGTTTTGTAACTTGATTAAAAAGTACTGATGCTATTTAGTGAAATATTATTTATTTCTCAAGCCTAGCTTTTAGAAACCTGCGTATATTTATAAAAGGTGGCTATGAATCAAAAGGAGGAGAAAATGAGATATTTACTAGAATCTGCCTTTGCTTGCAACTCTCTGGCTTGATTGAGAAGGTTGTCGCTTTCATCCTTATGGTAAATGATCTGCGTGTCAATCCCACTCACAGCCTGCAAGACAAGTGGTCGAAAAGGTAAGAACAGCTGGAGAAGTGGCAATGTCTCATGGTTTTCAGTTGAAATGATGTCACTTGAAATTAGGTCATTTATCTGCTAAACGCCAAGTGAACTTCACTTTCATAGCTCAGAACCAAGAACAAAGGGAGAGAGGAGAAAACGATGTCTTGGTGTTTTCAAAGTTAAGTTCCCTTACCCCCCAGGACAATTCCGGAAGTCTCTGAGAATGCTGTGGCCAAGGCTTGTCAAAAAGAAACCACTGGACAGTAATTATGAATTGGAGACACACACACACACACACACACACACACACACACAGAGAGAGAGAGAGAGAGAGAGAGAGAGAGAGAGAGAGAGAGAGAGAAATGCATCTTTAGAAGAAGCACTAGCCTGACAGTATTTTCTTTGGAGGCTTTGACAAAAAGAAAAAGAGAAACCAGACAACCAACAGAGAAACAAAGGAAACAGCATCTACAAAGGAACTCTCATTTGCAAACTGGACTCATCTGGATGAACTTGTAAACCCAAACTATTATGGCACACAGTGCTCTTTCCTTAGTGCTTCTGACCTTTCTGACACTTAAATTTTTCATTGAAAAGTCAAAAGTTAAGGAGTGATAGAAAGCCAAGACACTAATATATAATATACAATATACAATATACAATATACAATATAATATATAACATATAACATATAACATATAACATATAATATAATATAATATATAATATATAATATATAATATGTACTATATAATATGTACTATGTAATATAATATATAATAAAATAATATATAATATACAATCTACTATATATATTTCGCACATATGCAACACATGTTATATTAGTGTATATTATATAACATGTATATATATACACTCTATATCTATATAGAATATAAATATAGTGTATGTATAGGCATTATATACTTAATATATATCCTAAGACACGCATGCACTCATACAAAAGCAAAAGGGGAGTATTTAGGGAAGGAAGAAAGACTAGTAAGTGGGGAACAATGAAATGCGGCAGCAAATAAGAGCAAGACATGATGGTATTTTTATATATAAAAACAAGAAAAAAACGATAGGAATCCGTTCATCAAAACGGGGAGAAGAGAAGGTGATAGACCACCAAACCCTGAGGTGAAGGAGTACTCACGTCATAAATTCGATCAGTGATGTTCAGAGCAAGTTCTGCTGTTTCATTGGCTTCACTGACGTAATTGGCAATGTTCTCATAGACATTCGACGCAGCCAAAGCCTTCTGCACCAGCCCGTTCATGTCCGAACTGTGCAAATTTCTGTCAATAAACAATTTTGTTACTTCTCCTTCTTACTTCCACAGGCATTGGGGGAGGGAGGGCACGCTTAGGGTTTCATTTTGGTTCTTCAGGGATCACAGAGCTGCCTTCCCATTTTTGTTTTTGCTCTTCAAAGCCACCTGTCTTGGAAGGTGTTCCCGAGTTCTCCCTTCCTGGGGTACATTACAGTCACATTCATCTTCCTGTACTGCCCCGAAGGTGTCATCCTCTTTGGCTCATGGCAGCTGTTGCTTGGCAGTAGCTACTAAAAATAGGAATGGTGATTTTAAGAGTCCCCTGTCCCTCTTTGCAAAGGTTTATTTAAGTGGTGCAGGTTGGACATATGCCGCTACCTACATCAGACCCAGCTGTCACCTTAGAAGGCCAGCCCCGGGGAGGGCACAGAGCTTGCCAGGCACGCGGTGGTGGGCTAAGGTCTGTCTGATTCCCTGACAGCCACAGCTCAGTCTAGCCTTCCCTCTGTCCTGAAACACCATGTTCTCTGCATTATCCCTTCCTAGTTTGGGTAGGGTTCAGGGAACACTCACTGAGAACCTGTCACATACGTGTTCTCACATACCGAGAAGAATAGTCATACATCTTCTAAGGATTCACACAGGCAGAGCAAGGACCATCTGTGTAAATGATTGACATCCTGTGCTTGCACCTCCTGAACTTCAGGCTTTATAGTTAAACGATTTCTGAACTGGACTTATAAAATGTATAACATTAACTTTTCTGATCAATAATTCCCCTCCCCCTCTATTTGAGGCAGGGTCTCTCTACATAGCCCTGATTGTTCTGGAACTCACTGCCTAGATGAGGCTGGCCTTGAACTCAGCCTGCCTCTGTTGCCTGCGTGCTGGGATTAAAGGTCTATACCACTGTGCCTGGCTAACTGACACTTTTAATCCTCTATCATGTAAACACATTCTCACCTTCACAGCTCATCCTGCTTCCTCTGTTTTGCTGATTCTCAGGTCCAGCAGCTCCTTATTTTTCCTGAATTCCACTCACAGCTAATTTCACTTTGTTTACCATTACCCTGAAAACAGTGACCGTCTATGCCTACACTGTTGGACACTGCAGATCCTACCCAGTGCTTTTCCAACCACAGAACTGACGAGCACAGTTAACTCTTTCTTAGCCTCCACTGTCTGGCCCAGGCCCCGTTTGCTCCCAGGCTGAACAACTTCCTCTGTATTTCCTCAGCTATTTCATTGTTCAACTCAGTCATCAGCCAGTTTCCCCTGTAGCAGGCCTGACTTTCCCAATGGGCAGAGTAAGGATCCACAAAAATAGTTCAGTTTAATTTTTTCAAATCAGAATGAAAAAAAAATGAAGATAATAAAATGACTCTGTCTTCGTTTTACTGTAGTCATGAAACTGGCTTGATTTTGAAAGAGAAAAGGATCAATTATGGCAAGAGTCATGCTATATGAAGGTGTGTCCTTTCCCTATGCGCTCTACCTTCTCTCCCTGGGACCTCCCCTAAGAAATGGCATCATGAGTAAAATATGAAGAAAGTAATTTCAGCATTCAGAAAGCAAAGGCAAGGGGGATCTCCATGAGTTTCAAGCCAGTCTAGGCGGAAGAGTGAGACTCCAAGATCTTGTCCAAGAAATCCAAACAAATACAAAGCACCTAGGATGCACAAAGCCTGGGTGTGATCCCCACTAATGTGCAAAACAGTATAGCAGCACACGCTTGAAATCCCAGCCCTTGGGAAGGAGAGGCAGGAGGATCAGAAATTTAACATTGACTTTGGCTATACAGAGTTGGAAGCCAGTCTAAGTTATGGGGGACTTTGTAACAAAACAAAACAAGCTCCCTACTCCACAAAATGAGAGAAAAGAAAAAAAAAAGTGTGTACACCAGATAAATGTTGAGGAATTTTCAGTGTTTGCATTTTGAGGGTGAAGGTCTATACATTTTGAATGTTTCCATGAGTAGATTGAGTCAGAAACATAACAGCAGGTGGACTGACATTTGCGCCTCTGGAGCCAGTAAAACAAGCAATAACTTCCACGGAACCTGCCGGAACCCCACTCTAGAATGGCGCTTAGGGAAGGGTGCCCTCTGTCCCTGCTAGTGAGATCTGGGTGCTGTAAAGATGGAGGGATCGTGAGAGAGTCAGAGGATGGCTCAAAACTAACAATCAACCAATCTGCGATGTCATCAAAACTGATGTTTTATCTAAGTCCCTTTTATTGCTTCCATTCAAAGTACACTTCTTAGGGACACAGCACCACACTGAATACAACTCTGCAGCACACCAGTGCTGTCATTGCTCTAAGCTGTCATGCTTTCGGTCTCTTCTTTCTTCTCTTGTTCTTCCACTCCTCTCCTCTCCCTACACACTTTCTCCTCTCTTTCTCCCTTCCTTCCTTTCTCTCATTCCTTAAGCCACCCCAGCCTTCCACTCAGTCAAGAGTGATGTCTGAAATCTATGGTGAGGAGGTATTAAAGGATGATGTGGATTTGGAACGGACGTCAATCTTAGGCCCTTACCCTTGACCTTTCCAGGCGCCCACTTTCTATAATGATCTCATGGTTTACTTATTTCAGGGTCGTGAATTCAATTCCAATCTTTCAGTACATTTCAGTTATCATTAACTAGGTGGTCAATGGGTGTGTGTCTCTCTTCTAGGTGCTGTGAAGGAAATTGTCAATTGATTTTTTTCCCTCTTAACAGGAGTTAAATTAAACACTTCCTGCTGGACACTGAAGAAAGCTGAGTATTTTGCAGGAGTCACTTGTAATGCTAACTCCTAACCAGTGACTTATGATATTTGGGGACAGACAGTAAATGGTGGTTATAAAATAAGCGTGTAATGATGGTTGAATTCAACACTGTGTAGTGATTTAATTTCTTGCCCCAGTCACCTTATTGTGGAACAGATTTCACTTGCACCTTTGCCTACAGCACAGGTTTCTAGTCTCAAAGACTTTTAAAAGAAAGCCTCCCAGAAACAATTGCAGAAAACTGACGACTAGCTCTGAGCACACAATTAACAAACCACTTAGCAATCAAGCCAAGTAAAGCCCAACCTACTTACTTCGTCCTAGTGTGAAACCCAATACAGATGTCTCACTTGGCCCACGTAAATGTTTGCATGTCTAAAACAGCGGCGTTACCTGATTAACTCATTGGCTTCCTGTTGAAGGTTGTAGGCGTGGTCCGTCGCTTCCTGGACTAAGTCGTAGCCGAGGTTACTCAGGTTGGAGAGCTTCCCTTGCAGCTCATTTTTGGCTCCATCTATTTCTGCATAAATCCCAGATGCATTCTAAAGAAAGGAAAAGCAAATGTAGATGACTTGGGTTTAGAGAACTGTAAAAGGGTTTCTTCAGATCACAACAAAACTGGCCCGTTTCCTTCTTGTCAGTTTCAGGCTTAAATGACTCTCCAGGCACTTCTGCATCTTTCCCCCCTTCTCTTTGGAAACACATCCTGTAGCCATGTCTAACTTCTTGGGCGAGACAGTGTTCCTGTAAGTCTGTTATCCATCCTCACTCTACGGTAATCGTTGTATAGGATTATTCAATCACGATACGACAAACTCCTTGATATTACAAATGCTTAGGAGTCAGAAACTGCCTTCTACTTGTTTTTGTGTGTCTAGACTGGAGCACAGTTTCTAACACGCAAAATGTATTTCCTAGAAGTTATAGTAAGCCTTTAGCCATTTGGCTGGTCACACTGTTTTGGATGACATAGACGGAAAAAGTAACCCCTGGCATTCCATGGTCACTCACTATCTCATTATCCCTTTAACAAATGTCTCCCCTGTGCCCAGTCCACGGCTGCCCGACACTCCTGGAGAGAAGACGGAACACAGTTGCTGCTTTCAAGGGCTGCAGTCGAGGGGGGCCGGCACAGACGGCAGGGATCACAGAAGTGGACAAGCTGATTTTAGAAAGCAGAAGACATGTTGAACAAAAATGCAACATGTAGCATGGGGTGGGTCGTGGTTGAAGGTAAGAGGACCTCTTGGATGAACTAGTCATGATGATGGGAGACATTTAAAGATCTAGGGACAGTGGGCCCACGGGTCTTGAGCAAGGACTGAATATGGTGATTTTGAGATGAGTTTGATGGGCTGCTGTGTGGGGGCAGTTTGGGAGACGGTATGTTAAAGCACGAGGTCAGACAGGTGGGTGAGAGGTAGGTCACACAGTACCTCCTGCGTCATGGCGGAATGTGGCTCTGGTGTGAAGCATCATGAGAAGTTCAATGGAAGAAATTATGTAGCTTGATTATATTTTAAAACTGTGTTTCCACTAACGGATTGAAATGCATCAAGAAGGGCCACCATGGTGGCAAATGCATCTGTCAGGAGCCTCCTTTGCAACCTCACAAGGGACACAAGACAATTATAACTAGAGAGCAGCAGCCTAAGAATGGGCGATCTGTTTGAGATGTTCCCTTTCTGGTGCCGCACCACACGGGCAGAGCATAGCGCTCCTGAGATGACTCCAGACACCCAGAGACCCTGGGAATCACTCCGTGGAGCAAGTAAGTGGTGAAGGAATGGAAGAGAAAGAGAAACAGAAAGATGTGGGGACAATGAAGGAGCGCAGACCCTAAGACTTGAGGGTAGTGAGGAACAGCTTGATCTGAGTAGCCAGTAATGCCACCTAAGGCCATGGCGAGATCCTGGCTGTGCTGCCACTGAGGGCTACACCTGGGTCCGTGGCCCTGAAGCAGCAGGGGTCTGATACCACCAAAGACACCTGTAGTCTGGGCTGCCACCCAGGGACATGTTGATGTCTGGGGGGCCGTGCAGAACTGGCTCCTCTCCTTAACCTGGGCATCTTGGGAGAGCTGGCACTGAGGGTATGAGAGCAGGAGAGATGTCTCCACCTCTTGTGTGTCATGTAGTGATGTAAATGAGGAAGGAATGCCCTGCCTCGCCCCTCGCCACCTATGGCAGGCGGAAGAGCTGGCTCCAAGGTAATTAGAGGGGGAGAGCTGTCCCCGCCCCTTACAGGCGGCAGCACTCAGGAGAGCCAGCCCTGCCCCTCACCTGCGGCATCGATCAGGAGAGTGGGTCCTGCACTTTGGCTGGGCAGCAAGGTAGAGCTGGCCATCATGGTGTGGGTGAGGATGAGCAGGCTCTGAGGGCGTGAGAGTGGGAGAGCTGGTTCTGTCCCTTGCTAGTGGTGGCACTAGATGAGCTAAGTAAGGCAGTGCTGGAGATCATCCCAGTGGCACGGGTGTAGGAGAGCTGGCAGGCAGACTGGTCAGATACCTCCCAGGCCCAGATCCAGGGCTTTGAGTTGGCCCACGCTAACATCTGGCTTATTCCATTTCACACAATGGTCTCCAGTTCTAGACATTCTCTTGTGAACACCATGACATCATTTTTCTTTATTTCTTCCTGTTCATCTATTGATGGACATCTAGGTTGGCTTCATTTCATATCTATTGTGAATAGTGTAGGACATACAAGGATCTTTTTGGTATGTTGATTCAGTCCTTCAGTATTATAACCAAGAGGGGTCCAGCTGGGTCATATGGTAGTTCTACTTTTTAGGGGCTGCACAAGTTTACATTACCAAAGGGTAGTGAATAAAGGTTAATTTCCCCCTACATCCTAGCCAGTGTTTGTTTTCTCAATGATAGCCATTTTGGTTGACATGAGATCTGTTTTATTTACTTATATGAAACTGAAATTTAAGTAGCTGTGTGTGCTAGTAGTTACTGTGTAATACAAGAAATTAGAGGTCCCATTGCCTGACACTATTTCACAATCCTAGTAACTTGAATTGAGTTGGATCACTCTGACACTGAGCTGCTGTTCAGAACTGCTGTCGCGGCAAGCTTGAGCAATCCAGGTGTGCCCTTACCTGTATGATCTCATCAAGTTCCTCAAGAGTGAGCCGAGGTATGGTGAGAGAGTCTGCAGACACACTCAGAGAGGCACCCACAGCTTCCATCTGTTCCTTCACTCTCTCGTGTTGTTTCTGATGGAAGGAAAACAAAGGAGAGAGGTCGGGATTGTGCATAATAGAGAAAAAAACTGAAGGATTAAAAACTACATGGCCATCCATTGGCTGCAGTAAAGGCCTTTGACAAAATCTAACATCCATTCCTGACAAAAGTCCTGGAGAGCTTAGGAATACGAGAGACATCACCAGATAAGAAAGGCTGTAGCCAACAGCAACCTACATGGAGAGAAACTCAAAGTAATTCCACTAAAATCAGGAATAAGATAAGGTTTCCAATCTCTATAGGTGTTCAGTACAGTGTTTTAAGTTCTAGTTAGAGCAATAAAACAACTGAAGGAGATCAAGGGGACACAAACTGGAAAGGAAGAAGTCAAAGTTATCTTTATTTGCAGATGATATGATTAAAAACATAAGAGACCCTAAAAATTCTGCTGGTAAGCACCCATAGCTAATAAACACATTCAGCAAAGTAGTTGGATAAAAAAAAAAAAAAACTCATAAAAATGAGTAGCCATCCTGTATATAAACAACAAATGGACTGATAAAGAAATAAGGGAAATGGGGGAGGAGGGGGAGGGGCTGGAGGAATGGGAGGAATAAGTGGGGTGGAACACTGACTGCTCTTCCGAAGGTCCTGAGTTCAAATCCCAGCAACCACATAGTGGCTCACAACCATCCACAACGACATCTGACTCCCTCTTCTGGAGAGTCTGAAGACAGCTACAGTGAACTTACATATAATAAATAAGTAAATCTTTAAAAAAAAGAAAAAAGAAAAAATATCAGGGAAACAACACCCTTCACAATAACCTCAAATAATATAAAATATCATGGAGGTAATGCTAACCAAACAAGTGAAAGACTTGTATGATTAAAAAAAAAAACACCTTTTAGAGATTGAAGAAAAGTTGAAGAAATAAGAAGGTGGAAAGATCTTCCATGCTCATGGATTTCTAGGATTAATAAAGCAAGAAGAACCGTACTACCAAAAGCAATGTACAGATTCAATGCAATTCTCATCAAAATTCCAACACAACTTTTCAGACCTTGTAAGGACAATTTTAAGCTCTATATGGAAACACACACACACACACACACACACACACCAAGACAGCTAAAACAGTCCAGAAGAAAACCTGCTAGAATAATCAGTATCTCTGATCTCAAACTATACTGCAGAGATGAAGAGATAAAAAGAGATGAACAGTGACTGGAATGGGAGGGAGAAGTGGGGTGGGAAGGGAGGATGAGGATGAGGATGAGGGAGGGAATATAAGGGAATATAAGCTAAAGATTAAGAGCCATATAAGGTGCTGTATGGAAACCTAATACAGTAGAAGATTCCATACATAGGAAGATCCTCTAAATGAAATCGCCCAATAATGGGGAGACAGAGTCACAACTGGACATCTTTTGTCACTAAGTGAAAATTCCAGTATCAGCAATCACGTCCATCTGATTGAGTTATAAGCCAAAGGGGTCCCATGGGAAACACCTAAAATCCACATTGTTGCCATGACTGATTGAAAGGTCCCATTGCTGAAGACAGTGCCACTCACTGAATGTGGAAAACCTGAGCTGGTGCCTAGATAGGGCCCTTCACCCCAAATGCTGGTGTCTTTGGTACAGGAAAGTTTATGCTGTCAAAAGAGAAGCAAAACCACCAACCCAGCCACAAAACCACTGATCTATATTGGTGTCCTGCCTGCAAGATTTGCTAGTGTAATAGTGGCACAGAGCTTGTAGGAGTAACCAACCAATATCTGATTTGACCTCAGGCCCATCCCATGAGACGGAACCCATATCTGACACTGCTTGGGTGATACAATACCCGAGGTTAGATAGTCCAGAGACTTAGGGTAAAGGCAAACATTGCTGTCCTATTAAGAGAACACAGCAGTACAGTGACTCCTAATGACATTCTGTTGTCTTCATAACTCAGTGCCTTGCTCAGACACCATCACAGAAGCTTTCTCCTGCAGCAGACAGGAACAAATGCCCACAGCCAGACAATATGAAGACTTTGGAACACTCATCCCTAAACAGGATGCCTCTGTCAGATCTCTCCTCTAGGGGATCAGGGACCCCTAAGGAAGAGGAGGCAGAAAGAGTGTAAGAGCCAGAGGAGGAGGGAAGACAGCAGAGAAACACGGTCACGGGAATTCACAGACACAGAGGCGCCGAGCACACACAGGGCCTGTGCTAGTCTGCACCAGATGTGCTCTGAGAGCCTCAAGGAGAAAAGGACACAAGCCCTCTTCCCTAGCCCAGAAACCTTTTCCAACTGATAAATACTGGAAATGAAGGTTCCGTTTTCTCCAAAGGAGTGTCACTGAGGAAACAAACTGCTCTCAGGGGTAGGCCGCGTGCTCAGCAGTTAGATGGCCAACAGAGAAAAACCTCCACCACTGCTTTAGAGGCTCCTTGCCTCCTAATGTTATGCTAGGTGTCTTATGTTATATCAGGGGTTTTCCTTTAATATTAAAACAATATATATGTTATATAAAATCATATATATGACATATATAACATATGTGTTATATATCAATTACATGATATATTGAGAGAAACATATAACATATGTGTTATATATCATATGTAATTGATATGTGTTATATAGCATATGTAATTGATATATAACACATATATGTTATATATATTTCTCTCAATTTTTACCCTACGTGTTCTTTGTGTATATATTGTGGTGAACGAGTGGGTCTCTGTGTCTATATCTGTTTCTTGGGCTCCTTTCCTTCTGTTTGTTTTGTACTATCCTAAGGTTCGTTTTTGTTTATCTTACTATGTCATATTTTATCTTATTACTATACCTCAGAAGCCAGTTTGCTTCCTAATGAGAGAAAGAAAGGGAATGGATCCATAGGGAGGGGGAGTTGGGAAGGATCTATGAGGGGTTGTGTGTGTGGGGAAACCATAACCAACATATATTATGTGAGGGAAAAATTATTTTCAGTAAAAGAAAAAATATTTTGCTAAAATTCTTAGGTTTGGGACTAGGGATATTACTCAGTAGTAAAACTTGTTCCTACCACGCACAAGGCCATGGATGTGATGTTATCTCTCCAATTAATTACTTAAAGGAATAAACATTTGGCAGTGTAATTTCATGAAAAAATTAAAAATCATATTCTAAAGCACAGAATCAAATTCTAATAGGGTTTCACTCATTCAAAGTTGTTAAAGGAAAGACTGCTATATAACTGAAATACTAGGTTTTAATTAAATGAAATTAAAACCTAGTATTTAATTTTTTCCATTGGGAGAAATTAAAATTTCATAACATTTAAACATGGAGACATAGGGAAAAGAGTGTCAGTAGTAGTGTCTAGTCATTTGAGAGTCTAGTTAGTGTTGGAAAGATTCAAAGACAGTATCTGGATTACACAGCAGGTGGCGCTACTCCATGCCCCTGTTTATACTCATTTGTTGAACTGATGCATTCGAGACATCATGTTAGATCCTGAGAAGACAGAATTCATGTACAGCAGGAGCAGTGTCCTTTGGGTGCTTATGATTTTAGTGGGGATAGACAAAAGGTGAACCACAGGTGCACACATGCACATACACATGCACACACACATGCACACACATGCACATACACATGCACACACATGCATGTACATGCATGCACACACACACACACAGAGCATTCAGTAATACCTTTGGAACTGGATCATAGAATATACCCTAAACGTATTAAAGACGATTGCATTACTACAATTCAGGGCTATATCAATGTAGAAGAGGGAGGGGCTCCTTCTGATGGTCATTTTCTTAGCCTGGGCTTTAGAAGAACTACCTGAATTTGTCTGCCAACCTGACATGTATAAATAGCCGAACATGTTTCTCCTAGCAGGGCTGTATTGCATGTGTACTCATATGTGTCTATACATGGGAGGGACATGCAAGGGTGGGTGGTTTTCATAGTTTTCACAGAATTTTCATAGATGTAAGAATAAAAGGATATATGAGACATGCTACGTAAATGAGTCACGTAGCCTAGATCAAGGACAGGACAGAATTAGATAAGGGAACTGGGCACAACCACGTGTGCAAAGAGGGAAACAACATGGCCTCCATATCTGTGAGGCAGCTTTTGTATAGGCGTCAAGAAACACTGTTGAAACTGTCTGACAGATGCTGACCATTAGCTAGGAAGAAGCAGCAGCAGGACAGACAGAAGCTTAAAATGCTGTACGCCCTGCTGTTCTTTTCCTAAAATTCTGCTCACGTTGTTCATTTGTACTTAGTAGAAGGATTTGTTTAACTAAGCTAAAAGAGGCCTACCATCTGTCTGAAATCATGGAAATGCCAAATTCCTGATATCCACATCCACGAGGGTTTTCTAAAAAGAATGTGCATAAGAAAATTTTAATTAAGAGCTAGATTGGCATGCATTTACTTTTAGAACTGAAGTTGCTCTGCACGGGCGACAGTGTTCACTTACTGCTTCTGACAAAGTCCTGACACATGTCATTATTTAGCAGATACTAGCAGAGCGGCCCGTCATGCATGCCTGCGATTTAGTCTTTAGCCCATTGTGTGACACCCCCCATTGGTTATGGAGATCACAGAGCCCTAAAAATAAGTCAGTGGAGACTTGAGCGTGGTGACTCAAAACACACCAGAGTGTGTTCTCTGGTAAAGGTCTATGCAGAAGACAAAGCCCTTACTGAGACTGACAGCTCACAGTTGGAAGAGAGAACCCCGAAGGGTTTGCTAATACATCAAGGCAGATCTTAGCTTCTTTTGACCTGTAATGAAACCTTCCTTCTATGGCTAAGGGGACAGGTCTATGTTTGGGTTTTCTAAGTGGTCTCCTAAGTCCTTGTCTGGCAGGGCATGGTCTGGGCTGATAACATCTCCTTTTCATAATGAACTCCCCGTATTGAACTGTTTGGAAGTCTTCATTAGTGAGCCCCTAGATGTGCTCAATGAGTTGCTGTGATACTCACGTCTTACACAAGTTTCATCATATTTCTGCTTAATGTATGTGTGCTAGCTTGCAGCCTGTTACACGTTTGTCAGTGTGTAATGGTTAACATCATCTGAAGGCTCCGTCTTACAGGAGTCTAAGCTCTTCACATGGCCTGTGGAGCCCTCTTTGGACTGCCCCATTAGTCTCCTTAGCGTTGTCTCTGTTCCTTGGCTCATGCATTCAGCTCAGGCAGTCCCTGCCTACCCGAAAGGCAACCTTCCCCTTCTCTTCACCTGGCTACCTTAGTCACGCTTTACTTCTTCCTGCAGAAGCAATCTCATAATGCCAGGTACATAGTTGTGTTTCTCCCTTGTGGTCATCTGTGAATGGATCAAGCTTCCTCTAAGCTAGAAGCCCCATGCTACCATAGAATTCTGTATTCTTTATCTCGGAAGCCCTAAACCAACCATCATAACTACTGGTACAAGTTAACATATCAGTAAAAATTCATTGATTTGATGAAAATATTTCAATTGTGAGCTGCTATGATTTTCTTTCTCAGATTGCACTGGAGTTTATTGGCGATGTGGTATAGATATAAGTAACTAGTGCCTCTTTTGTTTGAAGATTTAAACGTATACCTCTAACCCGTGTGGTAATGCTGCTCTATAACAAAGGTCAATTCCAAGCACTTACGCAAGACTGGAATCAGAATATTCTTTTATTTGGTTTTCTTTTGAAAATGATTATCACAAACCTCCAGAGTTATGTTATAACTCATCGAGTGGTCCACAGATTTAGCACCCATGGCATCATTATACGTGGCAAGGAAACAATGAAGAGCTTTTAATAAGAGCAAGCAGCCACCGCGAGAACTATTAGTGGATGCGGTTCTCTTGGCAGGGTGGGGTGGGTGGCCTGAAGGAGCGGAAGGGTGGAGGAGAACTAGAAGAAGGTAATTGGCTGGGGAATAACAAAGGTCAGAATAAAAGACATTGTAGAAGAATGGCAGACAGAAATCGCTTGGATGGTAAAACTGGAGTGTCTCTCAGTTGACGGAATGTGGAATAGGCAAATAGGAATTTTCAGGGCAGGTAGACCCCAGTGGCTACCTTTAAACAATATTTTAGGCTGTACTTGCCTAACTATACATGCTTGTTGTACCATTCACTCAATGCTACACTGGTTACTATCATTCTTTAAAAAAAGTACTGAATAAGAGTTTGCTCCTATTAGAAAAATGTGGTGAGTACAAGTTATTTTTATTTAGGAACTTTTACCACCACCTACTGAGGGGCAATGGCGATTGAAAATCCCATCAGTGAACCAAGTTTAAGTTGATCCTGTTGACAATAAAGTACTCAAATGAAGTGGTGGATTTGGTACTGGCCCTTTCTATTTGTCCACGTTGGTTTTTTAGCCTGAGTTTTACAAACATGTCCAAGTTTACTTGAGTCATCCCTATGAGAATGGTTCTTCATTGGTGGTGGTGGGACCCACAAGTCTTGCGTGGAGTGGACTCACGGTCAGCACTTCCGGGCCCTGTGGGTGTGGGCATCAGAGAAAGATAGGCTGGGCACGCCATGGCGGTACTTAGACTTTTCCTCACCTTTTTGTGTTTGTATGGTTTTAGCTTGAGTTTAACCCCCTTTCTCTACAGCTGCTGTCAGTGACCTGAGAAAATTCCTTTCCCAAAAATTACACCTTGCTAAAACCTGCAAATATCCAAAAGGCATAGTTCTGGGCAGATGTGTGTTTCTGGAATAGTCCTTTTCTGTCTGGAGAAAACAGTATAGCCTCATATACAGGCACTGGCACGACCTCATTCTTACCTAAGCAAAGACTAAACATTTATCACAGTTCAACTTAATTTAAGGCTCAGATATGGTAGTAACTTACAATAGCAAAAAAGCCCAACCCTATTTAAAATAGGAGTGTTTAGGCATGCCAACATTTAAAGTTTTCAATGTCGGTCGCCTTTTCTTGGTGTGAGTTCAGTCTATCTATGCCCGACATGCATTTGCAGTTGCTACCTCCTGTACCTCATGGTCCCGCTGCTTGGAGGTGATGGCTCTATTCATGTCTTCCGCATCCCTGACATGGTCAAGGGCCTGGCTGATGGATTCCTGGAGGTCGGACAGCTTAGCTTTGTAGTCGTCCAGCTGTTCCCACACCACGGGGAATAAAGAGCGGGTGTCGTTGTGTAGCCGCTGCCAGTTCTCAGCTTGGCTCAGCACTGAGGAGGAATGGAGACAGAGTTAGTCTGGGCTCCTGCATTTCACAAAGCAGAAAAGAAGCTCAGCCCCTGTCTGCGTCAGTGATCGAGACAGGAGAGAGGTTCACCAGAGTAGCCCCACCGCGTCCGGTGAAGGGAGAGACGCTCTTCTGCTGGATTTAGGAACTCCAGACACATCGACTAAAGGAAGGGCTTCATTACTTTTTCCAAGAGGATGATACTTCCCCTTGTGCAAAATCTAGGCTGCTATACCTTTCTGCGTATTACCCAGATGGTCCATAGTTTTATCTTATAAAGGAAACTGGATGTACTTATAGTTATTCCTATGAAAAATAACCAAAGTTTTCCGGTCAGTGATGGAACACGTGTCTATGCTGGTTGTGACACTTGTTCTTCTCACTTTGCCCACTGTTTCCACTTAGTACCTTAGGCCAAACTCAAAGTGAGGTTTTGGGTGCGATAAAGATCAAATAGCAACAACACAATATTCTCAAAGTCTCTTTCTTGGCTCATAGGCACATTTATCGATTAGACACCATAATTCTTGCCCTCCCCATCCTCACAAAGGAACGACAGTCTTGTTAAAGTTTGCCTTGCCTTTCCTTAGTATGAGGAAAATATACAAGTTCCTGACTCAGTAAAGAAAATGTTTAAAATCCATTTATTTCAAGAAACTAAGAGAGAGAGAGAAGTAGTTTGTCTCTTTTCCATAGGGACATCTGGTTAAATTTCAAAAGAGTCAAGGAGCTTAGGAACATCTGGCTCCGATGGTGGAGCTCCAGCTGGCCTGACTGGCCTGAAAGTCTCCTGTCGTTCTCCCTGATGGGAAGACTTTATTTGTTGTTACAATAAACCTTTATGCCAATAAACACTTTCTCTGGTATCCTCAGTAACTGATAGCAAAGGTTGATGGGTCAGCATCTGGGGAAGATGACGTGTACCCTGTAACCTCTGCAGCTCCATAGATTCCCCTACGATCTAATAAAGCTCTCAGGCCCCTTCTTCTTGTGGATTTTTAAATGTGCAAAATAAAATATATAAAATTAAATATATACATGTATGTAAAATTTAAAAGTGACAATAATATAAGTAAAAATATCTAACATAAAATCAAACCGATAGCTTTTCAATTTATGTTTTTATTAATTTACCGATCGATCTCTATTAACGTATTAAGATCTAGCAGTGGATGCATTAACTACAATTCTGAGGTATGATTGGAAGTATTATGAACTATCAGCAACTGCTGAAATCTGGTATGAAAATCTGTAAATTCCTTTGTTGGACGTATAGATTCTTTGCAACGTTTCTCACCGAAAACGTGACCAATTCTACTCTGAATCCAGGCTGGTCCTGACCAAGAGAACAGATGTGATAGGACCAAGTTCCAAGCCTCAGGCTTGAAGAGCCCTTGCCCCTTCTGTTCTTTCCCTCTCGGGAGGCTCCCCTGCTGTGTGAACAAGTCCATGCTATTCTCCATGGGATAAAGACTACATGGAGGGAGACGTCCAGCTTGCCTGGTCAGTCCTAGCACGAAATTCATGAGTGAATTTCACCTGTGCCACATAGAACAGAGCTCAGCACGAACGTTGAGGTTAGCCTGAATAACCACCCTATAAAACCAGGATCAAATAAATAGCTATGGTTTAAAATTAATACGCTCAGGGTATATTGGCAGGTTAACAATTGATGAACTCTGGAGTAACCAACTCAGGCATCTACTAACACTGCTTTGTGCACTTTGAAGTTTACACTTATCATGACGGACATGCCATGTTTCTAGTGGAGATTAGCAAAACTTAGGGCCATCAGAACTGTCAACACTGCTGACATTTCCTATACAGTTTCTCTCAGTATAGGCTTGGGAATGTTATTTTTATTTCTTCTAGCCATCGACTTCTAAGCCTTTATCCTCTCTTTACAGTAGTAAAAGTTATGAAGATTCTGCATAGAATTCTCAAAGTTGGGCCTGGACCAAAAACTCTTGATCAAAAAAAAAAAAAAAAAAAAAAAAAAAAAAAAGTCAGGTTTTCCTGAACGAGTCCCCCAAGGCTGTGCATAAATTCTACACGGCTCTGAATATTGAGAATTAGTTCGTTTGACCAAATGTTGCCCTGCGGCTTGCTGTCCTTTCCTGGTCCCACAAGGAAAGAAGACATGCTGTGTTGGCCAGGAGCGGAAGGCACATACATTCCTGGGCCTCGTCGGCCTCCTCGTCCACAAGCTCGCGGTGGGTGAGGAACGGCTGCCGGCTTCGGATCTCTTCCAGCATTTTCTGGGCCAACACCAGCTTCTCAGCTATTTCCTCGGGGCCAAGTTCCTGATTCTCTCCGTAGAAGAGCATCTTGCTGTTGATCTCTAGGAAGGAGAACAGGGTAAGATGGGAGCAGGGAAAGGATGCCCAGGGCTGGGCAAGGCTTGAGCATGACCTTACAGTGGGAAGAGAGCGCCTTCCCAGGCTGAGCTGCGACTGTGCTCTGAGGGTTGGTGTCAGCACAGGCGCTCATCATGAGGGGAGGGAGGCCAGCCTGAGGAGACCACCCTGGGAATGGGAACGGGCTGCCCCAGAGACTGCCTTGGTTCTCCACTCATCTGGTATCCATGGTGATTCAAGAACACAAATTATATTTAAGGCATAATAATCCGGGGACTTTGTTCACCATTTTATAGAAATACTTGGCTTGGAGAAAATGTTTGGCAGTGTCTCCTGTCACTTGTAGCATGCAACGGGGATATTAATTCCATTTTAGTCATCAATCATTTAACAACACAAAGCTCTAAGCCAAAGTGAGAGTATATTTGTAATTGAGCCTTTCAGATAGTTTTACAATCAAGCTAGTAAAAGGATTAAAAAATTACTGTGTGATCATTTTGCTCATATTTTTTCTGAATAATATATATATCAAAGTCGTATAGGTAGATACACGCATACATACATATAACATGATTTTTCTATTTGCCTTCTGTGATGAATATTTTTTAAGACTGGGCCATTTGACTTCAAGATCTGTTTACCCTTCATCTGATGTAGGCTGAAGAGTTTAGAACCAAGGGGTCCACTGAAGCTCAGAGGGATTAGGTAGCTTGCCTAGACTCCGGCATGTAACAGTTCCTTGACACCCTCATTCCTATTCCGGATGATCAGAGGAGAGGTTGTGTGACTCCCTTGTTCTCTGGCAGCTCTGGGAGGAAGTGCTTTATCTTCCTGGCATAATGAAAGTATGTGTCTGTGGTTCACTATGATCTGTGTGGTTGGCCAGATAAGGTGGGTGACAAACACTGGTGTCACATCAGTCACACCAGGGTGAGGAGTTGTATTTTATGTGGGCACCAGCCTGAAGGTTGCCGGCAGCTATTTTAGAGATGGTTGGGAATGAGAAATGGAGTACTATTGATGCTGTACAGTATTCTTGAATTTTGAAAGAAGGGACATAAATGGGAATAGATGGTCTTAATGCCCCAAACATTACTGTGTTACAGGGGCATCAACATGTGCTAACCCCCCCAACCCCACGTATCAAACCTTTAAACATTTACTTTTCACATAGAGTCTAAAATAGGATTTCTAGAAATAAACAAAATGTAAACCTCAAATAAATCAAACATAACCATTTCCCACTCCTACCCCCGCTCCAAGTTTGGTGGGCCAAAGCCGAATTATTTGGCATTTTGATGTAAATTCTGTTCAGTTTCAGACTGCTTTGTTTTTAGCTATGTCTGGGATGGATTAGCAAAAAGAAATACAGACAATGACATTTGTGCCTTGGTCTTTGGAGGACTATTCACACAATATTTTAAAGAAACGAAAACTGATGAGAATTAGTTTCCAACTTCCTTTTCCTTAGGAACTCTTCTCTGTCCTTTGCCATGACCAAAGGACAAGCAAGATGGCTCAGATTCTTTTCACAGGAAGCACCTAATGACCAAGGTCTGGTGTGTTAAATAGCAAAGGTGAATTACTCCCTCTGTCTAACTTGGAAGGCGCCTGACTTTATTTGCTGCCTAACAGAGCATTTATTTCTCAAATGGATAAATATGAGGGCATATTTCCAAGTTTAGTCGCATTGTTTGAACAAATCAATAGAGCAGTGCTTCAGGAAAGGAATATTTTATCAGTAAATGCAAACAAACACACGAGCTAGGGAGGAAGGCAGGTCTGTAATGCACGCCATTTGTTTCCCCTGTGCTTCGCGGGCATCCACGGAAGCGAAGCAAAGATCAATCTTGGCTTTATATGTCCCCCAGCCTAGAATATGCTCCTGGCTCCCCAGCAGAAAGATATGAATCTCGCACTGTGAGTCTCTTTACTGTCATTGTGCCATGAGATGCATTTGGTATTGTCGCCTAACTCTTGATATATAGCATAATGAAAAAAAAAACATGGAAACAAATAATAGATCTTAGCTGACTCTAACCCGAGGAATGCCTCTTTATCCTAGAACAAATGTGGTCTCTTTCTGTTGAAATTGAAGACAGCTTTCACTGCACTGCTAAAACACTCTTTAAATGCAGCCTGTCCTTAGTGGAAATCAGAGCCCCAATGAGTGAAATCTCCAGAAGGGCAGGTAGACTCTGCCATAGTGCTTTACAAGGAATCGCTCACAGGCCCTTGTCCCTTTTCTTTTGGGTTACAGACCTGAGCTACTAACTTGTCTGCTGGTCTTTGAGAGAGAGCATCACAAACAGTCAGCGACTATTTGGACTGGTTTGCTCTCATTCTCTTCATTTACCCCGCCCCATTTTTCTTTTGTTTAGATACAGGGTTTTATAGTATGACCCAAAACTAGTCTGAAACTTGTCATGTAGACCAGGCTCATCTTCAACTCACAGATATTCACCTGCCTCTATCTCTGAAGGCCTGGGATCAGATGTGTGCACAACCACACCCAACATGGTTTATCCATAAACCAAAGACATATTTGGGGGCTGCAAATGACTGGAAAAAATGTGACTCCTACTAAATGCTTTCAGTCTTTAAGACACCACATTTCCTTCAATGGTAAGGGAGTGTGGCATTACATGTAAGTGGAATGCCAAGCAAGGGTGACTGTGTATACTTATTCTTGAGCATTGAGAGATAATACATAGGAATGGGTGTTCAGAAATAAAAGTTGCCATGAAGACTGTAGTGGAGCTAAAAACCCGTAGCCTTTGAACAATATGCTCTTGCACACAGCAATCCCTGACAATAGCCATTCTTTAATTGTCAACCATACACTGAATGTTTCCTTGACATGAAGTTGAACAGAAGAGAAGATATTTACCCTGGATTTTGTCCCTCATGGTGTGGGCTTGCTCGACAAGCCGAGTTGCTTGGTCAACTGTATCCGTGCTTTCCTTCTCAACCAGTGTCCCCTTTCTTGAGGCTTGACGTCCCTACAAGTTATACAAATAAGCATTAGATTTATGTTGTATACTCACCTATGAGGGTGGATGAATATAATGTACTTGCGATGGTTTGTATATGCTTGGCCCAGGGAGTGGCACTATTAGAAGGTGTGGCCCTGTTGGAGTAGGCGTGTCACTGTGGATGTGGGCTTTAAGACCCTCATCCGAGTTCCATGGAAGTCAGTCTTCTCCTAGTAGCCTTCAGATGAAGATGTAGAACTCTTACCTCCTCCTGCACCATGCCTGCCCAGTAGGGGCCATGTTCCCACCCTAATGATAATGGACTGAACCTCTGAAGCTGCAAGCCAGCCCCAAGTAAATGTCCTTTATAAGACTTGCATTGGTCATGGTGTCTTTTCATAGCAGTAAAGCCCTAAGACACAGCTCATTTGACAAACATAATGTGGCATGTGCCAGCTCTATGACATACTGAATGGTCCTAAGAATCATGCACGAAGACTAGATAATAGCCAGTTTTAGGATCCTAGAATGCTACTAAAATTAGGTATACCAAGGCCATATGTCATGGTTCCGTTCCAACCAACCACTTATCACACATGTCTTATCCTTGCAATAGTTTCTGTATCTCAGGATGCCAGAATAGGAAATGACCCATGTATGCCGATCACTTGGACAGCGTTCTGATTGAAGGGCTTAAACATCGTCAAAGAGGGAATGATAAAGAAAGAGGCAGATCCTGAAATGTTCCTATTGGGTGCTCCAACCACTGCTGAAACTGAATCACCACAGAGATTACAGGATAATACTCACTGGGATAACTGTTATTTTCAGAGCTTCATTCCAATTTCCCATCAACATTGATGGCCCTTGTGTGCAAATAACGGCCCAGGCAGATTTGGCACAGAGTAAATGGAACTTTTTCCCCCCAGGGGCTGACTCCACTCACTGTGGTGCCTCTATTTCAGAGCTCCGATAAAGTATTTATTACCATTGAATCCCAATTGCATTGTGGCTTTAGAAAAAAAAGTGTGTGCATGTCCACAGGCATGTACATATGTGTGCTCATATGCACATATGTGTGTGCATTTCTGTATGTAGTCACAGACAGGAGATGACCTAAAGGTCAGGACATTATTTCCATTGCACTAAGGATGGCACTGGACAGGACAGAGAGATTGCTGAATTTTCGTAGGTAGGAGGAGTAGATCTTCAGCCTGTATTTAATAAGGGTCTGCTCGCCTTTTCTGGCGCTGTCTTGGTTCAGCTTTGTGATAAAGAGCTGTAATGATCACATGGATGGCAGGCTGAAGTCATGTGGATGGATAGTCCTGGGAGGTTGCTGAACTGGTTCTGCAGACTAGGGAAGTGGTTGCTCTAAACTCTCTTCTTTTATAGAGAGCTCTACCCAGAGGATTAGGGTATGATAACATGGGCAATGCTTTTGACCCTTTCTAGGATAAACCAAGCAAGTGTCCCTCCATAGTGGCTAAGGAAGAAGACGCTGAAACGTTATCATAGAAGAAACACTTGAAAGTTGTACTGGTTAGTTTTATATCAGCTTGACACAATTCATCAGAGTGGAGACAATGCCCCAACAAGGTCTGGCCGCGGGCAAGCCTGTAGAGCATTTTCTAAATTAGTGGTGAGAGCCCAGCCCACGGGGGTGGGGGGAGGGGAGAGGGGCACTCCTGGGCTGATAGTCTTAGGTTCTACAAGAAAGCAGTCTAAACAAAACATGACTTCCTCATCAAGTCCTACCTCTAGGTTCCTTCCCTGCGTAGCTTCCTGCCCTCACAGCGTTTGATAATGAACTGTTGTTCTATGTAACTGTGAGTAGAATAAAGCCCTTTCCTCCCCAGGTTGCTTTGGCCATGGTGTCTCATCACAGCAAAAGGAACCCTAAGGAAGACAAAAGCCGTTTGCCAGCCAAGTCTGAGATGCCTTTCTACAAAACAGGATATCTGCTAGAGGCAACGCGGCCATCAGACTCTTAATAAACTGCATTCCCTGAATGCACCGTCTCTTCTGAGTCATCACATCCTTTCCCCCAGCACCAGTCTTCTCCTGGGCTTATCAAATGCTTCCTCGAGAAAAAAACAATGTGTAATCATTTAAAAATTAGATGATGTAGAAATAAAATGAATCTTATTCTTCACACCACACTTCACTGCTTTTAAAACATAAATATGATATATTATACATTAAAATGTTTATGTTTGATCCCATTTAAATGCTGTATTTAGAAAAAAACGAGGCTTGTTTTCTAAATTGAACACACACACTATATATATACATATACATATATATATATAATATACACACACACACATATATATATATATAATACATACTTTGGTCTTATACTTCAAAGAAATGTTCTATTGTTATGACTCTGTCTTTAAACTTATTTTTAACTTTAAAATGGGGAAAGACACCACACCTATAAGAAAACTTTTAGCTGATGAACACCAGAGGGTGCTGTGAGACATAAAGATGGACAGAGACATACAGTCATCCATCTTTATCTGTATAGATATTTGCATAGAAATGATGTAAAGTGGACATTTATTCCTGGAAATTGAAAAATTTACCAAATATAATGCAGTATTTAGGGATGTTTTAAAGATCTAACTTATTTCCTGGAGCTTTGCTCATGGAAGGAAAATAATGGTCTGCGCACGTGATCAAGCAGAATATGCCTTGCTTTAAAACGAAACAAAAACTGTAGTTAAAACATTACTCATAGTTATAAACTGGTTGGTTAATTACATCATTACAAAGGATTGATCATGTATTCACCCCAATGGTGAATTTTCCTCAGATTTATTTGAATTAAGTAATGATGATAACCAATTCGTAGGATCACCATGAATTTTGTTGTTTAAGTTACAATTCTTTTGTGATCGAAAGTAAAGGAGTTTTAGTCACTGCTCTGGGAAACAAGCGTAAATGGAGACAGTAGGAATATTGGTGTTTCTTCAAACCTGAATGGTGGACATCAACTTCTGTGAGAGTCTCTTCCTTCTGTTTAGTGACATCCAGATATCTGCATATCCCCCATCTAGTGCCTGAGCTGCTGACCTGAGGCTCTAGCTGTCTCTGGACATCCACAGGAACCTACCTCAAACTTGAACTGTCCAGAATAAGTCAATCTGTAGTTTTCATCTTACTCATTCATTCTACCCATTTGGAGCTTCCCCCTTGCTCCTATGACTTCTAATTGGTCATGTGACTTCTAATTGGGCACGTGACTTCTAATTGGGCACGTGACTTCTAATCGGGCACGTGACTTCTAATTGGTCATGTGACCCATTTTATCCTACCTGTCAGCCTTCTCTCCTCTTATGTCTCCCCCAGTCTCGGTCCATCACACACCTTTACGAGTGAAGGCAAAGAAGGAACCAATTTTTCTTTTCCCATCTCCTGTGGCAGTCTCCCTTTGTACCCCACCTTCACACTCTTCCTGGACCTAGTCTATCCTCTCTACAGATGTGGGAATACTTTTGAAATGCAAATCTAAGCAGCTGTTTTTTTGTAAACACTTCAATGACTTCAACATTTAGCTGTTGATGATATTCTTGACTTAATTTGTGCCTGTTGTCTTAGACTTAAAATCAACTTCAAGGCCAAGGTCAATATTCTGCAGGCGCCAAGAAAAATATGTCATGTTTTTCACATCTTTTGGATTATGGCACATTTTCCCCTGCTTAGAAGTTCTCCATAAACTCCTAGTCACTCCCAACACCCAGGGCAACCTTCCCTAATAAGAAGATTCAATGTTTGTTCATCAGACTTACAGTTTCTCCTGTACCAGGACCCATTGCTAAATGACGCATCATTAAAATAAATGTATCTGCTCCCCACTAGACTGTGGCACCTTGAGAATAGGGCCTGTGTTTACTTCAAATCTCATAACACCTGTCACAGCAACTGTGAAGTGACAGGTCTTTAATGCTTCTAGACTAGAAACACAGTTTTCCCATCCCGTCTTTTTGAAAGCATCAGATACTTTTGCTATGCTTCCTGTAGTGTGTTGGCCTAATGCTGCTTGTATTTACATGCTAATTTGAGGTCCCCAAGACTCCTGCCTCAGAGACAGAGAGTCTGCACAGAAAATATTGAGTGGCCCTGTCCCCAGTTAATTGTGATTGGTGAATAAAGATGCCAACCGCCAACCAGTAGCGGGGCAGAAGAGACATAGGAGGGGGTTAAGGTTTGGTGGGCGTGGGAGAAGCAGAAGGAAGTTTCCATGGGAGAGGAGAAGAAGAACCTGCAGGAGAGGAGAAAGGAGGGCCACCCTGGGTCAGCTGAGCCACAAACATGTGGCCGTGTGGGCTGGCCAATTGGAGCTAAGATCAGCCCAGATGAAACATAGTTAGGAATAGCTTGGGGTATGGATAGGAAGGTGGATCCTAACAGCATGGAGGGTAGACAGTTACTCAGCCATTGTGCTGCCTAGGCATATTTAAAAATATAAAGACTGTGTGTTCCTTTCATTTGGGAACATAAATGGTCTAAGGTGGGTAGAAACCCGTGCCAGAATTTTTAATATTTTTACTATACATCTGTTATGACATCTTTTTTTTGCATGAGCTGATATATAGGTACCCTTTGTATGGGTGAAAGACTGGGATAACTGATCTCTGTGACTATGGCCCACACTGCAGACTTTTAGGACCCAGAGAGTGAAGTGAAACACTGACATAGGGAGAGAGCTGCTGTTTCTACCTCTGCCCGTAGGCCACCATGCTCTTCCACCTTGGCCATTATAGGCTTGGGAGCACAGGGGATTGGAACCTTGGCCTGGTCTTTGTTATTTTTCAATACAGGATTCATCAGTAGTGGCAACAGAAAAGGTCTTCGGAGCATTGGTTCTTTGTAACCACAGATACATTGGACACCCTTCAGCGTATTCCCAGGGGCAAATGGTATGAAATGGTTCTAGGGATTTCCAAAGAGGGGTTAGAAGACTTAGATATGGAAGTTGGAAGATAAACAACAACAATATACCTCTCAAACCCCAAACTACCCCAAAACCCAGTGACTTGAGATGAATAGAATTTGTGAGATTTTGACCATATGGAACCCATGGGATAGAGATACTAAATATCAAGTTTGAGACCATATTACTATGGTTTTAATCACTGTGGGAAGGAGTATGCATAACAAAAGTACAGCATGTATTTGCCTGGTGCCCTGTGGGTCAGAGAGGGTGTTGATCCCCTGAGATTGGAGCAATAGACAGTTGTAGCAGCCATGTGGATGCTGGAAATAGAACCTGAGTCCTGTGCAAGAGTAGTAAATACACTGAATCACTGAACCAACTTCTCAGCCTTGTGCGATCAGTCTGTAGGCTGTACAGTGTGTTTCAGGTTCCCAGCTTTGTAAGCTGTCAGCCATGCTGTGGTAGGCCTTGGTGATGTAAGCTGTTTAGAGTAATTTACGCTCCTGTAAATTACTCTTCACCCATATTCCTGTAAGTAACCCCAATAAAACTCATTGGTTTACTGAGTTGGACTTTGGTGGTATCAGGGGTGAGTAGACATGTATGTTGTATCTTCCCAGGAGAAGTTTGACATACAACAAGCACAGACTCGGAACACATACCTTCTCATCCAGTTCCTCCACATCAGACACGAGGCTTCTCAGTGTGTTCTCAGAGTTGTTTATCTGGATCTTCTTTAGGGTATACTGGTTTTCTCTTTCTGACAACCTTGTCTGTTGGGGGGGGGAAGCGTCAAAATATTTTATTTTTATTTATTTTTAGATTGAACATTTGTGTGTATCAGTGTAAATTTGTGAATGAGTGCAGTGTTTATAGTGGCCAGAAGAGGGTGTTGGACTCCCTGGAGCTGGAGTTTGTGGTGATTGTAAGCCACTCAGCATGGGTGCTAGGAACTTAACTCTGGTTATCTGTAAGAACCCTACTAAATTGCTGAGTCATCTTCCCAGGCTCAGACACCAGAGACTGAGTACGTGACTCTTTCAGTATAGGAGATTTAGGTAGATTGTAACTTCTCTTTTTAAATATATTTTATTGTATGTATATCGTTGTTTTGTCTGCATATATGTCTATGCATGATGTATGTGCAATGCCCAGGAGACTAGAGAGGGCCTTAGATTCCCTGGAATCTGGAGTTACAGACAGTCGTGAACCTCCATGTGGGTGCTAGGAGTTGAACCCAGGTTCTCTGCAGGAACAGCCAGTGTTCTTAACCACTAAGCCATTGGACCAGCCCATGACCTCTGGCCTTAATAGACTGATCACAGACTGCTGCAGAATTCTGTTCGGGGTGAGGTACATAGCTTCTGGGAACTGAAAATCTGCCATTTAATATGGTTCAGCGACCTCTGGCCGGGGAAAGGGCACCACCCTTTTCTGTGGTCGAAAACACTATAATTAGCATGGAGGTGGCCCTGGGAATCTGGCAAATTTCAATCTGATCCGGTCTTAGAGAAACTCATCAGTAATCAGGATCAAAGAAAATGGATTTTTAGAAACACATTTTCCTCCTCTGGGTGTAAAAAGATCAATTCTCTTTATCGGGGCTCACTGCCCCGCCCTTTTGCTTTTTTTTTTTTTTTTTTAGAAGCCTGGTAGAAATGTTGCTGTCCTGGGGCTAGTTGCAATTAAGTCTATTAGGTGTGTCTTATGGAAAGGGATGGGTACAATTAATGCCCTCAGTCCAGGCGAGTTCTTTGAGAATTAACACTCTTATGTGTCTAAGCAGGGGCGTTTGGCAAAGCAGTTCCGAGTACTCACTAAGATACCACCCAGCACTACAGTCTGCAGCCCTTGTCGCAGTCTGCACTGCACATTTTCAGCCAATTGTGGATGTTATTTGAACCTCCAAGGAGTAATAAACACTTATGCCAGGTACTGTTTTAGTGGTTCTATAGACCTCAGCTTCCCCGGGACCTTCCTCATTTCTACACGAGGACATGGAAATGCAAAAATGAACTTACCTGAGTTCAAGTAGCAAAGGCTAGAGCAGGGGCGTGGACAAAACAATCTTAACTGTTGTGTTGGCTTGACTAAGAAAATAAATCATTGTGCCGGTATTGGTATTAAATCTGATGGCTTTTCACTGAACTCTGCTGTTTATACAAACATCTGTTGGTTGCAATGGAGGTCCATTATGGAAGAAAAGCCTTTCAAAGCTTAGATAGGTGGGATATTTTTTTATTTTTATCTATTTACTTTTTTTCCATTGCCTGCCTTTAACTTATTTGTTCTATAGAGGTATGAGAACACACACACACACACACACACACACACACACGCTTGTGGGTTTGAGGATACGTGAATGTGTGTGTGTGTTTCACAAAGAGACTGAGAGACTGAAAAAACAAAAGAGGAAAAGTGTAAGAAAGAAAAATTAGAAGCAGGGAAGAACGTTTTAAATAAAACTCCTCACAACCCTGCAAAGTGAACCTAAGATATACCTAGCTGGCTTGCACTTCAATAATAGACGTCCAGCTTTGAAAAATAAAAGTCTCTCGTGGAGATATTAATCTTTTAATCATTTCATTTTCCGTGGACTCTATTACATAAGTCCGCTGCTTTTGACTGAGGCATTAGCTCATGATTAAGGCGAACTTTTCCTCACTCCTCACGGAACTGGGTATCATCTATGTTGAACCTACACAATCTATGATATAGCCACGGAGCTCAGGTGCCAACAGGTCACAGAGGCCGCTAAGAGGGGGCCCGCGGAACCAGGGTGTAAAGAGCACACACAAAGAGCGACGGTCAGCGTACTTTGAGGAGGTGGATGGTAGCGTTCATGTCGGTCACGTGCCTGTGCGCCGCAGCGCCAGAGGATACGCTCAGTAGCCCGGATTTGCTCTCCTCGATTGAGAGCGCCGCTAATCGCAGGTCATCGGTCAAGTCCCAGACGCACTTATCACAGCCTGGAGACGAAATAGGACTGTCATTTCTGCAGAGCCAAAAGGCAGTCTGGAAACACATGGCTTTAATGTGGACCCCGCCCCCCCCCTTGGCTAATATCATGTTTATTTTTGTTTCCCAAGGAATCATATGGCCATGTAGAACCAGTCTTTTTTTTTTTTTTTTAAACCAAACCAAGCCTACATTGCGTAGGAATCCCACTTAAAACATAATGAGAACCAGGCAGTGGGACAGTAGGTTAATAAGAACACAAATTGCTGACAGAAAGGACTATCATGGGATGGGAGGAGAAGAGCCCTTCCCACTTTTTCTGTTAGTCACCTCCCCCCTCCCCCATTCCATTCCTGTCAGCTTCCCGTCTCTGCTGGTGACAGCTGGGAGAGCAGGCCGGTGGCCAAGCATCGTCCTTTTTCCCCATCAGCTTTTCTCAGTCAGTCCAGGAAGGCTGCACCTGCTTTTGCCTCCCCAGGGAGGGCCTGGCTCCTCCCCCATGCGCCCTCCTCCCCTGTCTAGATGAGCAAGTCCTCAGAGCAGGTCAGGTCTGTAGGGGTCAGTTGTTGGCTAATGTCAGGACTTGGTCTCTGAGGTAGGTGCCAAAGCTGAGACTAAACCTGGGCATGTTCAAGGGCCTCTCCTCACTCCTCACCTTCCACACCGTGAGCCCCCACCCAGGACCCAGATGCCCACCCCGGACACAATAAGAAAGGAACACACGCCAACCCTTGAACCCTATCCGGACCTCTCTGCGCCTTGCCTTTAGTTCCCAAGCTCCGTCCCACAGGTTCTGCCGTTTTCTGCAGAGCCGGCAGGCACTAAAGGGTTAACGCATGTGAATTGGTTAATTTGTCGTTAACACAGCACTACCCTTAGAAAAAACGAGTCCCCAGCCCATACTTCAGGATGCTGAAGGAAATGTGTATAGGGTTATGTGGGCATCTGGTCGCCTATGAATGGGGAGCTGGTCACGGATGCTACAGTTGGTTGCTGCAGACTTTGCCCTGCTGGGCCTGACATCTCAGGCGTCTTCCAAGATCTGATAAACTGGCGGTTTTTATAATCTCTTCTGCCCGCGAGGACTTTTGGGGACCGCTATACTTCTGTTTTGGGGGAAGGGATGCATACTGTTCAAATACTCTATGAGACGAGAGCTCTGTTGCTGGTGAGTGACTGAGCAATTTGGGCAAAGGGGAAGGCAGCTCTACTCTGTATCTCCTTGTCAGGTTACTTCTGACCAGGCTTCACTTTTGGGTGACTTGGGAAAAGCTGCTTCAGTCTCCTGGTCTTTCGGTTTCTACGGCCGCCACCGTCGGGAGGCACCGTAGTCAGCCAATGCGGGAAGGGCTCCGTCCTGAGAGCGTGAAGACTGGGTAAGTAAGATGTCTAAAGTCTCGGAGTGACACCGGCAAAACCTGCCTCCCTGCTGAATGAGATGGAGACCACCAGGGACCTCTGTCCAGGGTCCGTTACCCTGAAGCAAGTACCAGGGGCTAAGCCAGAGGTGAGAGTGAAACACTTTCAAGGAAAGTGCTATCACATCCATCTTTACAGTTTTCAAATACATTTATTACTTTGTGTGTGTGTGTGTGTGTGTGTGTGTGTGTGTGTGTCTGTATGTGTATGTGCAAAAGTGTGCATTTGCCTCAGTGTGCATGTAGAGGCCGGAGGATATATCTTGTGGGTATCAGTTCTTTTCTTGCAAATTTTTGATTTTTTTTCCCTAACTTCCAATGGGTTACAACACCAGTAGTGTATTAGAGAAGGTGGGTTAGTCATTAAGCTACTGCTACTTTTCTTTAGAGTGGGGCAGTCCTTGCCTGTCGGGAGTTCAAATCCTTCTTCCAAGCACTGTCCGGTTACGCTGTCACACGGGCCGCCCCCACAGTTGCACACTGTGGGAAACAGAAACACAGGGTGAGGAGTTGTCTTCTTCTTCTTTTTTTAATCTTTTTTTTTTTGGATTTGGTTTTTTCGAGACAGGGTTTCTCTGTATAGCCCTGGCTATCCTGGAACTCACTCTGTAGACCAGGCTGGCCTTGAACTCAGAAATCCACCTGCCTCTGCCTCCCAGAGTGCTGGGATTACAGGCGTGCGCCACCACCGCCTGGCTCAGGCGTTGTCTTCTAATGCCTGAAATAGGGCAGGATTTCCCATGGCTTCCAGAAATACTGGCTCTGGGTGTGCAGTCCTGCAGCGGGGATTATAGTTATCCTGAAGAGTGTGGAGTCTGTGATATCAAGATAATGCCCTTTAGCCAGCTCAATGCAGGTAAGAGAGATGTTTAAAAAAAAAAAAATGACCCAAAGCAAAGCAAAACTGCATCTCGCTTCCCTAGGACTCTTCCCAACTCTTTAGGATTCTGTCCTAACTCGGCATTTGCTTCAGTCCCCAAAGCCCAGGAAATTTTCACAAGGAAACAATGGCCACGGGGTTCACTCAGCATTCAACTTGCGAAGGAAAGCTCTCCTCTCCTCAGAGTCTGCACAGCAGCGCTGGTCCCTGCCGGGTGTGAGGGAAGAGCTCCCCTCCTCCTCCCCCGCCCCAGGGGAGACGGGTGGGGTGGGGGTGTCCAGGAGCAATTCTTGGCTCCTAAGCTTTGACCCCGGGCAAGACTGACTCCAAACTCACTCCAAAGGAGAGGTGTCAGGGGAGTGTATGCTAGGAATAATTCCAGGGAAAGAAATGGGAACATATTGACATGAATTGAAAAGGTTTTCACCTACTGATAGTTTTCCGTAATGCCTTTTGAAAAAACCAAAATCCAATCTTAGCTGGCTTTTCATTTTTTGCTATTTTTGTTTTTGTTTTTTTAAACCCCAGGGGCACCAGCAAGATGGTTGGGGACTGAACCAACCATCTTGTTTACTACTGAGTTATACACTCCCAGTCCCCTCTGAGGTTTTGTGTGGAAGTTAAGTTTGTAACATTTTAAGGAGAATTCCTAGGCTATCTCTGCTAGCTGCAGTAGAGCTGTGAATTTCCCCTACAGCTATGCAGTGCTCCACACTATACAGACTTATTCAACCCCTCTGCAAGTGCTCTAAGGCTTCTCACAAGGTGTTATTTAAATATAGGCTTTGAGGATAATGGCACCAGTTTCTAAGGCTTTATTTTTTTCTGACAGCACTTCTAAGTTCCCGCCCCCTACTCTGACCAACTGGACAGTCTTCCTTCTGCTTGTCGTTTTTTTTAAGTCTTGTGGCCCTGGAAGCCGTTTCTTTTCCCCGGGTACGCTTATTTTCATTGTGGCCAGGTCACATGCACATTCTCGTCAATTTTAAACTCTTCCCTTCCTAATAAGTCTTTCATGCGATTCTTTCAACCGGGATTTTTCCAGAATGTGTGCTGGAAGTGCGCAAGGCTCCCTTCTCCCTTGTCCTCCTGAGAGTCAACCAGGGAGAAGCACTGAGCTTCAGCCCTCCCTCCTCAGGAAGGGAAGCAGTTTAACTTCCCTTCCGAAGAGCTTCATTCTGTGCAGCAAACGTACAAGAGAAGTGCACACTGCAATCGAACCGAAGTCTGGATTTCTTACACTCTCTCGGAGATACTGACCGACAGGGCCGGGTGTGTTCGTGCGTTCGCTCTGCGGATTTACTTCACTGGAATGTTAATTCTATTAAGCAGAACTGAAAGAGGAGACAGCTAGCTTCCAGCACAACATAACTGATTTGAGCCATAGCAGATACCACTGTCCCTTCAATCAAAATCACCAACATGAAGAGAACAAGACAGAAACGACCCTGCTGATGTCCCTTGTGTCTATCCATCCACGAGCTAAGGTCCATTGGTAGCCTTGGTGAGAATGTCTAACTGGGGGACATTTTTATGCGTATTGCTCTAGATAAATGTCAGGAGGACATTGGCAATATTTCCTCAACAGGAGTTCTTCCCCTAAATTCAATCCTGGTGGAGAGCTATGCTGGCCACGCAGCCGGCCGAGGGGTTCGGGATCCGTACCTGCACAGTTCTTGGCCGTCCTGGCGTCCCCATAGTACCCAGGGGCGCAGCGTTCACACTTGAAGCCAGTGGTATTTCGCAAGCAGTTCCTACATTGGCCAGTGATTTCATCACAGTCTTCGAAGATCAGGTTGGGATCTGAATTTCCACTGCAGTCACATTTCTTACAGGTGCTTCCAACGAGTAAGGGGTTTCCATAGTAACCAGGAGCACATCTGAAAGGTGTTCAACATGTTGAATTTCTTAGCACCCATAGTTATTTCATTTTTTTTTAAATAATCTTTCCCACATAGAAGAAATATATAGTGAATATTTGCAGATGCCCACCTGGAATTCATTTCGATTCTCCCATTTTATTAATATGACCAGACTTCTAAAAAATTATTCTGTTATTTGTTTGCATGTTTATTTTTTGACTTTGTGTGTCCCTATACAGCCAAGGCTGGTCTTGAACTCATAGATCATTAGTCAGCCTCAGTTTGCCAACTGCTGAGATTATAGGCATTATGTCTCCACCTTCAGAGTTCTTTTGTTTTTTAAGGAGCCTCTCTCTCTCTCTCTCTCTCTCTCTCTCTCTCTCTCTCTCTCAATGTATTGTAGACTACTCAGATCCCAGATGCAGGAGTGTCTGGATGAGATTAGTGTGAGGGCGCGGTTGGTAATCTTGGGGACCCGTGTACGCGGCTGGCATGTGGTAGGTGGGGGTCACATTTTGTCATACTGCATTCTGCCTCTTTGCCAAGGGTGCCAGCATGCCAGGAGGAGGCAGGGTAAAGTCCGAAACTGGGAGCCTACAGAGGTTTCAGGTCTCCTCTCTTGGTACCCAGGTGCCGCTGGTGAACCGCCAGGAGGAGAGGTTGGGAGGGGAAGTCAGGAACAGCTGCTATCTACGGTTTTTCCCTCAGGGTGTCTATGTTCCAGTCAGGAGAGCGGAAGGCTGAGGCCAGGACTAACAGAATCCCACCTGGTTAGGAGCAAAGGCTGAGAGTGTGGGACTGGCTGGAGGAGAGAAAGCCTTCTTTGGGAGTTTTTAAGACAAGGCCCTTTAAGGGGAAGACCTTTCTTGTGGCAGTCATCAATGAAGCAGCTGAGATGATTCTTGCTTGGCCACATTGCTTCATTTGATGGTGGATGTGAATGTATACGCTTTATTTGGGTTGCACCTGGGGTTCTATACCTCAGGGAAGGAATGCCGAGGCCCGGAAGCCCATTGGCTGAATAATAACCAGGTCAAAATGTGAGCAACACCTCTACTGTGGATCAACTCATAACCTGCCCTGCCACAAGGAACTGCTCAGGCAACCAAGTCCTTGTTGAATACTCTCTGGGCCCCGAAGTGACTCACTTGGGCGTAATTCCTTGGGAGCTGTCCTAGTCAGGGTTACTCTTGCTATGATGAAACACTATGACCAAAAGCAACTTGTGGAGGAAGGGTTTTGGGGGGGCTTATACTTCCACATCCTAGTCCATCACTGAAGGAAGGCGGGGCAGGAGGTACTCAAGCAGGGCAGGAAGCTGAGGGTAGGAGCTGATACAGAAGCCACGGAAGGCACTGCTTACTGGCGTGCACATCATAGATTGCTCAGCCTGCTTTCTTATAGAACCAATGACCGCCAGCCTAGGGATTGGACCACCCCCAGTGGACTGGACCCTTCCTCGTCAGTCGCTAATTAAGAAAATGCCTTATAGCCAGATCTTCTGATATTCTCAGTTGAGGTTCCCTCATTTCGGATGACACTAGCTTGTGTCAGTTGACATAAAACTAGCTGGTACGGGTGCACAATCCAGATCCTTGCTTGAAAGCCATAGAAGGGCAGCAGACCAGACTCTGAGCTACTGACTGGCTGCCACCTTGTGACTGAGCAAAGTGTGTGTCAGAACTGGAACACCAGAAGGAATCAGAATTGAATCCAGACTTCTGTTCTTCTGTATGCAAACTAGCAGAGACCAGTGCCTACTTGTATTTATCGGGGAAGAAGAGCCAGTGTCTGTATCATAGCAGCCTTCCAGGAGGGCACTCAGCTAAGTGGGAGGCAGAGACGGAAATCTACTCAACCTTGACTCAAAAACCAAACTGTGTACTCTGGGTAAAGACTCCTCTGTCTGGAGACAAAAATGCCGCCTCCTCCTCCTCTTTCTCCTTCTTCCCCAAAGGTGCTATAAGAGATCCTATTTTGAGAGATAAGACTGCTGGCTTCACTTTATGGGGATCCCTGCCCATAGGCTCCAGTGATTTGTCACCAGACTGTTAGCCTTCAGGGAACAAAGGACTTGGGCTTGCAGATCTTATTTTTGAAGGAAGAAGTTGGACTTTGGATTCTGATGCAGCGGTGCTTTTATAGAGACCAGCAGAGTAGGTCGAGGTTAAACTCTACATGCTTGTTGGATGACTGGAGCAGCCTTTGCTGCAGAGCCTAAAGCTAGGATGGATGAGGGACTAAGAATCCTTCCCCTGCAGCCTGGGAATCATGAGAGGAAACATCTGGTCCCTCCTCAGTGGAGCTGAGGACTCAGACAGAGGACTCAGTTCTCCTATGAAGAGGAAACAGAAAGAGAAATCTAGGGGAGGCTTCTGAGTGTCATGAAAGCGATGTGGAAAGAAGTGGCGCTGGCCATTCTCAGAAGGGGTCTGAAAGTGCAGGGCTGGCTGTGGCTGGATAGGTCTCAGGAAACGGTCCCGGGAGTGGACAGTAAGGGAGACCTTTCCAAAGAGATCAAACCCTCAGGCCAGTGAGAATAAGACTGTATGATAGAAAGCGTTCCTCTTGAGTTAGGAGACCCACGATCCAGAACCCTTTGAAAAAGGATCAGTGAGCGCAAACGGATCATATGTAACTCCAGGATCCTCGGACCACACGATTGACCGACGCGTGGTGCGCAGCCTCTCAGTCTGTTTCTGACCTCTGCCTTTTGGTGGAGCTGTAGTATTGGTATCTGTCCGTCTACATCCTTTGTATGTCTGAGACGGCGTCTCCGGGCTTCTGTGCTGGTTCCTTCAGTTTCCACTGACAGCTGGAAGAGAGACCTCTCACACCTAGCATTCCGAGGTCCAGAGGCTACTCCAGTCTTCCTGGGTCACATGGGAGGTCACAGTCCAAGGCCCAGACCTTCCAACCCTGACCTTCTTTCTCTCGCTCTGCATTGCACCACACTGCTGCTGTTATGAACGGATGAATAAATTCACCCAACAGAGGGGCAATTCATGTCCATTTTATGTAAGGCAGAGGGGGGAGGCAGGAAGAGGAAAAGCACGTGTCTCCTGTTCTGAAAGACCAGGAGATGAATTAAACATAATATAATGCTCTCTACAAGCCTATGAAAAGGATGAGGGTGGATTTAAGTTCTACACACGCCACAAAGAAGCACCCTGAGAGGAAATGTCCAGTGAGCTTTGCTGGTCATACTTCCTCATGTCTTTGTGCCTCAGATTTCTGTGGCCTTTGGTCTCCCCGCCAGCATCAATTATTCAGCTATGGAGAATGTGACCGGATTGAATTTCTATCCTTTGCTGCAGTTCATCAAACAGGAAATATTAGACCACAAGTCTCGGTTCGTTGAAATTGGATGCAGACTCACTTCGGTGTGCAGCTGGGAATCTTGAGGTCTTGGGGTGGCAGGTCTTGCTTGGCTCATGGAGGCCAGATGCCAATCTCTTCATTGTCTCTGTTGATTCCACCCCATTTGATCACTACAGGTTGTCTCCTGACTTTCCGTACAAGGAAAACCAATGGGGTTCGGTCTGGAGAGATGGTTCTGGTGGTAAAGTACTTGCTGTGCAAACAGGAGGCTGGGATTTAACTTTTAGTATAATTTAGTGCACATAAATTAGAGCCTGCTTGGTGGTACGCACATGTGATCCCAGGATGGGGGAGATGGAGATGAGTAGATTCTTGGAGCTCGTTGGCCAGCTAGTGTGGCTGAATTAAAAAAATTCAACTTCAGTCACCTCTGGCCTCCATATGCACATACATACACATGGTATGCACACACACACACACACACACACACACACTCACACACACACACTCTGTGGAGGAAAACAAAGTTTTGTATCCTATACATTGTAGCCTCAATCATAATGGATATCTTCTCTGAGTTTCAAGACCATCTGTTGATGGTAGGTTTAGAGTCAACTCTAAAATTACAAGATAAACTTGGGCCCTATGGACTTTACAGAGCTGGTGTACAAATAGTTCCTTATTTATTGTCCCCTTCAAAAACCCCATATTTATATGGAGATATATAGGACACACACACACACACACACACACACACACATACATCGATTGTTCAATACTGGTTTATCCATCTTGCATGTAAAGAAAACAATTTTTTCTTTTTTTCTTTTCTTTTCTCGTCTCATTTCTTTTTTCTTTCTTTCCTTCTTTCCTTCTTTTTTCTTTCTTTTTTCTTTTTGAGATGGGGTTTTATGCAGCTTAGGCTGTCCTTGAACTTGCTATGTTGACCTCCTGGTTCTCCTTTCACCTCCCAGATGCTAGGACTACGGGTCTGTGTCACTGTGCCTAGCCTTAGAAAAGGGGGGGGCAATTTGGATCTATAACTATTATTCTGCCTTCTTCCCTTTCCATTTTGCCCCGGGGGGTGGGGGTGGGGAGGGCAAACAGCTATCACCGAAAGTCTGTTTTTGAGGAAACCAAAACTCCTCCCTTGCTTAGCACAGCAATTTTTTTCTGGGAGGGTCACACTCCAGAGTCCTCTCCGAGGGCCAATAAGCAGGTGCTCGAAGAGAGAAGAGCTATGTTAGAGAACAGGCATCATCTAAATGTGCTGCCCTTGTTTATCAAAGGCTGAGAAAGAAGGCTGAGAAAGAAGGAGAGGTGGGCAGAAGAGTCGTGGGCACGGCTGTGATGACAAGGTGGGTGGCTGCATTTGATCTATGCTCCTTCATAGGACAAGAGACAGACTAAGCAGAATGTGTCTTAGGCTTCAGACCTTCCAACTTGTACACAGTATGGCTTCACTTTCAAGAATATTTCCATAGATTAAAACCCTTCCAGTGTTCATTAAAATGATCTTAGCACATTTCAAATATAAAAACCAGGTGGAAACTCCTTATCCTTATGGCTTTTACATCTCTTAAAAGAAAACCAGAATGGAATTTTTAATAGAGTATGAACAAAACTAAAAGAAATCAGAGGGCCAGAGAGATGACTCCGTGGTCGAGAGCTCTAGCTGTTCTTTTGGAGGATCGTGGTTTTGATCCTAGCACCTGCATGTTGGCTCACAACCATCAACTCCACTTCCAAGGGATCTGATGTATGTGCCTGGTCTCCTCAGGCATATCCATATATACAGACAAGCTTTCATACATACAAAAGACAAATAATAGTTAATAAAGCAACAAGCGGTCAGATTCAAATGAGTAGTAACTCAAGGATGATGTCTTGATGCATGGTGGGGCTTGCAATGGGATGTGATTTGGGATTGTGACGGAGTATCTTACTTTGTTGCCCTGGCTGGCCCTGAACTGGGCTCAATCCTCCTGACCCTTTCCTTGCAGGTGGTAGATTCTGGAGGGGAAGCTTGCTTCTAGTCCCTCAGTGGATGGTGGATGCAGAGCACTTCAGAAGGATCTAAGAGGTTAGCATGTCTCCTCTGCATCTCAGAGGCTTGTTTAAATGCTTGTCTTAAGCAGCAGGGCGTTTGGGAAAACCGGTGCAAAAGCATACCAACAATTTACATGTGATCACCCCAGGTGTTCAATCCTGAGTCCCTACCCTGTCCTCAGTAGTAACGTGGCTTCAGACAAGTCCCTCGGCACTGTTTCCTCATCAGCGCAATGACAAAATGTGACCTCTTCTCAGAGTGATTGCAGGGCTGACCGTTGACGCAGGTAAGATGGGGAGTAGGAGTGACACTGACACTGACACCCTCACGGAGTCTGAGAAGATGGACTCCGCAAGATCAGTCCACTTACCCCAGGCACCCGTGACGCCAGGGATGGACACGAGTCAGTAGCTGCAATGGCGCACTTGCCACCAGCCACCTGTCGCTGCGTGTGTGCTGGGTGCCAGGGGCTGCCCTTCGCCCCTGGCAGTATTATCTCACAGCGGGTGTGTGAGGTAGGACCTTGCTTTTCCCCCATTGTGTGGGGGTGGGAATTAACAACGAGAGAAGTCAAGTAACTTCCCCAGAGCATCCCAGAGTGGTCGGGACACAGCCCGATGATGGTTTCTGTAACACCCACCTTCTACTTCTGAAACCAGAGCTCTTTCTAGTCCTGAAATAAATGTTACATTTTTATGTGTTTTATTTTTAATTAAGTTTTAGCATGAAAAGTAATGGGTTTGTGATGGCATATTTTCTCTCTCTCCCTCTCTGTTTCACACACACACACACACACACACACACACACACAATTACACTCTTAAAAAATTTGCCCTTCCAGTGTCATTCCCTATCTGCCTTCTCCTTACCTTCTTGATCTCCTTTCTTCCCCCAAACAGACCTGCCTTCTCTTTTCATGTAATATACATATACATATACATATACATATACATATACATATGCATATAGATATGCATATACATATATATGCATATATATATCACTAGTTTTTCTTGGACACCTGCCTTATGCTTTTTCTTTTCTGCTTCTTAATTCCCTTTCTATGTTTCTGTTACACACACTTGCACCCGTGCATGCCCATTTAAGCCTATGTTCTGAGAAAAAAAAAAAAAAACATGAAAAAGCCCATCTTTTAGAATCTGGCTCAGTTTGCGAAACATAATTGCCTCTATGCAGTTTTATCCGTCCTCCCCTGCAAATGTCATGATCTAGCTCTGCTTAAGACCCGAATACAATTTCATTGCGCAAATGTGCATTTTCTTATCCCCTCATCCCCCGACAGGGCCCTCCACTCGTTCCATATCTTGCACAGTGTGAACAGTGCAGCAATAAACGTGGCCGTGCAAATATCCCTGTGGCGTACTGACTTAGAATCCCTCTACGCAAGAGTAATCCGCAGCTGGAGTTCTTTCTACAACATAAATTTTCAGGGCCAGGATAAACATCATATCAGATCCTGGCTTCCTGGGTGATGGCCGGTCCCACGAGCTTCTGATGTGTGCAGGGCAATTATTTATCTGCAATCATGTGTCTGCAGTGGGCATGCTGCCCTGTGTCAGGGTGGGAACCCCTGTTTCCCCATAGGAGTCTTATGTGTACCAGTCTGGCACCTGATCAGCAGGGCCATTAACTCTTCCTGGCAGACACTGGAGAGATCCATTAGCAATACGCTTTGTCCTAATCAAACTATACGGAATTTAATTCCAGACACAGGAGTAAAAGCCCCACCCTTGCCTGGCACACAATCATCTCAGATCTACGAAGCCAGAGCCTGAGTAAATTGTGTGCCTTGGATTTCTGTCCCCGAATAAGAAGGCATGCAATGACTGTGTCACGAATATTAATTAATCCTTTGCCAATCTTTCTATAAAATGAAAATCATGTCGGTTCTCAGCTCTCAGTCCCCCCCCACCCCCCGCAACATCAATGGGAAGGAGATGTCCATTTACCAGGTACGAGAATTCCCTACATCCTGTCCCTTTAAAACTTAGTATAGCCACATAGATGTCTTTTTTTTTTCTTTGCCACAAGCTGTGGCTGCTTTTGAGTTTCAGAACTACACTCTGAAAGACGCAAAGTGATTTCTTAGCAGACAGACAGCTTATAATTAAGGATTTATTTCTTAAGCCACAGGCTGAGTTTGTGAGTCCCACCGAGGAGCTGGCCTGCATATGCAGTCCACCCACGAGGCGAGGAGCCTGAGGCTATGTTGCTTGACTGGATGTTTGGCCTGTACCCCTGGCCCTTCCTTCCCCGGCTTTATGGAATTACATCACCAGCTTGCCCGAGTCCAGTGGTGAGGCCAGGGTTCACAGTATCTCTGTTATGAGGACCTCTCTGAGAAATTCTTTTAGTTAAAGGCATTTCATCTTAGAGAGCTATGAGCAGCTGACACATGGCATGGATGGGAAATACTTTACTAGGAAATCATTCTGGGGGAAGCCTCCCATGTTTAGCTCTGGAGGCCTGTCTTCAAATCACAGAGAAACTAAAAAGAACATTTTGCCGGGCGGTGGTGGTGCACGTCTTTAACCCTGTCTCGAAAAAAAACCAAACCAAACCAAACAAAACAAAACAAAAAACCAAAAAAAGAACATTTCGTGTAAAGCACCCAACAGGGATTCAGAACTCCCAAGCCTGCGGATTTTACTTTGTAAGAGGAGGAATAACGAGTGAGTTAAATAACCAGATAGTTCTTTGTCCATATCTCAAAAGAGAGATTCAAGAGAGAGAGGAGTCATTTTCAATTTCTTCAGAAAGTTTCACTCTTTATCGGAGAGACATTAATTATAGTACTGGTTTGTAGTGTTGGAGAGACCAGACCGTTACCAGAGGTATTGAGAGAATCTTCCCAGCACACCCAGATTAATTTCCTTCCTTCCCAGTCAGTTTATCCTGAGGTGTAACCCTGGTCCGGACCACAGGGGAAGATTCTGTCATAGCTGTACTGAGACATGAGGCTAAAGACCAACACCCTCCTCGGGGCTCTGAAATGGTTTTTCCACCCCCAATTTGTGCATCAACCTCAAAACCTTTTAAAGAGAAACACAGCTGAGCTGATACACACACACACACACACACACACACACACACACACACACACACACAGAGAGAGAGAGAGAGAGAGAGAGAGAGAGAGAAAGAGAGAGAGAGAGAGAGCTTCCTCCAGTCCTACAAGAAAAAGAAGAAAGAATTTTTTCTATTTACCTTTCACAGTTAGGCCCAGCATAGTTTTCTTTGCAAATACACCGAACAGCTCCGTTTTTCCTGTAGCAGGATTCTGCAAAGCTAGAATTGTAACACATGTTAGAAGGCATCTCATTGTCACCAATCTGTGATGCTTCAGTTCGGGGCTGGCTGAGCGTTGGAGTAGGTCATTTATACCTGGTTGTTCTCCAGGGAGGGCAGTTTCATTAAATCCTGACTTTTCAGGGGAGACTGGACCAGCAAGCCCAGACTGAAAACCCTACTCCATGTGGGGCCGTCTCCCAGGGATACCATTCTGTATCTCTATATAGAGGTGGATTATTACTTTTGCTTGAAGCTGTGAGGATTTCTAGCATAGCAGGTTTTAAGTATATATATATATATATATATATATATATATATATACTTAAAAATAAAAAATAACTTCAGTTCAAATATATAAGTATTCAAATATATAAATATTCATATATATTCAAATATATACATATATTCAAATAGAAACATATTCAAATGTGTATGTAATATTTACCTTTCAAATGCAAATTTAAAATATATACTCAAAACCCAGAAACAACTCAAAACCCGGTAACTCTAGACTCATATAGAATTCTCTCAAATTTCCACCACTTTCTGTGTAATGTTAGGAGCTTCTGTCTAGTTTTTCTACACTCAACCTCTGTTCTTAAAGATCAGGAGCCAGGCCTAATGATATCCTCCACAGAGCCTTAACCTTTTTCTCAGTGTGCTTTAAGTCTCAGGACTAAGGGTCAAGAGGTCAAAGTAGATCAAAGAGCCAAAAAACAGGTCATCAAGGAAGAAATGGGGTCCATAATAAAAATATCCGCATCTATAATTATTGATCTGTATCTATCTATATCATCTGCCTCCCTTCCGATTCCTCTTTTCTTCTTCTTTCTTCCTCTTCGTCTTTTTTCTTTTTAGGTTAGTAAAAAAAAAAAATATCAAGATATAAAACAGAAAGGATAAATAGCTATCCTAATTTGCTGGGACAGAAGAAATGGAGGGTTACTCTTTCGAGTATGGAAAGTCTCACGGTGACGCACAAGCTATGTATGTGACACGTGGGTGTGACTTTAGTGTATGACTGTTGCGTTCCGTTTGGCTTCTGTGCTGTGCAATCAGAGTGACCACTGCTCTCAGGTTCCTGCGTGTGTCAGCAGTCCTACCCTAATGATGGCTGAGGGAAAGCGAGTGGGCGTGCCTGCTTTGTTCAAAGGAGATTATAATCGGGATGAAAACATGGCGTGCTCCTCATTCAGAGGCGATATTCGCAATGATCTATTTTCTCAGCAGTTTGGTGAAAACATTCCAGTGGCATCGCATTCCCTTGGCACTCTACCCTCTGTTTTGTCTGGTATTAGTCCTTAGCATCCCGTTGCATCCAGAAAAAGAACAAATATTCCTGCATCTTTCTTTGAATATTCCATCCAGCCCGCCTACAGCTCGAACAGGAAACGTCCGCCTGAGGTGTCTGGAGTCCTGTGTGTTTATTTGATGCCCTATGGTTTCAAACACATCTCATTTTCCTTAAATGGAGTGGTTAGCATAGCTGCTGGTAGACTCAGAGGATATATGGTCCGCCCTAGAATAAACAAGTGAACCCTGGGCCAATGGCCTTGGAGAGCACGTCAGGGCCATTGACTGATTTTCCTGGTGTGATTTTCCTGGTGCAGGCTCTGAGGCGGTGTGGTACCAGCCGAGGATGCTGGGCTTTGTGGTCACTGGCGTTAACTGTTTATGCTTTAAAACTTGGAAAGCCCTAGTATTGGATGTGAAAAATGAAAATCTGATGCCTCCCTCAGTCCACTCTGACTTCTGTGGTGCCCTCTGCAAGTGGGAAGGTCGATTTGCTTCGGGGAAACCCTAAGGTTTAAGGAAAAATAGAAAAATTTAAAAAATTGTTTGCTTACATGTCTCAAGCATTACCTCGTTGCTTATAAAGAACATTTACTTTTACTTTAGGTGAGTGTCTGTGTGTGCCCGTGAGCCTGCTCCAGGAGGATGCCTGGCCCCTGAGCCTGCTCGAGGATACTTGGGGAGGCCTGGAGTGGATGTCCATCTCTTAGAGATGGAGTTACAGGCATCTGAGGGTTCCTGGGTGTTGGGAACAGAATATTAGTCCTTTGCAAGCAAAGGACTTTTAAGCGCTCTTACTTTTCTTCCTCTGTTTTCTGATTTCTGTATTGTTGTTAACTGGAAAACCCAAGCCCGAGGTAGTCAACTCAACCTACAGATCTTTCTGGTATAATTCAGATTCCGAACTAGGTACGTGCCTGCGAAGTTGTCTGATACCTACTTAGTTTAGGCAGATACTTATTTTTTTAATAGAAAATAGCAATATGAATAGTTCTTTAAAACTGTACATGAGAGTGGGGCATTTGACTTTTTGTAATATATCTACTTAATGCTTGAGATAGTTCATTAGCTAAATATAATACTAAAAACAGACCAAAGTGAGACCTTTTGGGGGTCTGGCTAAATCTTATCAGTCTTGTGATGAAAACTTAATCCTTCCCTGCCCCTGTGAAGCCAGTTTTCCCCAGCAATAGAGCCATTGCCACCACAGAGGAATGTGTCAATATCTCAGAGACCTCTCAAGCCCATTCTTTCCATGCCAAAAATGTTGCTTGGCCACAGATAGCATCATTTTGCATTTGTTTTAGTTTTCTTCAGATTTTATTGTATCAGGTCTTGTACCACAGAGAAGATCATACGTTTTGTGTATGTGAACATGCGTCTAACTTGGGAATATATTTCCGAGAGCCTTCGGCTGGTGCTTTGGATCCTAGATGTGTGGTCTCTTGGTGTCTTTGGAAACCGCTTCTGAGCTGAGGGCCAGAGACTCATTACCCAGCCGTCAATTTCTGCTGCTTTTATCCGAAGGGGCTAACGGCCAGAAGCAGTACTGGATAATCGGTCTCCAAAGAGAAAGGGCCATTTGCTGTAGGCATGTAAAATCTGCTGTATTTTTGAACTAGTGAAATATGGCTTTCAGCTGTTGGATAGATATACCACTGGCAAGAAATACCAGTATCATATTGGCCTGATTTCATGTAGACAAAGGTCCTCAGTCTGCAGGGAGCCATATTTTGAAGGCTTGATACCTTAAGACATGAATGTCAGATAGTTGAGATGAGGAAGACCTGTCATGGAGCAGAAACACACAGGCATGAAGGTGCAATTAAGAAGAACGGTTTAAGATTGCTTTCCCAATTCCTGTTCCTGTTTAAAGAAACTGTCCAAGCTCCGAGCTCCCACATCCTTGTCCAAGCAGCTAATGGTACGTGGCATCTTCATACGGGCACACGAGGGAGGCTTGTTACTAGGAACTTAGAGGTAAACATACTCAAGTGCCATAGATCTTAAGTGTGGTAAAAGTCTCCTCGGATGTGGTTAGGATTGATGTTTGAGAACAGAATTTTAATGAGCATTTAAAGACTACACCCCAACGAGGCCGGAAAGCACATAAATCAGGACATTCTTGAGTGAAATTAGCAGAATGCTAATGTTGGGCTCTGCACCTCCCTCTCAGGACCGTTCATCTCGCACGCATTGCTAACACTGTCGGACATGACAGATCACTAAGGGAAGCCTGGAGCAGCTTCGTGGATTCTGAAAGGTGCAGCGGTAGAGGTTCTGGCCTCGTTGGCTGACAGGCACGATGTAAGACTTGAGCACAGTTGATTCCTCAAGTGACTAGGGAAGGCAAGGGCTGAATCTGGTCATCAGTTTTCTCTTTCACTTATCAGGGTGTGTAGGGGGAGGGTCTTTGGGCCCTTTCTGGTGTGTGCATATGTGTATGTGCGTTTGCTTGTGCATTTCTCTCTCTCTCTCTCTCTCTCTCTCTCTCTCTCTCTCTCTCTCTCTCTCTGTGTGTGTGTGTGTGTGTGTGTGTGTGTAGGTGAGAGGTTGATGTGGATTGTGCTCAGTGATTGCTCTCAGATTTTCTCCAGCTTATGTCTTGAGGCAGAGTCCCTCGCTAGAACCCAGAACGCCATGATTCAGCTAGTTGACCCAACCAGATTGCCCCTGTGATCTTCTGAGTGCTGGGGTTAAAGGCCAGTTGCCACACCTGCCTAGCATTTATACTGCTTCTGTGAATCCAAAATCCTGGGCTTCATTAATACGTGGCAAACACTTTATCTATTGTGCTGTCTTCTCAGCCCAGTACTGGGACTCTCTAAAGTAATCCGTTGAATTTACTTTCTGCAGTTACTATCAATTGGGTAAATATTGCCTACAACAGTGTCTGGCACAGAGTATTAGAAAAGTTACTGTGTTCTATGTTTAGCAAAGCCATATCTACTGGAGCTTTCTCCTGTGTTCAAGACACCTGCCCATAAGGCCCACAGTCTCACAGCCCTATTGTGGGTCCTCACACCTTACTTTAATTTACTTATTAAAGAAAAAAGCTGAGTTCAAAGCAGGCAAAGGAAACCAAGGTATGGAACTAAAATTTGAAGCCAGTCTAACAGAAACCCTAAATCTCCCAGAGAGACAAGGTAACTAGTCTGAGACCACACAGGTCCTATGTGTCAAGACAGAAATATGAAGGTAGGTTGGTGACTCTATTTACTTATGGTGTATTTAAAACACATTTAATCTCTGACCTCCTATTTTTAGCAAGGAGCTTCTATAACTCTTGACGTTGTCAAGTGAAAAGACTTCTATTTCTTGGTTTAAAAAAGTCTCTTCACTGTATTTGAGTATGCTAATGAGACTTAATGACGCTTTAATGGAGTCTGTGAGGGAGTGGACACTAGAAAAAATATCCACGTGGCCAGAGGGCTAGAACTTTTTAACATTCCTCCGCCTTCAACCTCTGAGCTCAATGACTAAGGACTGGATGTTCGCCTGGGGCAGGGAGGCCCGTGGGAGCTTCCCAGTTCTTCACATATGGAGACTGAGAAGAGGGCTTCTGAACCGTCTCCTTTTGTCCCCCTATATTTTCCCTTCTATACTTTATATGACTTTTATACATTATTTATTTCTATATATTTCCTTAAAGGTTACTTCCTGAATTGTATAATTAAAAAAAAAAAACAAAACCCTGATAATGATAAGTATAATGCTGTTTTGGGTTTTATGAATGATTTGTAGTGAATAATTAAACATAAGAGTGCTTGAGGGGACCCCAGATTTGCAGTCAAATGGTCAGAAGTGTGAGCGGCCTGTGGATTCTTTTTTTTTTTTTTGGACTGGCGTCTGTCATGGGGCCAGGCTTCTGGGACTGAACTCCCCCCAGGGACCGTGCTACCCCTAGGTACTTTCATTCAGAACTGAGTTGATTGGTGGTAGAGAATTGGAGAGCTGGTTAGTTCTGTATCTGGAAAAACCAAACTCACCATTCTGTTTTAAATCTATGCTTTCGCTTTTCAGTGCTATGGATGAAATCCAGGGGTTTATCTATGTCAGGCAAGCGCTCTACCAGTGCGCCACATTCCTAGCCCTTCCATGGTAGCATCCTCTCTTACTAGATTTCTTCCTTACTACGTACTTAAAAATGCAGTGTTTTCATTTATGCACAACGGATATGTGATGGTTCTCTGTATCTCCACACTCTAGTCACAACATAGCTGGGAGTCACTGATTGGTTCCCAGCATGGCTGGGAGTTACTGATTGGTTCTCAGCATGGCTGGGAGTCACTGATTGGCTCTCAGCATGGCTGGGAGTTACTGATTGGCTCTCAGCATCCCCTTTTGTACATCTGTGCTCTAATTTTGGTTAGAAAGTGTATTTGATTGCGTTATGCAGGGAGACAACTACTCCAGATGAGACAGAAGGGGAAATGCTTTAGAAAACAAGTATGTCTGTTGGTATTGCTTGTGTAGGTTGTGTAGGTTGAGGGAAAGCTAGGAAAGGATGAGATTGGCTTTGGTTGGGACACTGAGATGATTTCATTGACTTTTTTTTTTTTTCTCCCGAGACAGGGTTTCTCTGTGTAGCCCTGGCTGTCCTGGAACTCACTCTGTAGACCCGGCTGGCGTTGAATTCAGAAATCCACCTGCCTCTGCCTCCCAAGTGCTGGGATTGAAGGCGTGCACCACCACCACCCGTCTGATTTCATTTTATGATCTATGATAATATTTGGAAACAGTTGTTCCTGTAAGTGCTTATGGTCCACCCCGGCAGAGTGTATGTAAGACCAGAGCACTTTCTTAACACCTTTCTCAACTTGAAACATTCAGTTTTGCCTATGGGCAAACCCCAGAACTATGCACAGAGCTTAAAAACAAAAATGTAGAGTAGTCTTTTGGAGAGACGGTCTTTCTTTAGGACTTACTTGGCCAGGTGGGGCAAGGGACAGGGGCACGGCTGGCAGAACCGGGGTGCGCCTCTGATGGAATCTCCAATATAGCCATCCAGGCATTTTTCACAGTGCTCCCCTGTGGTGTTCCGCTGGCAGTGCTGTGGGACAGAAGACGGGAGTATTGAGAAGAACGACTCACAAGGACCACATGTAAACACCCTGGCTTACTTCAAACAAAGGGACACTAGCCTGCTGGAATACACGGTATGTGACAACATAAAGGACCCATGTTTACTGCTAGTCAGAACTAGAGGTGTAGATGAAGGTGGAGGCATGCCCCCTGCAGGTCTGTGTGTGTAAGGGCAAGCTGGGACTCTTTCGAGTGCACATGCAGAGGGGACTCGTCAGTCAGCCATCTTGATTCAGAAAGATAACCAGAGCTACCGCACTCTGGGTGTTCTGGATGCTTAGGCTTACTGACTTGGCATGAAAATGAAATGAAAACAAATGATAGTCCCACCGTGCTTAACCGTGACAGTGGAAACAATGAGGATTTATGGGCACAGAAGAGCAAATCCATCAGGCTCTGTGGCACACCAGCAACGGAAGGAAGCTAACGGACCTTCTACTGATGGTGTCCTATCTTGGTTAATGACACGTGTGAAATAGCGGGCAGGTTGGGTTTTTTTTTTTATAATTTCCCTTTTCCGATAAGGGTAACAATAGGAAGAATGGCATAAACCAGGCTGTTCTTATTGGAGATCTGCAGCAGGCTTCAAAAGCTCAAGAAAGTTCTCTTTAATTCCCCCCCCCCCACGCCCCCCAGCACCACACACATTCCTGCCTGCGGTCCCACTGTCCACATCAAGTTATCTGTCCCAGGCGTGCCCTCTTCTCTAATACACTGGAGAATTTAGCACTGTATAACAATGAACATGTGTGAAGTAGGTCCTGAGGACAATGTAGTAGTCCAACAGGAGGAGGAATTCTAGGTGGGTAACAAGCTGCCCTGACTGGATCCTCCTTAAGCACTTGACCTACTGCTAGGTTATGGCTCTGAAATATAATCATGCAGCAGGAAATAAATTAGAATATGACTTAGACGGTATGATCAGTGAGAGTTCCTAAAAGTAAAATTTAACATGTAGGCAAGAGTTTGTTCCTTCATAGTATTTAAAACTGTCTCATGTGCTCGGCCACGTCTCAGAAAATATTAAGGAAAATTAACAGAGGAAAGAAAGAAAACATGAAACGAGGAACCAGCATCTGGAGCAAGTAAAAGCAATACAAATCCCAAACGAGCCTGAACTTGGGGACAGTGTCTTTCCTGGGAAAGCCAGTGGAGCTGCGTCTAACTACCGTACAGGGAAAGCCTTTGGAATGTAAACAAAGAATATAGAAAATAATAAAAAAAAAAAAGAATGCATGTGAATGAGAGGCAGATTTGTCTCAGTCCTTGGTACATGGATGAAACAGGTATGTGAAGAAGAGAACATGCAAAGACCATAGGCCATCTCTAGTCGCTGAAGCTACTCTTTAAGGCACACAAATGAGCTAATTCTCAGTTCTGTCTTTTTGTCCCTTGAGATGCCCCTTCCAGGCTTTGGTTCTGTTTGTGGTAGCCATGGGGGTCAGTGTTCACGGACACAGAATGCAATCTCTCAGTCTCTAAAATATCAGAGTACAAACACTGTTTTGTTTTGTTCTTTTTTTTCACCTTTCTCTTTCAAACACCTTGTTATGAATTCCCCTAGAAGGCTTTGATATCAGTTTGGGGGGCCTGGTAGCGATAGTGCCAGAGGCAGAGAGAAAGGACACTCACTCTTCATTCTTCTAACTCTTTCACTTGGAACAGTGCCCTGTCCGCCCAGCTCGCCAGCCCTTTCTCTGTACCACGGAGCTTTAGGCTAGATGACCTTCAGGATTCTTCTTGCTCTGAAAAAATCTTTAACCCTGAAACTGCAAAATGCTCCTTTGCCTTCCACACTCTGTCATTTTCCAGACAGGAAAAATGACCTGAGCTGTAGTTTAAGAAGCAGAGATCTGCCTAAAATGTTGGCATCCTCATTAACTAATAAGCGTTTAATGGGTTCATGACGTTTGCAAAGATGGCGAAGTTTGAGAATGGGACATGTCCATCAGCACTCCTAAAATTTCAGTCTCTTCATAAACCGAGGAAAGTTCAGCTTCTGATGCAGGACATCTGGGCTGCAACCTGAGAGTCCATATATCAATCAAGTGCCTATGTAATTGCTAATGCTGCTGGCTTGGGCTCCAGTCAGAGAAAAGAGTGTCTGGAGAGCATTAGGTGCTAATTAGTTACTCTAAATTGAGCCCCAGCCATAGTCTCCAGTAAAGGGCAATTTACCTTATATTGCCCAAAAGGAGTGACATAGATAGCTCATAAATTAGAGAATAAATTAAAAGGGTTTTTTGTTGTTGTTGTTTTTTGTTTTTGCCTTGAAGTCATCATCTTATCATTTCAGTATCTAATGTATTCATTCTGATCACAGCCTGGATTAAGCCGGTGCATGACAGCTTCATGGAGCTGAAACCGGTCTTAAGACGAGGGAAACCCAGTTTCTTTATTTCAGCATCATGAAAGAAACACCAGCTGTGTGTGCTCAGGGATCTATGACTGAGGAATGTGAAGGTTTAGTGCAGATGCTGATACTTGAACCAGGCCTCGAAGTGGTCCTTCAAGAAGTCTCCCATCAGCCGGGCGTGGTGGCACACACCTGTAATCCCAGCACTTGGGAGGCAGAGGCAGGCGGATTTCTGAGTTCGAGGCCAGCCTGGTCTACAGAGTGAGTTCCAGGACAGAGAAACCCTGTCTCGAAAAAACCAAAAAAAAAAAAAAGTCTCCCATCGGGGACAATCTAAAAGTGCAGAGATGGCTTAGGTGGCAGTGCGTTCAGCCTGGTTGGAGGCAGGAACCTTTGGAGTGTCTTAAAAAGAGGGATCGTTTTTTTGACTTGGGCTTTTGACGGCTTCATTGTCATCAGGTGAGAGATTAGAGGGAGCACAGTGTGTGGTTGGGAGACTGAGACAGTGGTCATGGAGGGCTGGTGTGATCCTAAACTGAGCTGTTGGGATCTTTGATCAGATTGATGTTGGGGAATGTCTTAGGGTTTTACTGCTGTGAACAGACACCATGACCTATGTGAGTTTTATAAAAGACAACATTTAATTGGGGTTGGCTTACAGGCTCAGAGGTTCAGTCCATTATCATCAAGGCAGAAACATGGCAGCATCTAGGCAGATATGGTGTAGGAGGAGCTGAGAGTTCTACATCTTCTTCTGAAGGCTGCTAGTTGGAAGACTGACTTCCAGGCAACTAGGGTGAGGGTCTTAAGCCCACACCCGCAGTGACACACCTACTCCAACAAGGCCACACCTCCTAGTAGGGTCACTCCCTGGGCCAGTCATATACGAACCATCACAGGGAAGAAATGAAAGTTGGTGAAGACAACGGGGCCTGACAGAATGCTGTTCTCACTGAGGTGGGGATGCAAGAGAAGGGACAAATGTTACCAGGCAACGATGGGCATTGGACAGAACCGCTAGCATCAGCATTCAACTCCTGGTACGTTCTGTACGGATGGGTACAAAGCATCAGGGAACCCCACCAAGCTATTCATCCTTAGCATTCTTTAGACCTTGAGACTTTTTGACTTTGTGCCACACATTGGCTATCACAGAACCAAACTGATGGCTATTTGGAAAATGTCACATTTTTTTTTTTTTAAATTTGCAATAGACTCAAAAATCATCAAAACTTGTGTACAACAATATGTCCATCAGTAGTGATTTTATTGCTGTGGGTTTTTTTTTTGTTGTTGTTTTTTTGTTTTTTGTTTTTTTGTTTTTTTGTTTTTTGTTTTTTGCAATGACTTATCTAGCCTCTGATTCTTGACCACTTTAGCAGTGCCATGTATAAATTCCATCTCATGGAGTGGGCCTTAAAGCCAATCAGAGTGTTTGGCTACTCCCAATACACTGGCGCCATTATTACACTGGTCTATGTTGTAGGCAAGTTGCTATTGTAGGTATGGGGTTTGCAGCTGGGTAATGCTGATGATCACTGTTCTCCTCTGAGAGTATGAAGAGTACCTCCCAGCATCGTGAAAGCTAGTGAATAGAAGTGGAGCTTCTAGTTGGTACCAGTTCAATCTCTCCACATTCAGTGTTGTAAGTCATCAGTATCTTCAGCAATAGGGCCCTCCCATCAGCCCTCCCATCAGGTTGTGGAGAGTAACCAATAGCCTTAGCAATACCCTGTGATTCTTTTTTGGTGGTGGTGGTGGGGGCGGGGCAGGGAAATCGGGAAGGGGGCTGGATATCCTTTATTGGCTAGTGATCTTTTGTCTATGTTTAATTAAACATAGACAAAAAGTGCACTTTTTAAAAATTAAATTTATAAGAATATAAATATGTTAACTTGGAGAATAGGTTGCGGGTGATTTTTTTCTCCTTGAATTTTAAATACTTTTAGTATATATTATATGTTTAATATTATATATACATAATGTTTGTTATTTTCACACTGAGCATAGTTCATTTAAATTAGAGGAAAAACATATTTCTCTCTGAATAGAATATTAATGGAGGTGGGACTGCCATCAATAGGAGAGGAATGGTTATTTCTTTCTGTGTGAATTTTCCATCTTACAACAAAGTACTTATGGGAAGATTGACAGTTGATGCACATGAGTGTTGAATGGCCCAGAGCACTACCAAAGCGAGTCGGGAAAGGGTCCCGAGACGCTGAGTCCTCCCCGAAGCTCCTGTCCCGATCAGAGCCTGCAACTGTTCCTGTTCTGACAGCATCACCACAGCTGTGGCTCTGTCGTCATGGAGCCCAGCGAGTGAGCTTCTCTGCCTCTGTAACGCTTTCTGATCATCATCTTGCCAGTTGCCTACCGGCAGCTGAAGGGCTTGGCGATCCCTTCCATCTTACAGTTTGATAAACCAGGTAACAAAAAGCCGTGCTAATCAGTCACATGATCAGCAATGTACATGGTTTGTTCAAGGGTATGCATGGGATTTCCCCCCCAAATGTCACTGGGATTAAAATAACAGGAAACCGGAGATGCAAGCATTAAAAAGGGGTAGATTCTGGCAGCTGTGTATGCCTACAAGGCTGTGGAGGACATCCTGGATGTAATGGTTATTTAAGACTAGGGTAGGGGGAGAGGGTAAAACAGATATCATGTTCTAAAAAAACGACAAAATAACAATTTAATGATTCCCCAATTAATTCTTTGTCTCTAGAAAAGTGATAACCGTTTCTAATTTGCATCTTAATGTAACATGTGAGTCAAATTGCAACTTTAAGCCATACAACGCAGAGGCCACTTATAATAAAATTATCTGTTCAGTAGGGATAATTATGCAAATTTTGAGTGTATTTAGGTAGGTATTGTGCTTTAAATGAAACTACTCTTGCAGTTTGGACATGGTTCTTTTTCCATGTGGGAATCTGAAGCACAGATTTTTTCTGCTTTATAGTTGTTGAAGAGGAACTTGATTAGAACGCATACACTTTAAATGTGGGCGTGGCTTCTCCCGGAGACACTCTGGTGGGCGTGGCCTCTCCCGGAGCCACTCAGGTCAGTGCTCCAATGCTAAGTTTTCCTAAGTTGTCAATCCATTCTTGAAAATGTGAAGTATTCAGCAGGGTCCTTTACACTCTCAGCCTCCTCTGACACCAGCAGCATCTTACTGTCTGAAAAACAGTCTGCTGGGGAACTCATTTCAGTGAAGGAGGGAAAAAGTCTCTTTCAGGCTTGACTGCAGAATTAAACAGCGGAAGGACAAAGCATTTGTCTCCATTGGCTATCTGGTTTAGACAACTCTTTAAAAACTAATTTGGACCCGTAGACCTGGTTGTTTTACACGCTGCGACAGGCGATGGTACAACCGCCTTACCGTGGTTTATAAGATGAAACTGAGCACACGGCTGACTCTACTGTTAGAGAGGAATCTGGAGGGCGGGGGTCCCCCTCTGTGTATTCTCTTCAAGCCATTGCCACTGGTCCACATCAGGAAGCCAGCTGCTAGGGGAGGGAAGACGACACCCTCCTGGAGCACTTGGGGCACTTGCAATCAGAAGGCGTTGACACAGTATGTTTTATAGGAAAAACGGAACTGTAGAAAAGAGCTTGATTGACCGTTTGCAGCTGCACGTCTCGTCCCTGACTTACCAGACAGAATCCGGAGCCGTCCAAGCACTCGTGGGAATTGCCATTACAGTCACAGGGCGAACATTCTCCCGACAACGTGCGAAAGAGTCCAGCGCCACAGCTCTGAAACAGACAGCGACATACATTTTCAGTATTGGAAAGATATATTCTGGTCGGCGTTTGCGGAGGAAAGTGATAAGAGATGTTTATTAACTTAAATATTCTTAACAAAACACAAATGTGGGCTATTTATAAGGCCATTCATATAAGGACATTCTCTGTCTCGACAGAGACAATTACACAATCTTCTTTGTTGTATAATTTCTTTTGTGTTTTGTTTTTTGTTTTTGTTTTGTTTTGTTTTGTTTTCTGCTTTACACAAGAGGAACACTCTTAACACCATTACATCATTATAAGGAACAAGGGAGAAGGTGGTCTTAGGTAGCAAAGAGAGACAGAGACAGACAGAGGGAGAGAGGGAAACAGAGAGGGAAGGGGAGAGAGAGAGAGAGAGAGAGAGAGGAGAGGAGAGGAGAGGAGAGGAGAGGAGAGGAGAGGAGAGGAGAGGAGAGGAGAGGAGAGGAGAGGAGAGGAGAGGAGAGGAGAGGAGAGGAGAGAAGAGAAGAGAAGAGAGAGAGACCAAGGGAGACAGACAGACAGACATTTTCTATTTTTTCCAATCCAAACAATGCAAAGCAAAGTCAGACATGACTGGGTTTTCCTCAAGGTGAGAAACTGTACTATGACCCTATTAAAAAAAAAAAAAACCCTGTAGTTTAGAATGACTGACTATCTATCTGACTATGACATCTCAGCTCAGAGCTGTGCCTTTCCTAAGTGTGAGCTGTATCAGGGGCAGGTGCGATGCTCACTGGGTAAAAGTGCTGGCCAGGGAAGCCTGGTGGCTTGAGCCGCATCCCCAGAACCCACAGCTCAGGTAAAGGTGGAAGGAAAAAGATGACAGTACAAGCTGTCCTCCAGCCATGTGCCATGTCATATATGTGCCATGTCATATATGTGCCATGTCATGTGTTCCCTTCTCTACCCACCCACCCCACACACACACCACAAAATTACAAAAACAATGATACTGAGAACAAGCAGGGAAAAACCCCTCCACGTCCTCAGGCTGGGACACCGTGGAGGCCATAAGGCAGTTACTGAGGTCTTACACTAGTCCAAGCCTGTGTGGGTTCTGATCATGAGCTTCGCAGATTTTCATAATTCATGAGAATGCATTGTCTTTCTTCATTTGGGTGATGGACCTCAAAGAAGTTAAGGGAGTTGTGGGACTGTCAAACCATCAGGCAGTACATCGGTTGACTTATACAACAACGGGCTCGTCCACCCCGCTCTTCCCTGGCGTCACGGGTTCCTCCAGTGGAGGAACACTATGACCTGCTCTCTTGCTATGTGACCAGGCTTCTAGACATATAGTTCTTGATTTTTCTGTGATGTCTCAGTGGCGCCGGGCAAAATGGCTCCACGGGCCTGAGGGCAGACTGACAGAAGGAGAACTCCGGACAGGTATGAATCTAAATAATCCATTCTCAACCTGGGCGTCCAAGACCATCGGAAAACACAGATATTATATTATTACTCAGAACAGTAGCCAAATTACAGTCACAAAGTACCAAATAATAATTTCGTGGTTGGGGAGGGGGTCACCACATGAGGAACTGTATCGAAGGGTCATTAGAAAGATTGAGAACCGTTGATCTGGATGGTTTTCGCAGACTTACGGGGAACATTTCGCAGCACATCCCACACTGACCAACTGTAGTTTGAACTGTCTTGGATACCAGGACGGTCCTCACTACATCTGCTGGGGTCCCCCGGACAGGTATGTAAACCCATTTCCTGTTGTTTTCTTTTCACCGAAAAGAAAAACAAGTCATTTTCAGGATAAAAAAACTGCCCATCTGGCCCCTAAAACTAAAATGTAATATGTTCACTTGAAGAAAGTTCAAAAGGTAATAATGACATTTGTTCGTGATAGAAAGTCAAAGAAATTTCACCCAAATGGGAGAAAGTCAGGCTGAGGGAGACCTCTTAATTTACCTCGTGCGTTTGGAGTAGCTGGTAAGACTTTCCCTTGGTTTCTCCAAACTGAGAGAGAAGAGAAAGACACTAAAACTGCCACACGAAGGGCTTGGAGCATTTGATTTCACATGGTTTTCAACCTCAAGTTACAACATACATGTTCTTACTACGATGCAGCATACAGGCAGGTGTGTGTAACTGCAATGTTCATATTCATCCCTTGAGTGCTGTTGATAGAGACAGGGCTATAGATTTAGATCCGCAGACACAGCGAAGAGAGTCACATGACAGTAGGGGTCCGTTAAACCTAGCACCTTATTTAAGACTTCTCCTCCTCCTCCTCATGACTAATAAAAATTGATTTGATGGCTCACAAATACGCTGCAGTTTGCAAATTTTCCGGGTCTTCGCTATCACAGGAGCAGTTGACGGTAGCAAAAATCCGAATATAAATTAGCTTGGTCGCTTCCAACCAGTGGCTCCTGGGTCTAGAGCTGAACGTACGCCAGTCATTTGGGGGAGCTTCTGATTCAGCTCCTCTGACGTCAGAGCCAAAGGATTGGCGTCTTCTTAATAAACATATTTGCATTTTTAAATGATTTCAGATTTACAGGAAAAGTAGCTGAGATGCATTAAAAGCAAAACAACAACAAGAACACACAAAAAGGAAACTCCCTCAACGACTCCAGCATCAGAGCCCGTGGAGAGATCTCAAAAGGCACCTTGCTCACATGAACCGCTCGGTCAACGTGTGGAGATTTGAACGGTTCAGACCCCGATAGCTGTGGGGCGGATGGGTTTTTGGAAACTCAGCGACATAGATTGCTAATCCATCTCCTAGGGCTGAATTGGTCTTTCTCAATAGTCCAGCCGCCACCATTGCCCAGACAGGACCGTGTGAAGGAGGGAATCACAGTATTCACACACACACACACACACACACACACACACACACACACACACAGGCTGTGACCTTGGGTGAAGGATGATCTGTCTTTAAGATTACTCGGTGAGAGACAGGAAGAAGAAGGGAGGGAGGCAGGGAGAGGGTTGTGTTGAGCAGGCATTTGGCTTCCTGCTGACAGGGCAGGGAAAACCTGGTAAATTCCTTTCCTTTCGACTTTGTCCACCTAAGAAAATTATGTGTTACAATCCCTGTATCCAGGCAGGAGTTATCTATTATAAAAACAAACACAAACCACAGGCAGGGGAGTGGAAGTCCGGGCATGTGGAGATTCTGATGCCCTCATTTGGGGCATATGTAGTGGGCGTCTTCCCCGTGTGTTACACAGTCTCAGAGAGTTCCTCGCATGCAGTTAGAGCAAGACAAATTTAAAGCTTTTTTTTTTTTTTAAACACGGAAATATCCCATCATTAAGTCCCAGATCTCTTTATTAAGTGTCTTCTTGCAAGTCTGTAGGATCTGGAAAAACATAGCTTTTATAACATTTAAAACAACCATTTCCAAGGAAGGAGGAGGAACTGTAACTCTTAGTGTTGTTCCTGGATAATAATGGTCACCCACTGTGCCATGGAGGAGCCTGAGGAAAGATAATGGTCTTCCCGTAAAGCAAATTCGTCTCTCTCTCTTTTTTCTTTCTAGAAGATGGTGTTTCAGATGCTTTACATTTCTGAACATTTTTGAAAATGTTAAGTTTGCTTTTTGTATGTGAGTGTTTTGTCTGCATGTATGCATGTGTACCACATGTGTGTCTTGTACCCTCATAGGTCCAAAACGAGGTGCCGGATCCCCTGGAAGTGAAGTTATTAGATAGCTGTGAGGTGCCCTGTGGGTGCTGGGTAGTAACTGGGGTTCTTTGCAAGAGTAACACGCGCGCTTCTGAATGTCGAGCCCCCTGGGCACACTTTTAGAGGCCACATTAAACTCCCTTTCCCAGGTGAGGAGACTTCATTACAGAAGACAATTAAAGCAATTCGTGGGTGAGCCAACTAAGATAATTCAGAGGGTCTGGACGTGTGGCTCAGGTGGCAGGAGGTGGTAGGGTGTGGTAGGGTGTGGTAGGAGGTGGTAGGATGTGGTAGGGTGTGGTAGGGTGTGGTAGGGTGTGGTAGGATGTGGTAGGATGCTTGCTTAGCTCGAGTGCCGCCTCGGATTAGATCCCCAGCAGCAGATAACCTGGGCATAGCGGTGCTCATATGCCCTTCCAGGCTGGAAGGTAGCAAGAGGAGCGGAAGTTCCAGGTCATCGTTGACTGCACATCGAGTCTGAGGTTAGCCTCAACTACATGAGACCCTGTCTTAGGGAGAGAGAGAAAGAGAGAGGAGGAAGGGAGGGAGGGGGAGAGAGAGAGAGAGAGAGAGAGAGAGAGAGAGAGAGAGGAGAGGAGAGGAGAGGAGAGGAGAGGAGAGGAGAGGAGAGGAGAGGAGAAGAGAAGAGAAGAGAAGAGAAGAGAAGAGAAGAGAAGAGAAGAGAAGAGAAGAGAAGAGAAGAGAAGAGAAGAGAAGGAAGGAGAGAGAGGAGGGAAGGAGGGAGGGAGAGAGAAGGAGAGAGAGAGAGAGAGAATAGAGAAGAGAAGAGAAGAGAAGGGAAGGAAGGAGAGAGAGAGGAGGGAAGGAGGGAGGGAGGGAGGGAGGGAGGGAGAGAGAGAGAGAGAGAGAGAGAGAGAGAGAGAGAGAGAGAGAGAGAGAGAGATCATGCAAAGGGTTTAGATCTCTGGACCCGTAAAACATTAATAATGAGGATTACGGCCCTGCGTACTCTTGTTAAATGTGGCACTTATCAATGTCATTCCATGTTGTAAGAGGTTCAGGTTGATGAAAATCTTAATCTTTCTCCAGTAGAACATGCTGACCCCAAGAACTAATTAAATTGAATAATTAAAATAACTAATGAACACGAATGTCCACAAAGTCCCAGTGTAGGTCATGTCCTACAATTTTCTCACTTTTCGCCCACAGTAAACCTATAAAGTACACTCTGTTATCTTCATTCTACAGTCAGGGCTTTGTGGTCTTCAGGGCTTTCTAAGTCAGCTGCATGAAGAAATGCAGATAAGAAATGACAGACTTGGGAGTTATAATCTTTGCTTTTTTTTTTTTTTAAAGTAAGTTTGAATGTCTATTATATCATTAACATATTCAAGTATGCCTTTCTTTCTGGACAATTTTGTTTGCAAATTTTTATTATTAAAAACATTACAAGGTGGGCTGAAATGAATAAAACATGTAAAACTTCTCCTTTACACCGCAAAGAATAGTCTTTAAAAAAAATAAACCTAGCATTTAAAAATATTTAGGCTATTAATATGTGAAAATACTTGAGTGGTAAAATTTCCCTTTAAGGCAGTTTTTACAGTTACATGGTCATTTTGACCAACTGCTCTCCACTGAATCACTTGCAGAACTTTTGTGTGTGTTGTTGTTGTTTTGAGATAACACACTCCTGCTTGTCCTGGAATTCACTATTTAGACCATATATGTAGAACTCAGAGAAGTTCTATGTAGATTCACTATGTAGACCATATATGTAGAACTCAGAGAACCCTATCTGCCTCTGCCTCTCAAGTGCTGGGATTAAAGGTGTGTGATACCTGACCCTTTTATGTTTCTTGATAATTAAGAGGCCCCCTTATTATAGCTTTATAAGCTATATTATATATGTATATATAATATACATATAAAAATAAGAAAGTACTATATAATAAGTATTATACATAACATATAATTACATAGAAACTTAACATATAAATATATTATATATTTTACATAAATTATATGTATATAAAATCTATGTATATATAAATATATATTATATTAAGTATATGGTATTATGGCTCTATTAAGGTTGGACTAATCGATGTCATTTACTTCTGCCAGTGAAGAATGGGAGAAATAAGTTCCATCTGCTTATGCTGCCATTGGTGTGAGGTCTCGCTTGGAGTGACAAATCAACCAAGGCATGCATACTGATCTAATTTTACATTTATAAAGGTTGGAATTCGGTGGAGGAAGGAGATGAGCTGTGATTTCTATCCATGGCACTTACCCTTAAAGGAACCGGAGGTGACACTCTATGATGCCATTATAGATGTCATCGTTTCTAGACGTCATCAATTCATGATATCAATTATTTAGTAATGGGATTACAATGAGTTCAGATGAATTTTTAACACACAATGCCATTTGTACAGCTGTCTTTCATTCTTGCTCTCACTTGAATAAGCCTCCTTGTGGACAACAAGACTCATTCTGACAATGAGGTCATACATAACACTTTTTGCAGTTTCTTTTTTCTTTTTTCTTTTTTTTTTTTTCTTTTGGCTTTTTTCAAGACAGGGTTTTTCTGTGTAGCCCTGGCTTTCCTGGAACTCAGGACTGGTCTCGAACTCAGAAATCCGCCTGCCTCTGCCTCCCAAGTGCTGGGATTAAAGGCGTGCGCCACCACTGCCCGGCACTTGCATTTTCTTTAAAATTGCAATCATGGGGGCTGGAGAAATGGCTCACCGATTAAGTCACTTATTGCTGTTGCAGAAGGTCCAGGTTTGATTCCCAGTCCTATGCATAATGCCATTTTTATTTACAACTATCCACACCTCATTTCCAGGGATTCAATGCCCTCTTCTGACCTCTGAGGTCACCTGGCACCCTCATGATGCACATACATACACACAGACTGTCTTATATACTGTAGGAGTTTTACTAGGTTTGGCCCCCATAGAGTGACACAATTAGGAGGTGTGTCTTGTTAGGATAGGTGTGGCCTGGTAGGAGGAAGTGTGCCACTGTGGGAGGGGGCTTTGAGGCTCTGCTCTGTGTGGAGGAGGGGAGTCCTCTTCCTGGCTGCCTTTAGATCAAGACGTAGAACTCTCATCTCCTTCTCCAGTACCAAGTCTGCCTGGATACTGCCAGCATGAGGACAATGGACTGGACTTCTGAAACTGTAAGCCAGCCCCAACTAAATGTTGTCCTTTATATAAAATGGTTGCCTCGGTCATGGTGTCTCTTTACAGCAATAAAACCCAAACTAAGACATACACATAGGATAAATAAATATAAGGAAAAAAAAACAACTTTAAAGCATTTTATTTTCAAGAATAGTTCAGTCTGCATCCTTTGGGTGTGGCAAACTTGTAAAGTATTTGGAATTATTACATAACCTAGCTAAATATTGAGATTTCATTCGAAACATTCACGGAAACCCCACTGTGCCTCCTAAGTATTGCCGCAGGGGAGTAAGTTAACTGACTTCTGCACAGACCTAAATATCTGGACTCTTCAGGATATCTATTGAAAAGTCTGGTGAGTAAATAATTCAAATGCTCTAATGCAGACTCTTGAGATCTAAAGTCCCTAATTGCCCATTACAAACAACAAAGTGGCAAACGGATGGGCTTTGGGAAGACTCGGAAGGGGCCAGCTGGGGCTAGGAGACTCATCTTGAGGTCTCTAAGTAGATGAACCTGTGACCTGGAGGGGCTGAGATAGGCATCTCCAGCCGCAGCAAATGACAGTGAATAACTATGATAAAAATCCCATGACAAACTTCATGCTCTCCAGCCCTGGTGCCTATGCTCAAAGGACCAATAATTGCTAATGACACTTGCATGGTGTCTGTATCCAAGGATCTCCAAACACTTCATAAACACCAGCATGACTTCATCTCCCTTCCTGAATTAGATGTAGACTCTTCCTCTGATGCATCAATTTTCACTTCAATTAAGAGACTGGAAGTAGAAGTCTAAATTTATTCACTGTTATCCAGAGTCGTTGCTAGTTTCCACATTGGTACTTCTCTAACAGAAGAATGCCCGTGAGGTTTTCTTTCTGCTTAGGCCTTTGCATGTATATAGTAAATCTGTCTTCTGGGTTCCAGACAACCGTGTTTTGTCTCTAATTTCAGTGTTAATGAGCTCTGTTTTTGTTTAAATAAGTATTCAAATCGCGTTAGGAAATGTATTAGCAGCAGCAGCAGCACAAAAATAAATAAACCGAAACCAACAAAAGGCAAAAGGAACAAAGCCTAAGTTCTCTCTCCCTCAGTGGGATGAAACTCTAACTCAAAGTCGCTCCTTCCCAAGACCAGTTTGCTTCTGCTTACAACACGGACAGACTGAAGAATCAGACAGCTCGGGTTTTGAAGAACTAGTGGCGTCCGATACCAAGTGCATGATTTCAAACACATCAGCCTAGATTTGGCGGCAGAGGGGTGACTCTAGGGACAAACTAATAAACAAAGAGGAATTTTATAGATGTTTGTTGTTGTTTATAAAAACAAAACAGAAATATCAACAATGGGACACTGCTCCAAATCAAGCCACTGACAATGTTTGGTTCTCTGTATCTTTTCTTCTTCTTCTTCTTCTTCTTCTTCTTTAGATGAGGCTTAATGTGTTATTTTTCACATAAAAAACCATTGGCATGGTACCAGACTGAGTTAACTACCTTCTGCAATGTGTTCTGCAACATGTTGGAGGACTGATTGATTTTACTTGAATCTGGAACAAATTACCCACATACCCTCCCCTAGGGTATTTCTAAGCACTTGTTTGTGTAATTGAAATTCCCTGCATTTTAATAGGTGGAGTTAATTTTTAGATTCTGACAGTGATTTCACCATCGCTTGATTAAGAGAGTGGTTTCAACATTCCTCAGAGATTTTTTTTTCCCATCTCTAAGGCATTTGTTCTGATTGCCACAGCAGAACAGAAAAAGGTGAACGTAGACAGCGGAACTTCCTAAGTGGCCGCTTAGAGCCCCATGTTTGAAGTTTAGGGCCCACGACCACAAAGCCTTCTCCAGTTCCGAAAAGCATGCTAGCTCTCAGTTTGATCACTAATAAGATAGAGATAGTGATCCAGAGGCCCAGGATCTCAGATCTTAAGCCTTTGGTTAGTTGAGTGACCAGACAGTTACTGTGTCATTCCCGCGTGTCTATTACTTAGCCTTCTTGATCTGCTACTGGGTATTCTCCCTGGTGGAAACCACGGATCCACTCCCAGATTTCAAGGGGCTGTCGGCCGTACCCTGTGCACCAAGTATTTATTCGAACTACGGACACCGGTAGATCCGGACTCTGTTGAAATAAATGCTCCTCTTTATTTGTAAAGTTGAAAGGATAAAGTAAGAAGCTCACAGTCCCTGGAGCTAGACAGATTTTTCCACTTGAAGTACTTGATTTGGGATGCTTGTGCTCATTAATATTGATGAACACTTCTTAAGATTTTTTTTTTCTTAGAACATTAAAATATTTTATAGGTTGTTCATCTGTAGTAGTGATTGGCACTTGCATGGGTAATGAGGTTTCAGGGTTTTTTGTTGTTGTTTGTTTTTTGATGTTTTTTTTTTGTTTGAGGGATTTTTTTTATTAGATATTTTCTTTATTTACATTTCAAATGTTATCCCCTTTCCTTGTTTCCCCTCTGAAAACACCCTATCCCATCCCCTCTCCCCATACTCACCCACCCACCCACTCCAGCTTCCCTGTCTTGGCATTCCCCTATGCTGGGACATCGAACCTTCTCAGGATCAAGGGCCTCTCCTGCCTTTGATGTCCAACAAGGCCATCCTCTGCTACATATGCATCTGGAGCCATGGGTCCCTCCATGTGTACTCTTTGGTTGGTGGTTTAGCCCCTGTCTGCTAACATCTGGCTGTCTGCTCCATAATTCTGGTCATTTTGCCTTGTGTAACTGGCTTGTTCTTTTCACTCCTTGCCTTCTGGGTCTTGATTACACAACTTAGACTGTGCCAATTTCTTTTTATTTAATCTGAAGACTGACTCAGTCTTATTTAACTTACTAGGGGCAAGGTCTGTGGACACATTTCCAAGAAAGGAAGAAATTCAGCCTTCAGGGCCAGCTAGAAGCTCCCATAGAAAGGATGACCAAGTGTAACCGTTCGGGGGATTTTGATGACTTCTTAGCCAGTCACAAGGAACCATACTGCCAGATGACAAATGCTGCTGTCACCTGCAACCTTTTTAAATTTTTTATTTTATTTTATTTTTTTTATGACTAGCAACAGCTAATAGTTATGGGCAGATGCCAGCAGTGAGCTCAGTGCCATTTATGGATCATTCAACGTAATCATTACCATTTTGCCTAAATTACCTCTTCTTTTTACAGGGAGTTGGGAGGTTGGGCTGTTACGGATGGCCAGGGCTGTCCCTCAGTTTCCTCAGGCGAGGTTTGGTGTTGAGCAGCAGTGCTTGCTTCTGAGGACACCGCCTTTGTGTTGAGAATGCTCTGTACTGCAGAGTCCCTCTCGCCCAGACTCACTTCACTGAGAGGCCATGCAGACAGGGACCAGGAAAGATTTCCCTGCCTTGTGTTTTTATTCTCACCGGCTCACAGACCGCTGAAGACGTGCTGCTGTGAACTGATAGAAAAGAGAAACGCGCCCCCAGACTTTTTCTTCTTTCTTCTCATCACATAATTTTGTCTTTTTCAATAGAACATACAGGCCACTGGGCTGGAAATCTCATGATCTCTTATCTTTATGCCTTCTACCCATCCCACTTTTATGTTTTTTTTTTCTTCTAATTACTAGAAAGATGAACCTTTTTCTGCTCTGGAGTCCACACATCTGTGGCTTTTAGACTGATCAATGTATCACCCTCTCCTGCCGGTGGGGCTGGGGGAAGCTATGGAGTCGTGGGGGAGAAGGCCTGGAGCAAGAGTGGGTTCTAGGCATATCCAAACCCCAAAACTCTAATCCTGAGGCGAGCAGGAGAAGGATGGCTCCCCTCACCTCCAGGCCTGTGTGTCCTAGTGCATGTAACCCTGTGCTCCCACCTCTGTCCCACGAGAGGAGGTCAAGTAGCCAGTGGCCACGATAAACTTCCTTTCTGCTTATAAGGTTATGTCTAGCAGCACCTGGAGTTCCTCCTTATGCAAACGAGGCATCCCCAACATCCCCTGGTCCTGATCAGTGATGTGTACACACTCTGATAGATACTACTCAACCCTAAAAGGTTTAAATAGCCTTTGTTCCCCTGTTAAAACAAGCTGTTTCCCTGAAACCAGTCTCCTGAGAGTCTGTTCTAGGGTGCTCACTCACTGCCTGAGGTCTCTAAACCCCATCTGTTTCCTGCCTTGCTTCCTCACTCAGGATTCACCACGCCACTGGTTGTGACAGGGAACGACACCTCTCCCTCTTTTTCCCCTCCCCTTTTTTCTTCCCTTCTCCCTCCTACACTATTTCTCTTCATCAGCTTTCTATTACTCTAACAAAACATTTGAGTAACTTAAAGTAACTTTTAAGGACGGAAGGCTCATGGTTTTAGAGCTTTCAGTTTACGGCTGCTTGGTCTTGAGGGGTCAGCACAGGCCATCACAGTCAGAGTGTGAGGCAGAAGGAGGTCTGCTTACGTTATAGCCACCAGAAAGGAGAGGAGAGAAGGGGGAGGACTCCTGGGGTTCAGATACTTGTTTCTATGATGAAATTCTCCAATGACCTGAATTCCTTCTAACAGGTCTTATACCTTAAAGGGTATACCACCTCCCAGTAGTGCTACAGGCTGGGGAAACTCTAGCCAAAGCCTTTGGGTAGGCACTGCAGAGTCAAACTGCAGCACGCCCATCTCTTTATGATGGTAGTGGTGAGAGGAGACAAGAGTGTGCACAGGTGCTGGAGTCCTGTCTGCCTTCTGGCTTCCAAGCCCAACCTCCCCGAGCTCGGCTTGTCTTTCATTTCTTCCTCTCTTGCCCAGACTGCCACTCACAGTGGCTCTGCTTCTGTCATGGCCGTCTGCATCTCTTCCTTATGATCTGGCTTCTGCAGCCATTGAAGCACTAACGGTGAAGTCTCGGGGCTTCCAAGGCTTGGCTTCCCTGGTCCTGTCCTCCCTCCCATCGTCAACGCTCTTTCAGTGTCTCCTTGAGATTCTTCCTGTCTTTCTCTCCGGGAAACTCTCTATTCTTGTTTTTCTATGGTCTTTTCCTCCACTTTAGTTTTAGGGGGCAGCAGGGTGAGTGCCCTTCCCCCGCTCGCTGTCCTTACTTTGTTAGTTTTTTTCCAGGGCACCCGGCTACCTCTTTTCTATCAGCACAGCTTTGCCAGATGACGTCAAGTTCTCCCACAAGGACATCAGTCTCCTGCATCACGGTGATTAGTGAATCTCCAATCTGGCTTTGTTGTTGTTGTTGTTGTTGTTGTTGTTGTTGTCGTCGTCGTCACTTCTGGCTTCTAAGGTCAGTTCATACTCATTCCTCTCCCACTTCCATAGACACGGAGAATTAAATGTGTCCAGGACTGACATTATTATAACCTTTCCCAAACCTATTTTCTTCCTTCATGTAGGACCTGGTAGAAGGAACTCTTATCATATTATATTTCAGTTAGTATTAAAGATAAAAAAGAATAAGTGATGGGTTAACCTTGCTACATGACACACATATACTTTTTATAAATGTAATTTTTAGAGACACTTCCTAAAGAATGAAGACCTCGAGATGAGGAAAAAAAAATTTTCCCACAGAAGGGCAAAGAACACGCACGGTGTGCTGCCTCCTCTTTGCAATCGCTGTGACATCAATAGTCATCCCAAATCTGTGTTCTGAGTGCAGTGTAAGTCCTTGAGAGAGCGACCCAGTGAAGCAGAGTCTCGGGGTCTTGAACTGTTAGGGACGTGCTCTCTAAACTCAGAGCCCCGTGTGAGGATGAACAGCAGCAGTAGACGTTTCTGCACGCTCGTGTCTGTGCACCGTTGGCTGACGGTCAAGCAGGTGGGATGAGCTACTTGAAGTTTGTGTAGCCGCCGTCTGCTGACACTCAACAGTAACTGTAGTCGTTGTCAGAATGGAGACAACAGAGGTTTGCCATGGAGGGGCATTTTGTCCCCGACACTGTTTAGAATAGCTGCCATATGTTCATAGCAAACAAAACAACAACAACAACAACAACAACAACAACAACAACAGCAGCAGCAGCAGCAGCACCAGAATGGATTTCAGTAAGTTCTAATATAATTTCTGAATTCTCTTCATGCAAACATTCCTCATTGTCTTGTGGGTAGGTAGCGTTATTGCACAGAGTTAATGTACCTCTAAAATATTTCCAATACCCGAGCTTAGCTCAGGAACTTGTGCATTTCTCCTCCCTAAACTATTGTACTTACACTTCCCCTGACAATGAACACACACACACACACACACACACACACACACACACACACGTACCAGCCTTTCTTTCTTCTAGTTTACTCTTTAGATCAGAATTAACTTGTAAAGGACCTTAGCACACTACTTTTCTGGCTCTTATTGGCTACATGAATAGATAAAATTCCTGACAATAAACGTTAAAGGCTTCATTTTAGAAACTCAGCATCTCTTTAGGATAAACTGCAGGTTCCTTCTGCACTAACAAAACTACGTTTCCCAACCTCCCACGTGTAACGTGTTCTTGCCTTCGCATAACGTTGTCACAGAAATGTCTCTTTCCCCTCCACCCTTTGGTTACACTTTTTTTCCCCAGTCTCTCAGACTTGGTCACTCATATGACACATTACAAATACCTCATTAGAATAGAGTGAACACAATATTACAATTTTAACATTACACCCTAGCTTCCCCGAGGTCACTGGACTGGACCATGAAGGCACGGACAGTGTTATTGCGTTATTTCATCTCCATGTCCGCCACTACCTAGCTGATTGACAGGTAGTGATTGACAAATAGCAAAGACATACTAGAAATGCCATCTGGGAAAAACAAACAAACAAACAAACAAACAAACAAACTACCAGAGTCAGTAAAGAATGAGGCACAGGAGAAGAAATGTGCAAACCCTCTGGAAAACAGCCTAGCAGATCTCACAGTGCACTCATTCCTAGTTATGAATGAATCTTAAGCTATTGAAGGGGAAGCCAAGTGCCTAGAAGAAATAGTATAGTAGTTATGTTACATTTAAGATGTACAAAGTGCACAGTGCCTTGTATGGGGATGCTCACACACAAAGAGGAGTAGGGACGCAGGAAGGAGAATGGAAGAAATCAGTCTCATTAAGGGCTAAGAATGGGGGTGGGGTCAGGGCTGGATGCATATTGGCCGCTACGTTGACAATGCTTTATTTACTAAGCTACGCAGAGAATATACAAATTGTCATGAAAGTCACCGAGAGGTAAGAAAAGAAAGAAAAACACATGACATCACCTGGGCTGTGCACTGGATTTCCTTGTCTAGACCTGGTAAGGCTCTCCAGCATCATCCACAGGAAGTCACTAACATCCTAACAATGGTCCAGATGGACGTGTGTAACTTCCCTGGCTTCCCGCCTACTCGCTTTGTGGAGTTTTATCATCACACATAGTTAAAGAATGAGCATAAGGTTTCCTCACTTAACTTGCCTTTCCTTTGTTTCTCCCCTTACAGCTGGATGCCCTCTCACAGGACATCCTTTCGCAGGGAAAGCAGGCATGGACTCCTATGTTCTACTGGCTGGGTACTTAATAATTTTATTAGCTTTTCGTTTTATCGCTAAACTTATTCGCCCTAGGTTACCAGTGAAACCCACAGAGCTTTAAAAATACCTGCTTATTTTGACTACACTTTTCTTTGTTTAAAAAAATTAAAAAAAGAAAGACTTATTTATTTTTTATGTGTTTGAGTATTTGCCTGCATGTATGTATGTGTGCCATGTATACCCAGTTCCCCCAAAGGCCAGAAGGCATTGTATCCTTTGGGATTGGAGTTATAGATGGCTGTGAGCTACCATTTAGGTGCCAGGAATTGAATGTGGGCACTCAGCAAGAGCAGCAAGCGCTCTTAACCACTGAGACATCTCCCCCATTCCTGCTTGGACTTTTCTCAAGGCAAAGTTAGCGATTCTCAGAACCATTCACAACAGTCTCATTTTCCAGCTGACAGGTAAGCTAACACTCAACTAGCAAAGGCTCAGTCACCAATTTTCTTTCCTACAAGGAGTATTAGGGGCCAATCTCAGAGCACTATCTTCTCGGAGCCCAAGACAGCTAGTAATAGAACTCCAGCCAGCGCCATCCATTGATTAATACAATATATAAAGAGTGACCCATAGGTTAGACACACAAGCTCTCTCTAGTTCTCTCTGTCCTGGAGCTAAGGGGAATCAGGAAAAGTCTGTGATAATTTAAGATAAACAGAGCTGGGTTGTAGAATTTAAGATCATGTTCTTGCAGCCTGGTGTTTATATTCTTTTCCCCATTGTTTCTTTATGTAAAGGGGAAAGGGGGAATTTAAACAGTTGATTGGGGTTGTGGGCGTGGCTCAGTTGCTAGAGTGCTTGCCCAACATGGACGTAGCCCTGGGTTCAATTCCATACCTGCTTAGGATGCACACCTGGCACTCCAGCACCTTAGGGAGGAAGTAGAGGCTGGAAGATTAGCTTAGGGTCATCCTGGACCACATAGGGACTTTGAGGCCAGCCTGGAACACATGAGTTCCTGTCACACAATAAAATAAAATGAAATAAACCACCTGACTGAAGTAGGTGACTATAGAAAAAGATTTCTCTAAAAGAAATCAAAAGGGAATTTTAGCAGAGGGGTGTCCTTGACATGATCTATCAACCAGTTAGGAGTGGAGAAAGAAAATTTTTTTCAATTACACCTCTCTCTTGGCCCAGCACACCCTTTCTTCACAGGCGGAGCTTTGTGGGTAAAAGCTGTAGCCTCCAAAGCAGAACCTTCTCTTGTCAGTGTTGCTTGACATAGCCCTGGGTTTCTCTGGGTTGGGGCATGAGTGGCCTTTGACTCTCGGCCATGAGGATGGGAGATCTTATCAGAGTCACTGGTTCCAAACTTTGTGCTGTCCTTTTATTCCCCACTCTGAAAACGTATTCATGCTTCTCCACTGATGAAGAGATGTTTCCTCCTGTTTTCGGGCTCCTTGACTTTTCTTGGGTGTCAGTCATCAAAACACCCAAACCACAGCAAACCTGTTATCGTCTCAGATATCCTGAATTCAACTTTTCCATGTAGTGAAAATTAAATTATCTCCTGGGTGAGTATTACTCTTTATTGAAGTAGGGCATTCTCTTTAAGGGTAGGCGTTATACACATCAATTTAATGACAATAGAGTTTTAAATTAGGGGTCATGGGTAGGAAGTAGCAAGGATGAAAAGGTTTCTTTTAAGATGCATTTCTGGGAAGAGCTAACATGAGACTGAAAAATAGCTTAAAAACTTAATTCAATATATCTAAGGACTGGAATTACACTATGTTAAGATGGCCCGCACTTCATGTATTTATAATCTTCTTCCATAGCTTATAGAAATCTGAAAAATGGGACACTTCCCCCTGTTTAGTTGGTAGAATTCAAATAGGTAAGCATTTGTGTTTAAAGCAAGAACCTGTTTCAACTAATCAGTTTTGATTTGAACATAACCACTGTGAACTAGAGGTTAAATAAAGGGCCTGACTTGCGGGAGTTTCATGGGCAATGAATTTTTCTTTCAAATGCTTTGTTCTTTCCTCTCTTTATCCTCCAGGCAGCTCTACAGCTCCTCTGCCCTTCAGGAGTTTGCACATTTAGATGCTCTTCTTCAGAACTGACCTCCCGCAATGGCAGGAAATAATGAAAACCTTTTCCTTGGCATCTGTGTGCGCAGTCTCAGGGGCCCACGTGGCTACCATTCATGGGGCAGGCATTTCGTACGTGCGTCTTTAGTGAGCAGATGAATTTCTCTCGTGAACGTGCTTGTGTTTAGGATGCCTCTGGCTTTTAGACCGCAGGGGTGCTGATGCGGTTTCCTGCAATCTACTCCTTCTAGTGCCCCTAGTTCTCTGCAGTTATGGTCTCTTGAGGCAGCCTGGCACAGCCTAGTGCTCTAGATCATCGGGAGTTCAGTTTCGGCTCTGCCATAGCAGAACCTTGGCCTGTGTAATTTAATTTTCAGCTCCTGCTTCCATTTCAGAAAACACTCATAGTATTTTCCCTTCCTCTTGTACCTGACTGGAAGGGTTGTGTGTTGTAACTGCAACTGCTTGGTGAGCTTTATTCCTCCATGTCTGTATGGCACACGGCTCAGCAGTGATGTTCGAAGATACGGGTGTACCGTCTTTCTACCTCAGAACACGTACTTCTGGAGCAGAAACTAGAGCTATTTGATCTGTTCCTGAAGTCTCTCAGTGCCCTCACAGAACAGGTACCTAATGAGTGTGGCTGTCTTGACTATGCCTGTCTTTACAGAATCACTGAAAGCCAGAGCAGGCTAGGACTTCAGTGAGATAAGGCCCTTACTTTGGTAAAGCTATTTACCTAGAACCAGGCAATGTCATCTTTAGTGGTGTAGCACTTGGCCATGCCTCCTGATGAGGATGGTGAAGGAAAAGAAAAAGATGGTGCCAGGCATCGGGTTGTATACCTTTAGCCTTTAACCTTTAACCTCTGCCCTCGGGAGGCAGACATATCTCTACAAGTTCAAGACCAGCCAAAGCTACATAGTGAAACCCTGTCTCAAAAAAAAAAAAAAAAAAAAAAAAAAGTAAAAATTAAAACAAAACCAAAAAAACCAAACACACACACACACACACACACACACACACACACACACACACAGATGGAGGGAGGCATGCTGTTGTTTATCTCTCCCTCTCCAGGAGACACCTGTGAGGAAAATCAACTTTACTCATGTCTGTCATACCTATACAGATCTCACTAATGAGATTTCAGAAGCACGAATTCCTTATTTTACAGCAGCATGTTACTAGCTCTCTCCTTACCTGCCCCTCCCTCTCCTCCCCCCCAATATTGAGGCGGGGTCTCACTCTGTAGTCCTGGATGGTTTGAAACTATGTCGACCTGGCTGGTCTTGAACTTGTGGCTACTTTCTTGACTCTGCCTCCTGAACCACACATCTGAATATTACTCTCTAGGCATCTTTTGGGAGCTAAGAGTGCTGGGCGGAACAAACACTATTAACATAGTCACCTTTTCTCCATGAGCTTATGGCTGACTCCAGAGGGGAGCCACTGCCTGTCAGCCCTCAGTAGCTATTTGGCCTGGCTTACAGCAACTCTTCTTAATTTAAATAGAATCATTTAATAATAATATATATATATATATATATATATATATTATATATAGCTGGTTCTTTAATTTTAAACTGTTTTCATGTGTGCAGCTAGAAATGGACTGTGAAGTAAACACTTCTGATTTCTCATCAGAGACCGAGTCTCTTGTGGGAAGTTGACCGCATGACATCCAGCTGTGCATGCGACACCTCCCTTGTTCCATCTGAGAGATCTGACAATAGGCCCTGGGAAAGGGTGCCCTTTGTGTAACAGACACCGGTGTGCATGCAGGTGTTTCCCCTTGTGAACCAGAAGGAGATGTCTGGTCCGGCAGAATATATGGAAGCTTGACATATCTCTGGATGCATCTAACAGGAAGAATATGGCCCATAAATTATACTAATAAAATGTCCGCATTGAGAATTTGACAGAGCCATGAAATGCACGCGCCTTTGCCCTTCAACACCAAGAAAGGGTAAGTCCCACAGAGACCTTGTGACTGGTTCCAAGTTTAGGATTGTGTGCCAAATGGCTTTTCTACCTTTGGTATACTTTATGAGACATGTAATTGTATGAAACATGCAACCACAAGATCCTATCTCACTTTCTTACTTGTAAAATGTCATCCGTAGATTCACTTAGCATGTCTGCTGTGGGTCAAACCTCGAAGAAGGCTCAGAAGATCGGAGCGGACCTTCAGATCAGGGTCCAATGATTATAGAGTGGTGACAGGCCGTTTTCAAGCAGTTCATAAGAAAATAAACATACCCGGCGCCAACTGCTCCGAGAAAGGAAGAGAAGGGCACAACCACCCCTAAACATCACTTCTTTAATTTGGGGTGCTAATGAAAAACAAAACAAGAACTTTCTGAACATATGCTAAAGATTTGCTTATAAAATATGAGCTACACCCTGACCTGTTCGCAAGCCATTTCTATTAATTTTGAGATATGAAGAGCATTAAGCATTTACATAATGCCTTCATCCTCTTCATGATATTTGAAGGCATTTCCTTCCTTCCTTCCTTCCTTCCTTCCTTCCTTCCTTCCTTCCTTCCTTCCTCCCTCTCTCTCTCTTTCTTTTGTTCTTTCTTTCTTTCTTTCTTTCTTTCTTTCTTTTTTCTTCCTTCCTTCCTTTTTTCCTTCTTTCCTTCCTTTTTTCCTTTCTTTCTTTCTTCTCTGGAGATTTCATTTTGAGGTTTTGGTGAGATGACATTTAGTGAAAAATCTTTATTTCTTTCGAGTTCACACATGCAAGTAGCACAGTCTGTGATGGTGTTTTGGGGGCAGTTCCAGAATCATTTTAGAAACTGTCACCTGTAGCTTTGAAATTTTTGCTCCCGAATAATCACTGCCATTTGGGCAGGTCTTCTGTGGTAGGATGGATGTTTATAAGGGTGAAGGTAAAGTCAGAAGGAAATGTCAATGCCCAAGGTGCTGCCAACCTGACCCGTGTACTGCCATTTCCATGGGAATAAATTAACGCGCAGTGCAGAGGGGAAATGGATAGCGATGGCTGTTTGCTTTGAAGGGATTCTGTTATCTGTTTATTCGAGGGGGAAAATCATGCTGATTTGGAAACAATACTTTAGCTACAGATGTTTCCAGACCCCTTCCCTGATCCAAGGAAACAAAATACCATTCAGTCACAAGCCCAGATTTAGAGATGGGGCTCGTTCCAATATAAACATTTCTTAGTTAGACCTTCTCTATGAAAGTGCATAGTCAATTTTTCCATATACAGTGGGAAAGAAAGCTTTTAGCTTAAAAGGCTTTCTCTCTCTCTCCCGTGGTATGGAGATCCTGGGATGGGATAGTTCAAAGAAGCCTCTCCACGGTTCCCTATTGGTATTAGGCAGAATGTTGACGTCTCCCTTGGAATTCTAAAGGCCCATGCATGCAGCCCTCGGTTCCGGTTAGGCGTCTGGTGTTTGCTATGGACATTTATTCGCTTGGTGTTTCTGTTTCATGTGCCACTGTTTACTTAGGGCTCTGCTGAGGGCTTGGCACAAAGCAGACATTCAATAAACAACGGGGGAGGGGTAAGCAAGGGAGCTGAGCACCAGTTATGCTGAAGGCTCCTGCAGAGGCCGCGTGGGGAGACAGAAGACTGCGCCTGAATCATCCCACCCTGGGTGTGTTTACTAGGGGCATCTGAGGCCTGTCGCTTGCTACAACACAGGACCATGGTAGGAACTGTCAAAAGACTAAGTAACTATTGAGAGCTAGAGAGAAATCCTGCCACAGTGAAGAAGAGGCAGAGATAGATTGTAACAGAAGTAAGGGACTCCAGAATAACTCTTTGGGTGGGATGGTATTTGGCAATCGTTTTTTTTTTTTTTTTTTTTTTTTTTTTTTAAGGAGAAAATAGAAACTGAAGGGCTGGAAAATGATAGAAATTCTTCCTTGTTCCTAGATAGGTGAGAGGTTTAAGGTTAAGTTTCTGGTCTGTTGTTCATGATGTACAACCAGCATCTTTCACTTCTGGGATTCAATCTCAATAAAGATACCACGTGGATTTGCTCCTTTTACCCCGTCGGAATGTTCTGGAAAGGTTAAGTGGATACCAACGATTGTATGAACTCCTCAGCAAATGTCTGGCTTACAATATCTCACGTGGCTCTTTCTTCTACGCTGTTGGCAATACTGAAGACACTCTCTAATCCCTACGATGAGTGTTAGGTGGATCTGGAAGCTTTGTTAATTCTTTGTGGCCACTAGGATCCCACGAGTCACTTTTATGTGGCTCGAGAGGAATTTTGAAAGGGACAATAAATTTTAAGTTATAACTTATAAATAGGGACAATGCCACTTAACTCTAAAGTGAGACTATTTTTATTTCTCTCCTCCTTCATTCTATCCAGCTGAGCTGAGGAAGAAATGGAGAAAACATTTGGTTTGCGGCGGAATCCTGCAAGACTGAGCTAACTCTTTGGGAGTGTTTGAAGAAAGGAAGACCTGGATCTCCTTGGTCCTTTGTCCTCTGCTCTCCGTAGTCTAATCTCCAAGGAGCTCACACAGGGCAGGTAACCGTTCTCATTTAAAGTTTTGACTACAGTATTTAAGGTTTATTCTTTCTTGAAATTTATAACCTTCTTTGATAGTTGAACCATCTTCAAAGGAAATCTCTGTTTATTTTTGACTTCAAGGAGGAAAAAAAAGTCACATTTTCTCTATAATACAATCTTATGTTGGAAGATTAAAACAGAGAAGATTGTAAGCAAACAAAAGCTCGCCTGGTTTAAATAAGCCAACTTGACGATATAATAATGCCTTACCATTTAAAAAAAAGAGAGAAAGAAAATGAATGTAATTTAATGCTTAATGTTCCAAAAGGCACCTAATGTTCCATGGAGACCCTTCTCTAGATATCAAAGACTCAGGAAGAACCAGGCAAGGCAGGGGCTGCCATATTGAAAGTGAACCAGGTAGCTATCCCCGGGCTAGAGCTATCCTATCCCTACACTGTCTTACCAATTTGCTGAGCACACTGAAGCTGCCTTAACCTTCTGTAACACCCTTTATCCTGTTGTTTGTTAGGCTCAAGACACCTCTTGAGACGTTCATAAGTCAGATCTGGATTGTATCACAAAGTCCAACAATTTCTGCTGTGAATTGTCAAATTCCTTTCAGAGAATTTTCAATGTTTAATGTCCTCGCTGTCAGAGTATAAAGAAGACAGTTTCAAAACCAACAGTGGAAGGCTTTCCACATAAAGGTGGAGATGGACAGGTTCTTATGAAGCAGGCTGGGTAGGTCATAGTGGGGTGCAAACAGGAGCAGACCATCTTTGAGCTATCGCACGTTGGTTTTTTTCATTAAACTCTCACATTTCCATTATTTTGCAACAGAATAGGGGAGTTACTGAAATCAAGCAGAAACCTGACTGGAGGCTGTGCAGGGGGGAATCCCAGGCTTCAGGAATGATGCAAAAATCTTTCTGCAGTTGTTTCACAACAAAAGGATTATTGTTCACTTTTGAAATACATCTGCCTTCCTTCTTTTTAAGTTGGAGGATCTGTGCTTTTACTTTTATGTGGCCATTAGAAAACATTACTGAGAAATTCTGAGGTCTTTTTGCACTTGAATGTTTAACTTGTAATTATGAGTGTGGAGAGTGAATTTTAGGGGGCTGACAGTTGTATGACGCCATGGCTAACAGCTCTAAAGTGAAAGAGAGGGGGTGGTTGGTGTCTTTATAAATTAAATTCAAGATTGAAGTAAAGGTAGTGACTCAAGACTGAGAGAACATTTATCGTGTATGAGTGTGATCTGTGTATGTATGTGTGAGGTGTGCACATGCGTACACCTGTGCATGTATATGCGTGGGTGAGAGGACATCGCGTGTCTTACTCTGTCCCTCTTTACCCTAGTCCCTGAAATGGAGTCTCTCAATGAACCCGGAACTACTTGGCTGCCAGTGAGCCCCCACTGATCCTCCTGCCTCAGCCCTCACAGCGCTAGGGTTACAGTACTAGATAGTCACACCCAGGTCCTTTTATGCTTGTGTAGCAAGCGCTCTTACCCACGAAGGCATCTCTTCAGGCTCCCGGACTTCAAATGTTTAAGCCATTAAATCAGTTCTAAGCCATAAATAGCCGTGCAAGACTTAGCAAGAAGGTAAAGAATTTGCTCTAGTCTGATACAACTCACTGGATGATCCAACACAGTCATCTATCTCCAGGCGATGCTTATCTCTTCTCCTCGTTTGTTCCATGCTGGGGTGATACAACAGGAGGTTGAGCTAGAACTCAGTGGTAGAGCACTTGCCTAGCAAGTACAAGGTTCTGAGCGTAACGCCTAGCATATCAAACAAATAAACCCTTGATATAGGAGGGGGGCAGGCTACCTCTAAAGCAAGGAACTTGGCTGTCCATTCCAAAGACTCTCTGGGGCACCTTGGAAAACTGACTCAAATTCTGGCACCGATATCTTCCTCTTCAATGATAGTTGTAGAACAATGGTTCCCCGCCATCTGGAATGCTGTGATACTTCCTGCTACCTCGGGAAGGGTTACCTGGTAGATAGCATCATGTTTCATAAATAGACTAGCAACAAGTGGCCTGGCTTGTAAGACAGTTATGAAGATTAAAGCTGGAAATATGTTGGAAAACGCATTATAAACAAGGAAGCTTTGTACGTATTGACACTTCTCAGTGGGGTTACTTGGTGTTGGAAATTCCGTTGCTTGGAAGTTGTGAATAATATTTTTTTCAATGTCAATAACTTCAAAAAAAGATTCTTCCCTTATGCAATACATCCTGCCCACAGTTTCCGCTCCTTCCACGACTCCCAACTCCCTGTCCCCTCCACCCCCCATATCCACTCCTTCATTTTTTCTTCAGAAAAGAGCAGGCCTCCCAGGGATATCAACGGAACACCGAAGAACAAATTATAATAAGACTGGGCACAAGCCCTCATGTCAGGGCTGGGAGAGGCGACCCTGTAGGAGGAAAAGGGTCCTAAGGTTGGGAGGAAGAGTCAGAGACATCCCCACTCCCACGGTTAGGAGTTCCCAAAACAATGCCAGTAACTTTCAAAAAGCTGCACTCTGCCGGAGACGCAGGAATGTGCTAGATGATTCATTATTCCTGGGTGTTCTGATTGTACATCGCAGAGCTTGATTTGAAAGGCTCTGAGGTGAACCTTGAGGGTACCGAGACGCGTCGGGGACAGCTTGCAAAGTAAGTGAGAAACAAGATAGAATTTTAGATGCTCACTTTCTTCATTTCTTTTGCTGTTGATCTGAATGGAATCTTTTTTTTTTTTTTTTTTTTTTTTTTGCTTTTGGAGACCAGCTTTTGGACAACATGGGAAGTGTCATATTCTTTTAGAGAGAGCAAGACTGAGACCTTTTTAGTGCTGTGGAGAGTTAACGAACCACCGCTTTATAGTCAAAGGACGTTTATATTTTAAGATAAAATGTTGACTCTTGTGATAGAAAAATAGCCTAGAGAAAGAAAAACCTTAACAAACCGTCTGGGGTATTGCTAAGAAGACCAAACGATAATGGCTAATGAGTCTGCCTGTCACCACCCACCCACCGCGCTTTTCCCAAAATTCCTTTGTTGTTTTTCTCAGCGCTCCCACCCAGGTAATAACTGAGACAAAAGTGGAATTTCCTAGGAAAGGGCCAAAAATATCATCAGACGAGGAAGAGGAAGCATAAAAATATCTCTCTGGAGGGCACCCATTGTTAAAGACTTAAGCTCTTGTGAGGAGGTGCTCAGAACATCCGCAGTTCGGCCAAGGCAGCCATTAGTACTGGCTGGAGGCAGGTGTGTGTCCTGCTGGGATCTGCCCGGAAGATGGATTTCAATGACACTTTGGAGCCTTGTCACAGTTTATAGTGTCAACTTCCTAGGCCTCTGTATAGTGGTTTTCAAACACACAAGGACAGAGAAGCCCTGTCTAAACAAACAATAAAGCGCTGTGAGGAATTCATGTACAACCCAAGAGAACCAAAGATATTCCCGTGATGGCTACATTTACAGCTATTGACTTAGTGGGACTGATGTTAAAAGGTCCCCGCATACCAGTCCACCCCCATGCTTAAATACATCTCGGTAGATATCAGCAGTATTGTTGCCTTCTCGCTCATCCTAGCTCTCCAAACAGGGGACAAGCCATCTTGGTAAAACCTTGCCAGTGACCCTCGTCTCTGATTTCTCCCTTTGAGACAATGGCTGCCATGCAGACCTAGAAACGTTGTGTTCTCTCCTGGACTGTCATCAGTGCAGCGGCACATGTCACCCAGATTCTGGGCCGTCCGCCTCTCTACTCACTCATCTCTGTCCCAGATTAGCGTTCACAGAGCACAACCTTCCCTGCATTTCTCTTTGTCCTACAATGAAACCTTCAATGACTCCCTATTGTCCAGTTCAACCAACCCAGACTATAACTTTCTCTGGTGCCTCTTGTCTCCACTCACCCTATCTTATCATGAGCTGCTTCCCCCCACCCCCCAAACCTTAAAGGTCCAAACTGAAAGCCACATGGCTCTTGACTCTGCGTGGGTCCCTTCCCACCAGAAACAAATATTCTTTCTAAACTCTCCAAGCTTTTATAATATAACAGTTTCATTGTTTGCATTATTAGTATGCTTGCTCTATGTCTCTGATTGTGTTTTGTTCATATTTGAGGATACATGACATTTTGTGGGTATTATAATAAGGGCATGTATCCAGATTTCGTGCTCTGATCTAAATAAATTACTTTATGTTGAATAAGAGAATGAAGTTATCAAAGCTGATGAAAGCAGCCGGGTGGTGGTGGCGCACGCCTGTAATCCCAGTGCTCTGGGAGGCAGAGGCAGGCAGATTTCCGAGTTCGAGGCCAGCCTGGTCTACAGAGTGAGTTCCAGGACAGCCAGGGCTATACAGAGAAACCCTGTCTCGAAAAAAACAAATCCAAAAAACCGAAAAAGAAAAAAAAGAAAAAAGTACTATACTTTATATTAAAAAATAGAATTAAAGTTGATTGCACCATAACTATAAGAATGTACAACCAATATGAAATGGTAGCCCATTTTCATTTTTGGCTAAAGTTCACTATTAAAACAATGTCACTATTTTATCATCAGCTCTCTTTGGCAGTTGTGAATTATTTCATTAAAAACTGCTGAATATTTCGTTTAGCTGATGCTATGGGTTGGATCAAACCTCTCAAGATTCATCCGTTGAGATGCTCTAATTCATAGTTTGACTGTATCAGAAGGCGAGGCCCATGGGAAGATAATAAAGTGTAAATGAGGTCACATGGGCACGGCCTGGATGTGAGATGACTGGCGTGTTCTTCTAAAGACAGCAGAGATGCACAGGAGGAAGGTTTCCGGAAATGCGTAAGTGCGGCCTTCTACCAGCCAGAAAGGGGGACCCTCCCTCGACAGCCCTACAAGACAGCTCTCTGGTTTTTGTCTTCAGCCTCCAAAATGCTGGAAAAACTCTATTTCTGTTGTTTAAGCCACCTCATCTAGGGTATCTTGTTATGTCAGTCTTAGCCGATGAACGCATTTGGAAAAAATAACAATAAAATATGAGATTAATGAGGAAAGAGAGGGGGTAAAGAGATCCCCGGGATTGAAAAGTCTAAAGCTCACCAGGCGCAAAGACGTCCCCCTATAGGTTACAAGGGATGGATGGATCCTCTGATGACTTCTACCCCAGTCACTGTGCTACCCGGAGGGACTGCCTGGATCTGTCCAGACCCAACCAGGCGTGCTTTGGGTGATTTTCTGCATTAAGCCGTTGCTTCTGGTTCGCCTGGCTCAGAGGATGTGTATTCTACAGCACTTGGCTGTTTCTAAGAAAGGAGCTAGGCTGGTGTTTTGTTTTGTTTTGTTTTGTTTTGTTTTGTTTTGTTTTGTTTTGTTTTGTTATTCTAAGTTGAATCCTTTTTGTTGTGACCTGCCTTTCTGGAAATGTGAGAAAGTAGGTGGGCGTCGTCTAAGGCTTCAGCTCAGTCTCCCCGGCTGATTGATCCTTCGATCATTTCCCCCAGAGGCAGCTCAGGTTGTTTCCTCGTTCTTTTGATGTAGTTTTGAATCCTGGATCCACTTGGGATTCCACTGAGAAATGAATGCTCAGCCAAGCTGGGGACATGAGTATGCTTACATTTGGAAATTACTAGCCGGGCGGTGGTGGCACACGCCTTTAATCCCAGCTCTTGGGAGGCAGAGGCAGGAGGATTTCTGAGTTCGAGGCCAGCCTGGTCTACAGAGTGAGTTCCAGGACAGCCAGGGCTACACAGAGAAACCCTGTCTCGAAAAAAACAAAACAAAACAAAAACAAAAACAAAAAAATATCCTGTCATTTCCAAGAGAAGAACGTTCCCTTCCATTATTACCAGTCAAGACTGCGTGTTCTGTAACTATATAACTTTACAAAGGTTGGAGTGTGGCCATCCTACTAATTTAAATGCTCTTTACGGACTGACCACTGTCATTCCTGGCGATGGATGGGGACTTTTCTTAGCTGAGTTAAAGATCTGGAGACCGCTATTAGATGGTATGTATTACAGTGAGAAAATTAAGAGCTTGGAAGCAGAAAGCCCAGCTATGACCTTGAGTAAACTACTCAGCTGCTGCGGGGTCTACTTCCTGTTTGTTAGCCGGGTCTAAAGTGAATCCTTCCTCAGAGGTGTTAGGGGGAATAAAGCAAAGAGACCCATAAAGTGCTCAGGACAGCACCGGGACCCAGAGTACTGATCAAGTCTAGCAATTAACGCTAAAAGGACCATAGAACTCAGGCAGTGAGCGCCCCACACAGGGTGAGACACAGCTGTCCTGCAAGGTCATACTAACGCGCTGCCTCAGGGCCGAAGTAAGGTCAAGGCGACCTGGGGCCTGCAGGGAGGATGAGGATGCCTGTTTGACACAGGAGACATCCGGGAACTCAAATGGTGCTTGCTTCCAAGGAGTTCTCGGACATGCCAGAAACCTCTGCTGGAGGAGTCGCCCGGACAGTTTTCACTTTAGGGAATTAACTTTTGTGTATCTTGTGACATAACCTCCCTAGCTCAGGATACTCTTTATTCCATAGAAACTTGTCCTGAGTCAGGATGATGTCTTCCCTATGAAGAAAACGCATCACGGCTGTACCGTGTCTTAAGGAATCAAAGTGACAGTCTGTATCCCAGCAGATTTCCCAAGTAAATTCCTCTCTGGCCACCTCTTCCTGTCATTCCCTCAAGGATGCACATTTTAGCTTTCTCATTTTTGTATAGTCCTGGATACTGGGATAGGTGGATAACCCTCCACGTCATGTTATACCTTTACTCCAAAGCCAGTTGCAAACGCCCATGTTTCCGGGAGGTGGCGCCCTCTTCCCCCTCCTCGAAGCGGCATTCTGCATTGTTGGTTTTCTACTTTAGAGTCACATTTTTTTGGCGCAAGGCTCAACTATCTGATCATTGAGATTCATTCAGCTATGATTGGGTTTAATATCTCTGCTCTTCCTCATATATATGTATATATATATGTATATATACATATATACATATATATGTACATATGTGTGTGTGTGTGTGTGTATATATATATATATATATATATATATATATATATATATATATATGTTTCCCCTTTGTAGATCTACAGACCCACACCTCCCCCAGCCAGATTCAAATCTGGCTGTATTTCAGAGTTTAGTGTTTCTTGTATTTCAGTGTACTGATGAGGACGGTGGCTAGGTGACAAGGTGGATTCTCATTCTGACTCTTCTGTCTGGCTAGCCTGGGTTCAGGTGGCATGGATACAGTGGGCATTCTGTCTAAGCTCTGCTCCACAGTTACCTGGCAACGGTCAGGTAAGCCTTAGTCACTGTCAAAGGGGCTGCTTGCCCCCTCCCCTCTCTCTTGCTCTCTTGTCTTCTTGCTCCTGCCTTGTCCTCTGGTCCTTTCACCCTCTCTCCCCCTCCCCCTCCCCCTCCCATCTCTCTCCATGTGCTCATGGCCAGCCTCTACTACTCTTCTCTCTCTCTCTCTCTCTCTCTCTCTCTCTCTCTCTCTGCCTTTCTTTGTCTCTCCTACCCTCTGCCCTGCTAAACTCTTCCTTGAGAGGAGTGGGTCTCTAAACTTCCTTCCTAGCATCAAGCAAGCGCACGCATGCTTGAGGGTGGGGATGGTGGAGGGTAGGGGTGAGGTGGGGTACTTGAGAGATAGCTCAGGGGTTAAGAATAATAACTGCTCTTCTAGAGGACCCAGATTTGATTCCCAGCACCCACATGACAGCTCACAACTGTCTATGATTCCTGTTCCAGAAGATCCAGTGCTCTCTTCTGTCCCAAAGGATCCTTCCTGCAGGCATGTAGAGCACAGAAGCTCACACACACACACACACACACACACACACACACTTAAATAAATAGATAGCTTAAAATAAATAAAGCACCCCCCAAAAAAAACAAAAACAAAAACAAAAACAAAAGACTGAGGTGTGGGATTTGTGCTGTGGTATCACATACTAAGAAAAAAGAATATTTTTTCTCTCTTTTGAGCACCATGCAGCCATTTTGATATTTTTATTTGGAGATTGTAGGCAGTTCTCCAGTCCTGGTAACTAAGGGTGTAAGGATCACTCACTGTCTCTCTTGCTTCTAGCTACTATGCTCTTCAGTCTCTCGGGCTGACACTGGCTTTTATAGAATTATTTAGTCCTGTTCTCTGCATTGCAGTGCCCTTGGTATAGACCACGCTATTCCATGTGGCTGTCATATCCTCAAGGCAAGCTTTGCAGAACACATTTTAGATCCCCAGAGTCTCCAGTATTCTTTAAGGCAAGGATATTACTCCATAATTTCACAATAAATATAAGCACACAAAGTCTGTACTTAGGAGATCTTTTAGCTGTAGGGTACGGCACAGATTTCCATTGTAGGCTACCGGAAATTTGTACTAATGTGTGTTCTAGGTCGCTCACATTTAGCAGATTTTGAGGATTTATTACACTAGCTACTTCCCTTCATTTATGCAAATCTCTAACTTTCACGAAATACAAGCTTTAAGCAACCTTGGAAGAGGAGGGCCTTTTGCTTGTTATGATTATTTTTAAGGCACATCCACCCACTTTCTTGCTATTAAAAAAAAAAAAAGAAGCAGCTTCTGATGTGTTTTTCTTTATGCAGAGTATTTGGGTTTGAATATGGAAATCTTCCCACTACCACTAGGCCTCCAGAATGCTGCTCCCCCAAAGTTTCTCAGGACAGAGAGGCAGAGCTCCTCAGAGGCAGGCTGCCTGCAGCTGAATTTCATTAGGACTTTGATGGGAAACTCAAGTTGGAATTACAAACATCTGTGGTTAAACTTCCCTTTAGTAAGCCGTTTCCCAGAATTTAACTTTACCACACCAGGAGCAAAAGAGAAAACACAGTTGAAAGTAGCAGGCTGCTCTTGTGAAACCCAGGAGAGTACTTAAATATATCTGTCTGTGGTCACTATCTCTTAATGAGCTCACAGATCTCCTAGGCTAGAAACGTAATAATTATTTAGAAATATTAATTTTTGGCACTCAAAGCATGTGCCAAAGATTGGATTTGTGTTTTCTAACTCAAATGTCACGAAATTATATCTGGCCGCCCTCATATTTATAGGCTCGTTAATAGCAAGCGGGCTTTCCCTGACCTTATGCACAACACAAACGGCGAGTCAGATTTGAACATCTGTGAGTTTGTCCTTTCGTTTTCCCCAAGACTTAATTTCTTTCCCGAAATTTCATACGTTTTTTGCTTGGCTTTGTTGTTGTTGCTATTATTCAGCTTTTCTGGAGATTCAGAAAAACATCATCTTTCTTAGCCATTCAGATACTGTATTTCCGGTAAAAACCTATTTGAAAACTCTTAGGGGATGATCAGAAGAGGTACACTCTAGTTCCTCCACTAGCGGCCCAACTAGGAGCTATGCAGACAAAATGAAATTTACAAAAGTATTAAAGATTTAGGTGACAACGTACGTTTGGCAAAACACTAAGCACATAGGACCTGTGCTTCACTGAGGTCACAGGGAAGAAAGGAGCTGAGAGGGGGAGTAGAGGGTAAGGGGAGTAGAGGGTGAGGGGAGGGGAGGCTGAGGGGAGGGGAGGCTGAGGGGAGGAAGAGGCTGAGGGGAGGAAGAGGCTGAGGGGAGGGAAGACTGAGGGGAGGGGAGACTGAGGGGAGGGGAGGCTGAGGGGAGGAAGAGGCTGAGGGGAGGGGAAGAGGCTGAGGGGAGGGGAGGCTGAGGGGAGGGAAGACTGAGGGGAGGGGAGACTGAGGGGAGGGGAGGCTGAGGGGAGGAAGAGGCTGAGGGGAGGAAGAGGCTGAGGGGAGGGGAAGAGGCTGAGGGGAGGGGAGGCTGAGGGGTGGAAGAGGCTGAGGGGAGGGGAGGCTGAGGGGAGGAAGAGGCTGAGGGGAGGGGAGGCTGAGGGGAGGAAGAAGCTGAGGGGAGGGGAGGCTGAGGAAAGGGGAGCCTTAGGGGAGGAGAGGCTGAGGGAGGGGAGGCTGAGGAGAGGGGGAGGCTGAGGAGAGGGGAGGCTGAGGTGAACTGTCTAATAAAGCCTGCAGACAAACACATCTACGTGCAATATCACATCAATCTTGTGAACCAAAATACATTTCTACTAATTTTATAATAAAAAAGGCAATCCCTAAAAGACGAGTTAATCTGCTCAAAGTCACCCTGCTGAAAGTTTGAGCACAGATTCACATAACTGTCTGGCCACATACCTATACAGTCTGCCTCTGATGAAAGGTGAATTTCAAATACGGTAGGGACAGCAAGTAAATGGCCCTGTGCTCAACCTGGTCTTTGGATATACTTGCTAAGGACACATTTTAATACTGAGTCATCAATTTCAGCTAAGACTCCAGATTCTGTCTTTTTTTTTTTTTTTTTTTTTTGAGACAGGGTTTCTCTGTGTAGCCCTGGAACCTAATCTGTAGACCAGGCTGGCCTCCAACTCTGAGATTTGCCTGCCTCTGCCTCCTAAGTAGAGGGATTGAAGAGGAGCACCACCACACCCTGCCTGTCTTCTCTTAAAAAACAGACACATGAGTTCTAGAAGAGCTAGCGGGCAGGGCTCCACTCTGGAGGACAGTCTCCTGTCACTTAGGGCCGGTCACCCTCAGGTTACTCTTCCTCCTTACCCGGCTCCCCTTAGATTTTTTTTTGGCATGGCTTCTGTAATAATCTGAGTTTTAAGAATTTCTTTGGGCCACAGGATCCAGCAATTCCACTTGTGGATATGTATACTCAAAAGAACTGAAACCAGGCACTCGAAGCTAGATACTTACACATCATAGTTCATAACAGGATTCTTCCAATACCCAAAGGGAAGAAACCACATTTATTTGTATGGGTGGATGAACAAACAAATGTTCTATACGTATACGTCCACGTGTGTATATGTGAATTATATGTGTTATATATTCATTATATTGTATATAGGAATGGGAACCTGACCAGCAGCGATTCTGACACACCTACGGTGTGAATGAACTTTGAAGGCTCCTGCAGGTTGTCTTCTGACCACCAGTCGATCACCAAGCCACACACATCTCACCCCAACCCCCAGAATAAAAGAAAAGGAAGAAAAAAAAATGAACCCAGCAAGGCAAGGAAGGGGTGTTGCCCAGGTCTTCAGTTCTCTACCCGGTTTATGCAGCTTACAGACTCTTCCCGTTAGCACTCAACGGTGCTGCTTCGCGTGACATTTTATACGTCTTCATTTTAAAAAAGAAAGGCTCCCCAAAAATTTAATAAAATGGCCCCTATGGATGGTTCCATATACTTTCTAGATATTCCTGCACAGCTGTCTCCTCCCGGCTGGAGACACTTCACACCTGGTAGTTCAGACATTTCCAAGTTCTACCCATTTCCAAGTCTGTAAATTGAGATACCCATAGAGTTCTACTGACCTATCATGGAGGAGTCAGGAAATGTCTTAGGTGGTGTTTAATCACACCACTGCTACAATAGCCCCAGTCTTTCTAAAGAAAGCTGTATAAAATCTTTGCTGTTGGCAAGTAGAGTATCATGTCTTTCTGGTCTACCTCATTTTCTCCACGCTTAGCTCGTCGTCTTTCTGGTCTACCTCATTTTCTCCACGCTTAGCTCGTCGTCTTTCTGGTCTACCTCATTTTCTCCACGCTTAGCTCGTCGCCACTCTTACGGAGCGTCGGTCTGCTCTGCTCTGGACAGTGAGTGCTTGGTGTATTATTTTCCGTCAGGTTGCTTACCACTTGAATGTGATGATAAAACTCTATCCTTTATTTTCTTTTAATCCCTCTTGGTACCTCTACTTTTTTTCTCCATACAAGGTCTGTCCCTAATGTGCTTGTTGTGTGAATGAAAGTGGAGGTCCCAAAGACCTAATCTAGTGCTGGCACAGCAGTCCAGGACAGCTGCCTAGGCTAGTGGCTGGAAGATTTATTGTCTACGTAGTCCTTTTCAAGGCAAGGGCTGAGATAAGGAAAGAAAAGCAGATAGTGAAGGAGATAGAGACTTTCCGTAAACATTCTGAACCCTTCAATGGCAGGGAGCCCAACGATGTGTCGATGTGTCGGGACCTGGGACCACACGTCAACACGGAGAAGAATAGAGGGAAAGTCCCTCACAGTTAGTTTTCTGGAGTGAGCTTCTTTAAGCACGCCAGTTCGTCCAGAGTGGCGTGGCCATGGGCTTAAGAAGCAATGATTCTTTTGGGGGGAAGTTAGCCCGGTAATGATATTAACAATAAACCCCACTCAGGCTAGGCCATGAAGTCTTATGGTCTTCTCTCAGGGAAGTTTCCTCACCGTTATGATGGATTTCTCCTTTATTCTCCTTTATCAAAACCAGTAATAAGGATGAAGCCAGCTCCACCCAGTCCTGCTTGGCCCTCCCAACATCTTCCTTTGCCCCACATTTCTCAATGCCTTTGCCTGGCCTCCACCTAGCTTCTTCCGCTAGCCCAGCGTTCGCAACCTTGGTTGACCCCTGCCCTATGTCTCAATAAACAAAACCCTCTCTTTCCCCAAGGATACTCTGACACTGGTTCCCTGGTGTCACTCTCTCTCCGTTCCTTCTTTCCCTCTGGTTCCCTGCACTTCTGTATTAGTCACGAAGACTTTAGCTAGATTCACTTCCACAAAATACACATCTGAGGATTGCCCTGCCTGCGTTCCATCATTTCTAGAAATTGCAACAGCCCTATAGGCAAGAGGAGAAAGCTCTGGGCCAACTAACTACATTACCCAAAACACACACACACACACACACACTCACACTCACACATACTCACACACACACTCATTTACATACTCACACACATACACACACAGAAACACACACGCACACACACACACTTGTTTACACACCTACACACACTCATACACCCTCACACACACTCATCCACACACTCACACACACATGCACATACTCACAAAGACTCATACACTCATAATACTCTCACACATGTCTACTCACACAATCTTACACACACACACTCCCACTCATACACACTCACATGTACACACTCATATACACACTCATACACTCACACATACACTCACACATGCATACTCATGCACTCTTTCACACACAAGTCATATAATCTCATACACACTCACACACACTCTCACACACTCAGACCCTCATACATACACTATCCTCCGCACACACTCATACACACACAGAGACAACTTAAATTTAGTTATACTTGGCTACAGTGCACTTGACAAAGTGAGTAGCCTCTCTCTGTTAAAAGTCTTGTCAGGATACTGAAGGTTCCTTCTGAAACCCCCAGTCTCCCTCTTGCCCACCCGTGCCTACTAAACATGGCTGCTGTCACCATGCACTCAGCAGGAGTGGACTCAGTAAAGTGCTTGCCAAGAAGCAGGAGGTAGGAAAATCCTCAAGTGGGGTGTAGAGTTCTCTTTGGATGTGCCTCTTTCACATTCTTTCCATCCTATGGGAAGGCTTTTTTTCCAAAGGCGGGCCCTTCCTTCCGGGCCTGCCAGCCGTGTCTGTCCTTCCATTGTGTTAGCTTTTCATTCTCATGTGCTCCCAGTTCACACTGAGCACCACTGTGGGTCGGAGACCCCGTCTTAGGACAAGCATCCAGTGATGGGGGAGCTGGGGGGAGAGCTTTAGGGAATTTCTGCCAAGCTCCTCCCACTGACCCATGCTTGCCTTAGTTCCCCCCCACACACCCTTCTTTTGGAAAGTTGGTTGAAGAATGACCATTCATATAAATCCAACTCAAATAAAGTAGAAATATTTTTAGAGCACCCTCCCACCCACATTTTGAGCCCCTCCTATGAATCGTGACCCGTATTCTGTTTTATGTAAATATGGTTTCCTGACCCAACCCAGTAAAGTAGTCGTGCCATGTTATTAAGTCTCTGGAATGTATTTGATTTAAGATCTGCTTACTGGCTATAAAGAGCATGGGAAACCTCTGGCCGGGCGCTGGGATCATCCTGGGGCCACGGGCAAGCTGGGCTTTATGTGAAACTGTCCTTTGGAAGCATAGTTGTGGCCCTCCACCCTGACTGCTGAGATCTTCCCTGGGACAACTAGTATCTTCTCTCTCTTCCCTAAATTCCTTAACCAGTAGACCAGTAGACCCTGCACATTTAACTTACTATGGAATAGTCTTTCTGATCAGAAGAATATAGACAAACACAGGTCCAATATTAACAAACGTTAAGTAAGATAGAAGTGTAAAAGTCTCTGAGAAATAGCACCAAATAGGGATTTTTTTTTAATAAAAAAATCTAACTCATTTATGGTAATAACAGCGTGTTCAAATCACTTATACCTATGTCAGACACTCTAATACCTTCATTACGGCCACTACATAAAGTCTAAAACAGCCATCAATGATTTCCCTAAGCCTTGGGCTTTGTTTTATTTTATTTTATTTTTTCACCAGGAAGATTTGTAAGCTATTACTTGGGTAAAGTCAAGATGCCTGCACCACACAATTGCAAGATGTTTAGCAAAGTCTGTCCTCTAAAACGCTTTGCCAATGCTGCCCCGGACACGAGCTGGTGTGAGAAGTTGCTCACAGCCTCAACATTAACTTTAAAGTCCTCCAACATTCAAATAAGTATTATGAGTTGCTAATACATGGAAAAATAGCTATGCATGATATGATCATCTCTTTAGATTTAACATATTCAAACACAGAATGCCTAGATATGTTGAATTAAGATGAATAATAAAAAAAAAAATCTAGTATACAATTGGGACACGATAGAGATTTAAATATTGTTTACCTGCAATTCAAGTTTGAGTGTCCTATACTCAGTATCAATTCTGTCCTCCTGGCAAGCATTTCAGTCAGGGACTTTCCCTGCTGGAAGCAACAGGTGCGGAGATACTGTTGCCTGGGTTTGCTCCAAGAATGCAGAGAGGCAAGTCCTCCCCATTGATGGGGTTTGGCTGCTCTGACCTGTCCCCAGGGTCTGGGTGTGATCAGAAGCCCCGTCTTTCTCTCCATTTCTTTCAAACTAGACCCATAGGGTAGACGCTGTGTACTGAAACGAGAGTCTGGAACACTCTGGTTCTACCCGGAAGCATGACTAGGAGCTTCACTTAAGAAGAATCGTCTTGCACTTTGCTTTTAATCAACAATTAATAACTATAGTTATACTACCAACAGGCAGGACTAGGGGCAGCAGCTGAGACTCCAGTGGCTTTTAGCACAATTATCAACTTGCGTCACCACTTTAGCTGTGTGATCGCTATAGACATGGGTATAGTAGTGTGTGTATATATGTGTGGCATGTGTATGTGTTGTGTGTGTGTGTGTGTGTGTGTGTGTGGTGTATGTTGTGCTGTGTGGTATGTGGTGTGGTGTGTATGTGGTGTGTGCTATTTGTTTGCTTTGTGTATGTGTTGTATGATATGTGGTGTGTGTGTGCTCTCTCTCAGTGTTTGTGTGTGTGTGTGTGTGTGTGTGTGTGTGGTGTATATGTGTGGTGTTAGGTCAATCCCTCTTTCCTTTCCCATGAACTTAGGTGACTTCATTTTCCTCCTACTTAGCATCCCCCACAGCCTGGGCGTGCTACTACTGTCTATCCAGGCTCAGAGGCTCTTAACTCACTCACTGTGGACACGTCCTGTCCTTCTCCATTGTCTACAGTTCAGCTGTTTCTCAACTCGAACGTCTCTTGCTATATAAGAAAAGTAGCTCTTTGACTAAACATGAGATCAATAGTATACCCGATCGGCTTGGCTTTGGGAATGGAGCTTGAGGTCATCTTGCTTCTGGATCAGGATGGTCTGCTTTCCTTTAAGGTGTCTGCCCTGAAATTTTCTAGCAGCTTCCTTCACAGACAAGCCCCACCCTCAGCGCCCCACCCCACCCCCCAAGACCCCACTCCCAGCACCCAGCCTTGCAGAAGACCTTTTGTTTAGTTTGAGACAGGATAGGTCTTTAGTAATATTGTTCCCATTGTTCAAACAGCAAAGAGGAGACAGTGAGACAGTGAGGAGCACGCACAAAAAGTGCCCAGGCCTGACAAAATGACTATTGGAACACGCCAAAAGACCACCACTGCATACGGCATACATTTCTTATGTAGCCTAACACACCCATGCAGACATAAAGGGTATTCTCACTGGAAGAGAGAAACGCGCTCCAAAGCTTCAACTTTCAACTGACATCCAAGTCAAACTTTCAAAACAGAACCCTTTATTTCAAACTGAGGAAACCTAGTCCGGATGGAAGTCTAGGTTGTCAAAAAGATGGGGAGAGAGAAAGAGGATTGTGGCCCAGCCCGCAGATGGGGTAGACACAGGTGCGGAGCAGGGTGGCAAAAGGAGGGGGCACCGTACCTCAGCAGACGGCTCCAGGCGTCCCAGTGTCACATGGGAGTCGCTGGTCTCCGATGGGTCCTGCCTGCTGACCACTGCGCTCCCCTCGATGTCAAAAGGAAATGCATTGCCGTCCCCTGACGCCGCCGCGTTGGAGCAGACAGCACCCCGGAGCAGCCACAGGGCCAGGACTGAGCACCAGGCTGTGCTCCAAGTCATCTCTCTGCTGATATTCAACAGGGTCCTTCCTGGAGCGAAGGATTTTGGGGGTGGGGGTGGGGGTCTTGGTGGGTAACCCCCCCCAAGAGATGCAGCGATGCCTGGTGTTTTGTCTTCTCTGGGCCTGCAGTGTTTAGATCCAGGAGCCCTAGTTGCAACTTTGTCGCTGTATTAAAGAAGAGGGAGCGAGAGTCAGCGTGTTCTCTTCTCTCTCTCTCTCTTGCTTCTCTCACTTTGTCTCCGGTCTCCCGCCGCTCCTGAGACTTGGGTTCTGGGACTTACAGACGGATGGAGCGTAGCGCCCTGCGAGCATCAAAAGGCAGCAGCGGATCGGGACTGGCACGAGCCGGGCGAGCGCTCCTGGCCACCTCCTCTCCCTGGCGGCTGGGACAGAGGACGGCGCGGCTCTGGCTTCCTTCCCACACTCATTCTCACCACTCCCTTTCCACCTTCCTCTTCCCGGCCCTCCCACTCCAAGTTGGCTTTCAGACCCCGAGGTCAGGCCTTTCCTTGACGCTGCCTTCCCCTCCCCCCTCGCTGTCTGGAGTCTCTCCAAGGACTCCGAGATGAATATTCAGCGTTCCTGATTGCTTCCCCACATCCCTTATTTACGTAGCCAAGGCGCCGGATGTCTGATCTATATTTATATAGATTTGTATGTGGCCCCCACTAGTGTACAGGAAAGTGGGTGGAAAAGGGATTCCAGGGGCGGGAGGGAGCCTGAGATAGGTGTCCTCAGGAGCCAGAGGCAGGGTGTCCATTTCTGGATTCGGTCTCCTTCTCTCCTTTTCTAGAGATAGTCTGTGGCTCTCCGCTCTTGGCCACTCCTCTTCCTCTGTGGAGTCCTCACCCAGAGGGCTGGAGAGAATATCTTTCACTATAGTACTAGAAAATGACTTCATTATTGAAATGCATGAACTTTTATTTACAAAGGACATCTTGTTTTCCCTAAAGAGGTGCTTTGTGAGCGACCCAGAACAAGGCTTGCAGTGTATGAGCCTGTCAAATATGCAACCCGCAGCCCATCGTAGCCCCCCGACCTCTTTCTCTTGGCCTGTAATCTCACGCCCACTACATTTGTCTGAATCATGTAACCTTTCCAAGGCTTCCATAGAACTTGGGCTGCAGTTATGCCGGGGGCGCCCTTGAACTTACTCGTATCCACTGCCGCTGAGAGCTGAGGGGTGCCTTTATTTCTATGGGCTTCGGGGTCAGAGCATTAGGTAGCTCTGGAAGTCCCCAAAGTGGCTTAAAAATGACCAGATGAGCAAGATAGCCATCTAATGACACCCAGGCTGGTTTTAAGATGTTGGGGATTACAATTACACAGCAAAGCACCTCTGTGCACATTATCGCGAGCCACGTTCCACCCAATGCGCTGTTGGGTTTAAAAATACACACAAGCAACTGCTTCCTCTCTACCAGGCGCCAGCCACTTTCCCCACATTATTTGTAAACACCACAGCATTCCTACATTGTAGGGCTATTATAGTTCCTTGTCCTGGAAGAAGAGTGGGAGACTCCCAAAGGCCACCCAGCTGATAGAAAGCTGAAGTGAAGTTTAAACGTGAGCTTTCTTGGCCTAAAGCTCTGGTTCAGGTCTGTAACACGCCGAGACTGATAAGATAAAGCCTGAGCTGAGACAGTGGGTAGTGGGTAGTGGGTAGTGGGTAGTGGGTAGTGGGTAGTGGGTGGTCTCTTTCACTTTTTGAGTGCTTTCTATGCCCCCAACAGTTTGCATGAGTTATTTAATTTCATGTGATGGATATGTGGACGTCGTCACATGCATTTGGCCATGGTGGAGTAGTCTGATATTATAGCAATGATGCCAAGACCCTGGTGGATTATCTTAACTCTCCTTCCATGTCCCCTGTTAGGCCACTTAACTCCTTTCGACACCCGCCAGTATGTGCGACAGACGTGAGCCACTCTGTTCTCCTTAATCAATCTGTTGTCAATAAAGTTCTTTGGGCAAAACAAACAGTACCAACAAGAACATAATAAACAAAACAAACAATAACGAACTAAACGCACCCAGGGCAGTAGCAGTGGCTTCCATGCCTGCTGGGCAGTGAGCACGTGCTTGGTGGCAGTGATTCTTGATTTTAAATTGTAAAACCGCGTGCCCTGAAAGGGCTGGTGTCTGAGAAAGCGGAAAGGGCTCTCGTAGATTGCATGGCATCTGTAGTGTTTTTGTTTAAAGGTTTAACAATAATACGACAAGGAACCGTTAAACTAAGTTGTCATATTTTCCCCCATAGAAACTGGTTAATGTACTAAATTGTTTTTTTTTTCCCGAGACATAGCCCTGGCCGTCCTGGAACTCACTCTGTATAGACCAGGCTGGCCTCGAACTCAGAAATCTGCCTGCCTCTGCCTCCCAAGTGCTGGGATTAAAGGCGTGCGCCACTACTGCCCGGCTCAAAGATTTATTTATTATATGTGAGTACTCTGTAGCTGTCTCCAGATGCACCAGAAGAGGGCGTCAGATCTCATTAGGGATGCTGGGATTTGAACTCAGGACCTTTGGAAGAGCAGTCAGTGCTCTTAACCGCTGAGCCATTCTCTCCAGGCCCAACGTACTAAATTAAGTGAAAGACACGAAGGGTGTGTTTGGTTTAGATGATTCTTTAAGTGATTTCTACTGAGGGAGAAGGTGGACAGGCTCTGAGTGGGAGTAGCAGTGCTCAGTAATCCTGTCACACCCTCTAACGTTATGTAACATTAAATAATAATACTATTGTTATGCATCATATTTGAGCACCAGTACACACACGCAGTTTTTTTGTTGTTGTTGTTGTTGTTGTTTTTTGTTGTTGTTGTTTTTGTTGTTGTTGTTTTTTTCCGAGACAGGGTTTCTCTGTGTAGTCCTGGCTGTCCTGGAACTCACTCTGTAGACCAGGCTGGCCTCGAACTCATAAATCCGCCTGCCTCTGCCTCCCAAGTGCTGGGATTAAAGGCGTGCGCCACCAACGCCCGGCTACACACAGGTTTTTTTAATGAAACATAACAGAGTTCATCTTGGGCCTGTTTATAGTAGTTCTAAGAGCTTGACACAAGACTCAGTCTTTCATAATGTCAGTTTTACCACCTGTAAAATGGGACTAACCATGCCCCTTTCCCTGAGTTATTATAATAAATAATGTAATTAAAACAATATGCACTGACATATCTAAAGTATGTGCTTAGTAAAGACAACTTGATTATTTAGTGTTTTGAAGTTGTATAAAGAGTAGAATGGCGCGTCCTACAGAAGGAAAGCAGCCATGTTTATATAGCCTGTGGCCTGGGGAACCTCCCGTTTGTTAAGATCAGCCATTTCCCTTTCTGCCACTCCCAGTCGCTCCCCTATCCTAGCTGTCCCCTGAGGATGTCACAGATCTTAGGCAGGGCAGTTAGGGAGTGAGAGAGCACAGAGGGACATTTCACAGTAAGCTGGAAGGCATTAGGGTAAAGGGTACCCCCCTCTTTACCACAGGGACACTCAGACCTTTACAAGTCTTAATGTTGATTTTTTTTTTCCTACTAGAAATAAAATTGGGGAACTTTTTCAGTGTGTGGCTGCTTTTCCTTTGCCCTTTTCTATGATTGTGGAGGAGGGCTCACCAAGTATCTTCAGGACCCTATCCTTGTTTCCTGAGGAGGAGGAGGCTCCTACCTTCCCCAAGATCAACAGGGACATTCGGAATGGCTCAGAGGCTAAATGGCTTGTCTAAGGACACCAAACATCAGTTAGCATTAAGTGAGAGCCCGTTCCTTTCCAGCTTCCAGATCAACGGGGCCTTTCCATGACTAGTAGAGCTATTTTTAGTTTTGGCAGCAGTAGTCCAGGGGGTTTCGAGGCTTTATCAAAGGAAGGTTCTGGAGTTCCCTTATAAGAAGCTGTGTTGTTATCGGCAGATAAGGATCGAGGCTGCCTGCCTCTGCAGCGCCTTGCTGTTGGGCCTGTGCTCAGCCTCCAGGGATCTCACCAGCGTGTTGTTAGCACGTCCTGCCTGTCCTTCTGCAAATAGAAAGTTGTGTCAGCTGCTATTTTGGGTTCGTAGGTGCTAATCTTGGCATAACTAGATGGAGGATTGTTGTGGGGGGACTGTGTACTAGTGACCATAACTTCGTGGTGGTATTGGTCAGGGAAAGGAGTGTGAGCTGGGGTGCCTTCCCCGATCCCCCCAACTCTCTCTCTCTCTCTCTCTCTCTCTCTCTCTCTCTCTCTCTCTCTCTCTTCCAAGAATACTCCCGTTTCCCACACATGATTAGCTGTGATGAAAGTTCAGACTGTATGAGGCAGACCAACAGCAAGAGAACTAGGGGATGGAGGAGGTGAAGGATGGAGGAGATGGAGGAGATGGAGGAGATGGAGGAGATGGAGGAGATGGAGGAGATGGAGGAGATGGAGGAGATGAAGGAGATGGAGGAGATGGAGGAGATGGAGGAGATGGAGGAGGGAGGCCTTTAAGGGTCGGTTCTCTCATTAGGTTCTCCAGGCTGTAGATGGTAAGTCATATATTGAATACAGTTTTTTTTTTTTTTTTTTTTAATGGAGTGCCTCCTTAGGCCAAGCTCAGCTAATGAAGGTCAAAACATAATCGTAAGTGCTTAGGAGCCAAACACCAGCGGAACCAGATGCAAGCACTCTCCTTAAGAAATGGAAAGCGATTAACCGACGTGGAAATGAAGACGGGCTACTCATACAATGAATTGTACAGAACGGCTCAGTTTGGGTTTTACCACTGTGAAGAGACACCACGACAAGGGCAACTCTCATAAAGGACACCGTTGATGAGACCGTCGTACAGTTCAGAGGTTTAGTTCATTATCGCTATGGTGGGGGAGCATGGCGGCACACAGAGAGACGCGGTGCTGGAGGGGAGCTGAGAGGTCTACACTGGCAGATAGCAGGAAGAAAGAGTGAGAGTCTGGACCTGGCTTGGACTTGTGGCGTCTCCAAGCCCATCCCCAGGGACACACTTCCTCCAACAAGGCCACACCTCCTTAAGCATTCGAATCGGCGAGTCTATACTCAAAGCACCAAAAGCCCTTAGTTCCGTAAGGCTAGAAGTTAGGGAACATTCTACAGGAAGGCAACTATCCCATGTCCTAACTGATGAGGGATAGGAAGAACAATGATCCAGGAGTGGAGACCCGCGGAGACCAGAGACGCTAATGTCACACGAGGAAGCCGAAAGCGCGTCTAAATCTGTGGTTCTCAACCTTCCTAACGCTCCGGTCTTCCAGTGCAGCTCCTCGCGTTGCGACGACCCACAACGATGAAATTAGTTTGTTGCTACTTCATAACTGTAGTTTTGCTACTGTTATGAATCATAATATAAACGTCAGATATGCAGGATATCTGACCCGCCCCTCGAAAGGGTCGTGACCCATGGGTTGAGAATCACTGGTGTAAATGGTCTCTGAGCCTGTGTTTCTGAAGTTGGTGTCTTACATGCGCTAGAAGCTCCTTCCAGGTGCAAAGATGGGAAATGGAGAGCTATTGCTAAGACTTACGCGTTGATCAAGATCTCCCGGAAACTAGATGGGGGTGGGGGTGGGGGGGAAGAGCAACATTTAAAGGGCTCTCTCCATCACCAGCACATGACACCCTTTCTCCTTCTGTTCCTCATAAAGGAGAAGACCAGGACATTAGCAGAAAAGGAAACCCCTCAACCTCCTGCCGCCGAACTCCAGTTGGACCTTCAAGGGGAGGCTGTCGGAGGGAAGCACACATGCCATTCTCTGACTGGGCTCTTCTGTGTCACTGCTGTTGTCATCTCAGGCAAAGAAATTTAAACCTAGGACTGAGACAGTCCGATTTACACTTGAAGGATTTAACACGTACTAGACAAAATAGTTCCACAAAACAGAAAATTATAGACTTCAAAAAGGAGGAAATAACCAATACGGAATATTGCCTTTGGGTACTAACTGCACTAAAAGTGTTTTGTTTTTTTTTTTAAATCATATCTTCATGTTTATATTTTATCTACAATGATTCATTTTTTAAAATATATTTTTATGTTTTATATATGCCATTTTATATTTATGTGTGATCTTTATGCATACTGCATCTGTAGGTTTTACAAAAATAGGAATCAGTCTGTTTCTACTATTTTAAGGTTGTTTTTTTTCTTCCAGCGTCAGTGTGGTATCAGTACGTTACTGTGAAGAGCTTGCCCTGTTCAAATGTGCCTTTTGCAAGGAGCATCTTGTGAGGATGGGGTCTTCCGGGGGGGGGGGGAATTGAGAGACAGGAAGCTGAGAACACGTATCTGTTCATACATCTCTCAAAGCCTTGAGAGTAGGAACTGTATTCATAAACAGGGGGTCGTTGAAAGCATTTCAGAGGAATGTCGTCAACGAGGACATCCAGATGCAAGATAGCAGAGAATGGCCCTAAGAGGGCAGGAGAGATGGCTCAGCGGTTAAGAGCACTGACTGTTCTTCCAGAGGTCCCGAGTTCAAATCCCAGCAACCACATGGTAGCTCACAACCATCTGTAATGAGATCAGATACCCTCTTCTGGAGTGTCTGTGGCCGGGCGGTGGTGGCACACGCCTTTAATCCCAGCACTTGGGAGGCAGAGGCAGAGGCATGCAGATTTCTGAGTTCGAGGCCATCCTGGTCTACAGAGTGAGTTCCAGGACAGCCAGGACTACATAGAGAAACCCTGTCTCGGGGGTGGGGGGGGTGGGGAAGGAGTGTCTGAAGACAGCTACAGTGTACTTACATATAATAAATAAATAAATCTTGGAAAAAAAAATAAAAGAATGGTCCTCAGAGCAATTATTGCTTTGCTTGTTTTGTGGTCGCTCTTTTTGGCCTAGCAAGATTAATTACTGCATTGGCAATAAAGGAAAATGATTGATGTTCCTGGTAACGTGCCAAGCAGAGACTGACCGGTATTGAAATCAGTCGGGCAGGTGACAAGATCGGGACAAGGGAGGAGTACCTGGCATGGTATAATTAAGAACTGGATAAACTTCAGGAAGGAGAGAGGGAAGAAGCGAGGCAGGGTAAGAGAGGGAGGGAGGAGGGGGTAGGAGGGGGGTGAGGGAGGGAGGGAGGAAGAGCGAGAGAACAGTTACATAATATACATTCTCGTTATGCGCATTGTACTTTGGAGAAGAAGGAAAAATAAAGGCAAGAGAACAGAGCAGACAGGCTAGGGAAGGAGGGACGAAGCTACTGTAACACAGTCAGGGAGGCTTCGTGGACAAAGGTTAGAGGAAGCCAGGCACCTGTCTGTAGTATAGAAGAGTAGTCGGAAAGGTAGTCGGAAGTGTAGTCGCAAAGAAAGGCTCGACGCTAGCTAGATACCACAGGAAGTGTGCTTGCTTTTTTGAGAAAGAGGCTAGAAGCAAGACAGGTAAAAGAACGGTTGGAAATCAAGTCAGAAAAGGTGGTCCTGGGGTGACTGATGGAAGACCTTCGAGATCATTGTAAAGGTTTTGGCTTTCTTGACCTGAGGGTGCTTTGGCGGGCTTCGTGCAGAGAAGCCGCATGTCCTGACTTACTCTGTGTGCTATCTGAAGAGGACAGTGTAGGGCAGTAGGCGAGGGAGGATGTAGGGAGACCAACAGCATGGAGATGCTGTTGCCTTAGTACAGGTTAGAGGCCATGGAGGCCGGGCTCAAGATGTTAGCATCAGATGACTTAGAGCCTGGTTTATTCTGTTTGTTTTTGTTTTGTTTTTGTTTTTGTTTTTGTTTTTTTTGTTTTTTGAGACAGGGGTTCTCTGTGTAGTCCTGGCTGTCCTGGAACTCACTTTGTAGACGAGGCTGGCCTCGAACTCAGAAATCCACCTGCCTCTGCCTCCCAAGTGCTGGGATTAAAGGCGTGCGCCACCACCGCCTGAGCCTGGTTTATTCTGAACACAGAGGAAATGGGCTGTGATGACAGGGGGACTAAGAGGAAGAAAAGATCAACACTGGTCAGTGTACGTATTTTTGACATGAGCAGACTTAATGCAGTTGCCATTATAAAAATCGGGACAGACTATGAGAAGAACAGCTTGGAGGTATAGAGAAGATAAAGACAGTAGTTTTGAACAGTTGTCTTTTCCCCTGAGAAAAGTTCTCATTGTGACCTTGAGCGCAGGCGTCCCCTGCCTCTCGCTCCTGTGTCCTGGGATCACAGCTGTAGGCTAGCACACCTGGTGTGGGTAGTTTTGCTTTTGCTTCTTCAGTGCTTGTCAGACCATTCCTTAAATTTACCATATATTAACTTTTACAAAGTAAAAGGTTTTACTGTGACATAAACATATGTGTCTATAACGTATTTTGATCATATTCCTAAATTGCATTCTTTACATTTTTTTTAATTGCTCAAGAAACCATGCATATCCATAACGTATGATGTACAATTTTCTTTCGGTTGGTATCTTTTAGCGAGGGGCACGAACCTCACTGTGCACAACAGCAGGTAAGTGTCTGCGCGGATGAAAAGTGATTACACTGGAAGATTAGAGCAGAGAGAGACGTCCTTGAGCCCAGTGACAAAAGGTATATAGTTGTGCTTGATTACAATCTTGTCCGTCCTGGTATAGGAAGGCAGGTGAGGAGGGATGGGAAAGGGATATCCGGGAAATGAAGCCTTGTAGCCCAGGCCTGGGGGTGGTAGGGGTGGGGTGGGGGTGGGGTGGGGTGGGGTGGGGGTGGGGTGGGAGTGGGGTGGGGTGGAGGTAGGGTGGGGGTAGAGTGGGGGTGGGGACCTTTATCTTCAGGCAAGTTGTGTGAATAACATGATAATATGGACTAGGTCAGTGTGGCCAGATTATTTGTAGATTGCCACAGGCAATGAAGCGGGGAGATATCTAGTAATGAGGTGTGAGCACCAGAATGGGGAGGATCTCACAACTGGTAAAGCAGTTGGCAAGACAGATAACATGAACCGTCTTTATGCCTTCTCCACACAACTCCTCCTCCCGGGGTTAATCTAGATAAGACCCAGATATCTCGATTTGTAAAACCAGTATCTCCTTGAAGTTTATTTAGATCTTAGCCTGAATACAGTCCTTCACTGGGAGACTAGACCAAGGCAGGTGAGCGAGAGTAGGAAACAACAGAGTATTACATTTGTGTTTCCCAACCAGCATACACCGTTGAGTTTAACCAAGCTACAATTCATCCACTGGCTTCTTGGACAACGGACAGTGTTCCCTGGCAGCTGGCTAAGAGAGAGAAATCATATTATCTGTTACACAATTCAGCCTTCAGTGAAATTCCTTAACCACTGGCCTTGAGTCCACCTTGGTTATATCATCTACTTCCAAATAAGTCAAGACTTCTTCCTCCCTCCTTCCCCCCTCCTTCCCTCTCCCTCCCTCCTCCTTTCCTTCTCTCCCTCTTGCTCTCCCTCTCTCTCCCCCCCTCTTTTCTTGTTCTTGTTTTATATTTTCTTCTCTTCTCCTTTTTTTTTTTTTTGCCTCATGTGTTTTCTCAAAAGTTCTAGAATTTTTGTTTTTGATTTATGTGTTCCAAGATAAATGTGTAATATAGTTCACTAATTCAATAACAAGTCAGCATTTCTCATTAAATCAAGCTTCAGGGCCATTTTTCTTTTGAAAGATTAAAAAAATAACAGTAAGACGGGCGGTGGTGGCACACACCTTTGATCCCAGCACTTGGGAGGCAGAGGCAGGCGGATTTCTGAGTTTGAGGCCAGCCTGGTCTACAGAGTGAGTTCCAGGACAGCCAGGGCTACACAGAGAAACCCTGTCTCAGAAAAACAAAAAAAAAACAAAAAACCAAAAAAAATGTATATATGTAAAAATGAATAATTATTTGGATATTTGGGGATGATAATCCATGCAGTTTCTTACTGGTAAAATAGTTGATGGAAAAGCTTTTCACTTTTATAGATATCCAGATTCCTCTGTGGCATTCTGTAGACTGTCCTTCTCTGACATGGCTGGGACTCTAGCAATACTGAGAACCAGAAGGGACATTTGGCAGAGAGCTATTGGTAATTATTTTCAGTGGATCAGTCAAAATTCCTCCCATAGTCTCTGTGTTAGTGTTTCACTGTTCTAGAGTGGATTGGTAGAGTCAGGTTAAACCAACCAACCTGGGGCACAGTTAGTTCCTAGATTGTCTCATGACTCACGCCAGTGGAATCTCACGAGAGAAGATGTCTGCTAAGGCCTTCTTGAGAGAAAAGTACTGTTTATTTGGAGAGTGCTTTCAGTAACAGGCAACAATTTCACTTTTCTGCCTGGAAATTTACCTTAGGTTAATTGTCCAAAGGGGTTGTAACTTTAGGGGAAACTAACCCTACAGAAGACAGAGAGGAAGAGAAGGAAGGAAATGGGTTCTATCTGAAAGAATCAATTCTTTATTTTAATTTCCATGTGTAGACCCATGCACAGTAACATTCCCTAGAAATGGATGCCTAGGAGTGAGTAGAACTTTCTAGGGGAATAGACTTTGTTTTAGGGAGAATTTCTTACCAGAGATTCTCTGTCACTTATGTGTTTAGACTCTAACTCATCAGAGATTTTTTTTTAGAATTTCAGCATTATACATGGTTTTACCCTTTCAGTCAAATGATTCTCCTGGCAAGTTTCCGAAGTGAGCATCACCATCCAGCCTGGACTACAGAGGGGTGGAGGGGAGGGAGGGAGGGAGGGAGGGAGGGAGAGAGAGAGAGAGAGAGAGAGAGAGAGAGAGAGAGAGAGAGAGAGGTGGGTGGATGGGGGGAGAGATCATTTCTATCACACTTTTTCAAACATTAACTTTTGGTGGTTTTGCAACAGCAATTAGGAGAGAGAAATGTTCAAGATTCCAACAGATACATTGTTAAAGGGCATGCTATTATAGTGGTGAACTTAGTGTCTCTTAGAAAACGAAAAGCCAGGGGCAGGAAGTGGGCGAGCAGTGCTCCACCCGCAAGTAACCAGCTTGGACTCTGCTTACGGAAGGAGGAGTTCCAGGCTTGAACCTGCTGTGGCTCGGTCTTAAAGGGAAGAGAAGCATTGAGTGACCGAGCTTCTGTACTGAGGACCTTTCAGACAACCCAAACAACTAGTAGAACAGGCCTGGGGGCCCTTCTGTGCCTAATTAATCTGGTTAGCCTCCAAAAGAGGTTCAGAGCGACTTCCTTTGTGGGGTTAAGAAGAGAAGCGGTTCTTGCTCCAGGAAGGCCCTCAGGCGCATCACAGGGCTTGAGGGCTTGTTTCGGTCTCCTGACTACTTCTCTTCTCCCTTGGTGCAGACTCCAGCCAACCTGCTTTGCGCTTTCTTCTTTCACAAAATGAAAAGTGAGACAAGATGAGCTGGTTTCCCCATTCAGCGTCCAAGCACTAATGTTCTAGGAAAGAACTTACCCAAGGTACATGGTTCTGGCCATGCCAGAGCAGATGGCTCAGAAAATAACACACCGAGGAGGACTGTCCCAGAGCCTTCCCGCCAGAGTGATTAAGCTGAGGATCTGGTAATTTGTGCCTAGGGGTATATTCGAGGTGCCCAAGGAAAGCCCGAGGACACTTTGTGCAAGAAATCAAATTTGGAATTATGAACTACAGCCTCGAAGCCTGCCAGAGTTAAAAGTGAGAGCCAGAAAAGAAGTAACGCTTCCTGAGACCACAAAAGGAAAAGAATTTGCAAATGTCTCCTGTCCCGGCTCCACCACTCTGTTTTACAGCCTTTTCCTGGTTCTGTGGTGCCTGCCTCCTAGGACAATAGGCCATCAAATGGTGTAAGGCCAGAGATGGAGACAGAGCAGACAAACCAAGCAGGACACTCCTGCAGGAGGCCATAACTTCTGCTAGAGCAGGGTGGCTGCTCTCAGGGTAAGTTCATCTTTAGGATCCATCAAAAACCAGCTAGGTGCAATATATTAGTGACGCTAAATTTTATTTCATTTAGCTCCCCTTTATTAGCTGCGAAGCAGCTTATTCTTGCTATTTGTGAAGACCCTGAATGCTTGATTAAGAATGGTAAGAAGCTAAATGGTGTGCTTGGGCAAAATGTACATGAAGTCCCCAAGTCCACCGCCATCAGCGTGGCTGTGGTGTATAGAACAGGAGGGCCTGCTTGGGGGGCATCCTGCTGAGGCACATGGAGGATCAATATTTCTGTAGTTGTAGCTGTGAACTCGGTAGCTCAGATTTTATGCAATCTACTACAAAGACTGTCTTTTGTAGAATCCCCCCCCCCCTTGTGAAGTAGCGGTGATACTCATACTGCTATATAACTTTGAGTACCACATCCGGCCAAAGTAGGACACAAGTGAACTCTGATCTACGTAGAACACAACCATTAGGACAGACCGTGAAAAGAAAAGAACTTTAAAAACCACTAAAGCTAGGAACACTGAGACACAAATCAGTCACACTGAAATCATAACACTGGCTTTACCTTCCATTTCATCACTGGCACCCTGTAAAAGAACTGAGACAGTTGCTTCTGATATTTTCTTGGAATGGTGGACAGCTCAATATGCTATGATTGGACCCTCTTCTTGGTCCATTCCATTCCGTCATGGGTGGATGTCAGCAACACCATCAGAAGAGCCAGCTGGCTTAAGGAAGAAGGCGTGGCACCATGCACAAGCCCAGAAAGCTCCTGCAATTAGCCTGGTGGAGTGGGCAAGCATTTGTTCCAGAAATGACTTCCAGGGCATTAGCTATAATCAAGTGCCTTCATGGAGGGCTGCGCTTCTAGCTAAATATACTCACAAGGCTTCTGCTACGGAGATTGTGACCGGTGGGAGAAGACCTATATAGAGTCAATCCAATTATACTTAAAAGATTTATTGATTGTCTAGCAGGATGAACAATCTCTGAGGAGATAAACCACAAGAAGACCTCTAGTCTCTATGAAAACAAGCAAAAACTAGTCTATTCTGCTAAGTGAAGTGGTTAAGGCACTGAAAACGAATTTTTTTGGGGTATTTGCATAATTCAGGTTACAGAAGCAAAAAAAAAAAAAAGCCGTTAGTCAAAGCATAACAAGTAGATTGTCACTGCTGTACATTTGCAGGTGTAGATCATTGAGTAATTGAGAACTTATCTTCCAGGGACTAGACTCAGAGACAAATGACTAGGGGGTACCAAGATGCCTGGCATAAAATGGAGTTTCTTTGCCCATCATACTCCTCATTGGCTCTAGATCATATGAATCAAATAATTGATTCACATCTATGTAGGGTTAAAGTTGATATTTTAACTGTGTTGAGTGTGTGTGTGTGTGTGTGTGTGTGTGTGTGTCCTATTTATGATACAAAGGCCTTTGATAACTTCCAGAACTAACAGAAGAAGTAGATTTTAGTCTATCATATTCTCCACTGGCTCTTGGAGAATAAACTGGGGAAATTAATTTTAGGGTTCTGGTATTTATATAGTGCTTGACATTGACACTTATAAGCTTTTATTAGGATGCATTAGCAGCAAGACAGAGAAAATAAACACCTGTTTTACCAAGGTAAAATTTGGTAATTATGAATTAAGCCATTTAGTCAGACCCAAGGCCCCATCTTAAGTAACCTTTTTTTTTTTTTTTCTTTTTTTTTGGTTTTTTCGAGATAGGGTTTCTCTGTGTAGCCCCTGGCTGTCCTGGAACTCACTCTGTAGACCAGGCTGGCCTCGAACTCAGAAATCTGCCTGCCTCTGCCTCCCAAGTGCTGGGATTACAGGCGTGTGCCACCACCGCCTGGCATGGGTAACCCTTTTTTAAATTCTCTAATTTTAACAGGTATTTGTAATACCAAAGGAGTCTGGAGTCTAGTATGATCATTGTATGTCAATAGGCATCCTAGACAGTTATTTGTCCCCTTGGACAGTGATGGGGAAGCGACTTCTTTGGTAGAGGGGAACTAGTTTCCTTTGGACCTAACGTTCCAGCCTGTTGTTAATGATACAGGGTGATATAGCCACTTTTGTAACTGCTTCTCAGTGAAAGAGGACATTGTTGTTGGGGCCCAGGAAGCTTGGAATATCAGACAAAAGGTGGAAGAGACAGGGTACATCTGGTTTGCTATCCATGTTCTATTGGACCGTCTGGGGTCCAGCAAAGTGTAGGTAGTTTTGTAGAGTCTGGGATTCTGGCCTGAAACTGGAGCTCGAGCTGGTAGGAAATTTTGTCAAAAAACATCTGGCTTACATTAGCTTTCAGCAAGTCCAGGGCTTGCCAGTTTTGAAGGACCACCTGAGGATGGTATATTTGGAGCATTTTGTAGTCTTCAGTTGACTGGAAATCTGCTGGGACAAATATAGACTAGGAACAGAAGGTAAAGTTAAAGACTTTAGGAGAAAATCTTAACTCCATGGATTAATGTCAAAACTCTGAACTTTTGAAGTTCTTAATATAACAATAGCACAGCAAGAGAGGAAGGAATTTTGGGAAAAAAACATAGTTGTTTTATATATATCTTGAATCATTATTTTAAACTTTCATAACTTGATTTTATATACCTTAAATCATTTTTAGACCACCATAGCTTATTTAAGCTTTTATACACTCAGATCTTTATATATTTTAAATTACTTTCTTAGATCCTTATAACTTAAGTTTTCATATTTTAGACCTTTACGTCTTGCAGTCTACATAATTTTCCTCGTCCCTCATAACGTTTATTAATATTAATTTTTGTTGTTATTTTTTCAAGACAGGATTTCTCTGTGTAGCCCTGGCTGGCCTTGAACTCAGAAATCCGCCTGCCTCTGCCTCCCAAGTACCGGGATTAAAGGTGTGCACCACCACCGCCCAGCTTCATTGTGCTTTTAATCTAGTTATCTATCATGAGGCAACCACATAGGAGGTTGATTACTGAGAGCAGTTATTGCTAAAGTTAGCCATCAATATCATCAGAGATATGAGAAGGATACATTTAAGCAGGAAGTACAATTTGAAATGGCCTTTATATCAATTAAAATGACAGGGACTTATCTAGACACTTCTTTTCCTTTATTTTCTATATTCTTTGTTTACATTCCAAAGGCTTTCCCCTTTCCCGTTCCCCCCTCACCATATGTCCCATAAGTCCTCTTCCTTCCACCCATTCCCCCAATCACCCCCCCCCCCCATTTCTCTGTTCTGATACTCTCCTACAAATCTGGATCCAGTCTTTTCAGGACCAGGGTCCTTTCCTTCCTTCTTCTTGGGAATCTTTTGATTTGCTAATTGTGCCTTGAGTATTCAGAGCTTTTGGGCTCATTAATATCCACTTATCACTGATTGCATTTCATGTGTATTCTTTTGTGATTGGGTTAACTCACTTAGGATGATATTTTCCAGATCCAACCATTTGCCTGCAAATTTCATGAATTCATTATTTTTAATTGCTGAGTAGGATTCCATTGTATAAATATACCACATTTTCTGTATCCATTCCTCCTTTGAGGGACATCTGGGCTCCTTCCAACTTCTGGCTACTATAAATAAGGCTGCTATGAACATAGTGGAGCGTGTGTCTTTATTGCATGCAGGGGATTCCGCTGGGTATATGCCCTTATCTAGACAATTATTCTAGGCTCTTCCATTGTGGTCTTGGGGGCAGAGGTCATCGGTCTTCCACAGGCAGTCACGCGGGACAGTGTTAAGTCTTTCTTTGCCACCAAGGGCAGCTTAGCCTTCAGCTTTCTGACCCAGAAGATCTGGAAGACTCATTTTTGTTTATGAGGAGCTTGAGAGAGACTGGCCTTCCTCGTGTGGCAAAAAGAGCCTGCCAGCTTTCCCTCTACCTCCCCTATCTCGTACATCCATCTCTGTCTCATATCTTGGATCTATCTCTATCTTATCCCTACATTTTGATCAGGGTCCTGGCATGAGGCAGTCTTTGGCCAGTGGTTTAGAGCTACAATAATCCAGGCAGAGTCACTTGTGTCCTGTTTCTTTGGAGGAGGCCTTAGGGCTGCTGCTAGCATCTAGCAGTTCGTTGATCACGGGAAGCTTTATTCAATTAAGCATTTTAAATGCATACTCAGCAGAACTCTGAGGATCTTGAGGGCCAATATTTAATTTATTGAGCATATTTAATTTTAAATACATTTCATTTTTTAGTTACTTTGAAAACACACAGAGGGCAAATAAAGCTTGTCCCTGCAAATGAATTACGGTTTTACTGTAGCAAGGTTTATAAGCATAGTTTCGAGCACATTGATAATGTTCAGTCACCATATAAATGGTCACATTCTTTAATATGCTCAAAACTGTGCTTGTAACCATGAAAAGCTTAACAAAGTCATCAAAGACAAAGTGGATCCTTTAGTTAGTTATTGTTAATCTGAGTAGAGCTTAGGAATTTATAAACCTTATTTATCAAAAAGCCTCTATTAAACATATGTTGGTTTTTAATTTAAAAATTTTGGAATAGAAATCATCTTATAAAAATCTATCCCGGGCTGGAGAGATGGCTCAGCGGTTAAGAGCACTGACTGCTCTTCCAGAGGTCCTGAGTTCAATTCCCAGCAACCACATGGTGGCTCACAACCATCTGTAATGGGGATCTGATGCCCTCTTCTGAGATTTTAGACAGAGAATTATATTTTATAACCAGTTTGTGTCTGCAGATGTTGGCAAATAACCTAAAAAGCTTAATAAGTATTTTTTTCTTATCAAATCACTAAGTTACAGAATAATATATGTATGTGTAACCCAGAAGCCATTAAGCAGAAAACCATAAACATCAGGCATACACAGAACTGAGAAAATGTTGGCATAATTTGTTTTTGTTTTCTTTTATGAACTTTTATGACGTTTTATAGGTTTAACTTTTAGCCATTTTAAAGCATTTAGTCTCCTTTCTTGAGCTGGTTTGTTTTTATCCCTTTGTCCTAGGGTCAGATGGCCTTTTGACCTAGGACAGAGATTTTGGAGGAAAATTTGAAACAACTATGCTTGGGTGGAAAGAGGGAGGCCATACCCTAACACCAGAGGCAGCTTTAAAATAACATTATCCATATCCAAAAAGATGCCTAACCCTTGTAAAACTGAATTTACTGATCAGAAGGAGAGACCAGGCAAGTAGAATACGAAGAAGGCTTGGAGATTAAAAAAAAATAATTTGGGGGTGCATACTAGCTTCAGTAGTGTAGGAAGCCACAGCTAGTGAAGCAGGGGCCTTATGGTGCCCACCGTGGCATCTGCATCACCCCAGCCAGTGATAAGGGAGTGGCTACAGCTAGGGCTTCATCGTCAGAGACAGGAGACATCTGGGAGATAGGATAAATAAGAAAAAAGAGGCATTCTTCAGAAAAAGGCCAAGAGAAAAGAATTGCAAACAAGAGAGCATAAGAGGAGGGTTTAATGTACCTGTGGGACTTAAACAGCAGACTTCAGTGAGCCCCAGTGAAGGACAGAGACAGAACAAGCTAGAAGCAAGTTCTGGGTGTGTGTGTGGGGTGGGTGGGGGCGGAGTGGGTGGGGCTAGTGTAGAGGCAGCAGGAGCAGTCTGCCTCTCAAAAATCAGGAAAATGTAGCATGCATCTCAGGGTCAGCTTGGCCGTGCTTAGTTTAATTCCCATCTCTGCAACAAAGCTTGAAAACACAGATCCAATAGACACCAAAGAACAATGGGAAAAGACAGTATAACAACCCAATCAGAAAAACTAAAAAATAGCCAGGTAACTCAGACATATGACAGCCACCAAAACCAAAAGGACAGTCCCTCTGCCCCAGAGACTGGACCTATAATCTCATCAGACCTCACCTTTTGTCTCTTCAAATGCCTAGACTTCAAAACAGAACAGAACAACTCACAAATCAGTCCAAGCTATGGAAGCACATTGGCTGGCAATTTTTACATTTATTTTGCTTTCAATTTATAAATTTGGGACAGTTGCAGTCTGGAATCTCTGAGACCTATCAAGTCTATTTGGGGCTTCCTCTCTCTGAGGCCTATTTCTTTTTTGTTTTTGTTTTTTTGTTTTGTTTTTATTTTATTTATTTATTTTTTTGTTTTGTTTTTTGTTTTTGTTTTTGTTTTTCGAGACAGGGTTTCTCTGTGTAGCTCCGGCTGTCCTGGAACTCACTCGGTAGACCAGGCTGGCCTCGAACTCAGAAATCCGCCTGCCTCTGCCTCCCAAGTGCTGGGATTAAAGGCGTGCGCCACCACGCCCGGCGCTTATTTTTTATTTTTTTATTTTTTTGGTTTTTTGAGACAGGGTTTCTCTGTGTAGTCCTGGCTGTCCTGGAACTCACTCTGTAGACCAGGCTGGCCGGGAACTCAGAAATCCACCTGCCTCTGCCTCCCAAGTGCTGGGATTACAGCTATACGCCACCATGCCCGGCTATCTGAGGCCTAGTTCTTACCAGCAACCTTTAATCTGTGGTAGCCTTGTAGTCTGGGCTCCCTTGGGCCTAGGAAAGCCATCTTAGACTTGCTCCCTAAGAGGTCTATCACAGATTCCTGGCTGAGTCTGGGGTCACCCTGGGATTTCGCTGGGGCTTCCAAATGTTATGATGAGTTTGTAACCCTATATAAAAGATCATAGACTTAAAATTTATTGGTTAGTTGATATCAGGATGAACAATCTGAGTCAAATTTGAGACTGCTGTGAGAAAGGGGTTGAGGGAAGATTTTTAAGGGGAAAGCCACAAAAAGACCTCCAGTATCTATGCAAGCAAGCAAAAATTTGTCTATTCTGCCTAATTAAGTGGTTAGGGCAACTCCAATCTTTGGGTAACTGTATAAGCACATTACTGAAGCAAAAAAGCAGTTAGTCATGTCATAACTGGTAGACAGTCACTGCTGTACATTTCTGAGTGTGGGTCACTAAGGCAGGGTTGATGGGATCTTATCTTCCATGGACTAGAGTCAGAGACAAATGCCTAGTGGGAACCAAGATGGGTGCCTGGCATAAAACAAAGTTTCATTAGCCATCACACTTGCTTACGGGTTTTTTTTTTTTTTTTTTTGTTGTTGTTGTTGTTGTTGTTGTTTTGAGACAGGATTTCTCTGTGTAGTCCTGGCTGTCCCGGAACTCACTTTGTAGACCAGGCTGGCCTCCAACTCAGAAATCTGCCTGCCTCTGCCTCCCAAGTGCTGGGATTACAGGCGTGCGCCACCACGCCCAGCTTGCTTATGGTTTTAGAAGGTTATTCCATTATCAAGATGGGAGGGAATATGGTGGCAACAGGGCAGGCATGGTACCGGAGAAGTACCTAAGAGCTTTGTATATTGATGCACAGTCAGCAGACAGAAAGAGAGAGAGAGAGAGAGAGAGAGAGAGAGAGAGAGACAGAGACAGAGAGACAGACAGAGACACAGACAGAGACACAGATAGAGACAGAGACAGAGACAGACACAGACACAGACACAGACACAGACACAGACACAGACACAGACACAGAGAGACTGGGCCTCTTAATCCACTCTCAACAAAACACCTCCTCCACCAAGTACCCCTATAGGGCCACCCTTCCTAATCATTCCAACACAAAGTATGTCAATATTCAAGTCTGCAGAGGACATTCACATTCACATTCAAACCACCACACTTGAGGATCTCCATTGCTACCCACTTTTCCTGCAAATGGCATAGTTCCAGTCTTCTTTACAGCTAACTCAATCTTCAGTGCGCGTGTGCGTGTGCGTGTGCGTGTGCGTGTGCGTGTGTGTGTGTGTGTGTGTGTGTGTGTGTACACACACACGTGCCTCTATTTGTCACATTTCCTGTATCCTTTGGTGGTTGATAGGCATCTAAACCGGCCCCATGCCCTGTGAACACTGAGGAGCGGGCATTTGACTGCCTGCTTTACTATGGTAGAGCACGCTGCCTTTATAATTGGAGCGATACTTCCATCCAGTTGCACAACTGTAACACCAACGAGCTGTGACTCTTTGGAAGACAGGGAAGCAGCTCTGGCCTATTGCTCACGGAAGCCAGCCCGCCGCTCGCAGCCATCAGCGCCACAGCTGGCCTCTCCTTTTCTTGCTCTTTTCCCCAAGCTCCATTTCTCTCTCGTTCACTAACAAGTTCCAGCTTCTCGGCCTTGGCTTTGAACTGTGCCAGTGCTTCATAAACACATCCGTCTGCTTATTTACTTATCGAAAGTGTTTCTGCATAATTTTAGAAGCTGTTGCCCTGAATTGTCACCGTCACTCACGAATGGTTCTCTGACATCAACATGTGCAAATGGGGGGGGGGGGCTGATTAAGTGATTTTCAACGTCTCCCTATCTCGAAGGTGACGCCCATATTCTGAACCTTCCCAGTCTTAGTGGGTGTGTTTCCTCTTCTTTGTTGCTCTGATGGGTCATACTGACTCTTGCTGTCATTAGACACATTCATGGTTTCCTCTCATTTTTATCTATAAAGATTTGTGTATCTTTCACTGACATAATTATGAAATTATGAGATAAGAAATTCAGACTTGTTAAAATCTTATAATACAGAACTAACTAAATAAAAGCAAATGTCTTTTATTTACTAATCAATTCTACTCTTTTTTTTTTTTTTTTTTTTTTTTTTTTGAGACAGGGTTTCTCTGTGTAGCTCTGGCTGTCCTGGAACTCACTCTGTAGACCAGGCTGGCCTCGAACTCAGAAATCCGCCTGCCTCTGCCTCCCAAGTGCTGGGATTAAAGGCGTGCGCCACCACCGCCCGGCTCAATTCTACTCTTTTAAAGAATTGTTTTTAATCTTCTGGACATTCTATCGTAAGCATATATAGCATAAATTTTTTAAATAAATGTTTATGATAAACACAGGACATATACCACCTATCATTCTGCAACTTGATTTTAAAGTTTTTTTTTTTTTTGTTTGTTTGTTTTTTTTTACCTTGAGATAGGATTTCTATGTCGCCCTGACTGTCCTGGAGCTTGTTGTATAGACAAGGCTACCCTTGAACTCACAGAGTAAGTGCCGGGATTAAAGGCATGCACATCAAAGGCATGTACCATCATGCCCAGTTCTCGAGTCTAAATTCAACATTATATTTTATTCAACATGGAGAAGTTGAATAAACTCTATCTATAGATCAATACTTATGCTTGAGTTTGAGTATAACAAAATAAGATAATATATGTTTTCTGCCCCAATAGGACTTACTGTGTTGATCATTATCTTAATTAGGGTTCCTCTTACTGTAAAGAGATACCATGACCAAGGTAACTCTTACAAAGGAAAACATTTAATTGGGGCTGGCTTACAGTTTCAGCGGTATCATCATAGCAGGAAACATATCAGCATGCAAGTAGACGTGGTGCTGGAGAAGAGGCAGAGAGCTCTACATTTGGATCAGCAAGGAGCAGGAAGAGCAACGGAGACCTTAAAGCCCACCTCCACAGTGACGCACTTCCTCCAACAAGGCCACACCTCCTACGGTGCCACGCCCTGTGGGACCAAGCATTCAAACACATGAGTCTGTGGGGGCGTGCCTATTCAAACTACCACAATCAGCTTTCCTTCACTGTTCAGATAAGATTTTGAATCATTGTTTAATAAGTTTGAGTCCATGGCCAACTCGCCTATTGTTTAGGGTAAGGCAGTGCTTGTGGCGAGGGAGAACATCGAGGCTGTAATACCACAGTGACCACACCTCATGAAGTGTTTACTCCTTCCTAATAGTGCTTCAGGTTGGGAATCAAACGTTCAGCATAAGGAGAGGTGAGGGGGCAGATTCCATATCCAAACTGTAGCATTTATAATGTACTGTACCAATATTTTCAGCTTCATCCTATTTCAATGCTTATCTGGTTTGCTCCTCATTGCTAAAACCTACATGGCAGGTTCAACTTCTCTTGAAGAGGTCTAGCATAATTTACTTTATCGCTCATTTACCGAAGGGCATTTTAAGTGTTTATTTTTCTAGTACAATGAATGTTATGCTGAATATTGCTATGCACGTCCATGAGTTTTTGTGTGAGACTGAATCATACTTTTAAAGCTGCTGGGACAGAGGGTACATGTACTTGAGAGTTTGATAGCTATCCTAACACTAGTACCTAAGCGGCAGTAGCAATGTAGCTCCCCAGTAGACCAGATCCCTGCTCCCAGTCCCTCCGTCCTCCCTGGATCCCCACCAGCTCCTCTTCTGCTGCATCCCTCATCCTCATAAGAAGCTCTCTCACCTCATAATAGTGTGTATATTCGCGCCATTAAGTTACCAATCTACTGTTTTCAATTCTCTTTATCCCCGACTTGCTAGGTCACAGCTCCTTCCGTTACTTCCTCTGCTGTACGCCTTTCCCTAAGGTCCTTCCTTGTCATAAGGGCGCTGCGTTTACTAGAGGGATCCAGGCTTCACCACTGTCACACTCAGTGACCTTTGTCTACAGCCTTGGTCTAGCTAATCTCAGGGTATCATTTTCTCTTCCTCAGTCTTCCTCTGGCTTCTACCAAGCTTTCCGAGGGCTCCGTAAACACAGGAAGAAGCTCCCACTTGGTTAGTCTCTCCTCTCTCCTCCTTGCCTCATTCTTGATCTAGCCCACTGACCTGGCTTTTGCTATATCTTCTGTATAAGGCAGAAATAGTCAGGAATATACTGAATTTCCAATTCCTAGGCTTTCATGTTTGCAAAATCATCTTTATAGGATCAGGATGGAACTCATCACTCCCCTGCCTTGACATCTTCCTTTCTTGGCAACGGAATCGCATTCTTCCAGGCATCCCCGTTCAAACTGCCAGCACATGGGTTACGTTTTCCCCTCTTTGGACCACATTTTCTGCTCCTTGCCAGATCAGCGGCATCTGTTAAATCCGATCCACAGACAAGCGTCTTGATGAATAACGGGTTAAACCGTGCTTAAAAGGAACCAACAGTACTTCTCAGAGATTTGCTTCATAGGTCTCTAAAATAAAACATTTAAAAACGTTTCTCTACTTATTAGGCTAAAGAATGATTCTCTTCATACAAGAAACCCATCCTTAGGAAGCAGTGGGATATAATTTGCCAGATGCATATTCAGGAAAGCCATAGTTCTGTAATAAGAGCATTTTGATGTGTTTTTTTTTTTTTTTTTTTTTTTTTTTACTGAATTCAGAAGTGAGTAGCAAGAGAGAGCCAGGCGTGGCGAGCGCTGTGCAGATGTCTTACTTGGCACTGTCCCTTACAAACCAGAAAGTAAACACCTGTGTAGTTTGTTCCAGACACATTGCATAAGCAGTGTGGGAAGAGCCATCGCCCTCTAAGCTTTAAAATGTGGGTTTAAACAGTTTTCTGATTACTCAGAATTGCCCTGGCTCAAAATTCTTTTAAGCGATGCTCAGCCCTCTCAGATCTGTTTCACACACTTGGTCCTACCTGGGTTGGGAAAGCTGTCTTTTCACGGCTGGGGATTATAGAACACTTCTTGGTTCTCCATTGGTGAGTGGGAGAAACATGCCTCAATGTTACCAGAATGTATTGACATGTATGACTTCTCTAAGAGGAAATACAGATAAGTACATGCATTCATTATACTTTCTGAATTTTACTTTCTGAATTTTAGAACAGTGGCTTTATCTCTCCTAGCCAGAATGTAGCTCTAAAGTTACATATAGCCTTTTCTATTTTCACAGCAATTACGTCCTTATTTTACATTCCTTTTCACTTCAAAGAATATTCTCAGACTGTAATATGATCAAAATGTATAAAAAGAGAGAAAAAAATCATTTCTTCGCTTTTCTTTAAAAACCAAAAAGAAACACATTTTGTGTGACAACCATCGAATGTTTATTTCTAGATATACATTCCTAGCAGTGATTTTTCATTCCTTGTTTATACGGGGCATAACTACCCAAGAAGGATAGAAGTGTCAGGGGTTGGAGAGCTGAATTAGCCATTAAGAACACTTGGCTGTTCTTGCAGAGGATCTGGATTCAATTCCCAGCACACAATGGTAACTCACGACAACTCAGAATCCATAATCAAACAACTCCATAATCAAATTCCAGGGGATCCAACACCCTCTTCTTACCTCTGCTGGCACCAGACATGCATATAGTACACAGACATACCTGAAGGCAAACCATCTCTAGACATAAAATAAAATAAATATATCTAAAAATTTGTTTAAAAAGTATCAGCTAGGATCCAAGGAACTGGAAACTCTCCCAGTGGATAATAGAAATGTAGCTTTTCCCAAAACAGGACCAGAGAGTTCCTTGCAGGGATAGGGTATAAGGGAGCTCCGGGTTTCATTCTAGAGTAAAAGCTGGCTGCGGTCCATTCTAGGTACTACTACTACAGGCCAATTGTCAGTATCTAGTATAAGAGAAAGATCTTGTCTGCCAGTGGACCAGCCATAAGGAACTTATCAGCCGTGCTGTTTGGTTTTTGTTCTTGTTGTTGTTGTTGTTGTTGTTGTTGTTGTTGTGAACTTGACACAACCTAAAGTCATCTAGGAAGAAGGAACCTTAACTGAAGACTGTCTCTATCAGATTGGCTCATAGGCAAATCTTTGAGACATTGTTGGGACTAATGGGTAAGGTGGGAGGGTCCAGCCTAATGAGTGTGGTGAAACACCCCTGGGCATATGGTCTTGGATGCTCTAAGAAGCAAGCTGAAGAAGCCATGGTTATCAACCCAGTATGCAGCATTCCTTCATGGTCTCTGCTTTAGTTCTTGCTTTGAGTTCCCATTGTGATGGATTGTAATTGAGACACGGAAGCCAAATAAACCCTTTCCTCCCCAAGGCGGTTTTGGCCAATGTTTTATCATGGCAACAGAGAATTGAGCTAGGATGCCAGGCAAATAGGGTCACATAACGTCTCTCTTCCCAATAATTAGCAACAAACCAATTATAATTTGTATGTGGTGATGGCTTAGATAGTAAGCCCCAAAATAAGAAATCAATATGGATTAAAATTTACAGGTGATTAGGCTACCGTCCCCTGAATCCACTAAACTAGTTTTTACTCTGCCATTCAGGAAGAATGGGAAATGGAGGCACCAGTTGTCTAAGATGGACTAACGAACCACCCGCATCGTGGTGCTAAGCAACTACTATTTGTTTAATTCATAATTCTTGAGTCAGAAATTTGGGCTAGATTGCTCTGGGTGGCAATTTGAATTTTTATGTCTCCACAGGTGTCTGAAGTCGGTTATGGGTGGTAATGGCTGAGCTTTTGGAAGTAAGGTAGGCATGAGCTGAAGCGCTTGGCTCTCTTTCAGAAGGGTTACCATCATTTAGAAGGGTAGTCTGGACATCCTCACTTGATGTGGCAGGGTTCCAGCCCAGGAGGGTAAGCTTCAGTGTACACAGGCACGTTCGGCATCTGCTTTGTGAGCTGCGTTAATAATGCCCCAGTGGTGGAAGCCCGTTCCAAGATTCATGACTATCTAGACTCAAAACACAGGACTCCTACCCACCCCACCTCTCTAATCTTTGGAGACAAAAGTCTTACTATGTAGCTGAAGTTAGACTCCAACTCGAGGCTCTAGACGACTACAGCCACGTTCAGTTTTATTTTCTGCTTCTTAAGGAAGCAGCTAGGGCTTTGGCCACGTTTGTCTTATGTCTCCCTGAGCTTGCTGTTATCTGCCATTCTGGCTCTGCTTCCAAACCGGTTGCTGATCGTGAGAGGGGCATTGAGGCAGAATGGCTAGGGGCTGAAGAGACTTCAGACAGCTGTGAGCATGAGAACAGACTCTCAAAAGGCAGCTTCAGTGAGACAGCTCATTTAAATGGGCGGGGTGGGGACAAAGGCTATTTAAACATTTAGGGAGTGGGTAGGGACTTTTGGAGTGAGTATACCTCATTGGCTGGGGCCAGGGTGCTGGGGATGCCTTATTTATATGAGAGGAATTCCAGGTGCTGCCACACATGACCATATAAGGTGAGAGGAAGTTTAACCTGGATACTGGGCTATGTGAACTCCTGGGTGGGGGCAAAAGTCAGGGTGGGGGTGGGGGTGGGACACACAGGTCTGAGCAGTGGGGAACAATCCTACTCTAGCTGATCTCAGAATGAGATTTCTAGGGTTTGGACAGGCCTTGATCCCATTCTTTTTCTGGACCCCATGCTCTTTCACAGCTCCCTGTCCTGCCCCGCAATTATCTGGCAAATTTTACTCTAAGATTGTTAGAATTATGCTTTCCGTGCCGTTCCCTCTATATGACTCAGTTCAATGCTGATTTAGAAAATAGCCTAAGCAAAACTTAGATGACGTCTAGGTATTTAGTGTTTTATCATATTTTTCTTTTCTTCAGCCATACACATGCTTTAGAGCGCGGCATAATGTATAGCATCATAAAAAATGATTGTTCAAGAGGCTCAAACACCTCAGCTCTATGTCTGATGAAAGACTCAGAAACTCGAAACTCTTTTCTGGAAACTTGTAAGCATGGGCCAACATGCTTAGGTTATGGATTGGGACGTTTGTGATGTATCCAGCCTTCTAGAGTAAGAGCAAGATACATGGTAATAACCAAGTCTCCAGAGCTAAGAGAGTGGATGTTTCTTTGGAGTCGTACACTGAGAGATACTAAGGGTCGCTCATTGGTTGTTCAGTCATTTAACAATCAAATGTCAGAGTTGAAACAGAACCTGAATTCTGGTCTAAATTCTCTACCGAAGTATTTTTAGAATTAAAATTTGACTATTTAGTAAGAAAACCATGCCACCTTCCCCCCCACTCCCCCCCCAAAAAATCCAACTAATTCCAGGTAAGTAAAGAAAGTTTTTAAGCCTTAAAAGTTGCACTATGAAGTTCATGAAGCATGCTTGGAAGAGAGTCTCTGAGCCCCTTCCCTTATGGTACACACAGTTACAGCAGTCTGGGAGAGATCACTTGAAATAACACAATCTGCCTGAGTGCCTACAGCAGACACCAGAATTTTGCCACGGTATTTTCTTCCACATCAATCCCCCAATTCAAGGATTTTCCACAAACAATTCTTGGAAAGACTTATTAACTTGGAGATTCATACGGGAATAAAAGGGTGTATTGAGAATGGCTGAGTCTATACCTCATGGAACTCGTTTTACTGAACAACTAACATAAACATAAAATAGACATCTGATGAAGCTTCTGAGTCAGCTTTGGCTCCACCCGTCCCCAAATTGACTGAACTTGGAATGATCTGTAGCACAGGGCTCATCCTGTGCTTCCTTCACATAGTCTGTGATAGACCCTTTCTCATCTCTGTCCTTCACAGAGTCTGTGATAGACCCTTGCTCATCTCTGGTGAAGATGGTGAGTCTTCTAGGAGTCACTTTTGCCTGAGAACACTCAACATTCTACTTCGGAGTGAACATTCTCCTGCCCTGTAGGCTAGCTATTCTGCTTAAAACAAGCAAGACAAGGATGCCTTGGTGGACAGAGTAGGAAGAAAGGACATTGTAGTATAAAGTATTAAATTCCCAGCTGTCCCCAATGCTGAGCTCCCCAGAAGGCTGCCCTGCTGAGCCTAGAGATTGATTTCATTCCTCCAACGACATATTTGACACACACCGGCACCCATTCTCTGTGTGATCCTGACTGAATTCAGTTCACTTTACTGTACTTTCTTTCATGACCTCTTTTGTGTAGCAGGCAGGAGATAGATTTCCTTAGTACATGCCTTTTGACAAGTTTTCTCCTCTTTCAACAAGTTTTCCCCTCTGAGGAGAACTGCTTTTCTGATTTTAGATAGTGTCTTAGGGTTTCTATTGTGATTAGACACCATGACCAAGGCAACTCTTATAAAGGACAACATTTAATTGGGGCTGGCTTACAGGTTCAGAGATTTTAGTCCATTAATATGGCAGAAACCATGGCAGCATGACATGATGCTAGAGAAGGAGCTGGGAGTTCTATATCTTGATCATAGGCAGGCAAGAGGAAACTGGATTTGTTTCTCACTGGGTTGTAGCATTTAAGACCTCAAAGTCCCACTGAAACAGTGACTTACTTCTTCTAACAAGGCCACACTTCCTGATAGTGCCACTCCCTATGGCCAAGCACTCAAAAATATGAACCTATGGATGCTGTATCTATTCAAACCACCACAGATCGTGTCTTAAAAATCTAAGTTTCGAAAAGTTCTTTCTTTATTTATTTTTTTTAAATTGTTGTAGGTTAGTGTTCAGGATTAGCACAGTTATGTAAGAACCTTAGCAGGAAACTTATATTCACACCCTCAGAAAAGGTCATTTGGCCAGGGCAGCACTCTCCTCTGAAGACAATTATGATTGCCGAAACAAAAAGGGAAAGGACTCCAAGATAGAGATAATTAGGACTTGTTGTCAAGAAGCTTGTCTGAAGGCATCCCTTCCCTGTCTCCACCCTGTGCGCTCCATCCCTAGGGTGGAGGCTGTTGGAGCAAGACGCTTGGTCTGTGGAGAACCAGCTGTTTCTCTTAGGCAGCACGTTGCACTTACAATTTGGGGGACTGAAGTTCTATCTCTCTCCTTCTCCACCCAGATGAAATCATTTCCATGCACCATCCTGCAGCTCTGTTCTTGTGGGAGAGAGGAGCTGGTGCTGTAAGGAGGTCACAGAGGACAAGGAGAGGAACTTAGAGACACGCCCAGGTTTAATATGTCTGCTGGTAAGGAACACATGCTCACACAAACAGGATGCTCACAGGCTGGGTTTGCGAGGATTGTGAGGATCAACCACTTCTCTCAGCTTTGCTAAGGCAGACCCCAAAAATGAACCTTACTGTGCCCTGGAAGGATTCCTTGTTATTTACCAATAATAACATTTCTGTACTTTTAGAGATTGTTAGGCTGTGTGGTGTGTGTGTGTGTGTGTGTGTGTGTGTGTGTAAATCTTACTTCAAATTTCAAAGTCATGTTAAATTGGAAGATGGAGAAAATACTCTCTAATCCTCATAAATTTACAAAAATGTAAAGCAGCAAACTCTGCTTTCACCATGAGCATATAGAATTCAAAAACTAGCTTACAGGAACATGGAGTAAGCTTCTAGATTGAAAACTCATCTCCCTTCTGTGTCCTGTAACTGGCATTGCAACCTAGAGAATGAATGTATCCATTCACATATGTTGTCATCTCTTAATAAATGAAGAGTTTCTACAACCAGGCATGATAGTACCGCTTCTAATCCCAGGCAGATGCGAGTGGATCTCTTTGAGTTCAGGCCCACCCTGGTCTGCATGGTGAGCTCCAGTCCAGCCCATGAATCACAGTGAGATCCTGTCTCAAAAAGTGAAACCCTCAGACGATAAAATGTTTCCATAATATAATGTTATTTCTTCAAATCACACTAAGTAGTCCTTTTTGGCGATAGATGGTAAGGGGGAAATCAAACCACTGTTTAGGACTCAGGACAAAGAAAAAGAGACAAAGGGTGGGAGGTAGGAAGGGAAAACATAGTTGGAAATTTCAAGTTCTACTTGCCTATTGTCTTAGGGTTTTCCTGCTGTGAACAGATGCCATGACCAAAGCAACTCTCTTATAAGGACAACATTTAATTGAGGCTGGCTTACAGGTTCAGAAATTCAGTCTATTATCATCAAGGTGGGAGCATGGCAGCATCCAGGCAGGCATGGTGCATGAGGAGCTAAGAATTCTACATCTTCATCTGGAGGCTGCTAGGAAAATACTGGTTTCCAGGCAGCTAGGATGAGGGTCTTAAAGCCCACACCCATAGTGGCACACCTACTCCAACAGGGCCACACCTCCTAATAGTGCTACTCCTTGGGCCAAGCATATACAAACCACCACACCTATCCAAATTAAATATTGATATAAGTCTGGAAGAGACACTATATCTGGGGAAAGAGTAGCATTTGAAGGACATTCAGGGCCAGTAATACTGACATTAGAGGAGCCACCTCCCAAGAATCAAAACCTCCCACCCCGCCCCCAGACTTCACCATAATGAATGCAATATACTGCTGCCCCCAAAGATCTAGTGATGAGTGGAAATTGTTGGTTCCAATCGTTGGCTCTGGAGATCACAGGCTTACACACTCAGCTCACGTCTTTCTTTTCTTCAGCTCTGGATGTGAGCATTTTCTTTTATCTCTGCTCACAGACTGACTCGCAAGCTAGCCTGTGGGCCCCTTCCACACTCTCTTCATTTGAGACTCAGAATCTTCAAAGAACTTTCAAGCAGCTAATAATGAGGGGGGGAGTGGGGCGGGGGTGTGTGGGGTGGGAGGGTATGGGGGTGGGGAAGAACAGTGAGACTATAGGGGTTTGGTCTTGGGTATTTTTTTTCTCATTTTAATTTTACTTTCAGTGACTATTAATACTTTGGTCTCATTTTCATTGCTGTTGTTGCATTCTAGATTGGAAACCCATTAAGAGCAAGCCCTGATTTCAGACGCTTTGCCTTGTGGTCCCTTGAAATAGCCATGTGGACCCAGAGAGGGATCTGCTGTGGCTTCTCAGTGTACAGGATCTCATGCTCAACAGGGTTCTTACTTACTTCTCTGTGACCCTGGCTCTGAATAGAGAACTTGGTGGCAGCTCCTCGTCCTTACTAGTGATGACATCGCCAGGGGGTTCCTACTTTGACCCTGCTCTCAGGGCTAGATACTCTCAACGCTCCAGGAGAGGAAGAAAAGTCCTCCGGTAACTGCAAAACTGCAAAGAGACGTTTATAATTGTGATCCTGAAGAGTTTTGTAAGAATATATATATATGTATATATATATATATATACATATATATACATATGTATATATATATAATATCTACACACACACTATATATATGCATATATTATCATATATATATGTGTATATATGTATGTGTATATGTGTATATATATATATACACATATACACATACATATATACACATATATATATCTCAGCCCTGGCAGGGATGGCTCTTTTTCAGGATACCTCAGTTCATAAATTTAGCCAACTGAGACATCTCTAAGTGAGCTCCATCCAATTGTTTTGTTTTTTAAGACTTATTTATTGTTATATCTAAGTACAGTGTAGCTGTCTTCAGATGCATCAGAAGCGGGCATCAGATCCCGTTACGTATGGTTTTAGCCACCATGTGGTTGCTGGGATTTGAACTCAGGCCCTTCGGAAGAGCAGTCAGTGCTCTTAACCGCTGAGCCATCTCTCCAGCTGCCATCCAATTGTTCTTGAGCAGCAATGAAGTGAAACAAATGAAACAAAGCTTGTGCTTTCTTTTCAGTGTCTCTTTGAAAATGTAATGTTACTGATTTGCTTCTTCAGTTCTCTTGCTATTTCAGCAGTTTGAGTGAAGACTTCACCTTCTTGTTCCCAGGAAAGTGTTTCAGTTAGGACTTTCTGGCTTTAATCTCTGCTAAGCCTGCTACCCTCCTATCTCTGACTCTCTGGGGTTGGGGTGGGGTGGGGGATGGGGTACTCTTGGGGCAGCAGGATGGAATCCAGGCAGACCTCAGCAGCGGCAGCCTACTTGGATGTGAAAGGGAAGTGCATATTAGGCAGTGAGGGGAACTGAACGGTTTCTTCCACCAGAGAACATTTGGATGCTAGCACAGAATACTAGTCCATAAAAGTCCGAATCTCAAGTGAGTGTCTGAAGCACACTCTTGACCCTGAAGTTGAGGCTAACTACTCTTGGGCAGGGTTAGAAACAAAAAACCATGAGGCTAACAGAGTTTAATGGGTAAGAGCAATTTCTTATTGAGTTTTCAGAAGCCCTTCAAGTTGCCTTTGGCATTTCCTGTCCGTTTAAGGAAAACTTAACTCTTTCACAGCCACTGCTCCATATTTTTTGATATTACTTTATCAGAGACACAAAAGTAATATAGCCAAGATGCTTGATTTTGTCCTTTTCCTTTCTATTCTAGACATACTTAATTTCCTACTTTTTTTTTTTTTTTTAAACAAACCACCACCATTTTGTTTTCATCTTTCAACGCACACTTTCCTATGGTTTAGGGAAACTCCACCCTTTCCCTACTTCTCTTTGCTAGGTTCTCTTTTGGATCTTGTGTGCCTTGTGGTACCTTCTCATTGTAAGAATATATATATGTACACACACACACACACACACACACACACACACCCCTCTCAAGTGTCTGTTTTAGGATATTATCCTTAGCTTTCTGAGATCCTGTCCTTACTCTTCCCATGTGTTATATACTTGTGGGTTCTCTCGTCACTGCAACTTAGTACTAAGGCTTTGTGATTCCTTGAAATAACCACAGTAGCCCTCCCCGGTGCTTAGGTCCTAAACCAGTAGTTTTTGGATGGATGAAAAAGTGGACAGCAGAAGGCTGAACGAATATGTAAACTGTTTTCCAGTGGTGGGAACCGAATGGCTTTCAGATGTTGCTCATGCTTCAGCCTCCTGTGGAGGACTTTCGAGTGATAACCACAGGGATTTTGTATGAAACACAATAGAGCTGCAGATAATTCATGACTACAGATGGAAAAATGTGGGAGAGAAGTCGGAGGCACAGGAGGAATTATTCACCCATCCAAAGGATATTTAAGTTGTTTCCAATATTTGCCTTTTAGGATTAAATCCGTTATGAATATTTATGCACAAGATTATTTTGTCAATTTGAGTTCTTATTTGGGGGTGGGGGGAGGATAAATGCTCAAAAGTTCCCTGGAGGAATAGAATTTAAGATTTGGAAGAGACTACTGATGAGCTGGTTATAAGAACCCAGCAAAGAATTTTCAGAAACTTCTATTTCTATTTCTGGTGTCTGTGTAGAAATCAGACTCAGTCTTACAGAGGGTAGAATAAAAAACTAGTGGTCACCATTACAAGCTGGAGAGAATGTAGGTAGAGACCCTGGCTTTTCCATACATCGCTGGTGAGAATATGTGGTATTTTTCTTGCCAAACTAATACTATTGTAGGACACTCCACTGCTGGACATTTGTCCCAAAGGAATGAAAATTTAGGTTGATGAAAAACAAAACAAAACAAAACAAAAACCCTATATAAACGTTCATAACAGCAGCTGCAATTCTAAGCCAAAAATTGAGGACAATTTGAAGTCCTTTTAAAAGGTTTCTGAATGATTCATATTGTGAGGTGGTAATCCCCAATACCAACTGAGCCAGTTTTTGTCACAAACAACAATCTAGATGGCTCTCAAAAGCAATAAAAGCAGTCTCTAAGGGTAACATACTATAGTCCTATTTTTATAACCTTAACAAAGCCGATGGGAAGGAGACCAGACTCATGAGTACTAAGGATGAGAAGGCGGGCAACTATGAAAGGGCGGTCTAGGGGGGTCCTTTGTGCTGAGAGAATAATTCTATATTCATGTCGTAGTGATGATTCCAAAGATCCACACAGAAGAAGAGAGTGCATAGGGCCATGGACGGGCACATCCGTTCATTTATATCCATCCCGTGTTAACAGTCGCCTCACAAGCAAGTGACACGTAAAAACCCGACTGGAAACTGAATAAAGTATGTAGTTTGTGATCGGTAATTATAAAGGCTGTTCTTGGTGGTCCCCTTGATTACATCTGGAATTAACTAGAGCCCAGAAAAGGAGAGCACACGTGTGAGGGATTTCTGGGAAATTTGCGGTGGGTAGAGCATCCCTGAGGTAGGAAGACACACCTTTAACCTAGATCTTTAATCCAGATCTAATTTGGGCCACGCCTTCTGCTGTAAACCTATAAAAAAGGACACGAAGAAGGAAGACTTTGCTCTTCGCCTATGCCACGCCTGGCTAGCACATCCATTCCTTCACTGGCTGAGATATCCAGTCTCATCGGCTGAGCAACTTCTGGATTCTTGGATTGATTTTATGTTCATAGTCAGCCATTATTGGATTAGCTAGACTATAGCCTGTAAGCCATTCTAATAATTATATATAGTTGCGATATTGCCTGCAGCTTCCCGCCCAGCTGGCGGTGGGGAAGCCGGAGGGTCACCCAGCGTCCCAGGTGCTCAGAACCATCCGGCGGCGGCGGCAGAACCAGGTACCCGACACAGCCCAAGCTTAAGACCTTCGGGGACTCAGGCCTGGAGTGGGAGTTGGGCACAGAATAGCGGGTGCACTCTGCACTCGCGCGGCGGACCCCGAGCTCCCTGCAGGCAGCTGCCATATTGCCTGCAGCTTCCCGCCCAGCTGGTGGTGGGGAAGCCGGAGGGTCACCCAGCGTGCCAGGTGCTCAGAACCATCCGGCGGCGGCGGCAGAACCAGGTACCCGACACAGCCCGAGCTTAAGACCTTCGGGGACTCAGGCCTGGAGTGGGAATTGGGCACAGAATAGCGGGTGCACTCTGCACTCGCGCGCGGGGCGGACCCCGAGCTCCCTGCAGGCAGCTGCCATATTGCCTGCAGCTTCCCGTCCAGCTGGTGGTGAGGAAGCCAGAGTCAGCCAGTGTGCCAGGTACCCAGACCCAGCCGGAGGCCGAACCAGCCTCCCATCCAGCCAGTGGCAGGGAAGCTGGAAACCGGACCCAGCCAGCTTCCCAGCAGCTTGGGACCAGCAGGCGGAACCAGATAACTGAGATATCCCAACTTTAAGACCCCTGGGGAAACAGGATATCAGACAGCGAACCCTGAGCAGGAGCAGTGCAGAGCAGCCGCCCAACAGGCGGAACCAAATACCTGGGATATCCTGAGGTTAAGACCTCGGGGGACTCAGGCCACCTGTCAGCAATCTGTGAGCAAGAGCCCCGCAGGACAGTGATTCAGGTATCCCAGTCACTGGGAAATAGCCTTACAACCCCACAGGAGGGTCAAGCACCAGCTAGTATCTACAGGACCAACTAACACCAGAGTTAACCAGATGGCAAAAGGCAAACGTAAGATCGCTACTAACAAAAATCAAGGCAATATGGCGGCATCCGAACCCAGTTCCCCAACAGCAATAAATATTGGATAACCCGAAACACCAGAAAAACAAGACTCAGATCTAAAATCACTGGTCAGGATGCTGATAGAGGAACACTTAGATAAATCTCTTAAAGTAATACATGAGAAAATAGATCAAAAGCTAGAAGCCATTGCAAGACAAACACAATTAAATCCCAGATATCTCAACACACCAGAAAAACAAGACTCAGATCTAAAATCACTGGTAAAGATGCAGATTGAGGATCACTTAGATAAATTTCTTAAAGTAATAGAGGAGAAAATAGATCAAAAACTAGAAGCCCATACAAGGCAGACACAAAAATCACTTAAAGAAATCCAGGAGAATATAGAGCAAAAAGTGAATCCCAATAAGGGGGAGAAACAAAAATCACCCAAAGAAATACAAGAGAACATGGGTCAACGAGTAGAAGTCATAAAGGAGGAAACACAAAAATCCCTTAAAGAATTACAGGAAAACACAAACAAGCAACTGAAAGATCTGAGCAAAACCATACAAAATCTAAAAACAGAAGTAGAAACAACTAAGCAATCGCAAAGGGAGACAATGTTGGAAATAGAAAACCTTGGGAAGAAATCAGGAGTCATAGATGCAAATATCAACAATAGAATACAAGAGATAGAAGACAGAATCTCAGATGCTGAAGATACCATAGGAACCATGGATTCAACAATTAAAGAAAATGCAAAATGCAAAAAGCTGGTAACCCAAAACATTCAGGAAATCCAGGACACAATGAGAAGACCAAACCTAAGGATTATAGGGATAGATGAGAATGAAGATCTACAACTTAAAGGGCCAGCAAATATCTTCTACAAAATTATGGAAGAAAATTTCCCCAACCTAAAGAGAGAGATGCCCATGAATATACAAGAAGCCTATAGAACCCCAAATAGACTGGACCAGAACAGAAATACTTCCCGTCACATAATAGTCAAAACCCCAAATGTACTAAACAAAGAAAGAATATTAAAGGCAGTAAGAGAAAAAGGACAAGTAACATATAAAGGAAGACCTATCAGAATTACACCAGACTTCTCACCTGAGACCATGAAAGCTAGAAGATCCTGGGCAGACCTTATGCAGACCCTAAGAGAACACAAACTTCAGCCAAGACTACTATACCCAGCGAAACTCTCAATTGCCATAGATGGGGAAACCAAGATATTCCACGACAAAACCAAATTTGCAAGATACTTATCTACAAACCCAGCCCTACAAAGGATAATAGGGGAAAAATACCAACACAAGGGGGGAAACAACACCCCAGAAGAAACAAGATAGAAACCCCATCTCATCCAACCCAAAAGAAGAGAACCACTCAAATACAAATAATAATAACAATTCCCAAAATGTCAGGAAGTAATAATTACTATTCCTTAATATCTCTTAATATCAATGGACTCAATTCCCCAATCAAAAGACACAGACTAACAGACTGGATACGGAAACAGGACCCTACATTTTGCTGCATACAGGAAACACATCTCAGTGTCAAAGACAAACACCTCCTTAGAGTAAAAGGCTGGAAGACAGTTCTACAAGCAAATGGTCCCAGGAAACAAGCTGGAGTAGCCATTCTAATATCAGATAAAATCGACTTTCAACCTAAAGTCATCAAAAGAGACACAGAAGGTCACTTCCTGCTTGTCAAAGGGAAAATCCACCAAGAAGAATTCTCAATACTGAACATCTATGCACCAAATGCAAGGGCACCCTCATTCGTAAAAGAAACTTTACTAAAGCTTAAAGCACACATCGCACCTAACACAATGATTGTAGGTGACTTCAACACTCCACTCTCCTCAATGGACCGATCAGGAAAGCAGAAACTAAACAGGGACACAGTGAAACTAATTGAAGCTTTAGACCAATTGGATTTAACAGATATATATAGAACATTCCATCCTAAAACAAAAGAGTATACCTTTTTCTCAGCACCGCACGGTACCTTCTCAAAAATTGATCATATAATTGGTCACAAGACAGACCTCAACAAATACAAGAAGACCGAACTAATCCCATGTCTCCTATCGGATCACTATGGAGTAAAAGTGGTCTTCAATAGCAAGAAGAACTACAGAAAGCCCACATACACATGGAAACTGAACAATACTCTACTCAATGACACCCTGGTCAAGGAAGAAATAAAGAAAGAAATCAAAGACTTTTTAGACTTCAATGAAAATGAAGGTACGACCTACCCAAATCTCTGGGATACAATGAAAGCAGTGCTAAGAGGAAAACTCATAGCCCTGAGTGCCTCCAAAAAGAAACTGGAAAGAGCATACACTAGCAACTTAACAGCACACCTGAAGGCGCTGGAACAAAAAGAAGCTAACTCACCCAGGAGGAGTAGAAGAGAGGAAATCATCAAACTAAGGGCTGAAATCAATCAAGCAGAAACAAAGAGAACCATACAAAGAATCAACAAAACCAAGAGCTGGTTCTTCGAGAAAATCAACAAGATAGATAAGCCCTTAGCTAGACTAACCAAAGGGCACAGAGATAGTATCCAAATTAACAAAATTAAAAATGAAAAGGGGGATATAACAACAGAAACAGAGGAAATTCAAAAGATCATCAGATCCTACTACAAAGGCCTATACTCAAAACAACTGGAGAATCTGGAGGAAATGGACAATTTCCTAGACAGATACCAAATACCAAAATTAAATCAGCATCAAGTAGACCAGCTAAACAGTCCCATAACCCTTAAAGAAATAGAAGGGGTTATAGAAAGCCTCCCAACCAAAAAAAGTACGGGACCAGATGGTTTTAGTGCAGAATTCTACCAGACCTTCAAAGAAGACTTAACACCAATACTCTTCAAACTATTCCACAAAATAGAGACAGAAGGGACACTGCCCAACTCATTCTTCGAAACCACAATTACGCTGATACCTAAACCACAAAAAGATCCAACAAAGAAAGAGAACTACAGGCCAATTTCTCTTATGAATATAGATGCAAAAATACTAAATAAAATCCTTGCCAACCGAATCCAAGAGCATATCAAAACGATCATTCACCATGATCAAGTAGGCTTCATTCCAGGAATGCAGGGATGGTTCAATATACGGAAATCCATCAATGTAATCCACTACATAAACAAACTAAAAGAAAAAAACCACATGGTCATCTCATTAGATGCTGAAAAAGCATTTGACAAAATTCAGCATCCTTTCATGCTAAAAGTCTTGGAAAGAGCAGGAATTCAAGGCCCATACCTAAACATAGTAAAAGCAATCTACAGCAAACCAGTAGCCAACATCAAAATAAATGGAGAGAAACTTGAAGCAATTCCACTAAAATCAGGGACTAGACAAGGCTGTCCTCTCTCTCCATATCTTTTCAATATAGTACTTGAAGTTCTAGCGAGAGCAATCAGACAACATAAGGAAGTCAAAGGGATACAAATTGGAAAGGAAGAAGTCAAAGTATCATTATTTGCAGATGATATGATAGTCTACTTAAGCGATCCAAAAAACTCCACCAGAGAACTTCTACAGCTGATAAACAACTTCAGCAACGTGGCTGGTTATAAAATTAACTCAAGCAAATCAGTAGCCTTCTTGTACTCAAAGGACAAGCAGGCTGAGAAAGAAGTTAGGGAAATAACACCCTTCACAATAGCCACAAACAACATAAAGTACCTTGGCGTAACTCTAACCAAACAAGTGAAAGATCTGTATGACAGGAACTTCAAGTCCCTGAAGAAAGAAATCGAAGAAGACCTCAGGAGATGGAAAAATATTTCTTGCTCCTGGATTGGCAGGATCAATATAGTAAAAATGGCCATCTTGCCAAAAGCAATCTACAGATTCAATGCAATCCCCATCAAAATCCCAAATCAATTCTTCATAGATCTAGAAAGAGCAATTCTCAAATTCATCTGGAGCAACAAAAAACCCAGGATAGCTAAAACTATTCTCAACAATAAAAGGACTTCTGGGGGAATCAATATCCCTGACCTCAAGCAGTACTACAGAGCAATTGTGTTAAAAACTGCATGGTATTGGTACAGCAACAGGCAGGTAGATCAATGGAATAGGATTGAAGACCCAGAAATTAACCCACAGACTTATGGTCACTTGATCTTTGATAAAGGAGCCACAACCATCCGGTGGAAAAAAGATAGCCTTTTCAACAAATGGTGCTGGTTCAACTGGAGGTCAACATGCAGAAGAATGCGAATTGACCCACTCTTATCTCCTTGTACTAAGATCAACTCCAAGTGGATCAAGGACCTCCACATAAAACCAGACACACTGAAACTATTAGAAAAGAAACTTGGGAAGACCCTGGAGGACTTGGGCACAGGGGAAAAGTTCCTGAACAGAACACCAATAGCTTATGCTCTAAGATCAAGAATCGACAAATGGGACCTCATAAAATTACAAAGTTTCTGCAAAGCAAAGGACACTGTCAGAAGGACAAAACGGCAACCAACAAAGTGGGAAAAGATCCTCACCAACCCCACATCCGACAGAGGGCTAATATCCAATATATACAAAGAACTCAAGAAGTTAGACCGCAAAGAACCAAATAACCCTATCAAAAAATGGGGCACAGAGCTAAACAAAGAATTCTCACCAGAAGAAATTCGGATGGCCGAGAAACACCTTAAAAGATGTTCAACATCATTAGTCATCAGGGAAATGCAAATCAAAACAACCCTGAGATTCCACCTCACACCAGTCAGAATGGCTAAGATTAAAAACTCAAGAGACAACAAGTGCTGGCGAGGATGTGGAGAAAGAGGAACACTCCTCCACTGTTGGTGGGATTGCAAAATGGTAAAACCGCTCTGGAAATTAGTTTGGCGGTTCCTCAGAAAACTGGGCATGTTACTTCCAGAGGACCCTGGCATACCACTCCTGGGCATATACCCAGAGGATTCCCCTGCATGCAATAAGGACACATGCTCCACTATGTTTATAGCAGCCTTGTTTATAATAGCCAGAAATTGGAAGCAGCCCAAATATCCCTCAAAGGAGGAATGGATACAGAAAATGTGGTATATTTATACAATGGAATACTACACAGCAATTAAAAATAATGAATTCATGCAATTTGTAGGTAAATGGTTAGACCTGGAAAATATCATCCTGAGTGAATTAACCCAATCACAAAAGAATGCACCTGAAATGCAATCACTGATAAGTGGATATTAATGAGCCCAGAAGCCCTAAATACTCAAGACACAAATAGCAAGTCAAATGATTCCCAAGAAGAAGAAAGGAGAGGACCCTGGGCCTGTAAAGATTGCTTCCAGTTTAGTAAAGAAACCGAGGGGGGAGGGGGAATTATTGGAGAACAGATGGGGGGGAGAGGAACTATGGGAACTATGGTGGGTGGGAACTGGGAAAGGGGAAAGCCTTTGGAATGTAAACATAGAATATAGAAAATAAAATTAAAAAAAAAATACAAAAAAAAAAAATATCTCTTAACATCAATGGACTCAATTCCCCAATAAAAAGACATAGACTAACAGAAAAAAAAAATTATATATAGTTGCACACACACATATATATACATATACATACATATACATATATGTATATGTATATATATAATTCATTCTATAAGTTCCATAACTTTACTCTAGAGAACCATGACTAACACAGTAATGTTCCAGCATCAATTTTCTGGTTTTGATATTGAGTATGAAGTATAAAAATGATGCCATGAAAGCTGGGTGTGAGTCTTTTGCAACTTCTGGTGTGTTTATAATTATTACTTCATAGTAAACTTTACAACTTTCTATTGCTTTTAATAAGCTGTATTCTTCTAATTTTATGCACAATAGACTCATAGCAAGGTTGCAGGTTTTAAGGTAGCGCCAATGCTTCTTAAGTGTAAGACTTCAAGTCAGTTTAGTTGCTGGATTCACGCAAAATGAATGGCATTAGTTCTCTCTGATTCTCGTACTGTTCACCCAGTCTAGACATGGATACATATATGCGGTATGATTTCAAAAACAGTATCGTTTAACTAGCACATTGCTTTATTAATTTTATAGTGGTTTCTGACATATCTCTGAATTACACGAATGCTGAGGGTTTTTTTTAATAACTGATTTCTTTCTCTGAAATTATTAAACATGTTTGTAAAGAAAATAGATTTCCAAATGAATTCTTGACACCTAGAGCTACAGCCACGGTGAGAAAAAATAATGTGTGTCATAATTCTCATGCTTTAAGCTTTATACAATTTTGCATCAAAAGACAAGATATATTTCTAAGCTCATCCTGAAGTTAGGATAAGATACCTTAGTCTATCAAAGGATAGTCTTAATTTAAAAAAAAAATATCACCAAACATCAATTTGTGGGGAGGAGAGCAATTTCCCTAATGTTTTCTTCTTGATTTGACATCCCTAAGCAGCAATTACAGGCTAAATATCATTTCAGTAAGTGAGAAATTCTTGTTTTCATTCGCTGATTGGCTTCACTGCACACTAAGGTTAATTGGGAAGCTTCGTGGGCCTATCTGGGTAATGATGAACAGCTGCAGTAGACTGAGTTCATTTCCCCCCCCCCCCCGCCCCCACCATCGCTTTGACAGAGCAGCACCCAAGCAAAACCCCTGGCACTGCGGGTGTTACCATTAAGCAGTAATGCAATCTTTGGTGTGATTTTATCTGAGATGGAATCACAGACAGCCTGAGAGGAACTCAAAGCTTGAGCAGAAGTGTTCCGATCAGGAGGAAGATCATTCATCGCAGTGACAGGGCATGGTTACCAGTGTTCATGGGGACTGTAGTGACCTAGGGAGTTCATTTCACACAAATAGGTGGTATACCACTCACAGAAAAATGTACTTGGCTCACCGGACGACCTTAGTGGCAAAGTTTTGTTTAACATGAAGATGGCGGCATTGACTGAGATAGCTACGTCCAGAAGGAAAAGAAAGATGCCTGTGATTGCTTTCAAGAGCTTGAAAAGTGTTTTGCTTGTCTTGTGATGTCTTCAATAGCAAATACTGAATCCGTCTGGCCACAGTCAATGGCCCAAACTCTGTGTGTTTCTCGTGTATCATACTAATTGATTTTCTTTATAAAACTAAAGTAGATCTCGTGTGCATACATTATAAGTTGTTCCTAGAATAAAGCTTATCCAAGGTCACAGAGTCAATAGGATTGACGTCCACTCTCTTCTGTTGCCAAACTCTCTGTTGTGTTGGTGGCTAGATTAAGGGGCGTGATCTTTACGAACTCAGTGCTTTGCAAAGCACATATTAGGGCAGCAGTATTTTCCCTATCCAGTTACCAATTGGTGTTGTCACTGGGTAGATTACTGACTAGTATCCTTCCAACTACTTTCATGCAGAGTTGGGGTGCCTTGACTTTTCTTTGGTAGTATCTCTGTATACCTCCCCAACTGACACCTATCCCCCCAACACCACCCTACCCTCATGCTGTGGGCAGTCTGCGCCATCCCTAACTCCTGGCTTCTTCAACAAGTTTTGGAATGGTTGCAATTTTCGTTTGTGGCTTGGAGGGGCTAGAGAAGCCGTCATGAGTCTCTCTGGCTGTTTCTCAAATAGTCTTAGTCTTTCTTCATTTATCCTATGACAGCAAGAAAGTACAGTAAATGCGGTGGAGGGCAGCTTTGGAGCCAGACCAATCCAGCCTCAAGTCTCTGAGCAGGAATTTGCTGACATTTGGACACTAATGTCAGTGGAGTCATTTAATTTTCCCGAGCCTCAGAGAGTTAAACGATTCACAGTCAAACTCTTGACGCAGTGGACACACTCAGTAACTAACTTTCAACCGCAGCCCTGTTTCACTCTTTTCTGATCTGTTACATCTGCTCTTTCTATGGTCTGGAGCTTCTTTTTGCTCCACTGATCTCCGGGTTTCCTTAGCCTCACTATATCGTTCGGCACCAAGGAAGCATCTTCTAAACCCCCATGGCTCTGTATTCTAGTTGCCAAAAGCTGTAAAAAGCCCTGCTGTCTTCAACTTTTCTCTCGCTGATGCTATTCAGCACCTGTGTAAACCTAGGCAGCTGTGCTCAGCTATGTATAAATGTTTGCCTCTGCCATATTTATTATGTGGCTCCGTGTCCGACCGATCACTCTATTAAATCATAAGCTTCCCAGGGCCAAGGATCAGACTTTCTACTTTTGCAACAAGTCCTTATTTCCTTCCGAAGAACAGATTTCCAGAAGGCTGAGACGTAAACACACAGTGTTACTTGAATAAGATGCCAGGGACACGTTCTCAAACGTTGTGTTCTTCTTCAGGGCGTTCTTCGAAACACAATTTTAGTGATAATCATTTTATAGAAATATTCAAGTTGTTGGCTTTTCATATTAAAAATTCGAATGGGTCTATTATTTCTCATTAGAGAAGTAAATCAACAATAAAGAAAAGAATAAAAAAGAAATCGCTACTTTCCGGAGGACTTTGGGCCGTCTTTCCCTCCGTCTGTTAAGTGGGGTGTAGGGTTAAGAGGGCGGCAAGTGGTGCCCCCTCGGGATAATGCCAGCTCCATGCTTCGAGCACTGTAGTTAAGCAGCTAGTTCGTTTCATACTTAGTAGGTGCTGGTGAGTCATTCGGAGCTTGGTTTGTCTTCTTCAGTCTTTCCCTTTCCCCAGGGAGAAGGGAGAAGGAAGTGTCACGTTTCTCCCATTTCGCATTCAGGGAAGTTAGAAAAGGTTCAGACTCACACACCCAGAAAGGTCTGCAGCTGGGCTCAACACCACACCATGGTGCCTTCCACTAAATGAAGGGGTTTTCCAGATGAGCTGTAAAGATAATTCTGATACTGCTCCTCCCTGCTCTCTCTCACACATAACACCCCCCACCCCCCACCCCTCCCACCCCAGCTTATCTTCAAAGAAAAGGAAGTTCTATTACTACCTAGAATTTGCTTAGTGGAGATAAGTATATCGAACTGCAAGGGTCCTGGATGGTTTGTATGGAGGGAGAGGGAGAGGGAGAGGGAAGGGGGAGGGAGAGGGGGAGGGGGAGGGGGAGGGGGAGGGGGAGAGGGAGAGGGGGAGGGGGAGAGGGAGAGTGGAGAGTGGGAGATGGGGCAGAGGGGACAGAGGGGGAGGGGGAGAAGGGGAGAGAAGCAGGGAGGGAGGGACAATGAAGAAAATGTCTCTCTGGTGTTTGCCTTCGAAGAGCTGGCAGAGGGTTCCCTCTCCGGCGGGTGTTTCCATTTCAGAGGGTTGCCATTAGGACCGCCTCGTTGCGGTTCACGCACACAGACAGCCCCCTGCTTTTGATTTCTTTCCCTGTAGCTCTCTGTTTTTCCTCCTCAGCTATCTTCTTTGAGGCTGAGTCCCAGGCAAGCATCTTCCAGGCCTGGGGGACTGGCTGGGGACTGGCTGAGAAGGCTGGCCCTCAGCGGGCTGGAGCTGCGGGCAGCTGGTGGGGCTCTTCTTTTTGGCAGCCTCTCAAGTCTGTCTGCTCCTTCCGGAGCACACGGTCTCCGCTTGCACGTAAAGCATGCTCGCACACTGAAATGTCTCAACTCGGTCCTTCCAACTGTGGGATTCTAGGAGTCTCTCAGCGCTGAGTTGAAGGGAATCCAAGAACCTTCCCAACGGAGTCAGGATTATGCTGCTGCAGCTAATCTTGTAGGGCATTCTTAGATTTGTTCCGCGTTACCTCAGGGGGACTGAGAACTTTCAAGTCGCAGTAACAGCTCCGTGCTGTAATATGTTCCGGGAAGCTTGAAGGGCTCTGGCGATAATTCAGTTAGGAACTTCTTAAATATCCGAGTTCTACAAAGGAAGGGCTGTGCTGCAGACTCAGTCTGTAATTCTCTTTTTTGTTTGTTTGTTTGATTTTTGGTTTTTCGAGACAGGGTTTCCCTGCCGGTCTTGGAACTCACTCTGTAGACCAGTCTGGCCTCGAACTCAGAAATCCGCCTGCCTCTGTTTCCCAAGTGCTGGGATTAAAAGACTCGCACCACCACTGCCCGGCATAATTCTGTCTTCTTAAAAATGGCCTCCCTGGCCGGACTAGGCACATTTCTCCCACCGAGGCCAGACAAGGAGGCCTAGTAAGAGGAATGGGTTCCATAGGTAGAAAACAGATCCACAGGCAGCCCCTGCTCCAGTTGTTGGGGGACCTGCATGAAGACCATACTGTATATCTTTACACGTTTGGGGGACCTAGGTCCAGCCCGTGTATGTTCATTGGTGGGTGGTTCAGTCTCTGAGAGCCCCCAAATGTCCAGGTTAGTTGATTCTGTTGGTCTTCCTGTGGGGCCCCTGTCTTCTTCCTTCCCTCAATTCTTCCCCTAAGTCTTCCACAAGACTCAGTCTGTCCTCTACCTCTTCCATAAGACTCCCCAGCTCCATCTACTGCTTGGCTGTGAGCCTCTGCATTGGCCTCTTCCCATTGGCCGCTGGGCGGAGTCTCTCAGGGTACCGTTATGCTATGCCCCTGTCTGTAAGTGTAACTGAGTATCATTAAGAGTGTCCAGGATTGGGGGCAGGGTGTGTGGCTCCCCCTCCTCAGAGCAGAAGAGGTGTGTGTGGGGGAATGGGGGTAAGACCTGTGTGAGTGGGAGAAGGGGGACTGGTATTGGGATGCAAAATGAATAAATGAATACATTTTTAAAATGGCCTCCCCAATTGCCTAACCTTCAGGATGCTTAAAACCTTTTTCTGTCCTTGGCAAAGAGATGTTCTGAGCAGTAGCTCTATCTATAGTATAGATTCTATGCCATGTTTGACTGGCACGTTTCTGTTTATAAGAAACTAAAACCTCTGGTCATTAAATTTTTGCAAGAGTGCACACAATGAAAGCTTCTATTTGAGTTTATATCCAGGAAGCATTTTTTTTCCTTGAAGTCACTAGTACTCAGTGCTCACAGCTCATCAGGAAGATCTACTATTAGGGTGTTTTAAGATGGGCTTACTAGCCGGGCGTGGTGGCGCACGCCTGTAATCCCAGCACTTGGGAGGTAGAGGCAGGCAGATTTCTGAGTTCGAGGCCAGCCTGGTCTACAGCGGGTTCCAGCACAGCCAGGACTACACAGAGAAACCCTGTCTCGAAAAACCAAAAAAAAAAAAAAAAAAAAAAAAAGATTAGAAGAAGATGGGCTTACTGAGGTTAAATAACTCACTCTGGGCTGTGCTTGTTAAGGACAAGGGCTGGGTTTGAACCCGGGTAGCCAGATTCTCTCTCTTCTGTCTTTAGCTATTCTGCAATGCTGCTGTGAAATAACTGCTTCTGCTTTACTTCATCTCATGGGATGCATTTATTCTTTTTATTCAAGTGCATAATACTAAATTTCTTTCTTTGCAGGAATTTCATCTCTTGGTTGCCCAGCAACAGCAGTAGATCTGTGAGTGTTTAATGCAGGAGATTGGATTGAAAGCATCTGTAAAGTGTATTTTGCACACAATCAAGAGAGGGAGAAGATTGGCCACTTGATAACTGAACAGAGACATTTCTTACTCCTCGCCGTGGAGGACCCTCTACTGAAGAAAACACGTATGTTACAGTGGCTCCTCACTATAGAACGAGGTATAGCAAATCTAGAGTCAAACGTCCACCTACAGTCAGCTAACATTTGATTTAAACCAGTGCTCTTAATTATTTAAAAAGCATTTCCTTTTGTGTTACTTATAGATGACTGGACTTGTATGTTTTGTCTACATGTAAAAAAAAAAAAAAATCCTGGGCTGTATTTCAGAAGAGAATAGCAAACTTCTGTGACTCATCTGATTATTTTTACGAGCGACTCAATAAATAAACAGTCTCCCGTTTCAGCCTGCACTTGTTTATGCTTTCAATATATTTGTCCTATAAAAATGTAGCTTAAATGAATAAGTCAAAGTTGTTGTGGTTTTTTTTTTTTTTCTTTCAGATGTGTCTAAACATTTGTTCCCATGTGAGGAATGAAATGTGGATTGTTTTTTTGATGCTTACAGTGGCGTTTCCGTCACAGGCAGCCATCAGTGTATGTCTACAACGTCAGGAAATACTCTGCGTTATTGTCCTCAGACCTGCCGACCATCAATGTATGTCTGCGATGTCAGGAAACACATGGCCTATTGTTTTCAGACCAGTTGAGCACTGTCAATTGACTGACTTCCGACACGAAAGCCTGGGTGAAAAACACAGAACTGGCTTACTGTGGTGTTTAAGCGTGTGTGTGTGTGTGTGTGTGTGTGTGTGTGTGTGTGTGTGTGTGTGACAATAGCTATCCTAAACATCAGAGTTAATGAAGACGAACTTCTGTATCATTTTCTACTTTCTCTAGGTCCCTGTGTGTATACTATGAGGGGCTCAATGATTTCTTCACCTAGTTCCCACGAAGAATTTCTGCATACTTTGAGCAATAGTATCTCTTGTGCTTTGTAATTTACAAAGCAAGAGTCTCAGCTGGCCTAGCCTTCAATCTCCAACCCATTGGCTTGCTAGGGTTTCTGATCCAACAAGGAAGGAAGAATAAAAAGAAAAAAAAAAAAGAAAAAATACCTCTGTTCTACTTGAATATCTCCTTAGTACACCATTTATGTGTCCGGGGTATCCTGACTTCCACTGTCTTTGAAGTAGAGGTGCCCTATGTCGCTAAGTGTCCCCTGTAGCGCTAATTTTCGCTAATCACTCCGTGTTCCTGGTGGGTCATGCCTTCAGCCACTTGCCAGAGCCTTCTGAATTCATGAAAGACAGACAGACAGACAGACAGACAGACAGACAGACAGACACACACACACACACACACACACACACACACACACACACAAACACACACATACTCACCAGTTCATTTTTAAAGCCTTGACTACTAGCTCAAAGGCTGGGCTTGCAAACACTTCCCTCCAGTACTTCTGAGTCAACATCTTTTAGAATCTGTATTTCATCTCTGATCCCCAAACATAAGTGGGGAAGTGGCCTGTGTGGCCCCTTTCCTGGATTCTCACATTTCCACCGCTCCTTAGGTCTGGTCTTCCTTCTTCACCATTGTGGTGATTTCTACTTTCTTTCTTTCCTTTCTCTCTCCCCCAGTTCCTAGCCTGGGCAAATCCCCAGGTCTGGCCTCAGTTTACCTGCCCAGCCATTGGCTCTATGGCAGTTCTTTATTGCCAATCAAATCCAGCTGGGGGCGGAGAGCCTCAGCATCTGAGGACACAGCCTTCCTTTGGGAGCTGAATTGAAGTGAGACAACGTTAGAACCAATCCCTAAAGGCCCTCATCCCTTCCAGCCCTTTGTACCTCCCCATCGCCTATGCCTGCAGCCCTGACATGGCTGACCATTCCGTTTGACTTTCTAGACACTACTCACATCTGGCTTTCCTTTTTGCTCTCCGCCTTCTTTATTAGCTTCTTCCCGCCCCCTTCCGTCCCCCCAATCTTAAACTTTATCTAAATTTCCAACTGTGCTTGTTGTTCCTTTCCCCAGCTTGCAAATCACTCTGAGTGATCTTGCACAACCTCTCGGTGGGAGTGCCAACGTTTTCTGCAGGATTCGTGCCTTCAGCTTGATCTTCTTATCTAAGTATCAGGCAAAGCTTCCAATTGATTGTTAAACTGCTCCAGTTGGAAGATCTGAAGGGCTTCAAGCCTGACATGTGCAACAGTTAAAAACTATCCCCCTGACTTTATAGCACATCCTTTGCTTTGAGTTCTGTAAGGCCACTGGTAAATGTTTTCGCCGTTGACGTCATCGCATCGGAAAATGCCAGACCTCTTCAACCTTTTCCTTTGTCTCTTCAGTGTCCAGTCATAAAAAAATAAATAGCAGATAAATAAACATTAATATGAACTACAAAGTACTTGGTCAGTAAGTATCCTTTAAATGTACAAAAGTCCTGAAAAACAAGAAAGGTTAAGGAACTTTTACAGATTGGAGAAGACCAGGGGCATGTAGGAGTGAGTAAACCTAATGAGACCCTGTTTGGCTTCTAGAAGAGAAAAGATATCATTAGAAAAAAAATGGTGAAATCTCTGGTTTTGTCTGAAATAATGAGCTGATGCTGATACAGTTCTGAGTGTGTAAGATCAGGAGAATCTGGGGAGTGGTAGATGGAGACTATATTATCTTAGCAACATTTCTATAAATTATATCTTATTCCCGAATGAAAGCTAAAGCCCTAAACTGAAACATGGCTTTCCACCACCTATGTAATGTTTTTCTAACCTTCTTGAAAAATTCCTCAGGGAGTGTGGTCATTTGAATGAGAATGGCCCCAGGTGCTCATGTATTTGGATTCTTGGTCCCCAGTGAATGGAAAAGTTTGAGAAGGACTAGGGAGTTTGGTCGTATTGAAGAGGGCGTGAACTTGTTGGTGGGGGTATGCAGGTAGAGGCGGGCTTTGAGGTTTCAACAGTTCATGCCAAGTGCAGCATTTTTCTCTCACTGCCTGCTGCCTGTGGATAAGAATGTAAAGTTCTCAGCTAGTGCTCTAGCACCATGTCTGCCTATGTATTGCCATGCTCCCTGCTATGATGATAATAAGTTAAAGCTCTGAAACTGTAAGCAAGCTCCCAGTTAAATACTTTCTTTTATAAGAGTTGTCTTGGACATGGTATCTTTTCACAGCAAATCAACATTAACTAAGACAGGAAGATTCTTGAGATCTAAACATTTGGTAATTATCTGAAAGACTCTGCTTCAACATGCCTGTCATGTTGAGCTAGGGAAGCTACACAGCTGTCACATGCCACAGGTAACCATTACAATTCACCTGTTGAAAATCTCTTGTTTGTGGGGGAAAAAAATAGAACCCACTTGTACCATTTTCCCTGTGTAAACTTTATAAACTTTTTTTTTTCTTTTTGGCAGAGTCTTACATAGTCCAGACTGGCCTAGAACTCATCATGAAACTGAGGATGACTTTAGATTTTTGATCTTTCTGCCTTGTCTCCACAGCTCTGGGATTATAGCAGTATATCGCCATGCTTCATTTATACAATGCTGAGGATTCAACCTAGGGTTTGGCAAGCACTCTACCAGCTAAGCGACCACCATAGTACCTGAATAGACTTCTAAGCCTTTTATATGATGCAATTACTCAAATATCAATAGACTGGCAGAACTGTCTTTTAATTCTCTTCTTCTCTTGTATCTTCAGGGAAATTTGCAGAATTTTAGAATCTGCATCTGTTGGCCCCTGCACATACTTCCCTGAACCCGTCTCACTGTGTGGGATATGTTCTACAAATCCAGCTCATTCATTAAGCACTGTGTACCTGCTGTGAGCTGATTCTGGGATTTGTGTGAGGCCAGTCTCAGGTCTCAGTGAGTCAAGCGGGGAAGAGACAAGTCAACCAAACACTGTTCTATGTGGATAGTTCAGGTTCCTTGTTTCATTTAATCCTCACCCAGACCCTGTGAGGTGAGGTGGGTGATTCCAGTAGGCCAACATTGGAGTCTTTCAATTGTTAGGAACATGACTCAGGGTCTCACAGTTGATGAATTCTAAATGTGGCACTCTGTGGTGACAAAGCTCAGCACTCTGGACTATTCTTTACAGGCAAATAAAAATTTATAAACATTCAACATAAAAAAGAAAGAATCCTCTACCCAATAAGACATGAACAATCAATCCTGAGTATAAGGAACAAGTGATATTTTGAATAGCTTTTATGCAAAGAATTGAATAACACTGTTTATTTTATTTTGGGGGGAAAAGTTTTATTGTGGTTTAAGTATATTGTAACCATTTTAAGTATACCACATATTGACACTAATTACATTTACAATACTGTATAGCTGTGTCCTGTTTCACTGTCTTAGGGTTTTACTGCTGTGAACAGACACTATGACCAAGGCAACTCTTACAAAGGACATTTAATTGGGGCTGGCTTACAGGTTCAGAGGTTCAGTCCATTATCATCAAGGCAGGAGCATGGCAGCGTCCAGACAGACATGAGGCTGGAGGAGCTGAGAGTTCCACCTCTTCTTCTAAAGGCAGCTAGGAGAAGACTGACTTCCAGGCAGCTAGGATGAGGGTCTTAAAGCCCACACTCACAGTGACACACCTACTCCAACAGGGCCACACCTCCTATGAGTGTCACTCCCTGGGCCAGGCATATACAAAACCTTTTCTTTATCTTTAAGAGAAACTCTATTTCTCAGTGATTCCTTATTTGTTCCCTGTCTTGAAGAACCTCTCATCTACTGTCTGTTCCCATGAAATCACTTATCAGCGATAATATTTCAGATATTAGAATAATGAGATTTGTCCTGTTGTGTCCTGCTTCAACCAGCACAGCTTTGGACTTTACTTGCCTGGGATGACAAGGGAATGAAGAAAGGACAGACACACAGACACATGTACAGAAAAGCTGGGCTTATGTGGGCTGTGAGCTCTGATGGAGATGGACCAGTAGCCTGGGCACTCAGAGTGTATATTTTATAAATCTGAACCAAGGAGGCAGATTTATTGTTTACAGCTAAACAAGGAGATGGGTTTACCTGATCTTGGTAGGCTGTCTCTATGGATGTTGTCTCAGGCTTTAGTCATTCTAGAAGAAGAAGCTGAGACTGATGTTGTCTGTATCCTCTCTCAAAATTCCTACTCAGACCAGAGAAGGTCTTGCTGTTCTGGAGGGTCTGAGGCATTGGGGTTCTTGACAGGACAGTGATCATGTCCACAATGTACATTCACTCAGGACTTGGTCTGCTGTCAAGCTTAAATTAGCTCTATGTTTAAAGCCCATCCATGTTTGGACATGTAATACATGTCCAAACTTCATTGCTAGTTAGGCCTGATCGATATCCTTCTATATCAGAAACATTTTGCTTGTCCATCCATCTTCTGATGGTCACTTGGGTTGTCTTTAATCCCTTGCGACTTTTGAGAGGAACTTGAGAAAATGGAGTTACAAGGGGAAGATTCCAGAACCAGCTTGTAGAGTCACTCACTGAGGAGAAAGCTGAGTGGTCACATGTTCCTGCTAGGGAAGATGCTCCAAGTTCCTGACATGGAGGAGGGCATTGCGGTAACACTGAGAATCTGGAAAAGGCAGAAAAAAAAAAGTTTGGGACTTCCTAATATACTAGTGCTGCTACTACCCTTATCTGCTAGACAGGCATTTGAGATTCAGATTGTGCTGAATCACCCACGCAATGTTTTAATTTTCTTTTTCTTTTTCTGATGAGAAAGAGATTTTTAAAAAAGGAGGTTGGGTCTGAACAGCTGATATATCACATGTCTTTTTTTTTTTTTTTTTTTTTTTTTTTTTTTTTTTTGGGTTTTCGAGACAGGGTTTCTCTGTGTAGCCCTGGCTGTCCTGGAACTCACTCGGTAGACCAGGCTGGCCTCGAACTCAGAAATCTGCCTGCCTCTGCCTCCCAAGTGCTGGGATTAAAGGCGTGCGCCACCAACGCCCGGCATCACATGTCTTTAAAAGCTTCCTGTTGCAGGAAATATTAAAAAAAAATGACCTGCTAACTCTGCAGTGCTGGACCATGTTCCCGTGCTCCTGCTGGCCCACCAATTCTCCAACCATACCAGACCACAGGGCTCCCGCTGGACCATCTCTCTGGAAGGACCCGTGAGTTCCTCTCGCTACGTGCAGTGCCCACGCATCCCATAGTCAGCCCTATCAACACCTAATTACCCAGTAGAATCAAGACTCTTAAAGCTTAATTAACTAATCAGAAAAATCACAATTTATAAGATGCCAATACAGTGATTTCAGAGCCAATTGATAATGATAAAAGCTTTATCCCAATATTTCTTAAACATGTATTTATTTATTACTTGTAAGTACACTGTAGCTGTCTTTAGACACATGAGAAAAGGGAATCAGATCTCATTACAGATGTTTGTGAGCCACCATGTCGTTGCCGGGATTTGAACTCTGGTCCTCTGGAAGAACAGTCAGTGCTCTTAACCACTGGGCCATCTCTCCAGCCCTATCTCAATATTTCTAACTTGTGAAATCATAGCTACTTGTGGCTGGAAAATGCCACGCAAGTACATGTCAGGAGCCATCTCCTTCCTTCTCCTCCCCTGAGAAGCTCCTCTCTTCTGGACTCTTAGTTCCGCTTCCCTTTTCCCTGTCCAATCACAGGCCTCCCACTGCCCTAATGTGATTGGACAGAGAAAATCCTGCAACAACTTCCCATTACTAGGAATACACTGGCTGAAGCTTCTGACTTTGGTTTTAGGCAGTAAATAATCTTGACCTCATGGTCTGGCTTTATTTGATAGAAATGACATGTGTTGGCCAATTCTTTCATTACATGCTCTTGGAAACTTCCAAGTTGACCTTTGAACCTTACTCTCTTTCCCCAGGGTACTAGGTAAAATACCAACATATGATACTGGAAATCTGAAGCCTTGCATACAAACTTTCTAGAGAACTGTGTTGGGGTGATCTTCTTTTTTTGGGGGGGGGCAGGTGATCTTCTTGTGCACTGTGTAAAGTTTGTCTTTGTATTATTCAATGTTGACTTCTGTACTAGCAGAGTGCTGAGTACTGTCTGGACTTTGGTACTGTTATTTTTATGAAGCATCATCAGACTCAATGTTTTGTAAACATCCTTCTCCATCACCTTCTGATTGGTTTAATAAAGAGCTGAAGGCCTATAGCAGGTTAGGAGAGGAAAGGAGGGATATCTGGATAAGAACCTTGGGGAAAAAAATCAGGCCCTGGAGATTTTTAGCCAGCCAGGCAAGCAGGAAGGAACAGGTACCAGGTAATGTGCCATGTGGCAGAACATAGATTATGATAAATGGGTTGATTAAGTTATATGAGCTAGTTGAGAAAAAGCCTAAGCTAAAAGGCCTAAACATTCATAAATAAATGTAAGTGTATGTCATTGTTGGAAGCTGGCAGGTTGAGGCAGTCTGGCAGTAGAACTAGATACACTAGAGACAACTACACCAATGTCTGCAACAGAGATGCTCTCTGTTGGTACCCACCCACTGTGGGCTATGCTGAGGGGCAGTGATCTCTGTCAGAGGCATTCAGTGGCTTCCCTGCAATGAGAAAGTTTTCTAAGTAAGCTGCCTAACAGATGCTGGTCATGGGAATACCAGTGGACCAGAAATATCCCACTCAGTGGCCGGACAGTTTCCAGACTTGTGTACAACATGTGTTTCAGGTCCAGGTGGATGTTGATATCTGTCAACAGCTTTCCCTAACATACTTCCATTCCTTTGCTGAGATAGAAGTGAGTCACCAAAAAGGCTCCAAAGATACCCTTTAGAGCCTCCGTGGATGCTGTGCTATGCTGGTCATGGTTGAGCACCTTGGCACCAAGGCCCTGGCACGAGGCCATTTTGTTGAGCCACAGCCTTGGTCAGTGCTCTCCCTGGGATCTGCTTGTTCTCCAGCATGAGCAGGGACACCCTGACTTCATTTCTGCTGGTTGGGGAAAAGCTCAAGCTGAAGATGTTGAGCAGGGTTGGTTTGTCCTAATCCCTTTTCTTAGCAGGGTCCTCCCTCTCTGAATTGTGTCCATATCTCCATTTTGTCTTCTATGTGCTTAAAGTGAAAATGTAAACATGACCCATACCTAGAAGATTAGCATATGGTTGTCCTATATTTGTAAGCTTTTATTTTGAAGCTAAAACACCCTCAAGTTATTGCCACAAATGGCAAAGCAATAAAAGGCACCCTAACAGCTTGGTCATATGAAGGGGAAAGGTTTTTTAAAATGTGTTGTCAACCGATGTTCTGAACTAGACCATGTGTGTATGTATCTGTGGGTATATGTGTACCTGAAGTTTATTACCAGGGTCTGTAAACACTTAGAGATTCAGAGAAGGGTACAGGCCCTCCTTGGAATCTCTGAACTTGAAGGAAACCACATGTATGTACATATTCTTCAAAGTTCACAATGAGGATGCTGAGTAAAAAAGAATTAGGAAACACTGACATAGGAATTGTTTGAGAAGTGACAGCATAGTTTCATTTTAAGTAAAATAACTGAAACATGGATTCACTGTGGTCTGATCTTATAAGAAGGCCTGTGGCCAGTGAGAGCTTGGTCGGTTCCCCCCCCCCCCTTGGAGAGAACTTGGAAACAGAACACTCGCTGTGGTGGTTGGAATATGCTTGGCCCACAGGGAATGGTACTGTTAGGAAGTGTAGCCTTGTTGGAGTAGGTGTGGCCTTGTTGGAAGAAGTGTGTCACTGTGGGAGTGGGCTTTGAAGTTCTGCCCAGCATGGAAGAGTCAGTCTTCTCCTGTTTGCATTCAGAACAAGATGTAGAACTCTCAGGGCTGGAGAGATGGCTCAGTGGTTAAGAGCACTGACTGCTCTTCTGTAGGTCCTGAGTTCAATTCCCAGCAACCACATGGTGGCTCCCAACCATCCATAATGAGATCTGACACCCTCTTATGGAATATCTGAAGTTACAGTGTACTTACATATAATAAATAAATGTCTTGAAAAAAAAATAAAGATGTAGAACTCTCAATTCCTCCAGTGTCATGTCTGCCTGCCTCATGTCTGACATCCTTCTTTCTTTGATTATAATGGATTGAACCTCTGAGCCTGTAAGGTAACCATCAGTAAATGGTGTTCTTTATAAGAGTTGCCTTGGTCATGGTGTCTGTTCACAGCAGTAAAACCTGAACTAAGACACTCTCCATGGGCCAGGCAAAGGGAGTTGTAGAACTGTGGAAAGATTAGTGGGGAAAAAAAAAAGGGCAAACTTTGTCTCTACATGAGTTCATATTAAAACAAAATAAGAACTGCTTATCATGTTAGAGTGTGAGATAGAAATAGGACAGAGGGAAGGCAAGCGGCCAACTGGGGTAGAAGATGGTTGCGCTGTAAACAGGACAAGAAAGGCCCTCATTGCAGGGGCGGGGTGTTAGTGAAGATGCCAAGGAGGGAAGGAGTTACCTAAGAGGGAGAACATTCAAGCAGGGGAAACAGAGCAAAGGGTTTCTGGCAGCAGGGAAAAGACTTCCATTAGGAACCAAGTGAGCAGCGAGGTAGGAGACAGGCCCAAGAGAAGCCTTGGGGAGAAACTGAGGTGGTGAAGGTCCTGCAGACACTGCACCGCGGCCAGCTTTCTCTCTGGGTGGCTTCGGCTTGTTTAATTTTGTTTATACTGCTCCACAAACACAAACCTTCATTTGTCTCCGTCACTACTGACAAGTCAGTGCAAGGTCTGAAGGGCCTGGGGGAATTTGGTGGACAGAATTACCACGAGAACCAGCTTGAAATCTAGTTCGCATTCCGTACTCACAGGGACAGACTGTGTATACTCAACCTCCGGCAAAATCTCAATGTGAAGTTGGGTAAGTGGTGGTGGTGGGGCGCGTATCTAGAAGGAGCTGGGGGAGAGGAAAGAACACGACCAAAATATGTTGTATAAAAACATTTTTAAAAATTAAAGTGAAGTCTTTAAGTGTTCAAGAAAGAAAAAAAGAATACACACCATGCTATCTTCTAAAACTGCAACCAAAGTGTACACCAACAAGTACAGAAAATATTAAAGTGCATACGCGTTTCAGCAAATTGAAGCATTTGTTCAAATAACTCTTGGTTTCATAAGGCTGTCAAATTCAAACTATGAAAAACAAAATCAAAGGCAAGAAAGGCCCCGTGCATTACCACCTATTTAAAGAGGCAATATGGCCGCTTGAAGCAGTAAATTGAATTCAGGACTCTTGGGAGTGTTTACGTTGAGGTTATTGTGTAAGAAGGAGGTGACCCTGGCAACTGGGATGGGAACATGGATCATCTCTCTGACTTGGAAGCTAGTTTCTTTCAGCCAGGAGAACTTGCAATGGCCTCCCCTGAGGCAACTAACTCTCTCCCCGGAAAAATGTTAAACAGAAACAATAGACCTTGTGTCTCATCTGTACTTTTTTTTTAAAGGTTGTATAACAAACAATACTAGGGGACATTTTAGATCCCAAAAGACTAGGGGGCTATCATTGAGGAATTCGGGTGACAGAGAGCCAGATGGGTGTGGTGGCACATATCTATCTGTCTATCTATCTATCTATCTATCTATCTATCTATCTATCTATCTATCTATCTTCTGTATTCTGTATTCTGTATTCTGTATTCTGTAGTCAGAGGCATGTGGATGTCTGTGAGTGCAAGGCTGGCAAGGTCTAGAGAGTTCCAGATCATACCAGGACTACATAGTGAAAACCTGTCTCTAAACACTGAAAAAAAAAAATCAAGTGACAGAGGAACAGAGGACAGAGACTAGTAACATACTGAAGGGGCACGGTGAAGATTGATTTGAATTTTGATATAGTCTAAATGTGAAGTCAATGTCTTGTCCTAACTGGCTAAAAGACGCTGAGAGAAAGGAAGAGTGATGCTAAGGTTTTAGCCTGAGCAACCAAGGAGGGGCCTATTCTCAGTCCAGGGACAGGAGGTTGTGGGAGGATCAAGTTCTGGTGGGAGAGCGTCAGTCTCAAGCCTGTCAAGTCTAAGGGGGGAGCAGCGGTATGGAGCGGGCAGTCCGGTCCATGAGCCTGGGATTTGGGAGAGAAGCCTCTTCTGGAGGCATGCATTTAGGTCACCAGCATATAAAGGCATGAGGCTTGATGAGATTTCCAAAGGAGTAGGGGGGAATTGAAGGGAAGAATCCAAGGTCTGAGCCTTTGGGACCTCCGACACAAAGTCATCAGGGAAGAGCTGACAACCAGATCACAAGGACTGAGGGGATGGCCTGGGGGGAGGAGGGAAGAGCCAGTGTGCAAGGGCATAATGAGACAATATTCGGGAATCTCCTGAGCACACGCAGGGCGGACCCACCCATCAAGAAGCATGATCAAGGAGACTGAACATGGGCTTTGACACCACAGAAAGTATTGGCACTTTTTTTCTCTAGAACAATTCAGCAGAGTTTCGAGTGTTGGGAGCAAAGGCCTGACAGGTACTCAAGAAAGAATGGGAGGGAAATGAACACTAGATAGATTTCTTGCACGAAAAGAGGATCAGGAAGAGCTGAAAGGAAACACAGGACCCAGCAAGAGTGTGGGCTTTGTTTTTCTAATTCAAGGTAGGAAAAAAGGAAGGGTGTTTGAATTCAGATGAAATCCAGAAGATAAATGGAGGGTGTCTGAGCTCTAAAAAGAGAACCCAAGTGGGTGTGATCACACAAAGGGAACATCTTTCTGGAGAGCAGAAGTTTCAGTTTTGTAGAGGTGGAAGAAGGGTGTGTGCTTTGGTAGAAGCCGCGAAACGTTTCTTCCAATCGCTTCTGTTTTCTCAGTGTCATGGGAATGAAGGTCATCAGCTAAGATCACAGGAGAGTCCAACATTTCTGTGACGTTAGAAATATGCCAGAGTCTCATTACTTTTGAGCTCTGCCTGTCCAGCTGTGGTTTCTTGCTGGGAGGTTCATTTCATTTGAGCAGATGTGTTGGGTCTATTAAGCTGTGTTTACCTGCTGGAGCTTCAGTTGAATAGGATGTGTTGGAAACCAGGCTTCAGCCTGAGAGGTGCCACCCTAACATGGCCGGCCTCAAGAACATCTGTGTGTGATGTGGTTGCGCATTGAGAGTGTACAGCTAGACGATTCTCCAGAACTCAGTATATTGTGGAGGGACATTTCAAGACCTCTATCCCTGGAGAATGTTCTGAAAGGGAGAGAAAAAATAATTGATGGGTTATTTCTCCACTGGTGAAATGAGCTAATTCAAGCCAGATTGGAATATATTAAAGGCAGGTTTTGGGGGAAACTGCTCTTGGGCAAGTGAGTTCACTGACCCCAAGAACTGAGACCAGGGGAATTGCCATGGGGAGAGAGGGGAGGGAGAGGGAGAGGGAGAGGGAGAGGGAGAGGGAGAGGGAGAGGGAGAGGGAGAGGGAGAGGGAGAGGGAGAGGGAGAGACCTTTGGGGGAAGGGCAGTCCAGCCCCTAGCTTGGAAAGTTCAAGGTTGGGGGTAGGGTATAGACAAGGTAGAGACCAATGGATTCTGGGAGAACCTGGAAGTCAGGTCTGCTTTGGTATATAGAATATGTATCTCAGTCCCTTGTCCCCAGGATAGGAAGTCAAACAATAATAACCGCACAGACTGTCTCCAGAAGCCTCTGAGGAGAGCTCCCGAGTAGAGATTAGGTGGACAGACTCGACCTGCCCCCAGTGGTCTAACTTCACCAGGGCTTAAGTTTCCGTCTCCTGTACCCCTCGAGTTCCTTGAAGCCAATGTGGATGTTCAGCCCCTTCCTCGGCTCAGTTTCCTCTGACTTAGCTGTCAGGTCCATTTAGGTCAGCAAAGCCACTGTATTGACTCTGCTTTTAAAAATTGATGTGTTTTTCCCCCCTGGCTGTCTCCTGAGAGTTCTCACAGTGGCACACCATCACACATGACTTCACGCAGAAGTTGCCCAATGTTGGGACTCCCACAGGACATGCCAGCAAAGTGACTTTATCTAGCTAAGTTGGATGTGCATTAATTTTATTTTATTTTATTTTATTTTATTTTATTTTATTTTATTTTATTTTATTTTAGAATTTTGGAATGTATGAAGGCTTCCATGATATAGTCTCAAAAACAAAACAAAAATAAGAGAACCCAAAACAAAACAAAACAAAACAAAAACCCAAACAAATGAAAGAGAAAGAATGTTAAAAGTTAAAAGCAGATTAAACAAAACAAAATGAAAACCCCAAACAGCCACCTGTCCACCCCACCTTTTCTCTGTCTCTAACCCATCTAGCAACAATCTTGTATAACCCCTGCTTGCTGAATGTAGACTTGGTTCTAGTCGATGGAATAGGAAGGCACTTTCATAATTAGGCAAAGGTAAGAACAGACACTCTTTGTTTCTCACCACATTATATTCACATTACAACTTGGGGAATTGAATGGAGATGCTCCTGTCTTTAAAAGAGTGAATTGTCATATAGTAATGAACTCCACGGGGACGGAAACATAACAAAGATCTGCACGTGGCCCTGGGGTTGCTAGAGAAGACCCCAGCTGATAGACAACAGGGAATCAGGGATTTCAATCTACCCCGGAAGAGCTACATTTGCTCCCTGGGTTATCAGATCTTTAACACGGCCTTTCCCAATATCCCTCAAATATATACCAAAGTAATCTCCTGGTCTCCGTCTTTCTCCATTCCCTGGGCAGGAATTTAGCATGTGACTACTATGTTTCCACTGTAGAGGCTACATGAAAATGTCTCTGGTGGTCACTTTGTTTTTTTTTAAAGATTTATTTATGTATTATATGTAAATACACTGTAGCTGTCTTCAGACACACCAGAAGAGGGCGTCAGATCTCATTACGGATGGTTGTGAGCCACCATGTGGTTGCTGGGATTTGAACTCAGGACCTTCAGAAGAGCAGTCAGTGCTCTTAACCACTGAGCCATCTCTCCAGCACCCCCCCCCCGCCACCCCCCACTTTCCCCAACCGCTGTGGTCACTTTAAACCTAGCATCCTTACCTTTGAGAGAAAAGAAGTTTAAACTGACGAGGCCTCTTGTCCTTAGTGTACAAAAAGGATCACTGTTCACAGTGTCAATCCCTCCGAATAATCATTTTCATATCTTTCCTCCTCATATTCTGAATTTATGAGTAAACTTGATCATGTTAGTAGACTTAAAAGCGACTATAATCTTCAGTGTTCGTGATACAGGGATTATTTACACATGTGAACTTTGCCCCAGTCCTCATGATCACTGAACCAGGCTTTGTCACGCACGACACACTGCCAAAATAGTTCCCAATCGTAGCTAGAAACTAAATAGGCAGCCGTGTAAATGTTCCATTAGCAAAGGGGGCAGCATGTGTGTGAGGTATACAATGTTGTGATGAATATATGAGAGGTAACTGAAAGAATGCGGCCACTGCTGTCTTTATTAGCCCTTTAGTGGTATTAATCTTATACACACGTCCTCCTTATTTTATAGATTATAAAGATATGCTGTGTTACTATTTTCGCTTCCTTGGTCCTTTCTGATCCTGTGGGAACGGACATAGAAACTGCTGTTCTTCGGTTAACTCGTCTGCTGGGGGCGCAGCAATGCTTACGAAGAGGAAGAGATAAAAGCTTTTGGTAACATGGTATCAGGCTGCTAAGAGAAAATAAGCTTCAACATAGTCTGTGTGATGACCCAAGCTGCCATCGCCCAACTTTCTAAAAGCATCAGATCGAGGATACTTTACCAAAGTTATTTCTCTCTCAAAGTTATAAAGCTTTGCCCAGAGTAGCACTGAATGCCGGCTGAGGGGGCCTGTATGTGACATAGCTTGATGTTCAACTGTTGCTTTCAAGTTTATATTCCTGCAAGTTAGTGTCTACTTGAGGGAAATACTTGACCTCCAGGTGGTGGCACTGCATGGACTTTCTAGAAGTGTGCTGTTGGGAGCAGGCTTCGAAGACTCAAGGCCTTTCCCTAGTTCCAGGTCGTTTTCTCTCCCGTGCTTTTGGTAAAGGATGCGAGCCCTCAGCTTCTTGTTTCCGCCCCTGTGCCTGCTGTGTGCAGCAGGTTGCTTGGTTGTGGTGTTGTATCACAGCAGCTGAGGAGTAACTAATACATTCTTCCTCGTTATACCGATCTTCTACAGTAATGTGCTTGACATACCGGTCCATCGATGGACTGAGTGTATACATTCTGAAATGCTGAGGCCAGGTTCATGGTTTGCCGGTGTTGCACGACAGCCTGTTTCAGAGATCACAAGAACCAGGCCAAAGCAAACAGGAAAATAGTAGCAATTGTACCTGTTCCACCTCCTTATTTCTGTGTGGCGAACCGTCCTAGGACATTTTGGAAAGGGCACAATTCTTGACTTATTTTTGGTAGATAAGAGCACCAGCTTGAAGTGAGTGTCTTAGTCAGGGTTTCTATTCCTGCACAAACATTATGACCAAGAAGCAAGTTGGGGGAGGAAAGGGTTTATTCAGCTTACACTTCCACACTGCTGTTCATCACCAAAGGAAGTCAGGACTGGAACTCAAGCAGGTCAGAAGCAGGAGCTGATGCAGAGGCCATGGAGGGATGTTTCTTACTGGCTTGCTTCCCCTGGTTTGCTCAACCTGCTCTCTTATAGAACCCAAGACTACCAGCCCAGGGATGGCACCACCCACAAGGGGCCCTCCCCGACTTGATCACTAATTGAGAAAATGCCCCACAGCTGGGTCTCATGGAGGCACTTCCCCAACTGAGAGCGTTTGAAGGGCTTGTCTTTGGCGGTTTAGTGTCCCTAGATGCTTGGCAACAGCTGCTGGGAGACGCTTACAGCTGTGTGCAGGTGGAGTCCTCGAGTGTTCCTGTTCCTGTATAGGTCTTAGGGACTGGGATCCTTAGCTCTCAAGGGTTAGAGTTTTTGTGTATTGAGATGCCTCAGTCGCTGTCAGCTTGAGTGGCCAGGGTGACAGTTCCCCGTGACCACTTTCACGGCTGCTGCGGCTCAGAAAGCAGCTACTGCAGCCACCACGCCCCATTCGTTCCATTGAGGCGTGGCTCTGCCTCCCCTGGAGATGTCGGCGATCGATGCAGCCGATGATGATGATGATGATGATGATGATGATGATGATGATGATGATGATGATGATGATGATTGGTTGGTTGGTTTTGCAGCCTGGTTCAGCTTTACTTCAGATTCTTACTCAGCGTGGCTGCTGAGGATTCCTCCGCCACACCCCTGCTGCTCATCACAGCCCTGCAGTTCCCTGGCCTCGTGACTCAGCCTCTGCTACTTATTAAGGCCAGGTCCCTCTTGGTTCCCTGGTTTGCAGAGCGGCTAGCTGGCTGCTCTCCTCAGCCCTATCTCTTCTGTGTCTGTCAAAGTGGCCTGGTCACCCCCACCTCCTCCTCCTCCTCCTCCTCCTCCTCCTCCTCCTCCTCCTCCTCCTCCTCCTCCTCCTCCTCCTCAGGACTAGGGGACAATGGCAGATCCTTTATCACCACGAGGACTGCCACCGTGGCTCTACCTGGCTCTGCCGTCTGTCTGAGGCTTGTTACTTCAGCCTACTCTATCAAAATCTAGCAAGAAAGGAGCTAGAAAGAGAGCATTTTTGGAGCTGGAGAGATGGCTCAGAGGTTAAGAGCACTGGCTGCTCTTCTAAAGGTCCTGAGTTCAAATCTTAGCAACCACATGGTGGCTCACAACCATCCGTAATGAGATCTGAGTCCCTCTTCTGGAGTGTCTGAAGACAGCTACAGTGTAATAAATAAATCTTAAAAAAACAAAAAAAAAAGGAAGGAAGAAAAGAAACCATTTTTCTGATACTACTATTGCAACACCAGGGAGGCAGCGCCACGGGATGCCTCTCAGCTGTCTCGGAAAGCGAGCTGAACAGCCTGCTTACATAGCCCAAGGAGAGTGTCTGCACAAAGCATAGCAAACCTTTTGTTTGTCTTTGTACAAATCACGGCATTGTTCCTGGTGTCCCAGTCCCTCTGTGAGATACCAGGGAGAGTGCTCCCCATCTGGCCTGAAAGGACTTGGTTGTAGAATCACCTAGAGTTCACCAGGGTATGTGGTAGTACAAAATCCCATGTAACCCTATGAAACGGTTGTGTCTGGGGTTATACAACTTCAGAGTGTAACTGCATGAGACAATGAGGGATATACCTTCACAGTGTCACTGTGTGAAACAGTTGCATTGGTGTTATAACCTCAGAAGCAGGGGCATACCACTTTGCTTGTGGGCTAGTTTCCTTAGCAGCGTAGTACACAGGACAGTGCCCACAGCAGGCAATTGTCCCTGCCACTAGCCACGGCTGCAGTCTCTAGATTTCCATCTCTCTGTGCTTCAACCCTCCTCGTGTATCCGGTTTAGCCCCAGATGGAAACATTTCATCTTGCAGGGAAGCTCATTAAGACAGGAAGTCAATCTCTCAGAATAGCTTTAGGAAGTCCCTGAAAATGACCATCGTCTCCAGGGCCATCTTTTCCAGAGAGTGTACGAACAGAAAAAGATTATTACAAGTCACTCCCAAAGGAGGCAAGCTGTAAAGCAGACTCCTGAGACAAGTTCAGCTGTCTGGAAGAGGTTTGGACCAACTGAGTCACTTGGAAAGGACACTCCCCTACCTGCAGGCTGTGCAGTGTGCTCAGGGGTCCCAGCTGTTGTGAGCTGTCACCTGTGCTGGGCTGGGCTTTGGTGACACATCTGTCTTTGAGTCATTTCTACTTCTGCAAATAACCCTTCACCCATACTCCTGTAAGTAAACCCATTAAAACTCATTGGCTCACCAAACTGGACGGTGGCGGTATCCGTATCTTGGTTTCCTTGTCTGAGGTGAGTAGAAGTTTATTCATATCTTCCCAGGAATAGTGCTACACAACCATTCTTGTCAGGGGTAGACACACTGATTTCTTGAGAGTTGATATTAAAAATTCAGACACTTCCAGTCTTTGAAGGCATAGGACACGGGCCTTCCTAGATTTGTTTTGTAGGGACTAAAAGTTACCCCAAACCATTTTATTGACATACCTGTACATCTACTATCATAGTAATTTAATCAGTGAGTGACTGAATTCACTATTCCTTAGCCTAATTTCCCGCCTGTGGTGCAGATTATAGTAGAATGCACGTGTAGCCTTGGGGTGGTTTGAATAAAAAAATGGCGCCCCTAGGCCTGTAGGGAATGGCGCTGTTGGGAGGTACGGCCTTGGAGCAGGCATGGCGTTGCTGGAGGAAAGTCTGTCAATGGGATTAAGCTTTGAGGTCTCAGAGGCTCTAGTCAGTTCGCTTCTGCTGCCTTCAGATCAAGATGTAGGACTCTCCGCTCATTCTCCAGCGCCATGTCTGTCTGCACCCCGCCATGCTTCCCGCTGTCATGATAATGGACCTCTGAACTGTAAGCCAGCCTCAGTGAGATGTTTGCCTTTGTTACCCTGCTCGTGGTGTGGTCTCTTCTCAGCAACAGAAACCCTAAGACAAGCCTCTGCGGCATAGGCATCTCCAATCAACTAGCTAGCCGATCGAACAATTAGGATACATGAAGTTCCACTTAGGATGATAGACGATGGGGAGGCTCTATCGACTTAAACTAACACACACGATTTATGCAAAAATATTTACTTTGGTGTGTGGACTGTGTGCACGTGTGTATGCGTGCATGGGTGTGCCTGTGGAGGCGAAAGGTAAATATATGTAATCTTTCTTGATCACTCTACACCTTGATTTTGAACTGGGAGCTCATCAGTTCAGCCTGGCTGGTTGGCTGATGGGTTCCTCCTAGGATCACCAGTCTCTGCCTCCCTAGAGCTGGGGTCGAGGCAGGTACTACCCTCCCTAGTTTCTACACACGGGTGCTGGGGATTAGGACTTGAGTTCTCCTGCTGACAGGCACCTTAGCCGCCAAGCCATCTCTCCGGCCGTGTAAGTCAAACTATTTTAAAGTCAAACGCGAACACCATAACAAGTCCCATTTGTTGGATTGTGTTCAGATAGATTTTCTACGACACTTCCGTTGTCCTGGAGCAGGCAAGCAGAGACTGGAAAACAAAACACCCGATTCATCTTTCACCCCGGAGCTGGCGTTGGCTGTGCACCGAGGAGAAGTATAAACCCTGCCACCGCACTTCATTCCTTTCCCATTTCTGAAACAGACTTGGCGAAAGACCGCAAGCTCTGGGTCATCGCTACGCTGCTGCCCCGAGTCATCGATGCCTTTCATCCGATCTCAGTGGCATTAGCGCAAAATTGATGTCTCCTCTATAGCACGGGCTTGTGTGCAATGCCATCTTTCTTGTAGAGAGACGCTCATTATTTTATGAGTGTAGTTCCCGGCTAGCGAGGAAGTAAGGTTGGCTGTCTCTCTCTCTCTCCTTCCCTCTCCTCTCCCCTCCCCCTCTCTCCTTTGTTCCTTTTTCTCTTCCTCTCGCCTTCCATCCTGTTCTAGTGCTTCACTGTTGTCCTCTTTCTCTCTCCCTCTCTCTCTTTGTCTCTCTCTCTCCCTTCCCTTCCCTTCCCTTCCCTTCCCTTCCCTTCCCTTCCCTTCCCTTCCCTTCCCCTTCCCTTCCCCCCTTCCCTTCCCTTCCCTTCCCTTCCCTTCCCTTCCCTTCCCTTCCCTTCCCTTCCCTTCCCTTCCCCTTCCCTTCCCTTCCCCTTCCCTTCCCTTCCCCCTTCCCTTCCCTTCCCCCTTCCCCTTCCCTTCCCTTCCCCCTTCCCCCCTTCCCTTCCCTTCCCTTCCCTTCCCTTCCCTTCCCTTCCCTTCCCCTTCCCTTCCCTTCCCCTCCCCCTTCCCTTCCCTTCCCCCTTCCCTTCCCTCTTCCCTTCCCCCTTCCCTTCCCTTCCCCTTCCCTTCCCTTCCCCCTTCCCTTCCCCCTTCCCTTCCCTTCCCTCTTCCCTTCCCTTCCCCCTTCCCTTCCCTTCCCCCTTCCCTTCCCTTCCCCCTTCCCTTCCCCCTTCCCTTCCCCCTTCCCTTCCCTTCCCCCTTCCCTTCCCTTCCCCCTTCCCTTCCCTTCCCCTCCCCCTTCCCTTCCCTTCCCCCCTCCCTTCCCTCTTCCCTTCCCCCTTCCCTTCCCTTCCCCTTCCCTTCCCTTCCCCCTTCCCTTCCCCCTTCCCTTCCCTTCCCTCTTCCCTTCCCTTCCCCCTTCCCTTCCCTTCCCCCTTCCCTTCCCCCTTCCCTTCCCCCTTCCCTTCCCTTCCCCCTTCCCTTCCCCCTTCCCCTCCCCCTTCCCTTCCCCCTTCCCTTCCCCCTTCCCTTCCCCCTTCCCTTCCCTTCCCTTCCCTTCCCTTCCTCCTTCCTCCTCCTCCTCCTCCTCCTCCTCCTCCTCCTCCTCCTCCTCCTCCTCTCCCTCCTTCTCACTTCTAATGTAAAGGAATCTACTGTCTACTGCTTGGTTCTTTGTAAAAAAACAAACAAACAAACAAACAAACAAACAAACCTCCCTAGCTTCTCTGCTACAAAGGCTGCTGGTTAAATTTCTGTTCACCCGTAATTATACCAAAGGATGCTTCAGGTGTAGCAGCTTCTGCTATTTTTACTGCATGTTTTAAAGGTTCCAGATCTCCAGAATTATTCTTGGGCATATGTCTTAGGGTTTTTTTTTTTTTTTCCTTCTGTGAAGAGACTCCCTGACCAAGGCAACTCTTATAAAGAGCAGTATTTAACTGGGTAACTGGGGCTGGCTTATAGTTTCAGAGGTTTAATCCATTATCATCATGGAGGGAAGCGTGGCAGTATCCAGGTAGACGTGGTACTGGAGAAGGAGCTGAGAATTCTATATCTTTATTCAAGGGCAGCCAGGAAGAGAGACTGTGGAGTCTCACACTGGGCGGAGCCCAAAGCCCTGCCTTCACAGTGATACAAGGCTACACCTCCCAAGAGTGCCACTCCCTGGGCCAACGTGGGGAAGTGCCACAGCCTAGCTTTGTTTTGGGTGAGCTTCCTCCTGGAACTATCTGAGGCCTTTGCTTCTAGCCGGTCTTTCCTTTTCCTGGCATTGCGGTGCATTCGTTTCCATAGGCAGGAGCTAAAACACCCGAGTGGCTTTCTGTTATTTATTTACTCTTTCATTTAGTCCCTTAAATATTTATCAAGAATGCCTTCTCTGTTAAGAGGTAGTTTCCTGAGTGCAGCTACCTCCGTAGCAGGATCAAAACTGAGTGTGTGTTCCCAGGCCCTGGAATCCGACTCCTGCCCTGTATCTCCAGGTATTTCCTGTTTGTAACCAGTACAGGATGCAACGAGGGAAGATGTGATCCTTTTATCTAAACCAAGACACAGAAGTCACCAGTGTGCTGCCTGTCTTGACCTAACGGACACCTGCAGCTTACACTCATTCCTGTTTTCGTAATCATTTTAAGATCCCAGGCCAGAGTCCAGGAAGGGACCCGTCTGCAAAAGCTCACTCCGAGTCCCTGAAACCAGGGGAATCTAGATAAGGCCCAGTCACCGAAGTTAACTTCCACGGTTAGCCCCTTACGTCAAAATCTGATTGGTCCATGCAACCGCTCCCCATATTCCCTTTGCTTTGTGTTCCCAGCCTATAAAAATGTTGTGCAATCTCCCTTCAGGGAGGTGCTTCAGATCCCAAACTGACTGCCTTCCTGTGTCCTCAGAAAATAACGCTTCTATTTTTAAGTTTCCGTATCTGAAGTGAGTAAGTTTTCTTGACTTCTACCCGGAACCCGACATTTTTAAGAGGAAGATTGTCGACATTTAAAAAAAAAAAAAAGCCAAATGAGGAAATGCACCATTGGGGCCACAGTAATATACTCATTCATGGCTCTCTAACGATGAGATGATGGTGGGAGATTTCTCTCTGTACCTTCGACAAAGTTTTACCTCTGGGGAATGGCATGTTAATTCCAAGTCAAGAAGCCAAAGGTTAAGAATACATGCCCAGGGGCTCTTTAACCCCATCCTTTCCTTTTCTTTGTTCTTTTTTGGTTTTTGAGACAGGGTTTCTCTGTGTAGCCCTGGCTGTCCTGGAACTCACTCTGTAGACCAGGCTGGCCTCGAACTCAGAAATCCGCCTGCCTCTGCCTCCCAAGTGCTGGGATTAAAGGCGTGCGCCACCACTGCCCAGCCCACCAGTCTGCCCTTTTCTTTCTCCCCAACCTTTCCTCCTCCTCCTCTTCTTCTTCACCTGGATTTGAAACTGGATTGATAACTCAGCTGAAGCAAGCATCCATTCGAGATGAGTTATATCAAGAAAGAAAATCAGACCTCTCCTCTGGAAAGTAACAGAGACCTTGCACCAAGGCAACATAGCTCTGTGAAAAACAGGGCGGGGTAAGATGGAGACATTTGGCTGTGTTGCCACACCTCTCTCCTTTCCCTTTAGACGACGGACAGGACTTCGCTTTGGCTCACTTATCAGATGGGGAAGTCCAACCTCTCAGCAGCACCGAGCAGGTGTTCAGTAGACATCTAATGTTTACTAAGCATCTTTGACCACACAGAGTTTAAAGACCTCCTGGTCTCAGTCCTCCACCAGCTCTTCGCGGAGAGTCTCTCTAAAGGCACAACTTTTCACGCTCAGTAAAACACGGGGTGGCGTGAATGAATATGCAGTTCTTGTAAATTACTCAGCACCCTCCCTTTGACACGGGTCTGCAGATGACCTCACTCAGTTCCGTGGAAATGACCCAAACACCTCAGTTAATTATGAATGCTCTCTTTCCCTGAGCTTTTATAGACCCGCCCTAACTTAGAAATAAATGCTTAGTTAAGACAATCTCCAGCTTGGCCCTTCCAAAGGCACAGATAACCGACTTAAAATGTAGGCGCCCACGGGTTCCCGATAAGAAGGTCTGGCTTCAGATGAAGCCGCGTTCCTAAAGTGAAGTTCCAGTTCAGTATACACGAGGTTGGACTGAAGTGGTCACATGTGTTCTGATGTGGCCCTTCCCACTGGTGGCAGAACTTCGGGTTTAGATGCTGAGATTTGGGCAGCTCAGCATGTGTTTGGTGTGGCGCCCGCCATTTTTACTTTATAAACCTTCCGATTTGTGTCAAATCGTTCTCTCCTTCCAGAAATCTTTGACGAGGACAGGGCTGCTTCCCACTGTCCCACAGCACCCTCCACCATGTTACCATTTTCCGGGCTCCACGTTGGATGCTTTTCACTCGGAATGATCACATCCTAGCTCCTGGACCTCATGGGACCTCAACTCCTCACTCTTGATAACTGGCTGAGGTCGCCAGCAGGCCACAGGCTCTGAAGCAGGCCACTGTCAGGTGTGTGTGTGTGTGTGTGTGTGTGTGTGTGTAAGTGTAAGCTTTGCAAGAACTTTTAATTCACTAGCTATACACCTCTAGGGTCATGTTTGTCAGAGGGAAATTTTCTAAGTTTCATGAAAAGGTGGCTTTATTTATCTTAATCACCTCCAATCCTGTTACAGCCTCTTCTGGTTTCAAAGTACTCTCTACATACAAGATAGATGGATTTAAAAGGTGTAAGCAGCCGGGTGCTGGTGGTGGTGGCGGCGGCGGCGGAGGCGCACGCCTTTAATCCCTGCACTTGGGAGGCAGAGGCAGGTGGATTTCTGAGTTCGAGGCCAGCCTGGTCTACAAGAGTGCATTCCAGGACAGCCAGGGCTACACAGAGAAACCCTGTCTGGAAAAAACCAAAAACAAAACAAAAAAGGTGTAAGCAAACCAGTTTGTGCATAAAAGCCAGCCTCAAAGAAGAGACAGCCTGGTGTCTAGAGAATCTCAAAGCTTCAAGTGACCTGATTAAAATGACATGCAAGCACACATACACCATGGTGGGAAGCCGGTATGCTGGTTCTGAGGCCCAGATGGGCCCTGAGAGTGTGAAAACCTAACAAGGCCAAGGTGGTGCCAATCCAAGCAAGTAATAAGAAAAGCTCACGTGACCTTTAACAGTTCTTTTTTTTTTTTTTTTTTTTGGTTTTTCGAGACAGGGTTTCTCTGTATAGCCCTGGCTGTCCTGGAACTCACTCTGTAGACCAGGCTAGCCTCAAACTCAGAAATCAGCCTGTCTCTGCCTCCCAAGTGCTGGGATTACAGGTGTGCGCCACTACCGCCTGGCTACCTTTAACATTTTTAAGAGCTGAGCGTTTAAAAGCAGGTTTAGGACTGAAGGCATAGATGAGCAGATTGACTCAGCAATTTGTTCCAGGCCACACCTCTCACTAAAACCTGCCAGGCTTAACAAGACCCGCTTTTCAATCACTGTGCTGTTGAAGAGAACAAAACAGACAAGAAGGAGATCTCATTCAGAAAGTCAAAAGGGGCGGGCGCTGTGATGGGCTGGCCTTGAAACTGTTAGGCTGGTCCTGGGCTGAAGAACGTAGGAAGAGTTTGGAGAGTTTGGGGTTGCGCGCACGCGTTTGTGAGTGCGAGTGTGTGTGTGTGTGTGTGTGTGTGTGTGTGCACACGCGCGTGCGTCGGGGGAGCTGGCCTGAAGCAAGTGTGAGATTCAGAGGTGCCCACAAACCCCGAAATTCCTGAGATTGGTAGGTATTGGGGCCACTCTCTTCCTGCTCTCAGCCGCGCGCTCTCCCCTGCACATGACCTCTACCTCCTTCACCTCTGAAGTAGTCTGTGGCCAGAACACCCGGTTCAACTTCCTCCCTCCTGATAAGAACCTGCCCTCCAGGTTCTTCGAATTCTTGTTTACGTCGATGAAGCATTCCCAGGCCTCCACCCTAGTCAATAATGTATATCCATCTTGGAATTTCCCACCCACTCCCCAATTCTATAATCGCCCTCGATCACCCCCGAATAAAACTGAGCAGTCTCACTGAAGCAGATGTTAGGAGTCAGTCAACACTTCCGTATTCCCGGCTGTCGGGAACCCGGCTCCTCGCCTCTGCTCCCTCCATAAACCGGAGGCCTAAAGTCCACAGAGAGAAGGAGAGTCACTGGGGCAGTGGGAAGGCTCATGCTGGTCTCCATGGAGCGTCCAGAGCTGGGGGCAGGGATGGCGTTTGCCAAAGCACTGAATAAAGAGCTCTGCAGACTGCATATTCAAATCACCTGGGGATCCTCAAAACCATTGAGGTTCTGGTTACACCACAGGCCAGAGAAGTCAAACTCTGAGTCTAGGATACAGACAGCAGTTTTCTTGAAGCTACTCTTGGCAATTCCAAGCACTGATTATTTGGAGGAACTAGGTCTGAAAGTTCTTGGCTTCCAGTGCTCAGGGGGCAACATGTTTTATTATTAAGGACACAAGGGGCGTTAAAGAGGGCATAATTCAGAATTTGGCAAGCTTTTTCCATACAGAACTAGAGTATAAAGTATTTTTAGGCTTCATAAGACTTGAAGCAAAATCGAGCTTATCAGGTAAAACGATCACATAACAGAAAGCAAACAAATTTCCATAACTTTTGATGAAATATGAAACTTAGTGGTCAGTGAGCACACAATTTCATATATAATTTTCAGGTCAGGAAAATGACATCTATTTTGATTTTTAAAGACCATTTTTTTTTAAAAGTGTAAAGCCTATTCTTACCTTGTAGTTAATACAAAAATAGGCAGCAGGCTAGATTAGGTCTTTGCGGGCTAAAGTTTTCTGGCTTTTGATATAGATAACCATATCCCTCCAATCCAAAGACAAGGCCAGAAGCAATCCTCTACGTAATAACATCAACGACCTTATCCAACTTTGAAAAATCACAATTCTCTCCAAGGACAGTTTGCATATGCAAATACATTTCAAGACAAGGCTTGTTGGCACCCATATTTTTCACGATCAATTAAAAGTAGCGGACTGAGACTGTTATATGAAATAGAGACATTCTGACTTCAAATGATGCAAGATGTTCTACAGATGTCTTTTAAAAATACAAACGAGATGTTGATCAGATATTCAAATGTGGTGGTTAACAGATGTGTGTTTCCTGAGGCCTTGGGATGTTAAAGATTCCTTGCTACGGAGTCATCCTTCCTGTGTTTGAAATGTGTACATTTCCACCCAGGCATTGGGGGGGGGGGGGAACCAAACCAAACCAAACCAAAACCCCCCAAAAGCCAGTTTTATAGAGTGTCTGTGTTATCAGCAGGAGAGTCTGAAGTACTGTAGAGAGGCTGTGAAAGTCACTCTTCCATCCTAAGATTTTCTATACCTACATTAGCCTGAATTATGAGATTGAGAATGTCATATAAAATTTCTCACTGAGCAGAAAGCGTAGTGAGAAAAACTTCAAAGAAAGCCTTAAGACCTGAAAGTCTAATATAAAAGGACATTTGTGCTATTTCTGGGCATGGATATTTTCGATTGGGATCAGAAGTTTCCAGGCAATAAAAGGTTCTTTTTGGAGTTTGTCTACCTTGAGAATTTGCCAGGCGTTGAAGGGGGCCCTCTGCTGGCAGTTCTATTTATCGCACTTAGATTTGATTTATGTTGTTTACTGACAGGTTCTTTGAACCTGCCTGGATTTTTAATGTTTTCTGTTATGACCGTACATTTCACATAACAAAGAGAACATAAATTCCACGTTCCCAGCTGGCATGGTTAATAATCCTTCACTCTTGCCCTTTTGAATTGTACTACAGCCCTCGGAACATCTGGTCGTTTCCAATTTCTCTGTCAGAGCGGGGTTTTGACCTCTATTTCACTTTCAAATGGGTCTCCTCGGCAGAGTAACTCTGATTTCTCGATTAATTTTGCCATCCTCGCCCTTGGCTGTAAATGTGATTTTTTACGCGTGATGCTTGAGAAGGGAACGGTGCAGTTTTCAAAGGGAGCTGGGATTCTCCTCTGCTCCGAAACCGCCTTTGTTAGCCTCTCCAATCCCGTGACTGCGAACGCTCCTCACATTTTACTCCTCACACCTCGGGATTTTATAATGTCTACATGTGTTCCAGTGGAGGGTTCATCTGCTCGAACAATTCCAGTAACGAGGTTTAAAAGTACTAACTTCGTAAGCTGGTTCGGCTCTGGGACCTCGAGGAGGCCCGGGGAACTGTGTGTATTAGGCCTTGGACATGAGCAATTGTATGTGTAAACATGTGAAAACATACGTGTCTCATGGAGCTTCCACTCTGATGGCCACAGTTGCACAGTGGTTGTCATTCCTAAGTTCTATCTTTGCCTAGCTCCCTTTCCTGGAGTCAGAGCATCCTCTCCTCCTGGGGCTCCCAACCCCGAGAAAAACCTTTGAAGCCTCTCTGATTCTGCATTTATGCCTTTTATTTTCTGCCTTTTCAGTCCACGTGACCACTGTATAGATTGATGGCTCCGCTTCCGGATGAATGTACCGGCACATTAAACTGCATTAATAGTAACGGTTCAACTCTGCTATATATAGCCCTGCTATGTGCTAAGTGTGTTCTCATCATACCAGTCTTTTTTTTTTTTATTTTTTTTTAATTTTGGTTAAGACATGGTTAAGACAGGGTCTCTCTGTATATAGCTCTGGTTGTCCTAGAACTCACTCTCTATACCAGGCTGGCCTTGAACTCAGAAATCCACCTGCCTCTGCCTCCCAAGTGCTGGGATTAAAGTCGTGCGCCACCACTGCCCGGCAATCCTAAAGATGATTTAAAAAAAAAAAAATCACATTCCTGCTCCTCTCATGCTTCTCCCGGGGCTCACAAGTTCAGCTAGCACCTCGAAGGTTCAAGGCAAGCTCTGCCTTGAACCCTCCAACCTAATGGCCAAATCTTAACAAGGCTTATTCCCACCAGTCCAGCCTCCTCTCTTCTTTCCATTCCTAGTTTACAGCTCTCTTGCAGGGCTTTCTGAACATGCCCCCTGTCTGATCCGTGTGCTTTCTCTCTCCTTGTACAAACTCCAATTTAATCACCAGTGTCTACATCAAATGTATTTAACAATGTAGTCAATGTTGAGAGTTCCATGCCCAGCATTCATTATCGATAGTATCAAGCACTGTATTTTGTTGTATTTAATTCGTACTGACTTGATGTGTATTTAATTGATATGTATTTTCTTGAGTACCCTTGACTACTCCTTCACTGCATCTTGCCTCTCTCACAAGACTATATGTTTCTGACGATAAGACTATCTATAGCATATTTCACACTATGGTGCACCACAGGTAATTCATGTCTCTTTTGTAAAATGGAGATAATGATGTCTCTCTACGTCATTGGACACGGGGCTAAGAGGGGATACTGTAGAGAACTGCTTTAAAGCTTTCAAACTTGTTCATTATCATTATTATGGCAATGACACAGAACCTCTTTCTCACCCTGAACACATGGGTCTGGAATTCCTTTCCGAAGACAGAGTGAATCACGGAAGGGAATAGCTGTCATTTCTACCACCTCTTATTACTTCCAGCCACGGCAGGCCAGCTGTAGTGCAAGGCAGAGACCAGAACCCCAGATCAATTGCCTACTTTGCATAGCCAGACGAGTGTGGTGTCCATTCTATTTCATATAAAGACCCTTGAGGTCATTCTTTACCTCTTGTTTTGAAAGGAGTTTTAAATTTTTCAGAGACCACAATAGAGGCAGCACAGCAGGATAGGCCTGGGCATGCCTGGGCGGGCCTGAAATAAGGCTGCTGAATTATTCTGAGAACTAACTGGCCATGAAGGATAAGGGACGTGTGCCTAGACAATCTCCACTCTCCACTGAGTCATGGGCTATCTGGACTGGGCTCCCTGGTGTCCAGTCTCCCCCCTCGATGCAGTTTGAGGTTAACCCGACCTCTTGCTAACCAAAATAAGCCGTCTTCCCACGTTGCTGTCTCTTCTTCACAGCAATAGAATTCCCTAAGATAGTCTTTCTACTTGAGAATGGCTTCTTCCAATGGAAATACAAATAATCCAATAGTTGTTCAGTCCACAAGGCTGGATGTCTCAGCTGGTTTTCTGTATATATTGGGGTCCCAAAGAAGCAGGCTCTAATGCTAGTGAAGAAATGCCCCAGCAGCAGGATAGGTTAACTTGCCAGTGGGACTGAGGGCAAGCAGATGAGAAGAAAAGGGTGTACCCATCTCCTTGGGGTTTGGTTAGTTCCAGATGGAGTCAATTTGACAAGCAAGAATAGCCATCACAATTAGGGAGATCAGGAGAAAAATTCTCATAGAGAATTTTCTATGAGACAGTAAACAGTCCCTCTTTACCCTAGAAACTTGCAGTGTAAGACTGCCAACCAAGGCCCATAGTGACAATTTTGGCACTTTGATTTCTTTAAAAAGCATAGAAATATTATAAGACTATGGTTTTGTTTTCATCACAGGTGTAGGATGTGGGGCTTTCAGATTCTCCACAGCAGCTATGATTTGCCTTGTGCAGGGATGTGATTTGTGCCAGCTGTGGATAGTTTCTGTGATTGTGTGATGTTTGAAAGGGTGGGGATTCTTCAGAGGGTATGTAAATGCTAGGGCCTAGGATACTGTGTGGGTTGTTGTTTGTGTGCTGTGGATCATAGTTCTGCTAAGTAGTCAAGTGTGAAGAAGAAAGAAGAAATTAGATATCTTTAACAGTGACGATCCAAGAATCTCAATGCTCTTCATCAACAGGAAGTAGTAACGATAATGCTGCCATTTTGTCTTTCTCTCCTTTTCTCTTTCCTCTCTAGTGTTAGGGGGTTGAAAGGGTGGAAAAAAGAAGAACCCACAGAGTAATAAAAGGCAGCTACAAATGCAACTGCAAGTCATTTTAAATAAAGAGTTTATCCATGGTACAATCTAACCCTCCATTGCCACCTGAGAGAACACCGGTAAAGTGTTCTAAAGAAGAGCTTTAAAGAGGGACAAATTCTCTAAACAGGACAAACACACAGCGCACACCTCCCTCAAGGGCTCAGTGATGATTTTGGAAGAAGGGTCGGACGGAATATAAGAAGAAGAGGCATTGGATGACGGAAAGGAAACCTTGATGTCTGAACCCGGCAGCCTCACATACCAACTCACAGAAGTAATGGGATCATGCAGAAGACCTGTTCCAGCACAGAGACAGGGGTCGATGCAAAGTTCCACGTCTTCTGAGAACTATTGGAGATTGATTGTAAGCTGCTGAAAGAGGGTTTTCTCTAAGTGTGTGACCCCTGACCCGGACACTTCCCTTTTTTTACATTTCCAGCAACAGAGCAATGTTATTGCTGATGTATTGCTTTTTCTCCAGAAAGAGTAAAACTCTATTTTTTTCTTTATTATTTAGCTTGCTGCTTATAGTCAAGCTGATGACCACTCCTCCCCCTGCCCCCTCCCCGAGATTTGCAAAGCCCATTCTGATGGGCTTATACTTTGAAAAGTCTTCTCATTCTTATGATCACTTGGTAAGATGACCATGTTACTTTCAGTCTGCTTATTCTGAATCAAGGCACATGTGCTGTACTAGTAAATTTACTTTTGTGCTATTGAGGGATGTAACTCCCCCCCCCCCAACACTTGACACCCATTCTATTCTCTAAAAATTTATAAGGATATGCTCCAGGTTGCCTCAGTTTTCCCCTTGTTTATTGAAAATCTCTCTTTTTTGTGGCTTTTTTTTTCAAGACAGGGGTCTTTCTGTGTAGCCCTGGCTGTCCTGGAACTCACTCTGTAGACCAGGATGGCCTTGAACTCAGAAATCCACCTGCCTCTGCCGGCCAAGTGCTGGAATTAAAGGCATGCACCACCAGCAAAAATATCTCATATAATTTATTAGAGTGACTTATAAGATGTGGCCCATCTAGTCCAACAAAGGATGTACACTAACAATAGGTCAGAGAATCTGGTAGTTGTTCAGCCCATAAGGCTGGATGTCTGAGTTGTTCTTCATTATATGCTGGAATCTTAAAGAAGAAGGCTCTAATGATAATGGATTTGGCTTTAGCAAGGACTCGCTAGGAAGATTGAGAGCAAGCAGGCAAAGAGCAAAGCTTCCTTCTTCCATTTCTTTAAATAGCCTGCCAGAAGAAAGCATGGATCAGATTAAAGGTGGATCTTCCTACCTCAAAGATCTGGATTAAAGTTGTATCATCCCATCTCAAAGATATGGTTTAAAAGTGAGTCTTTGCCCTTCAAATGATTTAATTAAAAAAAACCCTTCACAGGTGTGTCCAGCTATCTGGATTTTAGTCAATTCCAGATATAGTCAAGTTGAAAATCAAGAACATTCATCACTTATAATATATCCTGATTACGTTTTTCCTTCCTTCTATCCCCCCCCTCTCATCCCACCCCAAATCTGTATCTCCTTCCTTTCTGTCTCTCATTAGGGAAAAAAAGGATTCTAAGGAAATATAATATGATATAATATAAAGATACATTGGCATAGGACAAAACAGAGAGAAGGAAAGGACCCAACAAAAGTCACGTGAAGCAGAGACCAACTTGTTCACACATTCAGGAATCTCATAAAAATACTAAATTGGACACTTTAATATATTCCCAAAGGACCTCTAAGGTAAAAAGGAGAGAACTGCAATTCTTAACATCTACGCACCAAACACAAGGCACCCAAGGTCATAAAAAACATACAACACTGCTATAGTTTAAAGTGACATATTGATATGTATACACTGACAGTGGGACACTTCAATACCCCAGCTCATCAATAGATAGAAATCTAGACAAAACTAAACAGACAATGCTGGGGCTAACTAAACTTATAAGCCAAATGGACTAAGCAGATATTTACAAAACATTTCACCCAAATGCAAAAGAATATATTTTTTTCTCAGTACCTCATGGAACTTTCTGCCAAATTAACCACATATTCAGATACAAAGCAAGTCCCAACAGATACAAGAAAATTTAAATAACACTGCATTCAATCTGACCATTATGGATTAAAGCTGTATAGCAACAGAACTGTGGGAGGTTATTATTGTAGTAACAGTGTGGTATTGGCACAAAAAAGATATAACAATTAATGGAATATAATTGAAGATGCAGACATAAATAGACCTATAGACACCTTATTTTTGATTAAAGAAGCCAGGAGTATATACTGGAAGAAAATACTGGACTGTATTTTTTTTTAATGGCGCTGGTGAAAACTGAGCAGCTTCAAGCAGAAGAATTGAAATAGATACAGACTTATCATCCCGCACTCAGTTATAATTGTATTGGAGACATCAACTCAAAACTAGATACACTGACCTTCATGGAAGAAAAAGTCAGAAACACCCTTGCACTCATTGGCACAGGAAAAAACTTCCTAAACAGAACACCATTAGCACAGGCTGTAAGATCAACAATTAAAAAAGGGACCTCTTAAAACCAAAAATTGTTTGTATGGCAAAGGACACCATAATTCAGACAAACTGGCAGCCTACAGAATGGGAAATTTTCTTTTTGCCAACTACATATTCAATAGAGGGCTAATATCCAAAATATATTAACTATATAAGGAGCTAAAGCACTACAAGATATCAAGAAAACAAATAATGCAAATAAAGCATGGGGAACCCACCCCCTTTCACTTTGTCGATTGAACTTAATATCTTCATTGGCCATTCAAGTGGAGCAAAGGAAATAACCTCTTAAAACTCAGGCAAACTTAAGTGTTTGTCTTGGACATGTCAGGGGAAGCATTAATGTTAAACAACAACAACAACAACAACAACAACAACAAAATGGGGAACCTACATAAACAGAAAATTCTCAAAACATGAAACATAAATAGCTAGGAAACACTTAAAGAAGTGTTCAATATTGTGCTGGGAAGTTTTCTGTCATTTTGACACAAGCTAAAATCATCTAAGAGGAAGGATTCTCAAATAAGAATATGTCTTACTTCCGGTTTCCATCTGTACCCAGGGCTGACCTTGTGTCACAGCTCTCCAAACTCAAATTCCTCCCTGAGAGAACTGGTCTCCCAGGAGCACTGACACACAAGCTTACAGGAGGGAGAAGCCACAGTCAGAGACAGCAAGATCAGCTAACACCAGAGATAACCAGATGGTGAGAGGCAAGGGAAAGAACATAAGCAACAGAAACCAAGGCTACTTGGCATCATCAGAACACAGTTCTCCCATCACAACAAGCCCTGGATATCCCAAGACACCAGAAAAACAAGACTCTGATTTAAAATCACATCTCATGATGATTATAGAGAACTTTAAAAGGACATAAATAACTCCCTTAAAGAAACACAGGAGAACAGAGGTAAACAGCTAGAAGCCCTTAAAGAGGAAACACAAAAATCCCTTAAAGAATTATAGGAAAACACAACCAAACAGGCAAAGAAACTGAACAAAACCATCCAGTATCTTAAAATGTAAATAGAAAAAATGAAGAAATTACAAAGGGAGATAACTCTGGAGATAGAAAACTTAGAAAAGAGATCAGGAGTCATAGATGCAAGCATCATCAACAGAATACAAGAGATAGAAGAGAGAATCTCAGGTGCTGAAGATACCATAGAAAATATTGATACAACAAAGAAAATGCAAAATGCAAAAATCTCCTAACCCAGAACATTCAGGAAGTCCAGGACACAATGAGAAAACCAAACCTAAGGATAATAGGTATAGAAGAAAGTGAAGATTCCCAACTTAAATATTTTCAACAAAATGATAGAAAACTTAACCTAAAGAAAGAGATGGCCATAAACATATGAGAAGCCTACAGAACTCCAAATAGATTGGACCAGAAAAGAAATTACTCCTGTCACATAAGAATTAAAACACAAGATCTACAAAAAAAGACAGAATATTAAAAGCAGTAAGGGAAAAAGCTCAAGTAACATATAAAGGCAAACCTATCAGAATTACACCAGACTTCTCACCAGAGATGAAAGCTAGAAGATCCTGGGCAGATGTCATACAGACCCTAAGAGAACACAAATGCCAGCCCAGGCTACTATACCCAGCAAAACTCTCAATTACCATTACTAAACAGAGACACAGTGAAACTAACAGAAGTTATAAACCAAATGGATTTAATATATATCTATAGGATATTTCATTCTAAAACAAAAGAATATTCCTTCTCAGCACCTCATGCTACCTTCTCCAATATTGAACATATAATTGGTCACAAAACAGGCTTCAATAGATACAAGAAGACTGAAATAATCTGATGTATCCTATCAGATCATCATGGACTAAGGCTGGTCTTCAATAACAACAAAAACAACAGAAGACCCACATACACCTGGAAGCTGAACAACACCCCACTCAATGATAACTTGGTCAAGGAAGAAATAAAGAAAGGAATTAAAGACTTTTTAGAATTTAATGAAAATGAAGGCACAACATACTTAAACTTATGGGACACAATGAAAGCAGTGCTAAGAGGAAAACTCACAGCTTTGAGTGCTTCCAAAAAGAAACTGGAGAGAGCCTAACAGCACACCTCAAAGCTCTAGAACAAAAAGAAGCAAATATACCCAAGAGGAGTACATGGCAGCAAACAAACTCAGGGCTGAAATTAACCAAGTAGAAAAAAAAAAAGAACTATACAAATAACCAACAAAACCAGCAACTGGTTCTTTAAGAAAATCAACAAGGTAGATAAACCCTTAGCCAGACTAACTAGAGGGCACAGAGAGACAGTATCCAAATTAACAAAATCAAAAATGAAAAGGAAGATATAAGCGGGGTGGTGGTGGCACCCGCCTGTAATCCCAGCACTCTGGGAGGCAGAGGCAGGCAGATTTCTGAATTTGAGGCCAGCCTCAACTACAGAGTGAGTTCCAGGACAGCCAGGGCTATACAGAGAAACCCTGTATAGCCAAAAAACCAAATCCACCCTCCGCCCCTCGAAAAAGAAAAGGAAGATATAACCACAGAAAATGAGGAAATTAAAAAAAATCATCAAATTCTACTACAAAAGCCTATAATCAACAAAACTGGAAAATCTGAACGAAATGGACAATTTTCTAGACAGATACCAAGTAACAGAGTTAAATCAGGATCAGATAAACCATCTATATAGTCCCATAACCTCTAAAGAAATAGAAGTAGTCATTAAAAGTCTCCCAACCAAAAATAGCCCAGGACCAGATGGGTTTAGTGGAGAATTCTATAAAACCTTCAAAGAAGACCTAATACCAATACTCTTCAAACTCTTTCTCAAAATGGAAGCAGAAGGAACACTATCCAATTTGTTCTATGAAGCCTCAGTAATGCTGAGCACCACAAAGACCCAACAAAGAAACAGAGCTTCAGACCAATTTCCCTTTTGAATATCGATGCAAAAGTACTCAATAAAGTGCTCAGAAACCAAATACAAGAATAGATCAAAATGATCATTCACCAGATCAAGTAGGCTTCATCCTAGTGATGCAGGGGTGGTTCAATATATGGAAATCCACCAACATAATCCACTGCATAAATGAACTCAAAGAAAAAGAAAACACTTGATCATTTCATTAGATGCTGAAAAAAACATTTGACCAAATTCAACATCCCTTCATGTTAAAAATCCTGGAAAGATCAATAATTCAAGGCCCATACCTAAACATATTAAAAGCAACAAATAACATATACAACAAACAAGTAGCCAACATTAAACTGAATGGAGATAAACTTGAAGCAATCCCACTAAAATCAGGGACTAGACAAGGCTGCCCACTCTCTCCCTATCTAATTAATATAGTACTTGAAGTTCTAGCTAGAGCAATTAGACAACAAAAGATGGTCAAAGGGATACAAATAGGAAAGGAACAAGCCCCATTGCCCTTGAGCCTTGACCACATCTTACCTGCCCCCACTCCCCTACCCCCATGAAATCTTTGAACACTAAGAATTATTATTTGATTTCTTTGTTTTCACAGAAAAGATGAGTTAATATCAATAGTAGTAACTGTTCTTTTGATACATATATTTCATATTGTGCCTAGAACTTGCAAACACCTCTTTTGCAGAAACCTTGCAAAATAATATTATTGTGTCTACTTTGTGAAAACAAGAAAGAGGTATAAAGGATTAATAATTTACTCAACCAGGTGATACATTTGGATTAGGATTTCAGTCTATGAAAGGTTGCTTATTTGTAAGACCCTGTGGTGATTTGAATAAGAATGGTCCCCATAGACCAAGTGTTTGAATGCTTCTCCCATAGGAAGTGGCACTATTAGGAGATGTGGTCTTGTTGGAGGAAGTGTGTCACTGTAGGGGTGGGCTTTGAAGTCTCAGATATTATAGCTACTGCCAGTGTGACACCCAGTCTCCTTCTGCTGCCTCAGGATCAAAATGTAGAACTCTCAGTTCCTTCTCTAGTACCAGGACTGCCTACATGCTTCCTTGTTTCCCACCATGATGATAACAGACTAAACTTCTGAAAGTGTAAGCCAGCCCCAGCGAAATGTTTTCCTTTATAAGTGTTGGTGTGGTCATGGTGTCTCTTCCCAGCAACCAAAACTAACCAGGACAGACCCTGGTTACATCTCCAGACATGTAAAATTTACAAAAACTGCAACCTTCTACTTATCTTAGTAGCTACAAATATTCCCTAGATCTCTCTGGGTGGCTTCTAAGATACTTTTAACATGCTTCCTTTTAAACCTTTAGGAACAAGATCCAGATACATAATTTTTAAGAAGGGAAACATAAAGACATCATATTGAAGCGAGAGACAGTGAGACGGAAGGACAGAATTAATCCTATGTCTGAGCCTTTTGACAGAAACCATTTCCTCCTTTGGTTGACATTTTCTTTTCTGGCAATTACAAAGGTGACTTGCATGATATTAAAAATCTTCCAGCTCTAGGATTCTTTTAGCTAACAAAACTCATTTCTGTCACTGGCCAGGAAAGATTTTACTTTGTTTGAGTTATCAAAAGTGACTACGCTCTTGATTCGGATGGAGGAAAATTCCTTCTGTAGTCACACCACAAATGCTGCTCTGAATTTGAAGCATAGCCCTCCATTTTCTCCCTGGGAAGTGTAGCAGTTAGTGTACATTTCTCGTTTTCTGATGTTGTGCTGTAAGGATCTGATTTAGAAGCTCATTTCCTTGCACAACAGGAGCACCGTTTATAGGTCAAGCCCCCACACTGTGAAGTATTTGAACTCTCTAGGAAATACCCTGGGCATGTGATTTAACTCCCTGGTATACTAGACTTAAATGGGAACCATGAAAATGGGGAACAGGAAGAAGGGAGTTCAATCAAAAAAATCAGTACAAGAACCTCCGTTTAATTCTGATCCGATGACTTCTGTAGTCATTCCGAATCCTGATTGCTATAGCCTGTCGCTGCTTTGTGCAGCAAGCTGGAACCTGGGTCTATCCCTCCCCTTCCTCCAGTATGCAGAAGAGTAACCAGCGTGCACAAAAGGCACGTCCTGGCACACTGAGAAACTGGAAGCAATTGGCCTCCAGCCTCAGATGAGTCCCCTGGAGTGCCTGTCCATGCTTTCAGTTGTTTAAAAGCTTTGAACCCTCTCATTCGCTTAGAGGTTTCTTCACACTCACCACGCATCCACTGAGCTCTCTTCAGTATTTTCTTCTGTCTCAGCAGAGGTCAGTAATATACCACTTTACACTGTCGAGAGTATTACATCCCACAGTGTAGGAAAGAGGCTTAATATTCACGTCTCATGACAAAGTAAAAATTTGATCGTGAGGATATAATTACATGGAAAGTAATCCAGACTGAATGATTAAGTTTTCCATTTGCACCAGACATGGTGGCGCACACTTATGATCCGATCCCTTGGGAAATAGAGGAGGCAGGTTTAGGAGTTCAAAGCCATCCTTGGCCAAACACTGAGTTCAAGTCCAACCTGGACTGTGTGAAGCTCTGTCTCAAAAACAGAAGTGGGGAAAGTTTTGAACTTGTAGTTTCTGAATATCAGCCACATTTTAGGTTTTTCTAGATGTAAGCTTTATAGGAGATGTTTGAGAAGTGAATGGTGACCTCTGAAGTCATCACCACAGAGAAAACTCAAAGGTTGAGCCACTGAGGAATTGTTTAATGGGGTTTAAGAGCATGTACATTTGTTTTAAAATCACTAGATTATTTAGATGTAATGACTTTTAAATTAAATTTATTCTATTTGTATATATGTAGCCGGGAACACACCTACCACAATGGAGGTCAGAGGACAATTATTGGGCTTTTTTTTTCTTTCTACCTTTTGGATCCTGGGGCTTGAACTCGGGTCATCAAGATTGGTGGCAAGCACCTGCTGAGCCATCTCACTGACCTTTGATGACTTTTTAAATAATATTGCTATAGCCACAATGAAGATTCTTTTCTTTCTTTTCTTTTTCCTTTGAGTTTGTTTATATAGTGGACTATGTTAATGGATTTTTGTAGTTTGAACCAACCTTACATCCCTTGGATGAAGCCTAGTTGATCGTGGTGAATGATGGTTTTGATGTGTTCTTGGATTTGGTGTGTTGGAATTTTATTGAGCATTTTTGCATTGATATTTGTAAGTGAAATTGGTGTGAAGTTCTGTTTCTCTATGGGGTCTTTGTGTGGTGTCAGAATAATTGTGGCTTCATAGAATGAATTAGGTAGTGTTTTATGGAATAGTTTGAGGAGTTGTTGGTATTTGAAGGTCTAATAGAATTCTGCATTAAAGTCATCTGGACCTGAGCTCTTTTTAGTTGTAAGGTTTTAAATGACTTCTATTTCTTTAGTAAATATGGGACTGCTTAGATAGTTTACCTGCTCTTGATTTAACTTTGATCCCTGGTCTAGAAAAACCATCCATTTCACTAGATTTTCCTGTTTTGTTGAGTGTAGGCTTTTTATTTTTTATTTATTTATTTATTTTTATTTTTTTTTATTTTCATCTTGTGGCTCTGCAAGACTGTATCTTTTATTTATTGATTTTTTTTTCCCTATAGAGGAATATCCTTCTCCAATGTCTCCTGACTTTCTGTGACTCCTACCTTTAAAGGTTTTTTTAAAACTTAAAACTTTCAGGTCCTATAGGACTTTCCTCCGGAGAGGCAGAGTACATGAAAGCCCTCCCCTCACCCCCACCCCCACCCCCACCCCCCAGTCTGTTCCAGGCCTTCGCTGTAGCATTACAATTAGGGGCATCAATAGTCTGAGTCCAGACAGTTCCTTTCCTCAAACTCTCAAGGAACTGACACACATTTCCCGTCTCTTCCGACCAGTCTCGGGCACAGACTCAGGTAGTTGCTGGCCTGAGGTAGATCAGCATCCGTGCAGGGCCGGGTTCCTCGTGAGAGGAGCAGAACCAGCAAGGAGGCTGCCTTGTGGATCACTGCTCCTCTGTCTCGCTGACATTTATGTCTTTTTATCATGACCCACTTTAAATTTCTCTCACATCGGAATGTCTGGTGTTTCTGTATTTCGACCCAACAATGTCCCCCTTCTAATGAACAGGTAGGGACTTGGACGGAAGTCCTCATGTGTTCGACAGTCGAGCAGAAGCTAGGGATCGCAAACTCCATGCTTTCTGGCCGAGCTGCAGCTCTAAGGCTTGGAACCTGCTTGGCCTGTAAAACCGAATTAACACATCACTGCTCAGTCGGGGATTCAGTACTGGGTAAACCTAATGGGCCACTTACAGGTCTTTCAAATGTTGCCTTTCCTCTCCTCTCCTCTCCTTTTCATTCCATCAGCAATTCCAGAAAGAACACGGTGCCACACAACACGCTGGTTTTCTAGCCAAAATGTGAACTCCTGAAGAACACTGCTGTTCTCTCTGTTAAGGCTCAAAGGTTTAATCCACCCCCTGTGGACCCATGGGTGGCAGTGTCCCTGAACTTTGACCTGAGGACCCCCTACTGTCACTCTGTGGCCACCATTTTAGAATCCCCCAATTCTACTCCACCCGCGCTTTCTCCCCTTCTCTACTCCAGCTGCTGTTAAGTCCTTCCCAGTCTCCTTCTTCTCACAGCCGCGCCCCGGAGAGTCAGAGCCTGTGCATCCTGTGGCCTCACGTCGTCCACGTGGACAACTGGGAAATATCCAAGACTGACCCACTAACCTGGCTCTTGAGTAGAGGACTTCATGGCCTCTGCTTCTGCCCCATGTAACATCACACAACACCCCTCCCCTGTATGACTTTGGCTGGGGGGTTTATCTATACTTTTGATTCTCTCAAAGCACTAGCTTTTGGTTTTGTTGATTCTTTATATTATTCTCTTTGTTTATTTTGGCCCCAAGTTTGACTATTTCCTGCCCTCTACTCCTCTTGGGTGTGTTTGCTTCTTTTTGTTCTAGGGTTTTCAGGTGTGCTGTTAAGTTGCTAGGGTAGGATCTCTCCAATTTCTTTATGAGGGCACTTGGTGCTATGAGTTTCCCTCTTAACATTGCTTTCATTTGTCCCATAAGTTTGGGTATGCTGTGTCATCATTTTCATTGAATTCCAGGAAGTCTTCAATTTCTTTCTGTCTTTCTTCTCTAAGTTATCATTGAATAGAAAGTTGTTCAGTTTCTATAGATATGTGGGTTTTCTGTTGTTTTTGTTGTTATTGAAATCTAGCCTTAATTTGTGGTGATCTGATAGGATGCATGGGATTATTTCAATCTTCTTGTATCTGTTGAGGCTTGTTTTGTGACCAGTTATATGATCTATTTTGGAGAAAGTATCACGAGGTACTGAGAAGGTATATTCTTTTGTTTTAGGGTGAAATGTTTTGTACATATCTCCTAAATTCATTTGGTTCATAACCTCTATTGGTTTCACTGTGTCTCTGTTTAGTTTCTATTTCAATGACCTGTCCATTGGTGAGAGTGGGGTGTTGAAGTCTGCCACTATTATTGTGTGGGGTTCAATGTATGTTCTGAGCTTTAGTAAAGTTTCTTTTATGACTGTAAGTGCCCTTGCATTTGGGGCATAGATGGCCAGAATTGAGACTTTCTCTTGGTGGATTTTTCCTTTGGTGAATATGAAGTGCCGTTCCCCATCTTGCTTGATAACTTTTGGTTGAAAGTGTATTTTATTGGAAATTAAAATGGCAACTCCTGCTTGTTTCTTGGGACCATTTGCTTGGAAGTCTTTTTCCTTGCCTTTTACTCTGAGATAGTGTTTCTCTTCGTTACTGAGCTGTGTTTCTTATATGCAGCAAAATGCTGGATCCTGATTGCATATACAGTCCGTTAGCATATGCTATTTTATTGGGGAATCGAGTCCATTGATGTTGAGAGATATTAAAGACAGATGATTGTTACTTCCTGCTATGTTTGTGGTTGTAGGTGGCATTATGTGTATGTGATTCTCTACTTTTGGTTCTGTTGGGAGATGATTAACATCTTGCCTTCTCTTTGACATTTGTGTTCTGTTAGGGTCTGCATGACCTCTGTCCAGGCCCTTCTGGCTTTTAGGGTCTCTGTTGCTAAGTCTGGTGTTAGTCCGTTCCGTCCCCCTTTATATGTTACTTGACTTTTCCCCTTACAGCATTTAATATTCTTCCTTTGTCTCATGCATTTAGTGTTTTGATTATTATGTGGCGAGAGGATTTTCTTTTCTAGTCCAATGTATTTGGTGTTCTATAGGCTTCTTGTACATTTATGGCCATCTCTTTCTTTAGGTTGGGGAAGTTTTCATCTATGATTTTATTGAATACATTTTCTGATCCTATGACCTGGGAATCTTTGCTCCATTCTATTCCTATTATTCTTAGGTTTGGCCTTTTCATTGTGTCCTGGATTTTCCTGCATGTTTTATATTTTCTTTGGCCTTCATGTCAGTATCTTCTATGGTATCTTCTACGCCTGAGATTCTCTCTTCTATCTCTTATATTCTGTTGTTGATTCTTACAGCTGTAGTTCCAGACCCCTTTCCTAGGTTTTCCATTTCAAGGGTTGCCTTCATTTGTGTTTTTTTTGTTGTTTCTATTTCCACTTTTAGGTTTTAGACTGATTTGTTCAATTCTGCCACCTATTTGATTGTGTTTTCCTGAATTTCTTTTTTTTTTTTTTTTTTGTTTTTTTGGTTTTTTTGAGACAGGGTTTCTCTATGTAGCCCTGGCTGTCCTGGAACTCACTCTGTAGACCAGGCTGGCCTCGAACTCAGAAATCCGCCTGCCTCTGCCTCCCAAGTGCTGGGATTACAGGCGTGCGCCACCACCGCCCGGCCTGAATTTCTTTAAGGGATTTATTTGTTTGTTCTTTAAGTTGTTCTGCCTATTTACCTGTGTTTTCCTGTATTTCTTTCAGTGAGTTATTTATATACTTATTAAAGGACTCTATTATCTTCATGAGACAGGACTTTTGGTCAGTATTCTGTTTTTCAGATGTTTGGGGGGGGGTATCCAGGGTTTGCTATGGTGGGAGAACTGGGTTCTGATGGTACCAAAATATATTAGCTTCTGTTGCTTATGGTCTTGGGCTTGCCTCTTGCCATCTGGTTATCTCTGGTGTTAGCTGGCCTGGATGTATCTATCTGGAGCCTGTGCCTGTGTTCCTGGGTTGCTGCAGGTCTCCTGGGAGACCCGTGGCCCTGGTTCCAGCAGGACTTCTAGGAGGCCTTCAGATTGTGGGGTCTTCAGAGGAGCAGACAAGATGATCCACAATGAAGGTTTAGAACTCGACAATATCACAAACACACGTGTCTTTGAATCACCTAAGTTTTGCTTAAGTTACCATTGTAATTAAAACTATTGTTAGACTTTAAAAACACACCTTCAAACTTTTATTTCTCCAAATATTTAAAAATGTCAGAGCTTGTATTGGTTTCTCTATATAAATACAATAATGATAATAATAATATTATGTCTCTGTATTATATCATCTAATGTCTGTCCTCATTCTTTACAAAGAGCCCACTAGATACTTGGTGTGTTGGTAGTTTTTTTTTTTTGTTTTTTTTGTTTTTTTTTTTTTTGTTTTTGTTTTTTCGAGACAGGGTTTCTCTGTGTAGTCCTGGCTGTCCTGGAACTCACTCTGTAGACCAGGCTGGCCTCGAACTCAGAAATCCACCTGTCTCTGCCTCCCAAGTGCTGGGATTACAGGCGTGCGCCACCACGCCCGGCATGTTGGTAGTTTTTAAATTTAAATTGTTCTTAAATTCCTGCTAACAATTTTGGCTAACTTCAAACCTGTGTCATTTATATTCTTGGCAGTCATGTAAGTTCTACGTGAATGTATTTTGGCTATGTAACTGCACTGCACACCACTTCATGTGTGTTTACTTTAAGTTAAGCACTGTGTCCTGGGTTGACTCCACAGAAATGCTTACCCAGATGCCTTCCATTGGATTCTGTAGTAGGCAGGAGTGCTTAACTGTTATGAAAAAAAGATGGCACTGTCTTACCAACATGCTGCAAATACATTTTCTTTGGTATTTTTCTCTATGACTTGGTTTACTTCCTGAGTTATTTGATCGTTTGGCAATATATCAGATTGTCCTGCAGATTATTCCCAGGACCCAACTCTCCCATGGTACTGAACCCTGACTGATTCTTCTAATTACTTTAATGGGATATATATTTTGTACACAAGAAGTTTTCACTTGCAGAGATGTAGCTAGCCAGTGCTCGTAGAGTTCAAGGACCAAGGAATCGCTGCTTTGCTGGGCCACCAGAGGAACCGTTCTGTGTCAGTTGGCCTCTCTGTGGTCATTCTGGCTTAACTGACTTGTAGACTGTGGCATGATATTGTTTTTAGTTTAATGAAAACATTCAAGGTGAAAGAAATCCTTTTTTATTTTCTTGGAAGCAAATTCTACAAAATGGCTACAGAAAAAGGGTGTATTAGTCTTTTCTAAACAGTTCTAGCGTATAGTTTTTCTTCTTTATTATTATTATCATTATCATTATTATTATATTCACTTTACATCCTGATCACTGCCTCCCCAGAAACACCTCCCACAATCCTTCCTCCCATCCTCCATTCTCCACTGGGAGGGTGGAGATCCTTACCCTGGCACATCAAGTCTGGGAGGCTAGGTGCATCCTCTTCTCCTGAGGCCAGACAGGGCAGCCCAACTAGAAGAGCATATCCCACAGAAAAGCTTTTGGGATAGCTTCTGCTTTAGTTGTAGGGGACCCACATGAAGATCAAACCGCACATCTGCTACAAAGGTGTGGAGAGGCCTATGTGTGTTCTTTGGTTGGTGGTTCAGACTCTGAGAGACACAAGGCTCTAGGTTAGTTGATTCTGTTGGTCTTCCTGTGAAGTTCCGATCCCCTTAGAGCCTGCCATCTTTCCTCCTATTCTTCCACAAGAGTCCCCAAACTCTATCCACTGTTTGGCTGTGGGTGTATACATCTGAGTCTACTGCAGATAGAGCTTCTCAGAGGACAGCACGCTAGACTCCTGTCTACAAGCAGAATAGAGTATCATTAACAGTATCAGGGATTAGTACCCCATTGCTGGTGGGAGTGCAAACTTGTACAACCATTTTGGAAATCAATTTGGTGTTTTCTCCGAAAACTGGAAATAGTTTTTACCTCAAGAACCAGCTCTACCACTACCGAGCATTTACCCAAAAGGTCACCATCCCTCAAGGACACTTACTCAACTATGTTCATAGCAGCTTTATCCATAAGAGCCAGAAACTGGAAACAACCTAGATGTCCCTCAGCTGACGAACTGAAGGAGAAAATGTGGTACATCTATACAATGGAATACCTTTTAGCTGTTAAGACACCATGAATTTTGCAGGCAAATGAGTGTATCCTGAGAATATTATCCTGAGTACAGTAACTCAGTCCCCCAAACACATTTTAGTTCTCAATTTTTAAAAAATAATTAAAAATTGTATTCTTTAATCCTTTGTTACAGTCTAATCTTCATTCCCCTCCTGGTCTGCCCCCCCTCCCCGACCACTCCCCATCCCATACCCACCCCCCATCTCCAGGGAGGATGTCCCTATCTCCGAACCTCCACATCACCAGCCCTCCCCACTCTCTGGGACCTCAAGTCTCTCAAAGGTTAGGTGTATCTTCTCTCACTGAGGCCAGACCAGGCAGTCCTCTGCTGTATATGTGTTGGGGGCCTCACATCAGTTAGAATATGCTGCCTGGTTGGCGGCTCAGTGTCTGAGAGATCTTGAGGGTCCAAGTTAGTTGAGACTGCTGGTCTTCCCATGGGCTGCCTTCCTCCTCCGCTTCTTCCAGCCTTTCCCTAATTCAACCACAGGGGTCCCTGGCTTCCTTCCATTGGTTGGGTGCTAGTATCTGCATCTGACTCTTTCAGCTGCTTGTTGGGCCTCTCCGAGGGCAGCCATGCCAGGTTCCTGTCTGCAAGCACACCACAGCATCAGTAACAGTGTCAGGTGCCGGGTCCTCCCCTTGAGCTCTATCTCAATTTCGGCCCGTCACTGGACCTCCTTTCTCTTATATTTTTCTCCATTTTTGTCCCCGCAGTTCCTTCAGACAGGAACAATTCTGGTCAGAGCTTTGGACTGTAGAATGGCAACCCCATCTCTCTACTTGATGTCCCGTCCCTTCACTGGAGGCATACTCTACATTTCCCCCTCTCCACTTCATCTAAGGTCCCTCCCTTTGAGTCTGGAGAGTCTCTCACCTTCCAGGTCCCCAGTACATTCTAGAGGGTCCTCCTACCTCCTACCTTCCAAGGTTGCCGGTTTCTGTTCTTTCTGCTGGCCCCCCAGTGCTTCAGTCTCCCCCAACCTGATCATGTCCCCCTTTCCCTCTCTCCCACCCATGTCCCTCTGTCCCTCTGCTCAACCGCCCCATGATTTCTTTCTTCTCCCTCCCAAGTGGGATTGAGGTATCCTTACTTGGACCCTTTGGCTTGTTAACTTTCTTGAGTTCCGTGGATTGTGTCCTGGGTATTCTATTTGCATATACTGTGTGTATGTGTGTGTGTGTGTGTGTGTGTGTGTGTGTGTGTGTGTGTGAGAGAGAGAGAGAGAGAGAGAGAGAGAGAGAGAGAGAGAGAGAGAGAGAGATACCCAAGATTCTAGAAGAACATGTTAGATCCCCTGGAGATGAGTTACAGGCAGTTGTGTTATTTGATGTGTGAGCTATGAGCTGAACTTACATCTTCCTGAAGAGCAGTAAGCAGTGAGATAGACCATTGCACCATCTCTCAAGCCTACGGACATTTGTTTGTGTAGAACTTTCTGCAATGGAATTTCAATAAACAATGCTTCTCATTCATTTCACTAATTCTCAGATAAGCTTAGAGTTATAACTGTTGAACTTAGCAAAGTACTTTATAGTTTAGGTACCTGTGAACATCCGGAGTCTCCTAAGATGACGAGATATCCCAGGTTTTCCATGCATGTCTTAGTTTAGCGCCCAACATTCCTTATGTGGAGGACATCTTGGTTCCCAACAAACTGAGACAGCTGGCCATCACAGGCTTGGCTAACTCTACTTTGAATGTTTTCAACTCATGTGTCTCAGTGAGGAATGACAACAGAGATTTTGGGTCACAAGGAGCCCAGCCTGATTTATTTATGTGCTTCATTCTGTTACAACTTGAAGAGGAACAGCAAAAGAAAAATATTTTTTGGATAAGAATGGGTCAAGTTGGGATTCCCTCTTGAACATTCCATGTCTGAATAGACTTTGTCTCCTCCAAGTTAAACTTTATCCTCTCAGAAATTGGACGTAGGATTTATGCTTATTCAGGCACTTTTGCATCTGGAGATATAGATCAATATCAACATATACTTCCAACTCTTGGCTTCTGTGGGAAGATGATTCTTATTTCAGCTTGTTGAAGGGCACCTATTTCCTTCCTTCCTTCCTTCCTTCCTTCCTTCCTTCCTTCCTTCCTTCCTTCCTTCCTTTCTTCCTTCCTTCTCTCTGAATCTGTCTCTTTCTCTCTGTGTCTCTCTCTTTTTTCTTTGTGAGACAAAGTTTTATTGTGTCGTCTAGACTGGCCTTGAATTCATAATTCTGCCGCCTCAAACTTCCTAGCATTAGGATTCTAGGCACGTGACACCATGCTCACCCTAAGAGTGGCACATCACTGAATCCTCTTGTGGGGAAAGAAATGGAAAAGCGCTTTGGTTTCCAAGACATTCCTCATGGAGCCACAGTGAGGATGGGCAGTCAGTGGCACTGCAATCTGAGGTGGCTGGATGGTTTACTCTGGGCTCCAGACCAAATAAGGGCCCTGGGCAAAATCATTCTCACACCCACGCTGGCTGCACACACCCTTCAAACTCTCCTTCCTGCCCTGCAGTCCCCAAATGAAATCCTTATACTCCAGGAAGCAGCAGGCCCTTTCATTGCTGTCTCTGTGCTACGAGAATCAAAGACTGAAATGGATGTTTTCCTCTGAGAACTGGCACTGCACAGAAGGAAGGAAATGCCTCCTCTAATTCAGGCATGTTTTAATCTCTTGGGGGTGGAGTGGGGGAGAAGCGAGGCAGGGAGGGGGCCAAACTGGCTACAGAATCAGTGAGAAAGTCATCAATTTTGTCTCTCATCCCAGCAATGAAGTATTCTTCCTTTAGAGGGCTGCCCACCCTTTTGATTTTTTTTTTCTTAAGAGGGTTTGGATAACGAACAATCACTTTTTAAATTCTAAGTTCAAAAATCTCCCTGTAAAGGAAGAAAAGGGAGGTTTTTTTTTTTTTTTTTTTTTTTTTTTTTTTTTTTTTTGAGTAAATCTCCAACGGCTGGCTGTTGTTGTCATCTCAAATGCTCAGAAATCTCAAAATTCACTTCACCATCTGCATCTGATCTGAAGAATCAAAACAAATCACCAAGTCTTTACCCCCTTTCTTTGATATATATATTTTTGATACCTTAAGGCTGTACTTTCCATTCTTTTTCATCTTTTATATAATTGTCTAGGGTCCAAAGACATAGATGAACAGTAAATGCTATGGTGATCCAGTTTTTCAAACACAGGGCCAAGTTTGGCCTGAGCTTAATCATAAAGCTACAACCAGGCAAGTGGGAATTATCAGGACAATTGCACTGTCAATTGACAAAGTTTTGTCACTTTTGTTGGTGTCCCATTTAAAAAAAGAAAAAGAAAAAAGAAAGGAAAGAAAAGAAAAGAAAAGAAAAACGAAAAGGTGACTGTGGCTCTGAGTGAGAATCAGAAGCAACACTGAGGGACAGCTAGAGGGTGTGGCCGAGATGCTTTGGTTTTCTGTTTGTAGCTACACACATCCAAATTTAAAAGGAGAAAAATAAGGCACCCTTGTGGAGGGTGCTGGCTTGTTTTCACTGGCAGGGCATGCTGGCCCACACATTTGCTGTCTCGGTTTTGGTTATGCTAACATCTATGAAGGGAATGCCTCTGATTTTAGGAGCCATACACCAAAGTACACAAATATAAAATTTCTTGAGCATCTAACAGTTACGTTTTTTTTAAGGGGCTGGAGATTAAACCCAGGGTCTTAGATGTGTTAAGCCAACACTCTACAATTAGGCCACACCCCACCTATCCATGTATATATGTACATATGCATTTCTATGTAAATGCAGTAGAGACACACACACATAGACAGAGGGAGAGGGAGATGGAAAGGGAGGTGTGGATGAGGAAGAAGGAGGAGGAGAAGGGGAGGGGGGAGAGAGAGACACACAGAGACAGAGACAGAGAGAACCCAATGTCAAACACTCTCTGGTTGAATCAGTCTTCATACTGGGAGAATTCACTGTTGCTTCTTCAAGTCCAGATGGGTTCATCAGTTTGCCAGCTCTCTTCAGCATTAGTTTGGCTACTGACACATTTTGGAGATTCATCTTCTAAACTTTAGGTTATGAAAGAGCCTTTCTGTCTAAAGAGGAGTGTCGGAGCTGATCTTCCTATAGACGATCCTTATAGAAACACAAAATTCAATTATATTTTCAATCAATTTCTACATCTACTTCATTATACTTTAAACGTAATTTTCAAATAAAATGTCCCTTTAGTTTTTAAAATAACTTAGTTCCTTTTCCTTTTCATTTTCAGAGTCTCAATTATGTTATGTACCACAATAATTGCTTTGTAAAATGTCATGAACCGTGATAATAGGGAGGCTATTCATAAAATGTTCTCTCACTGTCTGTTAACACTAACTAAGGCTTGATTCATAAATTTGAAAGAAAACTTTCATGGTTATGTGAACTAGTGGGAAGTCACAGTATCTTAGTAGGTCAAATAGCCTAGGGTACTGGGCATATTCACCTTTGAGAGGTTTTGAATTTGGGTTTAATATCAGATGTTGGAGCATTTTCCTTTAAAAGTACCAAAAGGAATTCTGTAGAAATTTGTATTCTGGAACTTGAATCCTCAGTTTCAAATATGACCCTTCAGTTCTCTTTTTGGGTCATTTTGAACAGCTGGTGGTCAGCAGATAGGTCTATCCACAAAGGCTGGCTATTTTTTTAAAATCAGAACACTGGCAAGATAAATAACATCAAATTACACTAATTACTGGATGCCTTTTTGTCACATTACACTAATTACTGGATGCTTTTGAAAGCTTCACCTCTTGGTTCTCTTCCCACTCTTTTGATTCACTGACACTTACAGTAGATCAGTTTTCTAGACACATCCTAGAACTCAAGTCATTCCGGTCAGAACCTAGACAAGACAGTGCTAGACCCTGTACTATACAATATGGGGTGAAGGAATGTAGTGTGTCCTGCTGGGCTCATAAGGAGAATGTAGTCTAGCAACTAGAAGACACATGTGCAATTATGTTATGTACCACAATACTCCTCCATTGAAAAACACGTGTGCAAATTACTCCTCCATTGAAAGACACGTGTGCAAATTACTCCTACATTAGAGCATGAACTCGTCCTTTGGAGAGTTGTAAGGAGAGAGCTATTTGAGCTTTCTTACCTAACACTGTTGTGGGATTAGAAATGCTTCCTCTTGCTTCAGATGATCCATTCCTAACTCTTCCTGTATAGGGCAACTAGGCACGCCATTGTGGTTAGTTGAGTCATTAGGCTACACTGTGAACTTTTAAATTTAGGATCCATTGAAATTTGTACTGTGTATACAGCCTTGGAAATCATTATTGCACCAATAGATAGATGATGAATGGTGCTCACAGAGGCATCGTGTCTCTTTGGGGTTTGGGGACCCAGAGATTCAATCACCATAGGGAAGGCAGAAAAGAGACAATTCATTATCTCTACTACCACTAGTTTTCTTTTACAACCAAGTATTCACCATCTTCCTTCCACTGTGGAACCAGGGTGGCACCAACAGGTCAGAACCATCAGTCCTTCACACATGCTAATTCTTACATCTCTATAATCTCACCCCCCACCCCCAGTTTACATCTGGGGAGACTGAGTCTGAGAAGTTAAATACATTTGCCCTGGGTCACGTAGCTAGCAAGAGATTTTTGGAAACCAAATTCTCACCATGAATACTCAACTTGTAGTTTTAATTTACTTCTAACTTAAATTTAATAAAACCTCTGATTTTACTACTAAATTTATAATAAGAAATCATCAAAACAAACATCTGACATCGACCTAATCAAGGAATTGAATGTTAGAATGTGTCTGATGGTTTCTAAGGAGCTTCCGTGGAAAACCAGATAATGGGATAGGTTTGACTTCAGCTTTGCTACCACTGAATCCAGTACAAAATTATACCAGCATTCTCTCAAGCCTCCCTAGTCTTAGTGAAAATAATACCAGATCTATATGCCCCAAATAAACTTGGATTTGCAATCTTTCAGGTTAAGGGTTTTAGTTATCCTCGGTGTGTTAATTCAGTGTTTTAACTGTTATGAGATTTTCATTTGACAGGTTAGCAAAAGATAGCTGGTTTTTTTTTTTTTTTTTTGAAAGCATTCTTGTTACACATGAAGTTGTGTCTTTTAAAGATTGATCACATAGTCATTCATGTGCTAATTTGTGTATAATTAAACGTGGAAGATCAAATTATTGAATACTTTCCATGTGTCAAGCACGAGGCTAATTACAAAATAGCCCACATAATTTGCTGGTCCTCATTTGGAATGAAAAGATGGCGCCTCTTGCTTGAAATTAAGTGTTTTAAGACTGGGATAGCAGAGCAATAACCCAGACATGACGCCCTTCCAAGCTCTTACAGGTGATTGCAAATGATGTACACTCACAAAGCTAGCCCTGGTGAGGTGACCAAGCTGTAACAGCAAGCAGAGACCTGTCTCATCTTCATGGAACTCATAGTTGAATAGGAAAAAAAATTATAAATTGACAGTCACAGTAAGTATTTGATAAGGATAGTTACATATTGACAAGTATTCCAAAGGAAGAGACATAGCACCAGGAGGTGGTTTATTAAGGGCTTGGGTTCAGGATAAGCTTACCCCAAAAGTCATATTTTGCTGTTTAACTTAGAGACAAGAATAAATACACAGGTAAGTTCAACCAAGGGCCAGGAAGTGATGCGTTTGAGTAACAAAGGGTCACAAGTGGACGTGGGGCATGAAGCCACACCTATTTAGAAACTGCTGTGGAGGCTGAGGGTGATGTTGGTGCAGGTGGTAGCGGGCCTGATGGCCATAAGAGGTGAGCTCTTTAGCAAGGAAGGAAAGCAGGGCAGGGCAAGAATGGCTTCTGGGTGAGCTTCTCCAAGTGTGACACTGGCAGGAACTGGAAAGTCAGGGACACGGCTTGTATTTTGCTTGGATTTATTCTTCTTAGCATTCTTTCAGAAGAAAGACTTGACTCATTTACAAACATTTCTCTGATTCTGTCTCTGTCTGTCTGTCTGTCTGTCTCTGGCGGAGAGACTGTAAAAGCAGTGATTAAAACGCTGTTGGCAACAGGACATTTGACTCTCTGACAGAACTAATGCCATCTCAGGGAAGATCTGAAACCCTTCACCAAGGATGCGGTCTTACAGAACTGATTGACCCTTACATGGTTATTAACTCTGTTTTATTTTTTTCACTTTGCTCATTCTTTCAGCAATGCCAAAGATGGTCTTGTCCACGTGGTGAAGGCAGCGATGGATGGTCTTGTTAAGAGGTTTGGTACATCCTCCATCTCAGTTGGAGCCCAAATATTCTGGAAGTCTCAGCAGGGGAGCTGAAGAGCAGCAACCGATTAAGCTCAAAAGTTGTGCAGCTGTGTTTTTCCTTCCCGAGCACCAGCGGGTCTGAAGGCTGAAGACTAAGCCGTTCTCGATCAGGGCATCATGACACACACCGTTAACACCAGCATTCAGAAAGCGGTAGCAGGCAGATCTCTGAGCTGGAGGCCAGCCTGGTCTACACAGCCAGTTCCAGTCCGGCCTCGACTACAAAGTGAAACCGAAAACACAGTAACTCCCTTCCTAAACTGAGAGCAAGTCATTCTTGCAGGTCTTGAAGTAAAACTGTCTATTGAAGCCTCAGACATAACACCCTTCTACGTTGACATTATTAATTAAAAAAGTCAAAACAGAATTCTCTCCATCTTTGGAGGTTCCTTTCCCCCCCCCTCTCTTCCTCTTTCCCCCTTGTCCTCCAAGACTCCGGAGTCTTTCCAGCTATTTCTACAGGGGGTCATCTTAAATTGCTATTCTCTCCAGAACAATTGTTTTTCAAGACAACCCCTGCCACATAACGGTCAAATGCGCTTGGAGTTTTGACATTTCAAGCTCTTAATGCCTAGAGCTTTTCTCTAGCCACGGCTGGCAGGCGATAGCTCAGCATTCTTAGATGCCCGTGCCTGTGTACACAGACATGGCTTGCAAACTGCTCTATTATCTCGAATACCACCAGGGACTGCGGTGGTTCTGGTGATTTGGTGAGTTGGATGTACTACGCATCCCAACAAAATCTTTTGCTTTGTTTATCTGTACTGTTTCCAGACTCAGCTAAAAAGCTTCCTGTAATGATTCAGTATGGCGCAGTTCTCTTCTTCTGTGGCATTACTGTTGCAGAAGACTGACTGGGGGTTAGGTCCCAACATTAATGGAGAGACGGAGCCAACTGTAACGCTTGCGTTTAAATAATTGATGTCTGAGCCTAGCAGAAGAGAGCCACGCAAACATTCTTTTATAAATAAAACAGACCTACATGAATATTCCTCTTTCTCCCACATATACATAATTCAGCCATCTTAATTAGAATTGCATGCTTTGGGATTTGATTAAAAAAAGAAAACAACCTCCAGAATGTTTGTCTGTTTTCTGTAACGCCAAGAAAGCAATCGCCTGTTTTACAAACCCATTTCCCCACAGCAAGGAAACTTCTTGTCTAATCTAATTGTTCAAATCTACATCCTATGGATCTAAATGCATCCACTGTAATCTCTAATTTGAATCTTTTTTTTTTTTTTAAATAGCACTTGTAAAACCTCTCACAAGCAAAATCATTGTTCTCACCCAGAGGACCGAGCCTCACAGAGAAGTCGAGAGCCGCAGTTCTAAAGCCCCACAGTAGATGGTGCCATGCCACACAGATTCCCAAGCAGTTCAGCCTTCAGAGGCAACTGACCTCCGGGAAGGCGTGGGTTCTCTGGATGTGCAAGCAGGGAGAAGAGGTTAGAAGTCTTAGAGAACACTTTTTCCACATTTAACTGAAACGGTAAACTGTTCTTCTCTAATCGACTCTGACACCAAAGACCATTAAGCTTATTTAATCTAACCCTGAAGAAAAATTATACTTGAAAACTCTTTTTTAATGCCCCGGCGTGATCTCCTACTCACCTGATACACTGTCCTGTTCGCACTTCCGAGCTTATTAATTTAATTTAAACACTAGTACTCTGGTTAATCTATGAGTAAGTGTTCTGGAAATTCTGCGACATAGTTCTCTACATATCAAGGCTTTGTAGTTCGCTTTTTTTAAAAAGCATTGTGGGTAAGATAACTTGAAATGAGTGTACAGGATATATATAATTATAACTATATATATACATACACACATACACATATTTATTTTTACATATTAGTTACCCTAAAATTTGATAATTACTTAGACTCCTTAACATAGTTAAACTTTTTTTTCCCCAGAAGACATAGGAACTTGAGATAATTTTGCAAATGATTATTAAAACCGTCATTATGTCCATTCGGTAATGACAAAGCAATGAAGTCCTTTCCAATACGATGTTCGTTATTAAATATTTGTCAAGGAAGTCTGACTCTGTGAAGCAGCAGATACTTAAAAAAATGTCTTTAAAACAAGAGTTATCCGGGGGAAGGAGAGACGTTGCGTGGAGATCTGTGTGTGGCGATTGATTGCACAGATTCGGCAGTCTCGGCGGGCGCACAGGCACCCTCGCACCCCCCCTCCCATCTGGACCCGTGTGTCCTCAGACTGGAGGGTCGGTCTGCTCTGACTTCCGTCTGCAGTGTGTGTGGCCCTTTCCACTCTGCACACAACGCTTATTTTTTCCACTTGTCTTTGTCCATTTAGGGTTTAGATCTCTGTCCAGTTCCCGGGGCTGCTGGAAGTCCCACACTGGCTTTTTCCTGGCCTTATTCACTGTGCTGGCATCCAAGCCTGGCCTAGTTAGGTCAAGCCACTGAGTAGTGTCAGAACTGCTTGAGTTCCCCAGAGCGTTCCGAAGGGAAGAGTGGGGTGTTGGCTGCAGAGGTCCGGCCCGCACACTGTCCAGTTGCTTTCTCCTTTCCTGTAGATGCTGTTTTCTGTCTAAGCCCCTCCCTTCCTCATTTCACACTGCCTTTTAATGGGCCGTCTTAGCCTCTGACTCCCAGCTATTAGTTTTGTTTCTATGCTAATCACCTCTAAGTCCATGGCTATTCCAAATCCCTCTCCTGACCTTTGGGACTATGGTTACTATCGAGCTACTTACTGATACCTCTGTAAAATCAGATTTTATTATTGAGTCTCTGAATCTATCTTAGAAATCCCATATTCATCTTTATAAAATTATTATTATTATTATTATTATTATTATTATTGATTGGCCTCTCTATGCAGTCCTGTCTTCCTTGGTTCTTACTGTATAGACCAGGACCAGTGTGGTCTTGAACTCAGAGATTCTCCATCCTCTGTCCCTTGAGGGCTGAGACTAAGGGTATGTGCTGCCACCCCCCAGCTGCTTTTATTATTTTATATGTGTTGTGGGAAATATTAACAAAAGGTTGGAGCTGGGAGGTGGTGGCACACGCCTGTAATCCCAACACTTGGGAGGCAGAGGCAGGTGGATTTCTGAATTCGTGGTCACACTGTGGTATCGTCACTGGTGGTTACACCATTGTCCGGGCAGGGTCCTGTGAGATCCTCTCGCTTCCACGCAAATCCCACACAGCCCACGGGCGCCAGCTCTCCATACCCAAATTACCGGGTAGAACATGAGTCTTAATGCTTAATTAGCCAAGTAGATTTATGTATATTAAACTCACAAGTACAAGATGCTAGTTTACAACAATAAAAGTCATATCCCAATATTTCTAACCTTATGAAACACGGAAAAATGTCACAAGCTGTTGTTCATCAACTCCTGCCTCAACCTCTCCCCACACACACCTTTGTGCCCTTCCTCTGCCACGCCTAGCTTCGCCCCCCTTTTTCCTTGTCCAGTCACAGACCCTCTCTACCTTGATGTAATGTTACAGAAAGTTCCTGTAAAAGATATGTATGAGCATTAGGCCTGTGAGTATGGATTTGCACCATGGAGGTCAGAAGCAGGTGCTGGGGCTCACTGGATGGAGTTATAGACAGTTGTGAGCTGCCGTGCGGGCGCTGAGAATTGAACCCTGGTCGTCTGCAAGAGCAGCCCGTGCTCTTAACCACTGAGCCTATCCTCAGGCCCCTACTCACTTTTGATGCGTTTTTCTTCCTCCAAATAATGGCAAGGTCTGTAGTCTTGGGAAACCCTTATGTCTTTCCGTTTCTCCTGCTGTTATCTTAGGGTCATCTTCATTACCTACTTGGACTTGTGCATTAGCTCTCTAACTGGAATTTTTGTTTTTAGTTTTGTTCTTCTGCTTTGGACTTCTAAAGCTGCCCTTGGGTGAAGGATCAGGTCATCAGAGATTTTGCTTTGTTTTCTTGCTTAGGAAGATTCCATGGCTCATCTGTCTTCCTTTGATTCCTTGTTCTCTTCTATTTGGCCTGGACTTCTATTCCACTTTTTTCCTAACACCTTTCAAGTCCCTGCTTGAAGTACTCTCCTACCTGCCATATTGTATCTTGCACTTTCTCTGCTGTAACATTTACAGAATCTATTATATTACCCAGCTTCCTTGTCTCTATCCATACCAGACTGTGAGTCTTACAGAGGCAGATACACCTACTTCATTCATCTATTTTGTTTATTCCTTAAGATCCTCTAATAGATTCCTCTAATAGAATAAGGGTACAAGATGGACACAGTTGTGTTCTGATAGGAATACAAGAACGGATAAATTTGTTTCGAACCAACAACTCATACTCCTCGTTGGACATTACCTGGGGAATGACCATGGTGATTAGAATTGTGTTGGTGTGGAGAGCTTGGTTAGAAGTGTAATTTTTTCCCAACATAATACTTTTATTGGTTATTTGGGAATTTCACATAATGCACCCAGATCACACGCACTTCCCAGTCCTCCCAAGTCTGCTCTCCATGCTTGTGATCCCCTCCAAAAGGAAGGACAACACCCAAATATCCACAAAGTCAATTTGTCTATAGACTCTCTGGAGCATGGTTAGACTACCAGCCTCTTAAAAAGCTGAGTCTTTCCCTTCCATCCCCCCAGCAGAAGCCACCAACTGTGAAGAGCTATACTTCAGAATCCTTATCACAATTTTTAAGAGTTCTCTTTGATGGGTTCCTGTATAGGCTGTTACTTTTGGGAGTGGGGGTGGGGTGGGGTGGGGTGGTGGTACATGAAGTGGATGTTTTTGGTTGTGTCATCTGATGCAAACTCTTGTGGTATTTTGCTGAAGCAGACTCACTTGGTGTTTTGCTGAGGCAAGAGCCATGGGAGGACACATGATTTTTTTTATTTGATATATTCTTTATTTACATTTCAAGTGATTTCCCCTTTCCTGGATCCCCCTCCCCCAAAGTCCCACAATCCCTCTTCCCTACCCCTGTTCCCCAATCCACCCATTCCCACTTCCCTGTCCTGGTATTCCTCTACACTGCTGCACTGAGCCTTTCTATGACCAGGGGCCACTCCTTCCCTCTTCTTGGGCATCATTTGATATATGAATTGAGGACACATGATGTTTGGAGATAGTTGATCAGCAGTTGTGATAGTTGAATCACAGCTGCTGATTCAAGTTTGGTATCCTGACACTACTGACCTGGACTGTTGGTATCCTGACAGAGATTGGAATCACCCCAAAGAACTACTTCTAGATGGGTCCACATCCTCTTGTCTTATTTACCATTTTTCTCTTTTACCTCTGCATGGTGGGCTGGAAGGGGGAAGGGAAATCAAAGTGTTTGGGAACCCTTATTAAAAGTAGGTTTTAAAAATCTAAGTCAACAGGTAGGGGTTGTCACAAAGCCTTCTATGACTCTCAACTCCATATGCCTAGATCCCAGCCCAGAAACACAAATATGAACAGCTAAGACAATATGCATCCATCGGAAGCCAGGAACTCTATTGTGGTAGACCTTAAATGACGCACAAGACAAGGACTTCGAAATTGCTATGAACATGCTCAAGGACTTTACAGAGGGTATGAATAAATCCCTTAATGAAATCTATGAAAACACGAACAGTTAAATGAAATATAAAAACAATTCAAGATATGAAAGTAGAATTTAATAATCAATGGATTAACTAAAGAAAACCTGAAATGAAATAAAACTGGAGAAGAAAATTTAGTATTTCAAATAAAAATCTCAGGGGTATGCCTCACCTACAGGTGTTACAGACAAGGTTGAAGAAATGGATAGCTGAGTCAAAGAAACTGTAGACTCTAAAAAAAGTCATGACACAAAACACCTAGGAAATCTGGGACACTATAAAAAAACCCTAAATATATGAGTAATAGGATTAGAAAATGGAGAAGAAACCCAGACCAAAGGCAGAGAAAATGTATTTTTTTTAACAAAACCATAGAAGAAATTTTCTCCAATAACTTGAGTATAAAGAAGGAGGTGTGTATCAGGGTGCTAGAAGCATATAGAATCCTATAAAGGGTACAGAGAGCATATAGAACATCATATAGACTGGAACAGAAAGGACATTACCCATGATACATAATGAACAAAACTCTAAATATACAGAAGGAAGGATATTAAAATCTGCAAGGGGGAAAAAACCCTAAGTCACATATAAAGAAAGGTCCATTAGAATAATATTACCTGACTTCTTAATGGAGTCTCAGAAAGCCAGAAGGATTGGTTCAGATGTGCTGCAGATTCTAAGAGACTATGGATCAAGAAAACTATTCCATGATAAAACCAAGGTTAGTCAGTATGTGTCTACAAAGCTAGGTCTACAAAAGGTAATAGAAAAACTTCAACCTTAAGATGTTAACCACCAATGGAAACACAAGAAATAGTCTTGGAGCAGCAAATAAAATGAGGGGGACCATCCACCATAACAACAAAATAATAGCAATCAATAAATATTGCTTATTGATTACTCTCAACATCAATGAACCCAATAAAAAGAAGCAGACTGACAGATTGCTGCATCTGAGAAAACACCCTAACATCAAGGCCAGAAAAAGATATTCTACATAAACGGAACTGAGAAAGAAGTAGCTGTATCATTTTAGTGTCTGACAAAATAGATTTCAAACCAAAGCTAAACAGAAGGGATAGGAAAGGATACTACATATTCAAAGGAAAAATCCAAAGAGGATATTACAATTCTAAGCACCTATGATTCCATCACCCAAGTTCATAAAAGAAACATAAATGCAGCTAAAATCACATGTTGTCCCTCACACCCTAATAGTGGGTGACTTCAAGTACCCCAAACCTTGGAATACTACACAATTGGCAAAGATAGAACAAGAAGGAATAACACCCAACAACAAAAAATAGTAGACAGAAAGAAATAACCAAACTTAGGGTTAAAATCAGTATCACCAATAGACAGACCATTCAGAAAATACTAAACAAAGAAATGCTGAAGCTAAATGAAATAATAAACCAAATGAATTTAGTAGATATTTACAGAAAATTTCACCCAAACACAAAAGAATATACCTTTTGAGAAGCTCATGGAACTTGTTCCAATATTGGCCACATGCATGGACACAAGGTAAGTCTCAACAGATAGAAGAAAACTGTAACACCTGGCATCCTATCTGACTATGACATTTGAGAGCTCAATATCAATAATAAGAATGACAAAAAGTTTAAAACTCACAGAAACTAAATTACTTAGTATGGAGGACAAGACATAAAGCAAGAAGGGAATTAAAAACCTTTTATAATTGAATGAAAATACAACATACCTCAACCAATGGGTCCTATTAAAGACAGTTCAAAGAGACGAGTTTATATCATCATTATGTCTACAAAAAATTGGAGTATTGTCATATTAGCACCTTAACAGCACACTTGAGAAAGCTAAAACAAGAAGAAATAGCACCCAACAAGAACTAGCAGACAGAAAGAAATAACCAAACTGAGGGCTAAAATCAATCAAACAATTAACAACAACCAAAACAATACAAAGAATCAATTAAACAAAGAGTTGTTTCTTTGAGAAAACCAACAAGATTGACAAACAGGTAGCCAAATTGAATAAAAGACACACAGAGGGTACAAGTTGTAGATAAAAAGGGAGAAATAGAGTAAATACCAAGGAAATTTAGAGAATCATTAGGAAATATTTTAAAAATACGTACTTCCTCACACTGGAAGAACTTAAAGGAAATGGATAAAATTCTTGATATAGTAGTAAAAATGGCCATCTTACCAAAAGCAATCTACAGATTCAATGCAATCCCCATCAAAATACCAACTCAATTCTTCATAGATCTAGAAAGAGCGATTCTCAAATTCATCTGGAGCAACAAAAAACCCAGGATAGCTAAAACTATTCTCAACAATAAAAGGACTTCTGGGGGAATCAATATCCCTGACCTCAAGCAGTACTACAGAGCAATTGTGTTAAAAACTGCATGGTATTGGTACAGCAACAGGCAAGTGGATCAATGGAATAGGATTGAAGACCCAGAAATGAACCCACAGACTTATGGTCACTTGATCTTTGATAAAGGAGCCACAACCATCCAGTGGAAAAAAGATAGTCTTTTCAACAAATGGTGCTGGTTCAACTGGAGGTCAACATGCAGAAGAATGCGAATTGACCCACTCTTATCTCCTTGTACTAAGATCAACTCCAAGTGGATCAAGGACCTCCACATAAAACCAGACACACTGAAACTAATAGAAAAGAAACTAGGGAAGACCCTGGAGGACATGGGCACAGGGGGAAAGTTCCTGAACAGAACACCAATAGCTTATGCACTAAGATCAAGAATTGACAAATGGGACCTCATAAAATTACAAAGTTTCTGTAAGGCAAAGGACACTGTCAGAAGGACAAAACAGAAACCAACAAAGTGGGAAAAGATCTTCACCAACCCCATATCCGACAGAGGGCTAATATCCAATATATATAAAGAACTCAAGAAATTAGACACCAAAGAACCAAATAACCCTATCAAAAAATGGGGTACAGAGCTAAACAAAGAATTTTCACCAGAAGAAATTCGGATGGCCAAGAAACACCTTAAGAGATATTCAACATCATTAGTCATCAGGGAAATGCAAATCAAAACAACCCTGAGATTCCACCTCACACCAGTCAGAATGGCTAAGATTAAAAACTCAAGAGACAACAAGTGCTGGCGAGGATGTAGAGAAAGAGGAACACTCCTCCACTGTTGGTGGGATTGCAAAATGGTAAAACTGCTCTGGAAATCAGTTTGGCAGTTCCTCAGAAAATTGGGCATGTCCCTTCCAGAGGACCCTGGCATACCACTCCTGGGCATATACCCAGAGGATTCCCCTGAATACAACAAAGACACATGCTCCACTATGTTCATAGTAGCCTTGTTTATAATAGCCAGAAATTGGAAGGAGCCCAGATATCCCTCAAAGGAGGAATGGATACAGAAAATGTGGTATATTTATACAATGGAATATTACTCAGCAATTAAAAATAATGAATTCATGCAATTTGTAGGTAAATGGTTAGATCTGAAAAATATCATTCTAAGCGAGTTAACCCAATCACAAAAGAATACACATGAAATGCAATCACTGATAAGTTGATATTAATGAGCCCAGAAGCCCTAAATACTCAAGGCACAATTAGCAATTCAAATGATTCACAAGAAGAAGAAAGGAGAGAACCCTGGGCCTGAAATGATTGGATCCAGTTTTGTAGATCCAGAACAGAGAAATCGTGGTGGTGGGGGGGATGATTGGGGAATAGTTGGTGGGGAGAGGAATTATGGGACGTATGGTGGGGGGATCAGGGAAAGGGGAAAGCCTTTGGAATGTAAACAAAAAAATAGAAAATAAAAAAAAATAAAATAAATTCTTGATATATACCACCTACCAAAGGCAAGTTGAGATTAGATCAGCACCTTAAGCCGACCCAAGCTCCACTGAAATAGAGACAGGAACTAACATTCCCCTAACAGGAAAAAGGCCCAGGGACAAATGGATTCCCAGCAGAATTCTACCAGACTTTCAAAGCAGAATCAGTGCCAATATTGCTTAAATTATGCCAAATAGAAACTAAAGCAACATTTTCTGGTTCTTTTTTTTTTTTTTTTTTAAAAACAAGCCCTACTATCCTGATACTAAAACCATATAAAGACATAACAAAAAAGAAATTCATAGACCAATATCCCTTATAAACGAGCTGTAAGATTTTCAATAAAATAATTGCAAACACAATCTAAGAACATATAAAAAAGATTATTATCCATAATAATTGGCTTATCCAAGAGATGCAGATTTAACATACATAAATTGATAAAACAATATACCGCATAAACAGATTGAAAGACCAAAGCCACGGTTATCTCATTTGATGTAGAAATCTTTCACAAATTCTAAGATCCCCTCCTGATAAAAGTCATGAAGAGACTAGGAATTCAATGGACATGTCTCAACACAATAAAGAAAATTTATAGCAAGCCTGCAGCCATGAACATAAATGGAGGAAAATTCAAAGAATTTGCACTTAAGTCAGGAATAAGACAATGTTGTTTAAGCTCTCAATACCAATTCAACATAGTACTTGAAGTTTTAGCTAAAGCAATAAGATAAATGCAGGAGATTGTATTCGTTAGGGTTCTCTAGTGTAACAGAATTTACAGAATAAATCTTTCTCTATAAGGGGATTTATTATAATAGCTTAGAGGCTGTCGCCACCTAATCCAACAATAGCTGGCTATGGACAGAAAGTCAGGTTGGAAGTCTCAATTGGTCTTCATTATATGCTGGAATCCCAAAGAGAAGGCTCTAATGCTAGTGAAGAAATGCACTTGCTAGTGAGGCAATGATAAGCAGGCAAAGAGCAAAAGCTTCCTTCATCTATCTATCTGTCTATCTATCTATCATCTATCTATCTATCTATCTATCTATCTATCTATCTATCTACCTATCTATCTATCCATCCATTGAATATGCAGTTTATTTTGCTTCTTGTGATCGATTATATACATTAACTACTACTCAGTTACACATTTCCTTAAAATCCATAATATCATTATAGCCCTTGAATTAACACCTAGTATAAAGAGGAACTCTGGGCCTCCACCAGGTGTTACATCCACACCCGGATTGTCTACACGTCTACAGAACGAAAGCGTTTAACAGGAAGGAAACTTGTCAGTGTTATAGTTTCTACTTACTAAGTATTTGAGGAAGATAGGGACTAGTTAGTGAAGCATTTTCTTTTTTACATTTTCTATTAGATATTTTCTTTATTTACATTTCAAGTGCAATCCCTTTTCCTCCTTTCCCCTCCCAAAATTCCCTATCCCCTCCCCCTTCCCCTGCTCATTAACCTACCCACTCCTGCTTCCCTGAACTGGCCTTCCTCTACCCTGGAGCAATGAGCCTTCACAGGTCCAAGGGCCTCTCCTCTCATTGGTGTCCAACAAGGTCATCCTCTGCTATCCATGTGGTTGGAGCCATGGGTCCCTCCATGTGTACTCTTTGGTTGGTGGTTTAGTCCCTGAGCTCTGGGGGTGGGAGTGGGGTGCTGGTTGGTTCATATTGTTGTTCCTTCTACAGGGCTGTAAACCCTTTCAGCTTTTTGGGTCCTTTCTCTAGATCCTCCATTGGTGACCCTGTGCTTAGCTCAATGGTTGGCTGAGAGCATCCACCTCTGTATTTGTCAGGTACTCGCAGAGCCTCTCAGGATACAACTATATCAGACTCCTGTCAACAAACATTTGTTGGCATCCACAATAGTGTCTGGGTTTGGTAACTGTATATGGGATGGATCTCTAGTTGGGGTACCTTCTGGCTGGTCTTTCCCTCAGTCTCTGTTCCACACTTGTCTCTGTATTTTCCTCCAATGGGTATTTTGTACCCTATCTAAGAAGGACCAAAGTATCCACACTTTGGTTTTCCTTCTTAAGCTTCATGTGATCTGTGAATTGTATCTTGGGTATTCCAAGCTTCTGGGCTAATATGCACTTATCAGGGAGTAAATATAATGTGTGGTCTTTTGTGATTGAGTTACCTCACTCAGGATATTTTCTAGTTCCATCCATTTGCCTAAGAATTTCATGAATTCATTGTTCTTAATAGCTGAGTAGTACTCCATTGTATAAACATACCACATTTTCTGTATCCATTCTTCTATTGAGGGACATCTGGGTTCTTTACAGCTTCTGGCAATTATAAATAAGGCTACTATGAATACAGTAGAGCATGTGTCCTTACAACATGGTGGAGCATCTTCTGGGTATAAGCTCAGGAGTGGTATAGCTGGGTTCTCCAGTAATACTATGTCCAATTTTCTGAGGAACTGCCAAACTGATTCCCAGAGTGACTTTACCAGCTTGCAATCCCACCAACAATGGAGGAGTGTTCCTCTTTCTCCACATCCTCACCAGCATCTGTTGTCACCTGAGTTTTTGATCTTAGCCGTTCTGACTGGTGTGAGGTGGAATCTCAAGGTTGTTTTGATTTGCATTTCTCTGATGACTAAGGATAGTGAACATTTCTTTAGGTGCTTCTCAGCCATTCAGTATTTCTCAGTTGAGAATTCTTTGTTTAGCTCTGTGCCCCATTTTTTAATTGGGTTATTTGGTTCTCTGGAGTCTAACTTCTTGAGTTCTTTGTATATAATGGGTATTAGTACTCTATGGGATGTAGGATTGATAAAGATCTTTTCCAAATCTGTTGGTTGTCTTTTTGTTCTATTGACAGTGTCCATTGCCTTACAGAAGCTTTGCAATTTTATGAGGTCCCATTTGTCAGTTCTTGATTTTAGAGTATAAGCTATTGGTGTTCTGTTCAGGAACTTTTCCCCCATGTGTTCGAGGCTCTTCCCCACTTTCTTTTCTATTAGTTTCAGTGTATCTGGTTTTATGTGGAGGTCCTTGATCCACATGGACATGAGCTTTGTTGTCTAATTGCTCTCGCTAGAACTTCAAGTACTATATTGAATAGATATGGAGAAAGAGGGCACCCTTGTTTAGTCCCTGATTTTAGTGGGATTGCTTCAAGTTTCTCTCCATTTAGTCTGATGTTGGCTACTGGTTTGCTGTACATTACTTTTACTTTGTTTAGGTATGGGCCTTGAATTCCTGATATTTCCAAGACATTTAACATGAAAGGATGCTGAATTTTGTCAAATGCTTTTTCAGCATCTAATGAAATGACCTTGTGGTTTTTTTCTTTGAGTTTGTTTATGTAGTGGATTACATTGATGGATTTATGTATATTGAATCATCCCTGCATCCCTGGGATGAAGCCTACTTGATCATGGTGAATGATCATTTGGATATGTTCTATGGTTGGCAAGAATTTTATTGAGTATTTTTGCATTGATATTCATAAGGGAATTTGTTGAAGGTTTTCTTTCTTTGTTAGATCTTTTTGTGGTTTTGTTATCAGTGTAATTGCGGCTTCATAGAACAAGTTGGTTGGTGTTCCTTCTGTTTCTATTTTGTGGAATGTACAGAGCCATATTGGGGTGTCATGCCACTTGGTAGGAACTCCATATAGATCAAGGTGAACTTCCTCTCTCAGCCTTTGTTGAGCAGGGATTCCTGTGCTAGTCAGGATCCTGCTCCACCTAGGGTGGAGCGCTCAGAGTAAAGGTAAAGTTCATTGTTCCTCCATGTCTACGAATTCCTGAATTAAGCAGGTGACCAGCCCAGCTGCCTGAGCAGTGGAGCCAAGAACCACCAGACCACTTCCCCAAAACTCAGCCCGGAATCTGGGGGGAAGGGCTCGCCCAAACTCTTAAATTGTCAGACTTCCATTAAACTTGGGCAATACTGTTGTCCTGGCCTGTGTTCTTTTTGCCGCCCCACCATCTATCCCCAGCTTCTCTTCCAGGAACCCAGTTGGCAGTAGCTGCAGGCAGCTACAGTGGAATAGTTTGAAAAGTATTGGTGTTAGGTCTTCTTTGAAGGTCTGATAGAACTCTGCACTAAAATCATTTGCTCCTGTGTTTTTTTGGTTGTGAAACTTTGAATAATCACTTCTATTTCCTTAGGGTTTATGGGACTGTTTAGATGGTTTATCTGATCCTGATTTAACTTTGGTATTTGGTATCTGTCTAGGAAATTGTCCATGTCATCCAGATTTTCCAGTTGTGTTGAATATAGGCTTTTGTAGTAGGATCTGATGACTTTTTGAATTTCCTCAGTTTCTGTTGTTATGTCTCCCTTTTCATTTCTGATTTTGTGAATTTGGATACTGTCTCTGTGCCCTCTGTTTAGTCTGGCTAAGGTTTTATCTATCTTGTTGATTTTCTCAAAGAACCAGCTCCTGGTTTTGTTGATTCTTTGTATAGGTTTTTGTTTTTACTTGGTTGATGTCAGCCGAATTTGATGATTTCCTGCCATTTATTCCTCTTGGGTGTATTAGCTTTCTCTCTGTTCTAGAGATTTCAGGTGTGCTGTTAAGCTGCTAGTATATGCTCTCTCCAGTTTCTTTTTGGAGGCACTCAGAGCTATGAGTTTTCCTCTTAGCACTGCTTTCATTGTGTCCTATAGGTTTGGGTATGTTATGGCTTCATTTTCATTAAATTCTAAAATTTCTTTAATTTCTTTCTTTATTTCTTCCTTGACCAAGTTATTATTGAGTGTTTTACAGCTTCTAGGTATATGTGTACTTTCTATAGTTTTTGATGTTATTGTATTTGATGCCTTAGTCTGTGATGATCTGATAGGATGCACAGGATTATTTCAATCTTCTTGTATCTGTTGAGACCTGTTTTGTTATTGATTATATTGCCAATTTTGGAGAAGGTGCCATGAGGTGCTGAGAAGAAAGTATATTCTTTTGATTTAGGATAAAATGTTTTATAGATATCTGTTAAATCAATTTGGTCCATAATTTCTGTTAGTTTCACTTTGTCTCTGTTTAGTTTGTGTTTCCCTGATCTGTCCATTGAGAAGAGTGGGGTGTTGAAGTCACCCACAATTATTGTGTGAGGTGCAATGTGTGCTTTGAATTTTAGTAAAGTTTCTTTTATGAATGTGGGCGCCATTGCATTTGGAGCAGAGATGTTCAGAATTGAGAGTTCTTTTTGGTAGATTATTATTTTTTTTGGATGAGTGTGAAGTGTCTTTCCATGTCTTTCTTGATGACTTTTGGTTGAAAGTTGATTTTATCTGATATTAGAATGGCTTCTCCAGCTTTTTTTCTGGGTCCATTTGCTTGGAAAATTGTTTCTACTACTCTGAGGTAGTGTTTGTCTTTGACACTGAGGTGTGTTTCTTATATGCAGCAAAATGCTAGGTCCTGTTTACACATCCAGTCTGCTAGTCTATGTCTTTTTATTGGGGAATTGAGTCCTTTGATGTTAAAAGATATTAAGGAATAGTGATTGTTGCTTCCTGTTATATTTGATGTTATTTTTATATTTGTGTGGTTATCTTCTTTTGGGTTTGTTGAAAGAAGATTACTTTCTTGCTTTTTCTAGGGTGTAGTTTCCCTCTTTGTGTTGGCATTTTTCATCTATTATCCTTTGTAGGGCTGGATTTGTGGAAAGATATTGTGTAAATTTGATTTTATCATGGAATATCTTGGTTTCTTTATCTGTGGTACTTGAGAGTTTTGCTGGGTATAGTAGTTTGGGATGGCATTTGTGTTCTCTTAGGGTCTGCATGAGATCTGCCCAGGATCTTCTAGCTTTCATCTTCTTTGGTGAGAAGTCTGGTGTAATTCTGGTAGGTCTGCCTTTATAAGTTACTTGCCCTTTTTTCCCTTACTGCTTTTAATATTCTTTTTTTTTGTTTAGTACATTTGGTGTTTTGATTATTATGTAACTGAAGGAATTTCTGTTCTTGTCCAGTCTTATTTGGTGTTCTGTAGGCTTCTTGTATGTTCATGGGCATCTCTTTCTCTAGTTTAGGGAAGTTTTCTTCCATAATTTTGTTGAAGACATTTACTGGTCATTTAAGTTGGAAATCATGGCTCTCTTCTATACCTATAATCCTTAGGTTTGGTCTTCTCATTGTGTCTTGGATTTCCAGGATGTTTTAGGTTACAAAACTTTATGCATTTTCACTGATTGTTGAGTCAATGTTTTCTATGGTATCTTCAAACACCTGAGATTCTCTCTTCCATCTCTTGTTGTTGATGCTTGCATCTATGACTCCTGAATTCTTTCCTAGGCTTTTTTTCTGCAGAGTTGTCTCCTTTTGTGATTTCTTTATTGTTTCTACTTCCATTTTTAGATCCTGGATGCTTTTCCTTCACTTGATTGTTTATGTTTTCCTGTAATTCTTTAAGGCATTTTTGTGTGTGTTTCCTCTTTAAGGGCTTCTACCTGCTTACCCATGTGTTCTTTTTTTTTTTTTTTTGTTTCTGTTTTTGTTTTTCGAGACAGGGTTTCTCTGTGTAGCTCTGGCTGGAACTCACTCTGTAGATCAGGCTGGCCTTGAACTCAGAAATCTGCCTGCCTCTTCCTCCCAAGTGCTGGGATTAAAGGCATGGGCCACCTCTGCTTGGCTGCTCCTATATTTTTTAAGGGAGTTATTTATGTCCTTCTTGAAGTCCTCTATAATCATCATAAGATGTGATTTTTAGATCCACATCTCGCTTTTTCAGTGTACCCAGGGCTCACTGTTGTGGGAGAACTGGGTTGTCAAGTAGCCTTGTTGCCAAGTAGCCTTGTTGCCAAGTAGCCTTGGTTTCTGTTGCTCATGTTCTTGTGTTTGCCTTTTGCCATCTGGTTATCTCTGGTCTTGCTGTCTCTGACTGTGGCTTATCAGTCCTGCAAGCATGTGTGTCTGTATTCCTGAGAAACCCATTGTCTCTGGGAGGAATATAGGTATGAAGAGCGGTGATACAGGGTCAGCTCAGGTGTGCAGACAGAAACCAGAAGGATACTTTTCCAAGCTGATGGTTCTGATGTTATCAAGAGCCTTGGTTTCTGTTGGTAGTGTTCTTATTCTTGCATTTCCCCATCTGGTTAATTCTGGTGTTAGCTGGTCTTGCTGTCTCTGGCTGGAGATTTTCCCTCCTGTGGTCCTGTAAGCCTGTGTCAGTACTCCTGGGAGACCAGCTCCCTTCTGGCTGGATATGTGTGCAGATGGCTGTGGAGCCACTCAGCTCCTGGGTTCAATGGAGGCTGGAAGGCTCCTGTCCCAGCTGCTCCACTGATCATATGCCCTGTGCTCTCAGCTGTTCTCCTCCAGACATTTATTGGAGAGAAAGTGGAGATCTCGCCTCTGGGTTCAGAAGTGAAAGTGCTGCTGGGAGATCACTCTCCCAGGAGACCTGTAGTGAAGCATTTTATGATTTGAAGGCTTCTTTTCTAAGTGAATCCTGGAGATTTCAAGTCACAGGATGGATAATACATTTGCTAATGCTTGTTTTCATTATGGTGGCTTCACTTAGTGTTTTCACAGATGACTCAGAATCCAAACATTGAATTTCTATCTGATTCCACGGAAGATGTCAAGCACAGAGCCAGATACACTCTTTTCACTGAGAGCAATTTTAAGTGTAAAATTACATAAGTTAATTATTTGGCAATTCATTTTTGTTTCTCTTTAGCTGAAGTTTTTTCTATATGTTTGTTTCCTATGATATATTTGGTAGTGATTATTCGCTAGGTTCTATTCTTGAATCAGATACAGGTGATTCAATTCTTGTGGAAATTTAAAGATTTCTGAGAAGTGCAGGCAGTTCCAATAGGTGTCAGCTGCAAAAGGGTAATCTTAAAAATCGCTACAGACGTATCTGTATTAGTCAGGGTTTTCTAGAGTCACAGAACTTATGGGTAGTCTTAATTTAGTAAGGGAATTTGTTGATGACTTATAGTCTGTAGTCTAACTCCCCAACAATGGTCAGCAGCAGCTGTGGATGGAAGTCCAAGGATCTAGCAGTTGTTCAGTCCCACAAGTCAGGAAGGCAAAGAAGAGTGAGCAAATCTTCCTTCTTCCAATGTCCTTATGCAGGTCTCCAGCAGAAGGCGTGGCCCAGATTAAAGGTATGTGCCACCACGTGTGATATGGGACTATCTTTGTCTCAGATGACCTTGAATTCAGAGATCTCCCTGTCCTAATCTTTTGGGATTCATATAGCCAATGTGCCTCAAGATCTCCATGCTAATATCCAGGTCGGAAACTTGTATCTCCCAGACTCAAGATTAGGATTACAGGTGAGCTTTACAATTCTGGATTGTAGTTCATTCCGGATATAGTCAAATTGACAACCAGGAATAGACACTACAGAGGTCTTTAAAGAGGAAATGAATAAGTCCCTTAAAGAAATACAGGAAAATAGAATCAAACAGAGGTCTTTAAAGAGGAAACAAATAAATCCTTTAAAGATATACAGGAAAATACAATTAATAAATAAAACTTTATAGGACTTGAAAGTGGAAATAGAAGAAATTTTAGAAATAGAACAAATTTAGAATAAAGAAAACACAAACTAAGGAATTTCTGAAGATGGAAACCCTAGGGGAAATTTCTTAGTCAGGATTTGTATTCATGTACATAACATCAAAACCCAGTTGTCATGAAGAAAGTTGGGAAAGAAAGGGTTTATTCAGGTTACACTTCCACATTGCTGTTCATCACCAAAGGAAGTCAGGACAGGAACTCTCACAGGGCAGGAACTTGGAGGCAGGAGCTGATGCAGAGGCCATGGAGAGGTGATGCTTACTGGATTGCTTCCCCTGGCTTTCTCAGCTTGCTTTTCTTATAGAACCCAGGACTATCAGCCTAGGGATGGTACCACCTCTAAAAAGTATAGGTGCCAGCTTAGACTACCCAGCAAAACCCATCAATCACATTACATGGAGAAAACAAGATATTTGAAGTCAAAAGTAAACTTAAACAGTAACTATCCACAAATACAGCCCTACAGGAAAAAAAATAAGGAAAACTCCAACCCAAGAAGGAAAACTACATCCAAGAAAACACAGGAAATAAATAATTGCACATCAGCAAAACCAAGGAGATCACATACAATCTCTCTCTCTCTCTCTCTCTCTCTCTCTCTCTCTCTCTCTCTCTCCCTCTCTCTCTGACATACATACACCACAATGTCAAAATAACAGGAATTAACAATCACTGGCAATTAATATCTCATAACATTAGTGGACTCAATTCCTCAACAAGAAGACAGGATAACAGAATGGATGCAAAACCAGGAGGCATCATTCTGCTGCATATAAGAAACACACTTTAGCCATAAAGATAAACATTACCTCAGAGCAAAGGGCTGGAAATAAGTTTTTCAAGCAAATATACCCAAGATGCAAGCTGGAATAGCCATTCTAATATCTAATTAAGTAGACTTTCAATCAAAATTAAAAGAGACAGGGAAGGATACTTCATACTCATAAAAGGAAAAAATCTACCAAGATGATATATCAATTCTGAATATTTTTGCCCCAACACAAGGTCACCCACATTTGTAAAAAATAATTGATAAGGCATAAATCTCACATCAAACCCTATACATTAATAGTGGGAGACTTCAACCGCACACTCTCACCAATTGACAGGTGATCTGGACAAAAACTAAGCTGAGAAATAATGAAACTAATAGACATTACAAATCAAATGCAAATAACAGAGATCTATAGAACACTTCACCCAATCAAAAAAGAATGCACCTTCTTCTCAGCACCTTATGGATCCTTCTCCAAAATTGATCATAAAGTCAGTCACAAAGCAAGTCTCAAGAGATACAAAATTTGAAATGATGCCTTGCATCTCATCAGACCACCATGGCTTAAAGCTGGACTTCAACAACAACAGAAACACTGGAAAGCCCACACTCTTGGAAACTAAACAACTCTCTACTCAATGATCTCTGAATCAGGGAAGAAGTAAAGAAAGACTTTCTAGAATTCAATGAAAATGAAGGCACAACATATCCACATTTATGGGACACAATGAAAGCAGTGTTAAGAGGAAAGTTCATAGCACTAAGTGTTTCCATAAAGAAATTAGAATGTTCTCATATCAGCAATTTAAAAGTATACCTGAAAGCTCCAGAGAACAAAGAAGAAAGTGTGCCAAAGAGGGGTATAAGGCAGAAAATAATCAAAATCATGACCGAAATCAATCAGTTAGAAACAAACAAGCAAACAAACAATGCAAAGAATCAACAAAACCAAGAGCTGGTTCTTTGAGAAAATCAACAAGCTAAGCAAACTGTTAGCCAAACTAACCAAGAGATAGAAAGACAGTATCCAAATAAAATCAGTAATGAAAAGGGGGACAGAACAACTGACACTGGGGAAGTTCAAAAACTCATAAGGTCTTACTTCAAAATCCTATACTCCACAAAATTAGAAAATCTTAATGAAATGGATGCTTCTTTAGATAGATACTGTATTAGTTTGGGTTTCACTGCTGTGAACAAACACCATGACCAATGCAAGTTTTATAAAAGACAACATTTAATTGGGGCTGGCTTATAGGCTCAGAGGTTCAGTCCATTGTCATCAAGGCAGAAACATGGCAGCATCCAGGCAGATATGGTGCAGGAGGAGCTGAGAGTTCTATATCTTCATCTGAAGGCAGCTAGTGGAAGACTGACTTCCAGACAGCCAGGGGCAGGGTCTTAAGCCCACACCCACAGTGACACACCTACTCCAACAAGGCCACACCTCCTAATAGGTTCACTTCCTGGGCCAATCATATACAAACCATCACAGATACCATTTACCAAAGTTAAATCAAGATCAGGTAAACTATTTAAACAGCCCATAATCCCTGAAGAAGAAGACGTCATTGAAAGTTTCCCAACCAAAAATGCTCAGGGCCATATGGTTTGGGTACAGAACTCTACCAGACTTTCCAAGAAGAGCTAATTTCAATACTTCTCAAACTATTCTACAAAATAGAAACAGAAGGAACACTGCCAAATTCATTCTCTTGGCCATAGTCATCCTGACACCTAGTCTACACAAAAACTCAACAAATAGAACTTCAGACTGATTTCTGTTATGAACATTGATGCAAAAATACTCAATAAAAATTGGCAAATGGAATCCAGGAACACATCAAAGACATCATCCATCAAGATCAAGTAGGCTTCTTCTCAGGGATACAGGGATGATTTAATATATAAAAATTCATTAGCATAATCCATTATTATAAACAAACTCAAAGATGACCATGATCAAAATCACATGATCATCTCATTAGATGCTGAAAAAGCTTTTGATAAAATGCAACACCCCTTAATATTAAAAGTATTGGAGAGATCAGGAATTCAAGGCCCATACTTAAATATAATCAAAGCAATATACAGAAAGCCAATAGCCAACATCAAACAAAATGGAGGGAAACGTAAAGAATTTCCACTAAAATCAGAGACAAGACAAGGCTACTCATGTTCTCCTTACCTGTTCAATATAGTACTTGAAGTTCTAGCCAGAGTAATAAAGCAACTAAAGGAGATCCAAGGGATACAAATTGGAAAAGCAGAAGTCAAAGTATCACTATTTGTGGATGATATTATGGTATATATAAACAACCCTAAAAATTCCACCAGAGAATGGCTATAGCTGATAAACACCTTCAGCAAAGTGGCTGGATACAAATTTTACTCAAAGAAATAAGTAGCCCTCCTTTATACAAATGATAAACTGGCTGAGAAAGAAATTAGGGAAACAACACCCTTTACAATGTTCACAAATACTAGAAAATATCTTGTTGTAACTCTAATTAAGCAAGTGAAAGTTATATATGACAAGAACTTCATGTACCCGAAGAACATATCAGAAGATGGAAAGATCTCCCATGCTCATGGATCACCAGGTTCAATGCAATCTTCATCAAAATTCTAACATAATTTTTTATAGATCTTGAAAGAGCAACTCTCAACTTCAAAAAACAAAAACAAAAACAAAAACAAAACAAAAACCCAGGAAAGCCAAAACAACCCTGAGCAATAAAAGAATTTCAGGAGGAATCACCATCCCTGTTCTCAAGCTGTACTACATAGCGATAGTGATAAAAACTGCATGGTGTTTGTTCCAAACCAAACATGTTGATCAATGGAATCGAATCAAAGACCCAGAAATAAAACCACACACTCATGGACACTTAATTTTTGACAAAGAAGCCAAAACCATACAATCCAAAAAAGGAAGCATCTCCAACAAACAGTGCTGGTCTAACTGGATAGCTACATGTAGAAGAATGAAAATGGATCCATATTTATCACTATTCACAAAACTCAAGTCCAAGTGGATCAAGGACCTCAGCATAAAAGTGTATACACTAAATCTCATAGGAGAAAAAGTAGGAAATACCCTTGAACACATTTGTACAGGTTCCTGAACAGAACATCAGTAGCTCAGGCTCTAAGATCAACAATTGATAAATGGTACCTCATGAAACTGCATATCTTCTGTAATGCAAAGAACACTGTCAAGAGGACAAATCAGCAGCCCACAGATTGGGAAGGGATCTTCACCAACCCTACATCTGACAGAGGGCTAATCCAAAATTTACAAAGAACTCAAGAAGTTAGTCACCCACAACCCAAATAACCTAATTAAAAAATGGGGTACAAAAGTAAACATAATTCTCAACAGAGGAATCTTGAATGGCCAAGAAGCACTTAAAGAAATGTTCAAAGTCAAGTCATCAAGGAAACGCAAATCAAAACAACTCTGAGGCTCCATCTTATACCCATCAGAATTGTTAAGATAAAAAATTGAAGAGATAGCGTATGCTGGTGAGGATGTGGAGCAAGGGGAACACTCCTCATTGCTGGTGGAAGTGCAGACTTGTATAACCACTTTGGAAATCAATTGGGCATTTTCTTAGAAAACCAGGTCTACCTCAAGATCCAGCTATATCACTCCTGGGCATATACTGAAAACATACTCCAACATCTCACAAAGACACTTGCTCAACTAGGTTCATAGCTGTTTTATTCATAATAGCCAGAAACTGGAGACAACTTAGATGTCCCTCAACTGAAGAATGGATGAAAAAATGTGTTACATCTACACAGTGGGATACTATTCAGCTACTAAAAAAACCAAGGCATTATTAATTTTGTAGCCAAATGAATGGAAGTTGAGAATATCATCCTCAGTGAGCTAACCCAGTCCCAAAAGAACATGCTTGGTATGTACTCACTTAAAGAGGATATTAGCCATAAAATACAGGTATCATGTTACTTATACTCCACAGATCCAAAGAAGCTAAACAAGAATGAAGGTCCAAGCAAGGAAGCATGACTCTCACTTAGAAGGGGGAATAAAATATTCATAAGAGGCAGATGGATGGAGGGAACTTGGTGGGAGTGGGGATGGGGAGGGAAATGGGAGATTCAGGATCAAGTTTGGGGAAGGACAGGAGAGATAGGTAGATAGCCAGGAAAATGAATGGAAACCTGCAAGTGATGGGGGTGAGGAAGTGGGGGGCATCTCCAGAATGAGACATAGCCTGGTACAAGGAAGGTGCCCAAGAATCAATGGGGAAGACCTTAGTTGTGACTCACTACACTGGGGATATGGAATCTGAAGTGGCTACCTCCTGTATCCAGACAGGAACCCCAGTGATAGAGACAGCAACCCATCCACAAAACTTTTAACCCCAAATTTATCCTGACTACAAGTAATGCAGGCACAGGGGAAGGAGCAGAGACAGAAGGAATGGTCAACCAATAACCAGCCCAAATTGAGACCCATGGGCAAGCACCAGTCCCTAACACTATTAATGATACTCTGCTATTCTTGCAGACAGGAGCAGGTTGTCCTCTGAGAAGCTCCATCTAGCAGCTGATATAGACACACACAGCCAAACAGTGGATAAAGCTTGGAGATTTTTATGGAAGAATAGGAGGAATTATTGTGGATCCTGAAGGGGATAGGAACTCCGTAGGAAGGTCATCAGGGTCAACTAACCTGGACTCTTGGGGTTCTCAGAGTCTGAACCACTAACCAAAGAACACACATGGGCTAGGCCTAGGCCTTCCTGCAAATATTTAGCAGATGTGTAGCTTGACCTTCATGTGGGTCCTGACCAACTGGAGCATGAGCTATCCCGAAATTTGTTGCCTGTATGTGGGGTATGTTCTATAAGCTGAGCTGCCTTGTCTGCCCTCAGTGGGAGAGGAAGTGCCTAGCCTCCCAGAGACTTGAAGAGCCAGGGTAGGAGATATACCCAGAGAGCCCCCACCAGCCCAGAGGAGGAGAGGGAAGATGGGAAGGGTTGTGGGAGGGATTAAAGAGAGCAGTTAAAGGAATGTAAAGTAAAACCATGAGACATAGTCACTGCCTGGCCAGCCTTCGAATCCATAACCACCAGTCTAGGGATGCTACCACACACAATGGTCTGAGCCTTCCGTCATCAATTATTAAGAAAATGTTTGGCATCAGCCTTCTGTGGATAGCCTGTCAGGAGGGAGTGATCTCCCAGCAGACTTTCACTTTTGAGCGTAAGAGGTGAGATCTCCACCTTCTCTCTGGAGACACCCAGCTAGGAGCACACAAAGCCTAAGAGAAGTGGAGCAGCTGGGATGGAAGTCTTTCTGCTGCCATTTGCACCAGGAGCCAGGAGACTCCACAGCCTTCTGTGCATAGTCCACCAGGAGGGAATGATCTTCCAGCAGGCTTTCACTTTTGAGGGTAGAGATGAGATCTCCACCTTCTCTCTGGAGGGGACCAGCTAGGAGCACACAGGACCTAAGATAAGTGGAGCAGCAGGGACAGAATTCTTCCTGCCCACAGCCATTTGCACCAGGGAGCCGGGGAAACTCCAGTCTCCTGTGCATAGCCCACCAGGAGAGAGAGAGAGAGAAAGAGAGAGAGAGAGAGAGAGAGAGAGAGAGAGAGAGAGAGAGATCTCTCCCAGTAGTGCTTTCACTTTTGAGCTCAGAGGAGAAAGGACACAAGCTTACAGGCCCATAGGAGGAACAAACTCCAGCCAGAGACAAAAATACCAACTAGCAAATGGTGAAAGGCAAGCATAAGAACCCTACCAACAGAAACCAAGGCCACATGGCAACATCAGAACTCAGTTCTTCCAGCACAGCAAGTCCTGGATATCCCAACACACTGGAAAAGCAAGAGTTGCTTTTAAAATCATATCTCATGATGCTTCAAGAAAGACTTAAATAACTCCCTTAAAGAAATACAGGAGAACATCGGTCAACAGGTAAAAGCCCTTAAAGAGGAAACACAAAAATCCCTTAAACAAGTACGGGAGATAATGGGTCAACAGGCAGAAGCCCTTAATGAAGAAACACAAAAATCCCTTAAAGAATTACAAGAAAACACAATCATGTGAAAGAACTGAACAAAATTATCCAGAATCTAAAAGTGGAAGTAGAAACAATAAAGAAATCACAAAGTGAGGCATCTCTGGAGATAGAAAACCTTGGAAAAAGACCTCAGAAGATGGAAAAATATTTCTTGCTCCTGGATTGGCAGGATCAATATAGTAAAAATGGCCATCTTGCCAAAAGCAATATACAGATTCAATGCGATCCCCATCAAAATCCCAACTCAATTCTTCATAGATCTAGAAAGAGCAATTCTCAAATTCATCTGGAGCAACAAAAAAACCCAGGATAGCTAAAACTATTCTCAACAATAAAAGGACTTCTGGGGGCATCTATATCCCTGACCTTAAGAAGTACTACAGAGCAATTGTGTTAAAAACTGCATGGTATTGGTACAGCAACAGGCAAGTAGATCAATGGAATAGGATTGAAGACCCAGAAATGAACCCACAGACTTATGGTCACTTGATCTTTGATAAAGGAGCCACAACCATCCAGTGGAATAAAGATAGCCTTTTCAACAAATGGTGCTGGTTCAACTGGAGGTCAACATGCAGAAGAATGCGAATTGACCCACTCTTATCTCTTTGCACTAAGATCAACTCCAAGTGGATCAAGGACCTCCACATAAAACCAGACACGCTGAAACTATTAGAAAAGAAACTTGGGAAGACCCTGGAGGACATGGGCACAGGGGAAAAGTTCCTGAACAGAACACCAATAGCTTATGCTCTAAGATCAAGAATTGACAAATGGGACCTCATAAAATTACAAAGTTTCTGTAAGGCAAAGGACACTGTCAGAAGGACAAAACGGCAACCAACAAAGTGGGAAAAGATCTTCACCAACTCCACATCCGACAGAGGGCTAATATCCAATATATACAAAGAACTCAAGAAGTTAGACTGCAAAGAACTAAATAACCCTATCAAAAAATGGGGTACAGAGCTAAACAAAGAATTTTCACCAGAAGAAATTTGGATGGCCAAGAAACACCTTAAGAGATGTTCAACATCATTAGTCATCAGGGAAATACAAATCAAAACAACCCTGAGATTCCACCTCACACCAGTCAGAATGGCTAAGATTAAAAACTCAAGAGACAACAAGTGCTGGCGAGGATGTAGAGAAAGAGGAACACTCCTCCACTGTTGGTGGGATTGCAAAATGGTAAAACCACTCTGGAAATCAGTTTGGCGGTTCCTCAGAAAGTTGGGCATGTCACTTCCAGAGGACCCTGGCATACCACTCCTGGGCATATACCCAGAGGATTCCCCTGCATACAATAAAGACACATGCTCCACTATGTTTATAGCAGCCTTGTTTATAATAGCCAGAAATTGGAAGGAGCCCAGATATCCCTCAAAGGAGGACTGGATACAGAAAATGTGGTATATTTATACAATGGAATACTACTCAGCAATTAAAAATAATGAATTCATGCAATTTGTAGGTAAATGGTTAGACCTGGAAAATATCATCCTGAGTGAGTTAACCCAATCACAAAAGAATACACATGAAATGCAATCACTGATAAGTGGATATTAATGAGCCCAGAAGCCCTAAATACTCAAGGCACAATTAGCAAGTCAAATGATTCCCAAGAAGAAGAAAGGAGAGGACCCTGGGCCTGTAAAGATTGGATCCAGTTTTGTAAAGAAACCATGGGGGGAGGGGGGATGATTGGGGAATAGTTGGGGGGGAGAGGAACTATGGGACATATTGTGGTGGGGAACTGGGAAAGGGGAAAGCCTTTGGAATGTAAACATAGAATATAGAAAATAAAAATTAAAAACAAAACAAAACAAACAAACAATAAAGAAAACCTTGGAAAGAATTCAGGAGTCATAGATGCAAGCATCAACAACAGAATACAAGAGATAGAAGAAGGAACCTCAGGTGCTGAAGATACCATAGAAAACATTGACTCAACAGTCAAAGAAAATGCAAAATGCATAAAGCTGGTAACTCAAAACATCCAGGAACTCCAGGACACAATGAGAAGACCAAATCTAAGGATTATAGGTATAGACGAGAGTGAGGATTTACATCTTAAAGGCCCAGGAAATATCTTCAACAAAATTGTAGAAGAAAACTTCCCTAACCTAGAGAAAGAGATGCCCATGAACATACAAGAAGCCTTCAGAATTCCAAACAGAGTGGACCAGAACAGAAAATCCTCCTGGCACATAATAATCAAAACACCAAATTCATTAAAGAAAGAAAGAATATTAAAGGCAGTAATGGAAAAAGAGCAAGTAACTTATAAAGGCAGACCTATCAGAATCACACCAGACTTCTCACCAGATGATGAAAGTTAAAAGATCCTGGGCAGACCTCATACAGACCCTAAGAGAACACAAATGCCAGTCCAGGCTACTATACCCAGCAAAACTCTCAATAATCATAGATGGAGAAACTAAGATATTCCATGATAAAACCCAATTTGCACAATATATGTCCACAAATCCAGCCTTACAAAGGATAATTGGTGGAAAATGTCAACACAAAGAGGGAAACTACACCCTAGAAAAAGCAAGAAAGTAATCTTCCAACAAGCCCAAAAGAAGATACCCACACAAACATAAAAATAACATAAAAAATGACAGGAAGCAACAATCACTATTCCTTAATATCTTTTAACAACAGTGGACTCAACTCATCAATAAAAAGACATAGACTAAGGAAATATTTCTCATGTAACTCTTCAATTTGATCAGAAAATGTTTGTAATTCCCCTTTTAATTTAGTAATTTCTTTTATGTCTACCATTTAATCTGTGTTATTTTTCATCATAATCTTCAATTTTAATATGTCTTTCTATATACTTCCTCCATTTTATCAGAAATGTTTTCAATGTAAATTTTTGATTTTAACACAAATGTTTCTAATTCCAAGTTCAATTAATTTAGAAAGTTTTTACATCAACCATTTTTTATGTAAAATTTTCCATGAAATAGTCAATTTTAGAGTATTTGTCTATTTATTTCTTGAATTTTACCAGAAATATTTTCTATGTAAATCTTTAATGTTATCTGAAAATGTTTATAATTCCACCTTCAATAAACTTAGAATTATCTTTATGCTTATTATTTTATCTATATAATTTCCATGATCGTCTTTAATTTTAACATGTTTTTCTATATATTTCTGCAATTTCATCAGGAATAGTTTCCATATAAATCTTCAAGTTTATCAGAAAAATGTTCATAATTCCATTTTTAACCAATTTAGGAATACTTTTATGCCTACCATTATTATCAAATTTTCCATGGTAATCTTCAATTCTAACATGTTTTTGCACATTTTTCTACAATTTTATCAGAAATATTTTCCACATAAATCTTTGATCCCATATTTCAAATAATTTAGCAATGTTTTACATGTCTACCACTTTACTCAATTTTCTATGAAAATTGTCAATTTTAGCATGTGTATCTGAAACATTTTCCATGTAAATCTTTAATTTCATCATAAAGTGTTTTTACTTCCCTTTTTAATAAATAAAAATAAATAAAAAATTCTAAAAAAAAGAAAGAAAGGAAGGAAGGAAGGAAGAAAGAAAGGAAGGAAGGAAGAAAGGAAGGAAGGAAGGAAGAAAGAAAGAAAGAAAGAAAGAAAGAAAGAAAGGAAAAAAGAAAGAAAGAAAGAAAATGTTTTATGGGCTGGCCCATAGCCCAGTCTTATGAAGGCTTTTTCTTTACTGAGGTTCCCTCTTCTTAGATTATTCCATTTTGTGTCAAGTTAACATAAGTGTAGCCAGCACATAGTCCATTCCCTGAGGGAAGTCAGGGGAAGGCACTCAAATATACTAGGAACCTGGAGGCAGGGACTAAATCAGAGGACATGAAAGAATGTTGTTGCCTGCCTTGATACTTATGGCTTACTCATCCAGTTTTTTTTACACCATCTAGAGCTACACGCTCAGGGGTGGTACTACCCCAGTGAAATGGACCTCCTCATATTAAGGGACAAAATCAATCAGTTCTCCCATTCAGCTTTGATACCTACAGAACACAACAATCGCTAGTACAGCAACGAAGACATTAGGGAGGTAACTACCAGCTGTCTAATTGGACTTAAGATCTATGTAATAAGCGAGGATTCATACTTGGTACTAGGAATCCAGGAAACTATCATCCATAACTGGTGAGGCCATAGAACCTAGAGGAAAGTCTACAACCACCACTTTCCTAAGCCAGTAAGATTCCTAACTACATTTTAAACAATTATTCTTATACCTACCTGTCTTAGTCGGGGTTTCTATTCCTGCACAAACATCATGACCAAGAAGCAAGTTGGGGAAGAAAGGGTTCATTCAGCTTATACTTCCACACAGCCATTAATCACCAAAGGAAGTCAGGACTGGAACTCAAGCAGGTCAGGAAGCAGGAGCTGATGCAGAGGCCATGGAGAGATGTTCCTTACTGGCTTGCTTCCCCTGGCTTGCTCAGCTTGCTCTCTTATAGAACCCAAAACCACCAGCCCAGAGATGGCACCACCCACAAGGTGCGTGGCTCTTCTCCTTGATCACTAATTGAGAAAATGCCCCACAGCTGGATCTCATGGAGGCACTTCCCCAACTGAAGCTCCTTTCTCTGTGATAACTCCAGCCTGTGTCCAGTTGACACACAAAACCAGCCAGTACACCACCCTAGAGTGTAGCTCTCATTCCTCACCAAAGAAGCTTCTCTGTGCAGCAGATGGAGACCATGACAGAAATCTACGACTGGCCACCAAGGCAGAGCACAACAGACTGTAGGGTGCCCTGCCTCCCTCACACCTGCCAGGACCAGGAAGTCTGCAGTGAGAATCAGACTGGGAAACTCCACCCGTGACATCTCAACGTTAGCCTACACAAGACCTGAACAAATAAAGCAGCAATTGACATAATGATGTAGTTTAGGAAAACCTATTAAGGCTCTACCTCTAGATGAAGGGTGGAGCTCTGGATGAGGGGTAAGGCTCTTCAGGCAACTAACATCTGCAGAGATTGAAGAATCAGTCTCCCTAAGGAATAGTCCCACTACGTCGTTACGTAATCTCAAGTGGTCAGCCCTGAAACACATGAATAACACTAAATGGACCATGCAGGTTGCATGTATGTTCATATATCTGTATACATATAAGAATAGTACTTGAAAACATTAGAGACATGCATGAAAATAGCAAGAGGGGGGGAACCAGATGAACTGGAACAGTGAGGGGTACAGGCTATGAGGATGGGGATTAATGAGGATCAAAGTATACTAAATGCAACAAATGTCACGATAAATCTACTATTTGCACAACTAATAAATGTTAATAAAGATCAAACAACTTTTTTTCTTATTCTTTTTTTTGAAATAGTTTTTGTATTAGATATATTCTTTATTTACATTTCAAAGGTTGTCTCCTTTCCTGTTCCACCCCCCCCACAAATCCTCTGACCCATCCCCCTTCCCCCTGCTCCACCCACTCCCACTTCCTTGTTCTGGCATTTCCCTATACTGGGGCCTTCTCAGGACCAAGAGCCTGCCCTCCCTTTGGTGTCCAACAAGGCGATCCTATGCTGCATATGCATCTGGAGCCATGGGTCCCTCCATGTGTACTCTTTGGTTGGTGGTTTAGTCCCTGGGAGCTCTGGGGGTACTGGGTGGTTCATATTGTTGTTCCTCCTATGGCGCTGCAAACCCCTTCAGCTCCTGGGTCCTTTCTCTAGCTCCTCCACTGGGGACCCTGTGCTCAGTTCGATGGTTGGCTGAGAGTGTCCCCCTCTGTATTTGTCATGCACTGGCAGAGCCTCCCAGGTGACAGCTATATCAGACTCCTGTCAGCAAGCAGTTGTGGCCATCCACAATAGTGTCTGGGTTTTGTAACTATATATGGGGTGGATCCCTAGGTGGGGTAGTCTCTGGATGGACTTTCCCTCAGTCTCTGCTCCACACTTTGTCTCTATTTCCTCCTGTAGCTTACTCTTAAGGGAAAAGTGTTCAGTAGTGGAAATCATTTAAGAAGCCCAGTGTAGGGGAATGCCAGGGCGGGGAGGTGGGTGTGGGTGTAAGTGTGTGGGTAGGGGACCACCCTCATAGAAGTAGGGGAAGAGGGGATGGGATAGGGGGTTTTCGGAGGGGAAACCAGGAAAGGGGATAACACCAGAAATGTAAATAAAGAAAATATCCAATAAAAGAAAACACACACACACACACACACACACACACACACACACACACACAGAGAGAGAGAGAGAGAGAGAGAGAGAGAGAGAGAGAGAGAGAGAGAGAGAGAAGCCCTGCTATCAGTTGGCCAGCGGTGGCACATTCCTTTAATTCCAGTGCTCAGGTGCCAGAGCCAGGCAGATCTCCTAGTTCAGGGCTAGTCTGAGCTACAGAGCGAGTTCCAGGACTGCCAGGGCCACACGGAGAAAGCCTGTCTTCAAAAAAAAAAAGTCTTGTGGGACTGCTAACAGTGGGAGTCTGGGTGTCTGACTCTTTCACCTGCTCTTGGGACCCTTTCCCTCCTATTGGGTTACCGCATGCAGGTTTGTGCTTAGTCTTATTGTATCTGTTATGCCGTGTCCAGTTGACATTTCTAGGAGTCCTGCAATTTTCTGAGGAGAAATAGAGAAGGAGTGGATCAGTGGGGGGGTGGGAAAGAGGGGACTGGGAGGAGGCGGGGAAGGGGAAACTACTGTTGGGATGTATTTAAAACAAAAGTCCTCGCTGTGGTGATATATGCCACGAATCCCAGCACTCAGGAAGCAGACAGAGCTAAACAGATCTCAGTTACGGTAAGGCTGGTCTACAGAGCAAGTTCCAGGACAGCCAAGGCAACATAAAAAGTCCTGTCTTACCCCCTGTGCAAATCCCTGCTAGGAATGAGGAACTACATATCTGTTCCTATGTATGTATGTACAGCTTGGGCATAAGACAAGCCAATATGACCCAGAGGTTTTCATTTTCTGGTCTTATAACGAAATTTACAGGATTGAGAAATCAGAAGTGAGGAACATGTACTGGACACCCATGGTTGTCCCCGGATGTGTGGAGCCTAAGCATCCCTGGCATGTCCCTAGTCTGGTCTCTAAGGACATTGTAGAAGTGGGATATCCTACAAATTCTAAATGCAGAAAAGATTTTCTTTGTGAAGCGTACCAGATCTACAAGGACAGCTGTTTGAAGAGGTGCGTGAGGAAACGCCACTCGTGGAATTAATAATTCAGAGGCACCCTCTATCTCTTCCCAGAGCGACAGAAGGGTCCGTTTTAATGGATAATGGGACAGGAAAAGTGAGGAAAGGATGCTGAAGCAGTAGAGAAAAGCAGGCTGCACGCCAGAGTGGTCCCCCACCTGGGGCTGAGGGCGGAGGAGAAAGCTACCCACTACAGGGGCTGCTTTTTGAAATGGGAAACCAAGCTGGTTTTGTTTTTATTTGATACATGCTCTTATGTAACCCAGGCTGGTTCTGGATATAGGAAGGGGTGGCCTGATTAGTCTCCTTTCTTGGGAAGAGGCTGGATGGTATTCAGCTACCATGTGTTTTGGATAAGGAAACTTTGGAAACAAGCTTAATTTAGGAATTGGTCTTACCTCATGGAAATTCTAATGATAATTACATTTCAAAAGTAGAAACACATGTACATCTTGATAAACTGTCGTGAAGCTATCAAGATATCACAGGTCAGTGACTTCAAATATTTCTAGCACTTGGAATTTTTTTTCTTTTTTTAAGGGTATTTCTCTCCAAATTCAGCACTTCACTAGTAATGAAGAGTTGGGCACTAAAGTGAGTATTTCTGGCAAGAAAATATTTCTCTGGGGGAGGGGAGAAACTGGGCAGTGTCAGGAGGTTTACGCCACTGTGAGAGCCAGCTGTGAAACATGAGCCAACCCGTGAGAAGTGATGGTTTTCTTCGGTGCTTCACACCTGAATTGGATTCATCACCACAGCCTCACAGAGTCAATGGAAAACATGAAGTGCACCTCATCCTTACGGCGTAGGAAAGGGAAGAGAAGTGCGCGATGGATAGTCAAAGTGGTCAATTTACCTACCTCTGGAATGAGCTGCAAATCCAGAAATGGAGGGCACACCTGAGATCCAGGTCGTGAGGCCGGAAGACACAGGCATACGACCTGGATCTTGACATGGGATGGCACACGCTTTTCATCCAGATCTTGAGACATAGTGGATGTGGAACGCTTAGTCCCAGGCGTGGTGGTACGCACTTTTAATCCCAGGAGACAGAGGCAAGCAGATCTCTGAGTTCAAGGCCAGCTTGGACCAGAACAAGCTCCAAGTGAAGAACTGTTTAGGTCCAGGTGTGGCGGCAGACACCTTTATTCTGGGCCACACCTTCTGCTGGAGGCATACATAAGGACACTGGAAGAAGGAAGGCTCACTCTTCGCCTGCTTGCACCGACTTGCCAGACATCTGTTCGAACCTACTTCTTCAGGATTCCAGCTTATACAGAAGGCCAGCTGAAACACCTAGCCTCATGGGACTGAGCAACTACTGGATTCTTGGACTTCCCATTCGCAGTTGCCTAATGTTGGGTTAGTTGGACTGTAAGTCATTCTAATAACGTTTTAACGGCACAGAGACGCTCTATAAGTTCTGTGACTCTAGAGAACGCCGCCTAAGGAAAGTGTTCTGTATTTGCTGTATTATCTGCATCTGCACCTGGTTGGGTGCATCACCGGAGGCTTCGCTGCCAAGATCTGTTGCTTGCCAGACCACCCCAGTGTGTTGCAGAACAGTGACTCTTAATTAGTAGAAGGGTATCCTAGTATCCTAAGCTCTTTCTAGGGGACCAGCAAATCCCTCACACCCATTCTTTCTAACCAAATATCTATGGAAGCAGGGTTGTTCTCAACAACACTTATCCCTCCCTCCCTCCCTCTCTTCCCTTCCCCTCCCTCCCTTCTTCCTTTCTTTTCCTTTTTTTTTTTTTTTTTTTTTTTAAGACAGGGTTTCTCTGTATAGCCCTGGCTGTCCTGGAACTCACTTGGTAGACCAGGCTGTCCTCAAACTCAGAAATCCGCCTGCCTCTGCCTCCCAAGTGCTGGGATCAAAGGCATGGGCCACCACCGCCCGGCTAATAAATTTTAAAAAAAGAAAAGAGCCAGGCCGTGGTGGCACAAGCCTTTAATCCCAGCACTTGGGAGGCAGAGGCAGGTGGATTTCTGAGTTTGAGGACAGCCTGGTCTACCAAGTGAGTTCCAGGACAGCCAGGGCTACACAGAGAAACCCTGTCTTGGAAAAAAAAAAAAAAACAAACTCCAAAAACCCCCAAAACCAAAATTTATTGTATGAGTGCTCTGCTGCATATACATCCACAGGCCAGAAGAGGGCATCCGTTTCCCTTATAGATGGTTGTGAGCCACCATGCGGTTGCTGGGAATTGAACTCAGGACCTCTCAGAAGAGCAGTCAGGGCTCTTATCTGCTGAGCCATTTCACCAACTCTCTCTCTCTCTCTCTCTCTCTCTCTCTCTCTCTCTCTCTCTCTCTCTCTCATTATGTAGCCCTGGGTGTCCTGGAACTCATTATGTAGATGAGGCTGTGTTTTAACTCATAGATATCATCAGCCTGCTTTTGCCTCCTGAGTGCTGGGATTCAGGGCCTGCACTCCACACTTGGCTTTTTTTTTTTTTTTTTCAATTTTAATTTCTAATTACATGATATATGACATATAATTCACAAGAACTTTTGTTTCTGTTGTTTTTTGAGACAGGGTTTCTTTGTGTAATAGCCCTAGCTGTCCCAGAACTCACTTGAAGATCAGGCTGGGCTTTAACTAACAGAGACCCTCCTGCCTCTACCTCCTGAGTATTGAGATTAAATGCATGCACCACCATGCCTGCCTACAAAAACTTTTTGGTGCTTTTGTTGATGTATGAGACAAAACCAAAACCAAAACCAAAACCAAAACCAAAACCAAAACCAAAACCAAAACCAAAACCAAAACTAATTAGACTTTGGTGATATCTAAGCTGTACTTTGGGCTGTCATTGGGTTTCCTATCTGGGGTGAGAACACCCTATGAGTTGCATCTTCCCAGGGAAAGTTTTGTCATACAACAAATGCAGTCATTTTGGAAACCAGTAAAAGAATTCTGTCTAATTTTACCTTATGGTTCAATAATTCAATTTCTGAATGCATACCCAAAGAAAGGGAAATCAATGCAATACAAAACTATGCAGATCACTACGTTCATTTTTGACACTATTTGTGACAGATAAGATACAGAGTCGCTGGGCAGTGGTGGCGCATGCCTTTGATCCCAGCACTTGGGATCGGAGGCAGGTGGATTTCTGAGTTCAGGGCCAGCCTGGTCTACAGAGTGAGTTCCAGGACAGCCAGGGCTATACAGAGAAACCCTGTCTCGGAAAAACAAACAAACAAACAAACAAACAAACAAACAAAATAAGAGATACAGAGTCTGTTTAACAATCCAGAAATGATTCTTGATCAATGAATGAATCAAGAAAATGTGTTAATATTTAAAATGGAATACTAGACAATCAAAGAGAAAAGTCCTGCCATTTGCAACTACGTGCATGAAATCATCGAGGCATTATTAATAATTGTTTTAGATCTGTTACTTATGAATATATCAGACATAATAATTAATAGTTCTTTTATATTCTGTTTACTTATGAATATATCAGACATATTTACAACCAAGGATGAATTTGGTCTCTTAGTACATTTTGTTTCTAAACGTTGAGTTCTGAAAGTAGAAAAATGTCATTTGGATGGCAGCAGTCTTGCTATTTAAACTCAAGAATTAATATGAAATATTGTATAATCATTTAGGTGGCTTCAATGACATCTACTTGTATAGAAGTATAATTCTTTAACAGTTGCAAAAACAACATGCATGGAAGATTAGGATCAATGTCTACTTGATTAGTTTTTTTTAAACTAATTAATTAGTTTCTTGCCTTAAGTTTATTTGTAAAAACAACACAGGACACTGGTCATCTGCCAATAGTGTGTATGTAGGTGTGTCACAGCAGTCTTTCTGTCTTTACAATAGCAGAACTCTTTTCTATGGGACCTTCACATGGGCCTGCACACCTTTGGGAACCTGAGCTAGAGCTGACTTTGGCTCTGCCTTGGCTTGAATAGGCTTTGGTTGGCAGAGCCTATGGCTCCTGACCCCTGACCTTTGACTCTGCTTCCCGTGCTTGGGATGAGTGATGAAAGCTAGACAGCTCGCGTGGCAGCTGGGGCCCTTGGACTTCTTAGGCTTAACTGGCCTATGCTTCACAAGGGCCTTCTTTTTCTTTTAATATATGTGTAAGTACACTGCAGCTGTCTTCAGGCTCCAGAAGAGGGCATCAGTTCTCGTTACGGATGGTTGTTAGCCACTGTATTAGTCTGGGTTCTCTAGAGTTACAGAATGTATGGGCAGTCTCTATGTAGTTAGGGAATTTGTCGATGACTTACAGCCTGTAGTCCAACTCCCCGACAATAGTCAGCAGCAGCTGTGGATGGAAGTCCAAGGATCTTGCAGTTGCTCAGTCCCACGAGGCAAGCCGGCAAGCAGGAATCAGTCTTCCCTCTTTCAATGTATGTCTCCAGTAGAAGGTGTAGCCCAGATTAAAGGTGTGTGTCTCCATGCCTTTAATCCAGATGATCTTGAACTGGAATCCATAGCCACTATGCTTCAAGATCTCCTTGCTAAGTCCAGGTCAGAAACTTATATCTCTGAGCCTCCAGATTAGGATCATAGGTGAGCCTTCCAATTCTAGATTGTAGTTCATTCCAGATATAGTCAAGTTGACAACCACGAATAGCCGCTATAGCCATCATGTGATTTGAACTCAGGATCTATGGAAGAGCAGTAGGTATTCTAAACCACTGAGCCATTTCTCCAACCCCTCACAAGGGCCTTCTTGATGGACTCTGCACATTCACTGATTGCCTTTGTACTGTTGGCCTGCATCTTCTTTAGAATTGTTTGTTTGTTTGTTTGTTTGTTTGTTTTATTGTTTTTTGAGACAGGGTTTCTCTGTAGTCCTGGCTGTCCTGGAACTCAGAAATCTGCCTGCCTCTGCCTTCCAAGTGCTGGGATTAAAGGCGAGTGCCCTCTCTCATTGATAGAGGGAGCTTTTGACTCACATTGTGGGTGGGGCTTATGGCTTATTGTGGGTAGAGTCAGTCACAGGCACTATATAAGGCTCCATCCAACCCTAGTGCCTGATTTCTTCAACCAAGAGCTTGAGCAAGTAAGTATATAGGCACAAGTGGTCAGACCCTAAGTCCTTTGCTGGAGATCCCTAACTTTAGGTGAAATGATCCTATGGTGGGGCTGTCTTCACAGTCCTATTTCTCTCTGGCTACAACTTTCATTTGTGTCTTTATCTTTGGTTTCTCAGATGAGAAAGGAGAACCTTGACTCTAAACATCACCACGTAAGAGTTTCACAAGATAACTTCACGGAAAACAATTTGGAAATGGAGCTAACCTGTGGAATTTGTCTGGGCTTTTACACCGATCCTGTTTATCTCTCCTGCGCCCATGTATTTTGCTTTGAGTGCAGTAAAAAATGGATGGAAAGGAAAGAAGACTTGATAATGACCTGTCCCACGTGTCGAAAAGAGCACAGGAGACCTATTAAGTATGATGGGATAATGAAAGACCTGGCCATCCTTTTAAAGCAGCATGGCCCCTTATTGAAGCAACATAAAAGGCTCATTGGACTTCTGAGATTGTTTTCAGAGGCTCTGGCTCTGGCAGCTAAGACTGGTGACTCCTCCCTAGAACCCTCTAATGACTTGAGGAGTGTCTGCGATGGGGAGCCTGGTCATAATTTGGTGGAAAATCCCAGAAGATTCACTCCTTCAGCCCATATCTTGGACAGCTTCCAATTCTTTTCACTCTGCCACCAGGAAGCCAATGTGGAGAAAGGGAAGGAATGGGCTCCAGGTATTTGCAAGGAGCCAGTCAGGAGGAAGAACATTTATTCACATCCTGGACATGAGGCTCATTTGCTTGGAAAGAAGACAAGAGGAATCAGAGTTAATTTTATCTCAGAAAGACATCACAGACGTCTTGGCCTTTACTAGGTAGGGGTTTTCCTAGCCCTGACTAGGAAGAAACCAAGTTTGTGATGGGGAAAGTAATAACTTCACCCATGAGTACCGTTCTCTCTGCTTCTTGGAGCTTATTCCTTTGTTCTAAGAGGCCAGTGGAGGGGGGAAATGGTGCCCCACTTGAACATCTGCCTTTGGGTAATTCATCAGTTACTAGTTTTGGAAGGCCTAGTTATCAGAGGAAGATTAGAGGACCAAGGTAAAGGCATTGCACTAAGTCTTGGTCGACTTCTGATGAATTCTATGGACTCCTGAGATCACTCTGGGGATAATTACGTTGTAGGCAAATAGCTGCGAACTGTCCATTTTGTTTTACAGTAAAATCATTGTCAGTGCTTTATGAATATAGCATGCCTGTGTTTACTAGTTTTTTTCTATAGTCTTTGTTTACATTCCAAAGGCTTTCACCTTTCCCAGTTTCCCCCTCACCATAAGTCCTCTCCCCCCCGCCCCCAGTTCCCCAGTCAACCCCTCCACCATTTCTCTGTTCTGGTACTCTCCTACAAAACTGGACCCAGTCTTTTCAGGACCAGGGTCCTCTCCTTCCTTCTTCTTGGGAATCTTTTGATTTGCTAATTGTGCCTTGAGTATTCAGAGCTTCTGGGCTCATTAATATCCACTTATCAGTGATTGCATTTCATGTGTATTCTTTTGTGATTGGTTAACTCACTTATGATGATATTTTCCAGATCCAACCATTTGCCTACAAATTGCATGAATTCATTATTTTTAATTTCTGAGTAGTATTCCATTGTATAAATATACCACATTTTCTGTATCCATTCCTCCTTTGAGGGACATCTGGGCTCCTTCCAACTTCTAGCTACTATAAATAAGGCTGCTATGAACATAGTGGAGCATGTGTCTTTATTACATGCAGGGGAATCTGCTGGGTATATGCCCAGAAGTGGTATGACAGGGTCCTCTGGAAGTGTCATGCCCAGTTTTCTGAGGAACCATCAGACTGATTTCCAGACCGGTTGTACCATCTTGCAGTCCCACCAACAGTGTAGGAGAGTTCCTCTTTCTCCACATCCTTGCCAGCACCTGTTGTCTCTTGAGTTTTTAATCTTAGACATTCTGACTGGTGTGAGGTGAAATCTCAGGGTTGTTTTGATTTGCATTTCCCTGATGACTAATGATGTTGAACATCTCTTAAGGTGCTTCTCAGCCATCTGAATTTCTTCTGGTGAAAATTATTTGTTAGCTCTGTACCCCATTTTTTAATAGGGTTATTTGGTTCTTTGGGGTCTAACTTCTTGAGTTCTTTGTATATATTGGATATTAGCCCTCTGTCAGATGTGGGGTTGGTGAAGATCTTTTCCCAATTTGTTGGTTGATGTTTTGTTCTTCTGACAGTGTCTTTTGCCTTACAGAAACTTTGTAATTTTATGAGGTCCCATTTGTCAATTCTTGATCTTAGAGCATAAGCTATTGGTGTTCTGTTCAGGAACTTTCCCTCTGTGCCCATGTCCTCCAGGGTCTTCCCCAGTTTCTTTTCTATTAGTTTCAGTGTGCCTGGTTTTATGTGGAGGTCCTTGATCCACTTGGAGTTGATCTTAGTACAAGGAGAGAGGAGTGGGTCAATTCGCATTCTTCTGCATGTTGACCTCCAGTTGAACCAGCACCATTTGTTGAAAAGGCTATCTTTTTTCCACTGGATGGTTGTAGCTTCTTTATCAAAGATCAAGTGACCATAAGTCTGTGGGTTCCTTTCTGGGTCCTCAATTCTATTCCATTGATCTACTTGCCTGTCGCTGTACCAATACCATGCAGTTTTTAACACAATTGTTCTGTAGTACTGCTTGAGGTCAGGAATATTGATTTCCCCAAAAGTCCTTTTATTGTTGAGAATAGTTTTAGCTATCCTGGGTCTTTTGTTACTCCAAATGAATTTGAGAATTGCTCTTTCTAGATCTATGAAGAATTGATTTGGGATTTTGAGGGGGTTTGCATTGAATCTGTAGATTGCTTTTGGCAAGATGGCCATTTTTACTATATTGATCCTGCCAATCCAAGAGCATTAAATATTTTTCCATCTTCTGAGGTCTTCTTCGATTTCTTTCTTCAAGAACTTGAAGTTCCTGTCATACAGATCTTTCACTTGTTTGGTTAAAGTCTCGCCAAGATACTTTATATTGTTTGTGGCTATTGTGAAGGGTGTTATTTCCCTAACTTCTATCTCAGCCTGCTTGTCCTTTGAGAACAGGAAGGCTACTGATTTGCTTGAGTTGATTTTATAACCAGCCACTTTGCTGAAGTTGTTTATCAGCTGTAGGAGTTCTCTGGTGGAGTTTTTTTGGGTCGCTTAAGTATACTATCATATCATCTGCAAATAATGATAGTTTGACTTCTTCCTTTCCAATTTGTATCCCTTTGACTTCCTTATGTTGTCTAATCGCTTTCACTAGAACTTCAAGTACTATATTGAAAAGATATTGAGAGAGAAGGCAGCCTTGTCTAGTCCCTGATTTTAGTGTGATTGCTTCAAGTTTCTTTCCATTTACTTTGATGTTGGCTACTGGTTTGCTGTAGATTGCTTTTACTATGTTTAGGTATGGGCCTTGAATTCCTGCTCTTTCCAAGACTTTTAGCATGAAAGGATGCTGAATTTTGTCAAGTGCTTTTCAGCATCTAATGAGCTGACCATGTGTTTTTTTCTTTTAGTTTGTTTATGTAGTGGATTACATTGATGGATTTTCATATATTGAACCATCCCTGCATCACTGGGATGAAGCCTACTTGATCATGGTGAATGATCATTTTGATGTGCTCTTGGGTTCGGATGGCAAGAATTTTATTTAGTACTTTTGCATCGATATTCATAAGGGAAATTGGCCTGTAGTTCTCTTTCTTTGTTGGATCTTTGTGTGGTTTTGGTACCAGAATAATTGTGGCTTCGTAGAGCGAGTTGGGCAGTGTTCCTTCCGTTTCTATTTTGTGGAATAGTTTGAAGAGTATTGGCATTAGGTCTTCTTTGAAGGTCTGATAGAATTCTGCACTAAAACCATCTGGTCCCATACGTTTTTTGGTTAGAAGACTTTCTATAACCCCTTTTATTTCTCTAGGGGTTATGAGACAGTTTAGCTGATCTAATTGATCCTGATTTAACTTTGGTATTTGGTATCTGTCTAGGAAATTGCCCATTTCCTCCAGATTCTCCAGTTGTGTTGAGTAAAGGCTTTTGTAGTAGGATCTGATGATTTTTTGAATTTCCTCAGTTTCTGTTATTATATCCCCCTTTTCATTTCTAATTTTGTTAATTTGGATACTGTCTCTGTGCCCATTGGTTAGTCTGGCTAAGGGTTTATCTATCTTGTTGATTTTCTCAAAGAACCAGCTCCTCGTTTTGTTGATTCTTTGTATGGTTCTCTTTGTTTCTACTTGATTGATTTCAGCCCTTAGTTTGATGATTTCCTGTCTTCTACTCCTCCTGGGTAAATTAGCTTCTTTTTGTTCCAGGGCTTTTAGGTGTGCCGTTAAGCTGCTAGTGTATGCTCTCTCCAGTTTCTTTTTGGAAGCACTCAGGGCTATGAGTTTTCCTCTTAGCACTGCTTTTGTTGTGTCCCATAGATTTGGGTAGGTTGTACCTTCATTTTCATTGAATTTGAAAAAATCTTTGATTTCTTTCTTTATTTCTTCCTTGACCAAGGTGTCATTGAGTAGAGTATTGTTCAGTTTCCATGTGTATGTGGGCTTTCTGTTGTTTTCCTTGGTATTGAAGACCACTTTTACTCCATAGTGATCTGATAGGAGGCATGGGATTAGTTCCATCTTCTTGTATTTGTTGACGTCTGTCTTGTGACCAATTATATGATCGATTTTGGAGATGGTACCATGCGGTGCTGAGAAAAAGGTATATTCTTTTGCTTTAGGATGAAATGTTTTATATATATATATATATGTATATATTTATATGTATATATGTATATGTATATATGTTAAATCCAATTGGTCCAAAGTTTCAATTACTTTCACTCTGTCCCTGTTTAGTTTTTGGTTTCCTGATCAGTCCATTGAGGGGATTGGAATGTTGAAGTCACCCACAATTATTGTGTTAGGTGCAATGTGTGATTTAAGCTTTAGTAAAGTTTCTTTTATGAATGAGGGTGCCCTTGCATTTGGAGCATAGATGTTCAGTATTGAAAGTTCTTCTTGGTGGATTTTCCCTTTGACCAGCAAGAAGTGACCATCCATTTCTCTTTTGATAACTTTAGGTTGAATGTCAATTTTATCTGATATTAGAATCGCTACTCCAGCTTGTTTCCTTAGACTATTTGCTTATAAAATTGTCTTCCACTCTTTTACTCTATGGTAGTGTTTGTCTTTGACACTGAGATGTGTTTCCTGGATGCAGCAAAATGTAGGGTACTGTTTATGCATCCAGTCTGTTAGTCTATGTCTTTTTATTGGGGAATTGAGTCCATTGATGTTGAGATATTTAGGAATAGTAATCATTACTTCCTGCAGTTTTTGAAGTTATTTTTTATATTTGAGTGGTTATCTTCTTTTGGGTTTGATGAGAGGAGGTTTCTATCTTGCTTCTTCCAGGGTAGTAGTTTCCCTCCTTGTGTTGGTGTTTCCCCCCTATTATCCTTTGTAGGGCTGGGTTTGTGGAAAGATATCGTGCAAATTTTGTTTTGTCATGGAATACCTTGGTTTCTCCTTCTATGGCGATTGAGAGTTTTGGTGGGTATAGTAGTTTTGGCTGAAATTTGTGTTCTCTTAGAGTCTGCATGAGATCTTCCCTGGATCTTCTAGCTTTCATGGTCTCGGGTGAGAAGTCTGGTATAATTCTGATAGGTCTTCCTTTATATGTTACTTGGCCTTTCTCTCTTCCTGCCTTTAATATTCTTTGTTTAGTACATTTGGGGTTTTGATTATTATGTGATGGCAGGTATTTCTGTTCTGGTCCAGTCTGTTTGGAATTCTGTAGGCTTCTTGTATATTTATGGGTATGTCTTTCTTTAGGTTGGGGAAGTTTTCTTCCATAATTTTTTTTTTTTTTTTTGGTTTTTCGATACAGGGTTTCTCTGTGTAGCTCTGGCTGTCCTGGAACTCACTCTGTAGACCGGGCTGGCCTCGAACTCAGAAATCCACCTGCCTCTGCCTCCCAAATTCTGGGATTAAAGGTGTGTTCCACCACCACCCGGCTTCTTCCATAAATTTGTAGAAGATATTTGCTGGCCCTTTAAGTTGTAAATCTTCACTCTCATCTATACCTATAATCCTTAGGTTTGTTCTTCTCATTGTGTCCTGGATTTCCTGGATGTTTTGGGTTACAAGCCTTTTGCATTTTGCATTTTCTTTGACTGTTGAATCAATGGTTTCTGTGGTATCTTCAGCATCTGAGATTCTTTATTCTATCTCTTGTATTCTGTTGTTGATATTTGCATCTATGGCCCCTGATTTCTTTCTTTCTTTCTTTTTGGCCCCTGATTTCTTCCCAAGGTTTTCTATCTCCAAAGTTGTCTCCCTTTGTGATTTTTTAGTTGTTTCTACTTCTGGTTTTAGATCCTGTATGGTTTTGCTCAGATCTTTCCCTTGCTTGCTTGTGTTTTCATGTAATCCTTTAAGAGATTTTTGTGTTTCCTCTTTCATGACTTCTACTTGTTGACCTATGTTCTCCTGTATTTCTTTAAGTGATTTTAGTATTTCCTCATTATTGGCTTCTATTTTTTGATCCATATTCTCCTGAATTTCTTTAAGTGATTTTTGTGTTTGCCTTGTAAGGGTTTCTAACTTTTGATCCATTTTCTCCTGTATTTCTTTAAGAGATTTTTTTATGTGTTCCGCTAACAGCATCCTGACCAGTGATTTTAGATCCAAATCTTGTTTTTCTGGTGTGTTGGGGTATCCAGGACTTCCTGTTGTCGGCAAACTGGGTTTGGATGCTGCCATGTTGCCTTGATTTCTGTTAGTAACGTTCCTACCTTCGCCTTTTGCTATCTGGTTATCTCTGGCGTTAGTTGGCCTTGTTGTCACTGGCTGGTGTTTGAACCTCTCGTGAGCCTGGGCCTGCTTGTTGGTTTTCTACTGATGACCTGGTGGCAAGATGGAGACCTCTGCTGCAAGTGCTTGGAAGGACCGTGGGCCAGGTGGTTCCCAGCTGTGTTGGTGCCTGGTGGTCATGGAGATGGCCCTCTGAGCCTCCCAGGCACTGGCTACAGGCGAGAGCCTGGCAGGTTTCCACTTGAGCAATGGTAGTCTCGGATTAAGTCTGCATACCTGGGCCTTTCTGCAGGTGACCTAGAGGCAAGATGGAGACTGCTGCCACCAGTGCTTGGGAGGACTGCAGGGCAGGCAGCTCCCAGCTGCATTGGTGCATGGCCCAGTGGCCATGGAGATGGCCCGCCGAGCCTCCTGGGCACTGGCTATAGGCGAGAGCCTGGCAGGTTTTCACCTGAGCGATGGTAGTCTCGGATTAAGTCTGTGTATCTGTGCCTCTCTACCAGTGACCTAGCGGCAAGATGGAGACCGCAGCTGCAAGTGACTAGTTTTTATGTAAAGTTAATACAAACTGGAGTCATCTGAGAGGAGGGAGCTTCAATGGTGATGCCTCCCTAAGATCAGGCTGTAGACAGGCCTGTAGAGCATTTCAAAAATTAGTGATTGATGCAATAATGTTCAGCTCATTATTGGTGAGGCCACACAAAGTCTGATTAGTCTTGTTTTCTATAAAAGTAGGCTGAGTGAGTCATAAGAACTAAGCCAGTGGTTCAGCCTACAGCTCTGCCTGCATTCCCAGAGGCCAGCCAGCACCAGGCCTACCAACATCTGTGAAAACCATTGGACTCCCCCCATCCCAGTTCCCTTTAGACACAACAAGCAGTAGCCAATTATGCCTTGTCCCCCATACTCCATTCTAGCCAATAACTTTGCCTGTGTCCCCAGAGGCCTGCCAGCACCAGGGACTACCAGGTTAAAAGTCTCCCCCAAGTCCCCTGCCTGCCATGTCCTCATAAAGCACACCCAACAGTGGTAAACTGTACCCACTCCATTTTCCAAGCCACAACTCTTCATGTATCCCCAGTGGCATGCCAGCACCAGGGACAACATAAGAACACACTCAACAAGAGGGTAATATGGCACCACCAGAGCCCAGCTGTAGTATAAGAAAATGACCTTAAATCTAATTGTATTAAGTTGATAGAGACTTTTAAAGAGGAAATAAATGAACCCCTTAAAGAAATTCAGGAAAATACAAACAGGTAAAGATATTTAAGACCTGTGATGGTTTGTATGTATATGCTTGGCCCAGGGAGTGGCACTATTAGGAGGGGTGGCCTTGTTGGAGTAGGTGTGTCACTGTGGGTGTGGGTTTTAAGGCTCTTCCACTAGCAGTCTTCAGATGAAGATGTAGAACTCTCAGCTCTGCCTGCATCATGTCTGCCTAGATGGGTACCCTGCTCCCACCTTGATGATGAGGGATTGAACCTCTGAACCTGTAAGCCAGCCCAATGAAATGTCCTTTATAAGACTTGCTTTGATCATAGTGTCTGTTGACAGCAGTAAAACCATAACTAAGACACAAATTGGTACCAGGAACTGAGGTATTGCTGTGATAGTCCTGACCAGGCTTTTGTTTAGAAGAATGTAGATTTGGGCAATTTGAGTTTGGAAAGAAGTAAAACACTTTAAGTGGGGCTTGGACATTCTAGTAGAAATATGGAAGACTTTGTTGCTGAGAGTAATTTGAACTGTGTAGACCAGGCAGAAGAGATTTCAGAGAAGAATTTCAGTATGTGACCTAAAGACTGTTTTTATGGTATTTTGGAGAGGAATATAACTGCCTTTTGTCCTTGTCTGAAGAATCTATCTGAGGCTAAGATGCAGAGGCTTATATTAATTGCATTGACAAAGGAAGTCTCAAAAAAGCCCAGCAGAGACTTTGTTCTCTGGTTAAGTCTTATGATGTACATTCTGAACAAACAAAGCAAGCTTAGAAAGGAAAAATATAAAATACATGGTTCCGATTCAAGGGACACTAGGAAGTGAAGTGGAGCTGAATCCTGTGTTTAAGGATATTAAATTGAGATAAGGGCATGATGATCTTGGAGCAAGATCCTACCCAGCTAAATTTAGGTGTAGGCATGGTGGTACATACCTTTAATCCCAGGAGATAAAGCCAATCAGATCTTTGAGTTCAAGGCCAGCCGGACCGAGCAAGTTCGAGATGAAGAAAAGCTCAACTCTAGACATGGTGGTACACACCTTTAACCCCAGGAGACACACATACAGATCTCTGAGTTCAAGGTCAATCTACAGAGCAAGATCCATGACTGCTGTGTGCCTGTGTACCGGAGGCTTTCAATGGAAATCTCTGGCCCACCCTGGTGTGAGGGCTCAGGCAAAGGGGAGAGAGTGTGAGCAGGGAGGGAGAGTTACTTCTGCTGCTGCAGCTGACTCCACCTGTCCCCACCGTTGCCATCTCAGTTGCTCCATGTCACCATCACCCAGCCTTGAGTCTGGCTGGGCTGGGCAGATGAGAGGCCGACTAGCCAGCGAGGAGAGCTGGGGGTGTTCAGGTGGCATTTTGGGAGATCAGACCTCTTCCCAAGCAGCAGTGTTACAGCTCTATGACATGACAGAGTAGTTCTCACACACCTTTATTCCTTCTGGATAGGATTCTTATATACAGTTTTGGACTTTTAACATTGTTGATACTGCTATAGACTATGGGGACTTTGGAAGTTGGGCTAAATGTACGTTTTTAGTATGGTATGTTTCGGTATAGGCCCCATAGACTCACTCGTATGTTTGAACAAGCATATGGAGGTTAGGGAGTAGAATGTGATGGTTTGTATATGCTGAGCCCAGGGAGTGGCACTATTAGAAGATGTGGCCCTGTTGGAGTAGGTGTGGCCTTGTTGGACTAGGTGTGTCACTGTGGGCACATTCTTTAAGACCCTCAGCCTAGCTGCCTGGAAGTCAGTACTCTGCTAGCAGCCTTCAGATGAAGATGTAGAACTCTCAGCATCTCCTGCATCATGCCTGCCTGGATGCTGCTATGTTCCCACTTTGATGATAATGGACTGAACCCATGAACCTGTAACCCAGCCCCAATTAAATGTTGTCCTTATTAGAATTGTTTTGGTCATGGTGTCTGTTCATAGCAGTAGAACCCTAAGACAGGTAGGAAGGGAAGCTTTGATTGGGATGTAAACTAAATAAATTAATTAAAAAAAAGCCCAAATGATTCTTTGAATTTCCTTGTTGCCTGGTATGATTCCCTTTTCCTTTCTGATTTTGTTTATTTGGATATTATCTCTCTGTCTTTAGTTTGGTACTAGCAGAGCCTCCCAGGTGCCAGCTATAACAGGCTCCTGTCAGCAAGCACTTGTTGGCATCCACAATAGTGTCTGGGTTTGGTGATTGTATATGGGATGGATCCCTAGGTGGGGCAGTCTCTGGATGGTCTTTCCCTAAGTCTCTGCTCCACAATTTGTCTCTGTATCTCCTCCTGTGGGTATTTTGTTCCCCCTTCTAAGAAGGACCAGATTATCTATACTTTGGTCTTCTTTCTTCTTGAGCTTCATTTGGTCTGTGAATTATGTCTTGGGTATTCCAAGCTTTTTGGCTAATATCCACTTATCAGTGAGTGCATACCATGAGTGTTCTTTTGTGATTGTGTTACCTCACTCAGGATGATATTTTCTAGTTCCAAACATTTGCCTAAGAATTTCATGAAGTCATTACTTTTAATAGCTGGTAGTATTCCATTGTGTAAATGTACCACATTTTCTGTATCCATTCCTCTGTTGAGGGATATCTGGGTTCTTTCCAGCTTCTGGCTATTATAAATAAGGCTACTATGAACATAGTGGAGCATGTGTCCTTATTACATGCTGGAGAATCCTCTGGGTAAATGCCCAGGAGTGGTATAGCAGGGTCCTCTGGTAGTATTATGCCCAATTTTCTGAGGAACTGCTAAACTGATTTCCAGAGTGGTTGTACCAGCTTGCACATTCCCCAGCAGTGGAGGAGTGTTCCTCTTTCTCCACATCCTCGCCAGCACCTGCTGTCTCCTGAGTTTTTGATCTTAGTCATTCTGACTGGTTGTTTTGATTTGCATTTCCCACATGACTAAGTTGAACATTTCTTTAGGTACTTCTCAAGCATTCAATATTTCTCAGTTGAAAGTTCTTTGTTTAGCACTGTCCCCCATGTTTTAATAGGGTTATTTGGTTCTCTGGAGTCTAACTTCTTGAGTTCTTTGTATGTATTAGATATTAGCCCTCTATCAGATATAGAGTTGGTAAAGAACTTTTCCCAATTTGTTGGTTGCCATTTTGTCCTATTGACAGTGTCCTTTGCCTTACCGAAATTTTGTAATTTTATGAGTTTTCATTTGTCAATTCTTGATCTTAGAGCATAAGCTATTGGTGTTCTTCTGTTCAGGAAAAGTTCCCCTGTGCCTATGTGCTCAAGGCTCTTCCTCACTTTCTTTTTTATTAGTTTCAGTGTGTCTGGTTTTATGTGGAGGTCCTTGATCCACTTGGACTTGAGCTTTGTACAAGGAGATAAGAATGGATCGATTTGCATTCTTCTACATGCTAACTGCCAGTTGAACCAGCACCATTTGTTGAAATGGCTATCTTTTTTTCAGTGGATGGTTTTAGCTCCTTTGTCAAAGGTCAAGTGACTATAGGTGTGTGGGTTCATTTCTGGGTCTTCAGTTCTATTCCATTGATCTACATGCCCGTCCCTGTACCAATGACATGCATTTTTTTTTTATCACTATTGCTCTGTAGTACTGCTTTAGGTCTGGAATACTGATTCCCCCAGAAGCTCTTTTATTGTTGAGAATAGTTTTACCTATCCTGAGTTATTTGTTATTCCAGATGAATTTGAGAATTGCTCTTTCTAACTTTATGTAGAATTGAGTTGGAATTTTGATAGGGATTGCATTGAATCTGAAGATTGCTTTTGGCAAGATGGCCATTTTTACTATGTTCATCCTGCCAATCCATGAGTATGGGAGATCTTTCCATCTACTGAGGTCTTCTGTGATTTCTTTCTTCAGAAACTTGAAGTTCTTGTTATACAGATCTTTCACTTGTTTGGTTAGAATCAACACCAAGATGCTTTATATTGTTTGTGATTATTGTGAAGGGTGTCATTTTCTTAATTTCTTTCTCAGCCTGTTTATCCTTTGAGTATAGGAAGGCTACTCATTTGTTTGACTTAATTTTATTGAGTATTTTTGCATTTGTTGTGGTGTTGGGGTGTGGTCGTGTGGGGCATCTTGAGGATGTGCCAGAGACCTGTGATGGTGGAAACTCCCAGAAATTAATGGGGGATGACCTTAGCTGAGACAGCAGTGGGGATATAGAACCTGAAGGGGCAAACTCCTGTAGCCAGGCAGAAACCCTGGTAGATTGACAGGGACACCAACCCACCCATACAACTTTTAACCCCAAATTCATCCTGTCTACAAGAAATTCAGGGATGGTTATGGAGCAGCGACTGAGGGAATTGCCAACCAATAACTGACCCAACTTGAGACCCACCCCATGGGCAAGCACCAATCCCTGACACACTTAATGATGCTCTGTTATGCTTTCCTAGCATAACTGTCCTCTGGGAGACTCCACCCAGCATCTGACAAAAACAGATGCAGAGACCCAAGCCAGTTCATTCTACACTTGACTTCTGCATTGTCCACATACTACCTTGATCTGAGCAACGTGGATCCTGGGCTTGCGAATCCAGTTTCAGTTGCTTTCAGCATTACGATCTTAGATAAAAGATTTTAATTTTCCTATGTAGAAGATCCCTAAGTAGTAAGGGGGGGGTTAATAAAAAGACTTACCTTCAATACTACAGTACCCTCCAAATCTGTAGATTCAACCAATCTTAGTTAAAAAATGTTTTTTAATATGGGTCTGTACTGAATGTGTACAGACTTTTTTTTTTAATCTTTGTCTTCATCTTAAAAACAATAAAGCAAGCTGGGTGTGGTGGCAGGGGGAGGTGGACCTGTGCAAGTTTGTGGACAACCTTGTCTACATAGTGAGCCCAGGCAATCCCAAAGCTACGTAGTAAGAACATCTCATAAAAGCAAAGCAAAACAAAACAAAAAAGAAACAAGAAAAAAAATAGAGCACAGCAATGCTATTCATAGCATTTATTGAATTAGGTATTCTATATTAGGTATTATATATCTTCTAGAGATGTCTGGACATATTTGGGAATATTGAACAAGTTATATTTGCATATGACACCTCTTTATACAAGGGATCACGTGTCTATTAATTTTGACAGCAGTAAGAAGACCTGAAACCAGTTACTTATAGATTTGTGGAATGGCTACTTTGAGGATTAAATGATAGCAGAGGGATTTGCTTAAAGAATGTGCTCACGGATGTTTTTTTCTAATTGTTTTAATATCACCTACTATTATCTTTGGTCCACTGTAAAGTTGTTTTAAAATAACATACTCTCTTATTGTTAGAAATACAATGGAAGAAAGTATCGCGTCGCTGTACTTTACTCTTTCCATTCATGTAAATGACTTTTTAGTTCCATTTCTTCTCCATTTTGTTCCCTTCTACCTGCCTGGCAGCCAGCCTCTCCTAGCCCATAATTATTGTGAAGATGGATATATACACAGATGTATTCATTGGTGCTGATAATAAAGGTGTAGCAATCCTTCTGAGAAAACAAAAATCTGCTTCTCGCAAAACAGCAGTGTGGAGATTTCTTTGGGGTGTTCACCAGAGAAGATGCTCAGACATGGGTACAAGCCAAAAGAAACTATTGATTAGCCAGCCAATGACTACTGGGTGTTCGGGGTCCTAATGTAGCCCCAATCCTTTCTCAGGATGGGCTTTTAAGCACAGGAACCATATTCTTGGTTAACATAGTTCAGTTAGTGAGAATAGTTAGCCAGAAGTGGAACTCCAGGAGCCCCAAAGCAAGGCTACTACAATTTAGAGAGTTTCCCAGAACGATGGACTTTGGTGGATTAGGCCTTCATTTACCTTTGGCAGGCAGTGCTGTCTATATGCTTAGTATTACATCCTGAGTGATACTTCTATCATGGAGTCAGTTGTGCTAAAGCCCCAGGCATACTAAAGGTTGGGGCCCTGTTACAGGGATAAAGAGCAATTTTAAATACCAACTTTCACAATAGGAATTTATGAGTTCACACCCCACCCTCCCTCTAGCTGCTCACCTCAAATTTCAACTTTCTACCTCTCAGTCCCCCTATTTCCCACTTGGGTGCTGCTAGTGAAATATCACCCCATGTAAGACTTTGATCCTATAATACTCTTTAGTCCTTTAAAGTGTGCCATGAATCAAACTGTAGGATGAACTTAACCTCTTCCTCCTAGGTCAAGAAAGGGATGGCTTGAAAAGACGAAGACTTAACCCCAAATCTCTGCAGATTTGCTGAAGCAAACTAGTTGAGCGTCATTCATGGGCTGTGGTTGATCTGCATGTTTTCCTTTGGCATGAAAGACTAAGAGAACCAAAGCAGGGAGTAGTGTTTAATGTCTGGATGTGAGTTGGAACCATCTGGAACAACTTAAGAAACTAATCCATGTCCAAAAACACCCCCCTCAACCAATCAAATCAGAATTTCCGAGGATGGGGAGGGATTAAGTAATAATGTAGGCCCAAGAGCCCCACTGATTCCAAAAGGCAGCCAGGGTTGGGAAGCATCTGAGTTGGATCCGACTGGTTGTGTCAGAACCTTCCAGTTGAGTCTAGGCAGTCTGGGAGAGGGCTACAAATAGGCAATCCCAGTAACTTCTCAGGGAATGCCAATGTATGGATAAATGGATACATGGGCATATGTATGCGGATCTATATGTATTTTGTAAAAAAATTACAGAGAGAAAAACAAAGCTTAGTATTGCCAGTTTAAACTAATGCTAAAAATACAAACTTTCAAAAAAAAAAAAAAAAGATCTGCTCTTGTTCTAAGTCTCTTTCCCAAATGACACAGACCTAACTATACTTTTCCTGCTCTTGTATACATTTTAGTGCAGTCTTTGTTTTTTTTAACTTGAGAGAGAGAGAGAGAGAGAGAGAGAGAGAGAGATCCTGAGTTGACACATTGATCAGTGTGATAGCAAATATTTTTTTTAATTTATTTATTTATTATATGTAACTACACTGTAGCTGTCTCCAGACACTTCAGGAGAGGGAGTCAGATCTCATTATAGATGGTTGTGAGCCATCATGTGGTTGCTGGGATTTGAAGTCGGGACCTCTGGAAGGGTATTCAGTGCTCTTAACCACTTAGCCATCCCTCCGGCCCCGATAGCAAATATTCTTATCTACTCTCTACATTTGATAACCTGATAATACCCAAGATCATAGTAAAAGTGCCTGTTCATTGGATGCAAGGCAATCTGTAACTTGTTTTTTAATATTAGAATTTTTTCTCTGAGAAAACAACGACAACACAAAACAACAACAACAACAACAACAACAACAACAAAAACAACTCTTGGTTCTCCGTCCTTGCTGCTTTATTCCTTTGTCATGGAAACAACCAAGAAACAAATAACAAAATTTTCTGTTATGATGCTTACGGTTAATTTTGATGGCTACACTGAATACATCAAGAAGTGTCTAGAGGATTGGTACTATACACAACAGGGAATGGCTGGATGGATTTTTCAGGGGTGCTTAGATCTTGAGAGCTCTGACCTAAGGAATGGATGATGGATTTGGTAGCTTTGTGAGAGGCAGAGAAAGCCAGGGGCGGGGGCTTAGTTCCAGGAAGTAGAGTACTGGAGATGTGTACTTAGGTCTCAGCCAGGTTCTGGGGTAAAAGAGGAAGTGCTTGCTGTGCACATGTGGGCCATTGCATACCCATTGTCAGAACAGATCTCTCCTCTCCCGTTTCCTGGTCACGAGGACGTGGACTTCTTTGCACCACCACATTCTTCCTTCCATATGGGCCGGTGACTGAAATAAATCTTCCCCTTAAGTTGTTTGTGCCAGGTGTTTTAGTCTCAGAGACAAAAGGCTACTTTATCAAGCAGAAAAGATCTCTGGATAAGCCACACCTATCACTTAGTCCGGTAGAATGCTTGCTGCCTGTGCCCTGGACGGCTCACAGCCCGACCTTCAACAGGCGAGGTGGCGCAGAGTCGATGACACAGACTCCTGCAGCAGGTGAGAAACGCTGCAGGAAGTTCATCTGAGCGCGGCTGCAAGCGCCTCTAATACCCTCCACCTGTGCCCCATTGGTCCCAAGAAAGCGTCTCTTCTAAACAGCAGTTCCTGATTGGCTGGCATTGTCTGTGCCAGCAATCCTTGGTCTCTCTGGTAGTTGTCAATTAGGTCCTCCTGTAGGAGATGCTTTTGCGGTTGCCCTCCCCCCAGAACGGCCAGGCCCCGTGCCACCCCCCTCCTATTCTCCCCCCTCCCCTACGAATTTCGGTCGTTCCTGCTACAGATACTGTTTTTCTTTTCCTCTATTTGTTTGTCTGTCGTAGGTGGTAGGTTTTGTTTTGGCTCTAACTGATGTACACGAGTGTCCTAGCCCTTGGCCCCACGGGTAAGGGTAAGAAGGTGCAGAGCCAACACAGACTCAGGGAGCCAGGTGTGAATTGGATGAAGACTTCATTTATTGTAGGATTGGGGAGTGCTTTTATATTCTCTGCTCATATCCATGTCCTCTCGGTCCCATAACTGCTTGTCCCACATAGTTGGCACCAACCGATTGGCTGCCCTGGTCACATGCTCTGTCTTTGTTCTTCTCTGGAGGTCAGGCAGGTTCTGGGGTTAGTACATTCCGAAGCACATGCTGCGCATGCGTGGGCCACTGCAGCCTGATAGATCGTGCTGACTCACTCCTCCCACACATGAATGCCACGTGTCATCACCTTAGCGTGGTAGCTTCAAAAACTGATTCTGAGAGAAGCTGGACCTTCTGTGTGCTCACTCTCGGAGTTCTCCTTTTATTCCTGCTGTCTGGAAATGCAGGCACTGGACCACAGTGATGAGGAACTGGTGAGGGCTGGGAAACAGTCTGTGGTTGCCCGAGGGATGCAACCCCAAGGACGCAACAAAGAAATAGAAGGCGCTTTACTTTAGGGACCTGCTGCTTTTATGCTTGTGCCTTCCTTGAACGTATCCCTAATTTATGTCCTGGTATGCCAAATCCTCCAGGACGTGGTGATGGAACTTTAGGTATTCTGCGCTGGACTCAGTTTATCCTGCAGAACTCCCTTCCCAAGGCCTGTCGGACAAGCTTGGGCACCTTGTTTACTTATGTAATTTGCCTCGTCGTCCTTGGCTCTGATTCTTAGGACTTTGGTGGGTTTATTGTAGGTTTATTTATTTATGTAGCTTAAAAAATGTAGTATTTTCTTATTATTGAAAATAGACTCTTCTCTCCTACTATACTTACCGACTTCCCACTCGCCACCCTTACCAGCTCCTTCCCGGCGTCCCCTCTCCTCCAGATCCCCTCCCGCTCCATTTACTCTTTAGAAGGGAGCAGACCTTCAAGAGATGACAGCCAAATGTGACAAAACAGGACCCAGCAGGACAAGGCTAACCAATAGGAAGAAGAGAGTCCCAAGGGCAGACACATGAGTCAGAGATAACACTTGCGCCCACTGTGAGGAGTCCCACAAAAACACCAAGCTATCCGCCATAACATATATGCAGAGGACCTGGTGCAGGCTCATGCGGTCTCTGGGCTTGCGACTTTAGTCTCTGTGAGCTCATATGTGTCCTGCTTAATTGATTCTATGGGCCATGTTCTCCTGGTGTCCTCATTTCTCTCTGACTCTTCCAGTCTTACCACCCCCCCCCCCGCCCCCACTTCTCTGAAGGGAGGGACCTGATGACAACCTCTAATTTAGAGGTCTTCTCTCCACATGATGTTTGGCTGTGGGTCTGTGCTCTGTTTCCATCTGTTGCTAGAAGAAGCTTCTCTGATGACGACTGAACATAGACCAATCTGAGTATAGGAGAATATCATTAGGAGTCATTTTATTGACTTCATTCATTCATTTATATTTTTTTGTCTGTCATGTTTGGTTCTACCTTAGGTCTCTGGGCCATCGACTTTCCAGTTCCTGGCCATTCAGTTAGCACAGGGCGTGGGCTCTCTATCATAGCATGTGCCTCAAGTTAAAGCAAACATTGGTTGGCTACTCCTACAAATTCTATGTCACCATTGCCCCAGCACATCTTGCAGGCAGATTGTAGGTAGAGTGTGAATGTGACTTTTATCCTCCTGTAGTAATTATTGTTTCCGAGGCATATTGCCTCTTGTCTACTAACCTAGTCCCCCAGACAGTCTAATCTAGGCCTAGAATGTTTTCAGCCCCTCAGACTTAGCCACTAAATAAGCTCACCTTTTCTAGTTCTTTCTGAACTCTAGCTGGTTGATTCAACTCAGCTGTTCTGGCTCAAAACTCCTCTCCGAGCTGACTGACTGAAACTGGCTTCTCTCAGCTTCTGACTGAATTGCTCTGCTTGAGCTCATACTAACTTTGGTTGGAAATCTGTTCTAATCGTCTGGCTTCTTCTCATTCTCTGGCTTGTTCTGTGCCCAGTTTGCTCTCTCTTAACCAGTCTCTGTAAAACTCTCCCAGTTAAACTGCCTCCTCCTCCTCCTCTTCCTCTTCCTCTTCCTCTTCCTCCTCCCTTCTCTTTCTTCACTGCTTTGTCTTAAGTCAGCTCTTTTCCCTGTCTGTTCTTGTCAGAGTTGGACATATTGTATTCTTTCACATCTTTTTCTGGTCTGTCACTTTGTCTATCACTCAGTTTGATATCAGTTTCAAATATGGGTCCATCTACAAACTGCCTTTACCTTTATTGTTTGGGATTAAAAGTGTATATTAAGGACGTGTCTATATTCTAGCCAGAGTAGTTTTGTTGCTGGATTAAAATACCTCTACAGTGGAGGGTTTTGTGATTCAGTTGGTGTCTAGGTTTTTCTTTCTATAGCCTGCAGAGTGTCTTCTGTAGTGGGTTGGCCTAATGCTACTTATATTCCAATGCTAGTCCCTCATAAGATGCTCAGTGACCCTGTCCCCAGTTAATTGTGATTGGTAAATAAAGATGCCAACAACCAATAGCTGGGCAGAAGGGACATAGATAGGGTTTAGGTTTCATAGACTTGGGGTTGGAGAGGAGGAGGAGGAGGAGGAAGAGGAGGAAGAATAAGAATAATCATAAGAATGTGTAGGAGAGGAGAAAGGAAAAGCCACTATGGGTTAGCTGAGCCATTAAAAACATGGCCGCCTTTGAAGAATATGCATGGACATTTCAGTTTTTATTAGCTGAATGAGGACATTTTGAATTCTCTTAAAAGACACCTGATTATTATTAAATAACAATGTTTATTTTTAAACTAACAATGTGTTGTGTCTTATTGCACATTACACAGTCCTAAAGGTGCGGCTGTGGTGTCTGTGAGCTGTGGGCCAAGTATTCTGTTTTCAGCTCTATAGTACAGAACACTGACTAGAAATGTAAAGAGATACCCACATCGATGTTCTGTTTGTGTTTTTCCAGCTGATTCAGGTGTCCATTGAGTGATGTATCTCTTAAATGTTGGGGGAGTGGCGTGTCAGAACCAGTTATCTGGCTTCTGTTTTGTCCATAGCTTAGATTTGTTCCGTTGTCAAAATTGTCCCCTGCCCCCCAAATGGTGTGACACGTACTCATGCATAAACTGTTAAAACGAGCATCTTTGTATTTGTATTGTTTTCAACATTGCCAAGGTGCTATGGGAAATTAAAATTACAAAATTAGAAAAAAATAAAATTATTGAAAAACAAAAAAAAAAAAAAAAAAAAAAAAACATGGCCGCCATGAGGGCTGCCCAGTTGGAATTAAGAGCAGCCCAGATAAACGTAGAAAATAGTAAACGATAACTCAGGCTGATAGGAAAGTAGATTCTAACAGCATGGAGGGTAGGCAGCTGTCCAGCTATTGTGCTGCATAAGGCTTATTAAAAATATAAAGACTGAATATGTTTTTCTTCCATAAACTCAAGAACCAAGGGAGAGGCAGATACCCTGGGCAAGTGTTTTCTTTTCTTTTTTTTTTTTCTACTACAGCTTCTATTGCCAAAGAGACTAGAAGGTATGGTTAAAAACTCCATTTATGCTCTATATTCAATGAGCTGTGTGGATATTGTTATTGGCAATGGGGTCCTACTATCACTTTCCAGAGAGCTACCTTCTGACCCAGAACCAACCCGAGTTGTTTAGGGATCTCCATGGGACATCCTGAACCCCCATGTCCCACCAACCACTCAACCAAATACAAATAAGTCCCATTACTGGAAGCCTTGCCTGGCTACAAGAGATGGCCAGTCCATATTCTGTGTCCTCCATTACTAAGAGTTCTTAATAGGATCACCCTTAGAGATTCTAGGAAATTCCTTCTGCACTGATTTTCTAGTTCATGTCCCAAGTAATCCCTAGTCCCAGCAGTCTCTCCCTGCACTCTGTTCTACTTCCTACCTCATCCCTTCTGCTCCCATTCCCACCAATCCCCAGCTTTCCTGAAAAAATCTATTCTTTTTTTTCCCTCCCAGGAAGATCCATGCTTCTCTTCTAGAGACTTCCTGTTTATTTAACGTCTCCGAGTCTGTACATTGTAACTTGATTATCTACTACTTACCAGCTACTATCCACGTATAAGTGAGTACATACCATGTTTGTCTTCTTGAGTCTGGGTTGTCAGTAGGATTTTATATTCTTGCAGACTGGCCTCAGCGTTCTGGCTCCTCCCTTCTAAATCTTGTTTCAAGAGATTAAAAACTGTAAGTGAAACAAATGTAGGTTTTCTTTTTTCAGTAAAATATTTCAAGCATATAGAAAAGTCAAGGCCATAACAAATCTATTCTTACTAATAAGCCTCAGGTGGCCAACCTCTACCTCTACTGTTCCATACTAAATTACTTAATGAATCTCATCTCTATTGTCCTCGGTAAATAATAAATGAAAAGTACTCAGGAAAAAAACATTTTTGACACAATAATTTATAAAAACGAATTATTTCTTAGTGTCATAAATTGGGACACACACACACACACACACACACACACACACACACACCTCTGCACCTTTCCTATGAGTTCTCCATTTGGCTCAAATTTGAGTTTTAACTTACGAGGCTTCAGCAATGCTGGTATGGCCCCAAAATTGTTTTTTTTCTTTTCACTTGAGTTCCTGTGTTTTCTGTATAAAGTTTCCAACGTCACACCAGATAGGCACATCTCTTTTTCTGGGGATTCTTTAGATACCTAAAACTAACCAGGGCTTTCCTCATTTTTACCTCCACTCTCATCCATTATACTACCTATATTCCTTGTCAAAAGAAAAAAATCAGCATAATTTCCCTGAGGACTGTTAGGGAAGTAGTAGATGGTTGGAGGAGGTATGTGAGCTTATGTCAAGAGCCTCTTACCATCTCCAGTGCACTCTCAGTTACAGCTTTGGCCACAAGCCTGTCTGCCTGCTGCCATCATGCTCCCCACTATGATGGTGATACATTCTCATCCTTTGGAAACCATAGCCTCTCAAACACTTTCTAGAAATTGATTAGTCATGTCACTAATGCTCCAATATCACAGACCTCAGAATCAGTAGAGGCATAAAGGCATCCACCAATCATATTATTTAACAGTACTTCAAAGAAAAAGAAATGTGGTGTAAATACAGGTTAATTGGCTCCAGTTCAATGGGCTCCCTGCCATTCACTAAAACTGACCTACTCTATAAGGGTTTAGTACATTAGGCTTGGCACAAGAGCTTCGTCTGAGTCAGTGGCCTCTCACAGAGTATTTAACAACCCAAGTGGAATATCCAGGCATTCTGGCACAGAGCCACAGTACAGTTTGTTTTGAAGACAGTATTAATTCAAATGTCCCAACTCTCAAATTTGTACCCCCTCAAGGCATTTTTCACATTCTGATTGCTTAAGCAACTACCAAGGTCCTGTTTCATGATTTTGGAGTCATAGCTACCTGAATATTATTATTATTTTTTGTGTCCTTAGTCATGAGAGAGTAATTTCTGGACTCAGTGGTCAGATCTACTCTTCATGAAACCTATGGGTATTCAATTTATATAGAACAACTAAGGTCAGGTCTTCATCAAGGATACTAGTCATGCCATCCCTTATAAGTATCTGTGTTAGTTCAAATTGCTTTTGGTTTTTGTGGCATCTTTCATTATTGGTATCTAAAAATTAAATGCTATTTTTTATGTTTTATAACCTACAAATTTACTAATTTTGTTTATTACTTCTGTGTCTTATGATGTAGTACTGAGGTTTGTTCTTTTTTATGTTTAAAATAATATCATTTGGAAACATGGCTAATTTAATTCTTCCTTTCTAACTTGGATGGTCCTTATTTTTCTCTTTTCTAACTGCTTGTGGCAAAAATTCCCAAGGTTTCCTAGTGAAAACTATAAAGTACAGATGACGGAAATTGTAGAGATCATGAAAAAAAAAAGGAAGCTATCCCATTTCATAATCACAAAATTGATACTGTTATGATGAGTATTGTTACACAAAGCAATCTATGTATATTCTAATGCATTCAATTAATCAAAATACCAATGATGTCCTTTCCAGAATATAAAACACATTCTAAAATTAATGTGGAACCATAAAAGAACTTTAAAAGTCCAAATGATTCTGAGCAGAGTTGGACTATAGTGATTCTTGATTTCAAAATTTAGTGCTGAGCTAATAACCAAAGCAGCATGGCAGTAAAAGCAGAACACGGAACACGGAACACAGAAGTTAGCATGTAGAGTCAGCTGGGTTTTGACAAAGGCACCCAGACATATACTAATTTTATTTTTGGTTTTTTGAGACAGGGTTTCTCTGTATAGCCCTGGCTATCCTGGAACTCACTTTGTAGACCAGGCTGGCCTTGAACTCAGAAATCCACCTTCCTCGGCCTCCTAAGTGCTCGGATTAAAGGTGTGTGCCACCACTGCTTGGCTCTAATTTTTGTAGATATTGTGAGTAGAATTTGTTTCATTTTTTAATGAGCATTAGAAAAAGGACAATTTATTAAACACAGTGTTCTGAAGAAACTGGGTATATACAATTGAGAAGAAAACAATCGCCATCACTTATCAGGTACTAAATAAGTCAAAATGGATTACACACTTAAATATGAGACTTGGAACTATGTATTTGTTAAGAGAAAAACAATGGAAATACTGTATGGCATTGGAAGGGGTAAGGGAACTTTGTGACAAGAATTCAAAAATACTAGACACAAAAGCAAAAATAAGTAAACAGGATTAAATCAGAGTAAACAACTCTGTTAGACAGGAAACAGCTGACAGAAGAATAAATCTTTTATTTTTTGAAAAGCATGTTATTTTATTGAAAAAAAGTAAAAACATTTTATGATAGTTGAAGATTTACATGGAAAATATTTCTGATAAAATAGAAGAGATATATAGAAAAACATGTTAAAATTGACACTTTTCATGGAAATTAAAGATTAAAAGTGGTAGACATGAAAAACCTTTCTAAATTAATTGAAGGTGGAATTAAAAACACTTTGTGATAAAATCAGATTTACATGGAAAAAATTTCTGATGAAACAGAAGAAACATATAGAAAAACATGCTAAAACTGAAGATTATCATGAAAAGTAATGCAGATAAAATGGTAGACATAATAAAACGATACTAAATTAATTAGAAGAGGAATTATGAACATTTTCTGATAAAATTGAAGATTTACATGAAAAATAGTTCTGTTAGTCTATGTATTTTTATTGGGGAATTAAATCCATTGATGTTAAGAGATATTAAGGAATAGTGATTGTTGCTTCAAGTTTTTTTTTATGTTATTTTTATGTTGGTGTGGATATCTTCTTTTGAGTTTGTTGGAAGATTACTTTCTTGCTTTTTCTAGGGTGTAGTTTTCCTCCTTGTGTTGGTGTTTTCCATCTATTATCCTTTGTAGGGTTGGATTTGTGGGAACATATTGTGTAAATTTGGTTTTATTATGAAATATCTTGGTTTTTCCGTCTATGGTGAGTGATAGTTTTGCTGGGTATAGTAGTTTGGGCTGGCATTTGTGTTCTGTTAGGGTCTGTATGAGATCTGCCCAGGATCTTCTAGGTTTCATTTCTCTGGTGAGAATTCTGGTGGTGTAATTCTGATAGGTCTGCCTTTATAAGTTACATGCCCTTTTTCCCTTACTGTTTTTAATATTCTTTCTTTGTTTAGTGCATTTGGTGTTTTGATTATTGTGTGCCAGGAGGACTTTCTGTTCTGATCCAGTCTGTTTGGAGTTCTGAAGGCTTCTTGTATGTTCATGGGCATCTCTTTCTTTAGGTTAGGGAAGTTTTCTTCTATAATTTTGTTGAAGGTGTTTACTGGCCATTTAAGTCAGAAATCTTTGCTCTCTTCTATACCTATAATCCTTAGGTTTGGTCTTCTCATTGTGTCCTGGATTTCTGGGATGTTTTGGGTTACAAACTTTTTCATTTTGCATTTCCTTTGACTGTTGAATCAATGTTTTCTATTGTATCTTCAGCATCTGAGATTCTTTTTCCTATCTCTTGTATTATGTTGTTGACGTTTGGATCTATAACTTCTGAATTCTTTCAAAGGTTTTCTATTTCCAGAGATGCCTCACTTTGTGATTTCTTCTTTCTTTCTTTCTTTCTTTCTTTCTTTCTTTCTTTCTTTCTTTCATTGGATATATTCTATATTTACAATTCATTTCCCTTTTTCTGGTTCCCCACCCCCCAAAGGTCCCACATGTCCTTTTCCCTCCCCCTGCTCCCTCATCCACCCCTTCCTACTTCCCTGTTCTTGTATTCCCCTACACTGATGCTTTGATCCATTCCAGCACCAGTGTCCACTCCTTTCTTCTTGTCAGACATCATTTGGTATGTGATTTATGTCTTTGGTGTTCCAAGATTCTAGGCTAATATCCACTTATCAGTGACTGCATACCATGGGTATTCTTTTGAGACTGGGTCACCTCACTTAGTATGATGTTCTCCAGCTCCATCCATTTCTCTAAGAATTTCATGAATTTATTGTTTCTAATGGCTGAATAGTACTCCATTGTGTATATATACCACATTTTTTCTATCCATTCCTCTGTTGAGGGGCATCTGGGTTCTTTCCAGCTTCTGGCTATTATATATAAGGCTGCTATGAACATAGTGGAGCATGTATCCTTATTGCATGCTGGGGAATCTTCTGGGTATATTCCCAGGAGTGGTATGGCTGGGTCCTCCGGAAGTATCACGTCCAGTTTTCTGAGGAACCGCCAGACTGATTTCCAGAGTGGTTGTACCAGCTTGTAGTCCCACCAGCAGTGGAGGAGTGTTCCTCTTTCTCCACATCCTCACCAACAGCTGATGTCTTCCGAGTTTTTAATCTTAGTCATTCTGACTGGTGTGAGGTGAAATCTCAGGGTTGTTTTGATTTGCATTTCCCTAATAACTAATGATGTTGAACATTTTTTAAGGTGTTTCTCAGCCATCCGAATTTCTTCAGGTGAAAAGTCTTTGTTCAGCTCTGTACCCCATTTTTGGATAGGGTTATTTGGTTTTCTGGGGTCTAACTTCTTGAGTTCTTTGTATACATTGGATATTAGCCCTCTGTCAGATGTGGGGTTGGTGAAGATCTTTTCCCAATTTGTTGGTTGCCGATTTATCCTTTTGACAGCGTCTTTTGCCTTACAGAAACTTTGTAATTTTATGAGGTCCCATTTGTCTATTCTTGCTCTTAGAGCATAAGCAATTGGTGTTCTGTTCAGGAATTCTCCCCCTGAGCCAATGTCCTCAAGAGTCTTCCCCAGTTTCTTTTCTATTAGTTTTAGTGTGTCTGGTTTTATGTGGAGGTCCTTGATCCACTTGGAGTTGAGCTTAGTGCAAGGAGATAATAGTGGATCAATTCTCATTCTTCTGCATGTTGACCTCCAGTTGAGCCAGCACCATTTGTTGAAAAGGCTCTCTTTTTTCCACTGGATGTTTTTAGCTCCTTAGTCAAAGATCAACTGGCCATAGATGTGTGGGTTCAATTCTGGATCTTCAATCCTATTCCATTGATCGGCCTCCCTGTCACTAAACCAATACCATGCAGTTTTTAACACTACTGCTCTGTAGTATTGCTTGAGGTTCGGGATATTGATTCCACCAGAAGTTCTTTTACTGTTGATGATAGTTTTAGCTATCCTGGGTTTTTTGTTATTCCAGATGAATTTGAGAATTGCTCTTTCTAACTCTATGAAGAACTGAGTTGGGATTTTGATGGGGATTGCATTGAATCTTTATATTGCTTTTGGCAAGATTGCCATTTTAACTATATTAATCCTGTCAACCCACAAACATAGAAGATTTTTCCATTTTCTGATGTCTTCTTCAATTTCCCTCTTCAGAGACCTGAAGTTTTTGTCATATAAATCTTTCACATGTTTGGAGAGTCACTCCAAGATACTTTATATTGTTTGTAGCTATTGTGAATGGTGTCGTTTCCCTAATTTCTTTCTCAGCCTGCTTGTCCTTTGCATATAGGAAGGCTACTGATTTGCTTGAGTTGATTTTATAACCAGCCACTTTGCTGAAGTTGTTTATCAGTTGCAGGAATTCTCTGGTGGAGTTTTTTGGGTCACTTAAGTATACTATCATATCATCTGCGAATAGTGATAGTTTGACTTCTTCCTTTCCAATTTGTATCCTTTTGACTTCCTTATGTTGTCGAATTGCTCTAGCTAGTACCTCAAGTACTATATTGAAGAGATATGGTGAGAGGGGGCAGCCTTGTCTAGTCCCTGATTTTAGTGGGATTGCTTCAAGTTTTTCTCCCTTTACCTTGATGTTGGCTACTGGTCTGCTATAAATTGCTTTTACTATGTTTAGATATGGGCCTTGAATTCCTGCTCTTTCCAAGACTTTTAGCATGAAAGGATACTGAATTTTTTCAAATGCTTTTTCAGCATCCAATGAGATGACCATGTGGTTTTTTTCTTTGAGTTTGTTTATGTAGTGGATTATGTTGATGGATTTCCGTATATTGAACCATCCCTGCATCCCTGGGATGAAGCCAACTTGATCATGGTGAATGATCATTTTGATGTGTTCTTGTGATTTCTTTATTGTTTCTACTTCCACTTTTAGATCCTGGATGGTTTTGTTCAGTTCCTTCACTTGATTGTTTGTGTTTTCCTGTAATTCTTTAAGGGATTTTTCTGTTTCCTCTTTAAGAGCTTTTACCTGTTGACCCATGTTCTCCTGTATTTCTTTTATTTTTCTCCCGTATTTCTTTAAGGGAGCTATTTAGGTCCTTCTTGATGTCCTCTATCAGCATCGTGAGATACGATTTTAGATTCATGAAGAGTGCTTGCAAGTGGATCGAGTTATGGCTGCTATTTCATGTGAATTGAATGCTGATATCCTGTCAATGAAGATTGAAAAGGACTATTTGTAAACAGGTACACATTTCCCTTTGCTTTTCCTTTCTACTACCTCTGGTTGGTGGTGAGTTAGAAGAGAGGTTAAAGCATTTAAGAACACTTTTAAAAGTAGGTTTTCAGAAATCTAAGCCTATAAAAAATAATTTGACCCAACTTTTGCTTTGCCAGTGTGTTGGGGTATCTGGGACTTGCTGTGGTAGAAGAACTGGGTTCTGATGTTGCCATGTAGTCTTGGTTTCTCTTAGTAGGGTTCTTGTGCTTGCCTTTCACCATCTGGTTATTTCTGGTGTTAGTTGGTCTTGCTGTCTCTGGCTGAAACTTGTCTTTCCTGTGTACAGCCTGTGTCTGTACTCCTGGGAGACCAATTCTCTCTTGGCAGGGTTTGTGCACAGAAGGCTGTGGAGCTGCCTGGCTCCCTGGTGCAAATGGCAGTGGGAAGACTTCTGTTCCAGTTGCTCCACTGATCGTATGCCCAGTGTGTTCCTAGCTATTCCTTTCCAGAGAGAAGTTGGAGATCTCACCTCTGGGCTCAGAAGTGAAAGTGCTGCTGGGAGATCACTCTTTCCTGGTGGGCTGTGCACAGAAGGTAGTGCATTCACCCGGCTCCCTGTACAAATGGTGGCAGCCAGAAGAATCAATCTTAAAATGTGAAAAATACACTCAAACTATGCTCCAGGTATGGGGTTAATATCCAGAATATATCAAGAACTCTGAAAAATATGAACAAACAAGCAAGGGCACATGACACGATTTAAACTTAGGCAGTAGAACTAAATAAATCTCCCTATCAAAAAAGGATGTAGAAATGACCAAGTACATTAAAATTGCTAACTACTCAATATGAAAATGAAAACCACAGTGTAAGATTACCTCAGCCTGTAAACAGGGATGTTATAGATGCTGGTAGGATGGCTTAGTGGGTAAAATATCTTGCCTTGGTGATACTGAAGACCCCGGTACAATTCCTTGGACCACATAAAGGTAGAGGAGGGATCTAACTACAAACTGTTGCCTTCTGACCTCCACATATGTGGCAAGTCAGAGCTGATGTACACACACAGGTGTGCTCAGGCATGTGCAGACATGTGTGCATGTGCATACACACTGACATTCACAAATTGGATTTTTATCAAAAGATAGCAAAGGCTGGTGAGAATATAGAAGAGAGGAAGGAAGCCCTTGAGCATTGATGGTAAATAATACAACTCTTAAGAAAAGCAATATGGATCTTCATTAAAACAGTCTCAGGAAATAATACATCAAGCCTGCTCATGAGAAGGTGGTGAAATTCTTACACCCAAATAATACCAGCACTCCCATGTTTATTATAACATTCACTATGATCAAGCTGTGAGACTATGCAGTTGTCTATCGTGGATGAATGGATAAGGACAACATAGTGCATGCACATAATGGAGTGCTATTCAATATTAAAGAATGAAGTGGAGATTTATGGTTTCTTTGGAGACTCAGTTGTGTCACGTGATGTTTTTCTGGAAACTGTATTATGACATGATGCTTTTCCTGAAGCAGATACCTGGGAGGATGTTTTCCTGAGAACAGACACATAGTGTTTTTCTTGAAGCTGCCTGGAAAGAGGGTATGTTATACTTTGCTAGAGTGGATGTTTGTGAGGACACACGGTGTTTGGAAAGGGTATAAGTATAACCCAGTAGACAGTGGATGACACTGTGTGGCATTGTTCACCTTGCTACTCTTTGCTGGTCATCATTGGATTTTACTGACTCTGGTCTTTGCTGACAATGCTGTGGCATTGGTTCACCTTGCCTTCTTTACTTATCATTGTTTGTAATGATTTTGTAGAGAGAAATGAACCAAAGAACTTCTGGTGGCGTTCTGGCTGCTTCTTGCTGCTTCCACGGACTCAGGCTGATTGGCAGAGCTTTGCCAATCTTCTGGCTCAAACTTTCATTGCTGATTCATGAAGAGTGCTTGCAAGTGAATTGTTACAGCTGCTGTTTCATGTGAATTGAATGCTGATATCCTGTCAATGAAGATTGAAAAGAACTATTTCTAAACAGGCCCAAATTTCCCTTTGCTTCTCCTTTCCACTACCTCTGGTTGGTGGTGAGTTAGAAGAGAGGTTAAAGCATTTAAGAACACTTTTAAAAGTAGGTTTTTAAAAATCTAAGCCTATAAAAAATAATTCTGTTGTTTACAACAACACAGACAGAATTGGAAGTCATTATAATAAATGAAATAAGCCAGAGGCTGAAAATAAGTATTACAATTCTCACTTATGTATGGAAATTGAAACCAAGCTCATAGAACTGAGTAAAAGAATTTTCATTAGAGACAGGGATAGGTGAAGGAAAGGGTAAGTTAGATGTGGGGTACCATAACACAGCTGTGCACTAGTTATGGCTTTCTTTTCTTTTCTTTTGTTTGTTTTCTTTTCTTTTCCTTTTTTTCTTTTCTTTTCTTTTTTTTTTTTTTTTTTTTTTGGTTTTTTGAGACAGGGTTTCTCTGTGTAGTCCTGGCTGTCCTGGAACTCACTCTGTAGACCAGGCTGGCTTAGAACTCAGAAATCTGCCCGCCTCTGCCTCCCAGGTGCTGGGATTACAGGCATGCACCACCATGCCCGGCTTAGTTATGGTTTTCTATAGTACATTAATGGAACTATTGTTTATAACAATCTATGGTATGTAATAATAGAAAAATAGCACACAAAAATTTGAAACACATAAAAAAACAATTATTTCTTGACAATGAATATACAGACTGAGTTATATCATACCCAAGAGTTGCACATGCATTATGTTTCAATAAAATAAACTTAAAAGACTCAGAGTTAGGGAGCATAGTTAGATAACCTTGTAATGAACTCATGCCCACTCTTTGCTAGGAATGTGATTAAATCTGTCAAATGTTAAGAACAGCCATGGAAAAATTGTAATATTCTTGCAAAAAGCACCTATTTTGGCATCATAATCAGAGTTATCCACAGTTAGAGGTTTTATACTATATCAGGGAATTACTTGATTTACTTTTTGTTTAGTTAAAGAAGCTGTTCTTATTTACAATGATTATTTAAAATACACTTTGCATGATGTAAAAATTAATTTTAATTAGTCTTTAATTCTTCTAGACAACATTCTAGGCACAGACTTTTATGATTCTTCTTGAATACTTTTTTATTTTAAAGTAAATTTTAATTTTTTAAGTACTTATTTCTATCCTTCCAGCCAGTGCTTCCTGTCTGGGCAGACTCCCACCTAGTCTGCTCTCCTGAAGACACCACAGCCTGAGGCATCCCAAGACATCTGCTGCAAGCAGGGCAACTGCCTGAAGGCATCCCAGGAGATCTACTGCACACCGGGCAACTGGGCAATTGATTGCCAGCTTGTCTGCTCCCCTAAAGACACCACAGCTTGAAGGCATCCCAGGAGTTCCTCTGCACAGAAGGCAACTAGGTAACTGACACCACAATCTGAAGACCTACCTCCCAGAGGCTCCACAGCATGCAGGGCAACTGAATCAACAGTCTGAAAGCCTCCCTGGAGTTCTGCTGCACACAAGGAAACAGAAACCACCGTCTGTAGACCCCCTTGGAGAATGGCTTTATGCAGGACAACAGCTTGACTGCTCCTCTGAAGACCCAACTGTCTGAAGGCTTCCCAGGAGATCTGCTACAGCCAGGGCAACAGATCAACAGCTTCTCTGCCTCTCTGAAGACTCCACAGTAGGAAGTCCACATAGGAGGTCTGCTACAGCCAGGGCCACAAGGCCTACCAAGAGACTTGAAGCAACCCAGAGATGACAGAGGCAGGCTCCAGACAGAGACACCCAGATCACTAAACACTAGCACAGGACCATAAGCAACAGAAGCCGATATATGTGGGCATCATCAGAACCCAGTTCTCCCACCACAGCAAGCCCTAAACCCACCAGCACACCTGAGAATCAGGAAGTTAACCTAAAATCCTGTCTCATGAAGATAATAGAGTCCTTTAAGGAGGAAACACAGGTAAACAGGTAGAAGCCCTTAAGGAGGAAATAGATAGATCCCTTAAAGAAATATAGGTAAATACAATCATAGGTGAAGGAATTGAATAAAGTTGTCCAAGACCTAAAAGAAGGAGTAGAAACAACACACACACACACACACACACACACACACACAAATGTACGCAACCCTGGAAATGGAAAACCTAGGAAAGCAGCCAGGAATTACAGATGTAAGCATCACCAACAGAATACAAGAAATTGAAGAGAGAATTTCAGGTGTAGAAGATACTTTAGAAGAGATTGACATAACTGTCAAAAAAAATTCAAAACATAAAAAAAGAGCCCTAACCCAAAACACCCAAGAAATCTGGGACACAATAAAATGACTGGAATAATTGGAATAGAGGAGAATGAAGATTACCAGCTCAAAGGACCTGAAAATATCTTCAACAAAATCATAGAAGAAAACTTCCCCAACCTAAAGAAAAAGATGGCCATAAAGGTACAAGAAGCCTGTAGAACACCAAATAAATGGGACCAGAAAAGAAAATCCTCTCGTCAAATAATAACAAAAACACTAAACACATAGAACAAAGAAAGAATATTAAAAACTCCAAGGGAAAAGGGCCAAGTAACATACAAAGGTAGACCTATCAGAATTACACCGGACTTCTCAACAGAGACTATGAAAGGCAGAAGAGCCTGGTCAGAGGTCATGCAGACTCTAAGAGAACACAAATATCAGCCCAGGCAACTATACCCAGTGAAAGTTTCAATCAACTTAGATGGAGCAAACAAAATATTCCAGAACAAAACCAAATTCAAACAGTATCTTTCTACCAATCCAGCCCTACAGAGGATCCTAGAAGGAAAACTTCAACAAAAGGAAGGTACCTAAACCAAAGAAAAGACAAGATGTTATTCATCTTACAACAAAGTTAAAAGGAGAGAACCACATGCACATAATGCCATCTACAAAAACAAACATAACAGGAATTAACAATAATCTGTCTTTAATATCTCACAATATTAATGGACTCAACTCACACATAAAAAGACATGGATATGTAGATTTGTAACAGAGTGGATACTCAAAGATCCAGCATTTTGCTTCATATGAGAAACACACTTCAATAACAAAGACAGACACTGTCTCTGAGTAAAAGGAGGGGAAAATGTCTTCTAAGCAAATGGTCCTAGGAAACAAGCTGGAGTTGCCATCCTAATATCTAATAAACACTCCTCCATTGCTGGTGGGATTGCTAACTGGTGAAATCACCCTGGAAATCAATCTGGAGATTCCTCAGATAAGTGGAAATAGATCAACTTGAAGATCCAGCTATACCACTCTTGGGCATATACCCAAAAGATGCCCTACCATGCCACAGGGGCATGTGTTCCACTATGTTCATATCGGCTTTGTTGGTGATAGCCAGAAGCTAGAAGCAACCCAGATGTCCCACAACAGAAGAATGGATGCAGAAAATGTGGTTCATGTACACAATGGAATACTACTCAGTTATTAAGAACATCCTGAATTTTGTAGGCAAATGGAACTAGAAAATATCCTGAGTGAGGTAAGTCAGACACAAAAGAACATGAGTATGTACTTACTAATAAGTGTATATTAGCCAAAATGAACAGAATACCCAGGATACAGTCCACAAAACTCAAAAAGGTGAACAAGCCAAAGGGCCCAAGTGAGGATGTCTCAATTCCACCTGGGAGGGAGAAGAAAGCAATCATAGGAGGGAGGAGGGAGAGAAGGTCTTGGGTGGGAAAAGGAACAGGGAAAGAAAGAGGGGAACCTGATCAGCTATTGGGTGGGAGAAAAGGACTGAAGCCCTGAGGGACAGCAGAAAGAATGGAAAACAAGCAACCTTGGGAGGTTGGAGGTGGTGGTGGTGGTGGGGGACCTCCAGAATGTACCAGAGACCTGGGAGTTGAAAGACTCTCAGGCCTCAGAGGGAGGGACCTTAGATGAAATGTCCTACAGTGGGGAGAGGGAACTTATAGAGCCCACCTGCAGCAGAAAGACAGGACATCAAGTGAGGATTGGGATTGCCATCCCACAGTCAAAAACTCTGACACAGAATTGTTCCTGTCTGAAAGAATTTCAGGGACAAAAATGGAGAAGCGCCTGAGGGAAAGGAGGTTCAGTGACAAGCCTACATTGGCATCCAGCCTAAGGGGAGGCCCTAAGGCCTGACATTATTACTGAGGCTATGGGGGTGCTTACAAATAGGGGTCTATCATGACTGCCTTCTGAGAGACCCAACAAACAGCTGACAGAGTCAGATGCAGGTATTTACACCCAACCAATGAACAGAAGATGGTGACCCCTATGGCTGAATTAGGAAAAAGCTGGAAGAAGCTGAGGAGAAGGTTAATCCCGGGAGTTGAAAGACTCTCAGGCCTCAATTAATCTGGACCCCTCAGATCCCTTAGACGTTGGACCACCAACCAGGCAGCATATACCAACACATATACAGCAGAGGACTGCAGGGTCTGGGTTCAGTCAGATAAGATATACCTAACCTTCAAGAGACTGGAAGCCCCAGGGAGTGGGGAGGTCTGGTGGGGTGGGTGATTGTGGTGGAGGTGGGGATATCCTTGTGGAGACAGGTGTGGAGAAGGAGATATGGGCTGTGAAACAGTCAGAGGGTGGACTGGGAGGGGGATAAAATCTGGAGTGTAAAAAAAGTTTAAATAAAATTAAAAAAATACTTATGTCTATCTTATACATGTGGGTGTTTTACCTACATTTATGTTTGTGTATCACTTGCATGCTTGGTGTCTTGGAAAAGGGTGTTGGGCACCCTGGTACTAGAGTTACAAACAGCTCTCAGCTGCCATTTAGGTTGTGGGAATTAAATGCTGGTCCTCTGGAAGAACAGACAGTCCCCTTAATGGATGAGCCATTTGTAGTCCCAAATTTTATTTTCATAAACATTTATAATTACTTACAAATGCATACATGTCATTAGCTGTTTTATTTATGCATTGTAAAAAACCAGGTAATAAAAGTAGGCATTACCATATTGAAAGTATCACATGGTGAAATTGCCTCTTAGCATCTTGGCCTGCGCTTACCCTATTCTCCTTGAAAACAATCCTTGTTAGCAAGAGATATTCTCTTCGTTAGATGTATACATTTTCTATGTGTTAATTCGACATAGACTTTTTTTGGTATCACCTTCTTTTCATTCAAAAATATTTAAAGAAATTGACATAATGTTTTCCAAAGATGCCAGTAATGAAAGCTTCCTGTTCACCAACACAGGCAGTTTTGTGAACACATTTCTCTATCTGATTTGTAATATTTGCCTCATATTTTCTAAGGCATTCATAGCACCCCCTCTTCTACAGTGCATGATGCCATGGCTGCCCAAAAAGTACTGCTAAAAAACCTAATTACAACAAAATATTAGTGAGAAGAGATTGGCTTCATATGTTGGATCTTTCAAAGGCAGTTGCTGGGCAGCATAAGAATGATGGATTGGTAAAAGATCTAATGATGACTGCTATGCCAGGTTCATTAAATGTTATACTGTGATCTCAGGTGTGTCCTTGGAAAAGGATGGTTAACTTTGTGTTAAAAAATAAATAAAGTTACTTGTTTCATTTGAATTATTTTTAAATCCCTGAATTCTCTAACTTGGGCAAATAAGTCCAGAATAGGCAGTGCCAATGAGCAAAGCCAGGTTCATAAACAAAATGGGGTAGAGATTTACTACAAAGATTGATGATGTTTTAAAAATTTGGCTCCATTCATTAAGAAAAGGGAATGAAAAGACAATCTTGGGCTTATAAATAATTAACCCAGGCCCAGGTTTTCTAGGCAGGCTGAGAAAAATCTATCTGTAGATTTTTCAAATTAAACTAATCTGTAAAGGTAGCATTAGTGAAGTGTCTAGCTGCTGTTTATTTTGCTTATTTAATAATTTCATTAACTTAGTGAACCAAAAAAAATAAAACCCAGATACTTTTCTTCTGTTTAAAATAGATTAGAGCTTCAAAAGCCAATTATAATTTGCTTCAGAAGATTTTTTTTACACTTATTACTAGAATAAGGTATCCATTATATCATGCTCAAACTTGTGATTTTATTTTACCAGATGTTCCAAAACACAAACTTTGAACTTGTAATCATGGTTCCTCAGTTTTCCAAGGGCTGGAATTATAGGCACACACCATACAAAGCAGATCTCACTGTGAACCTCAAAGTGGCCTTGAACTGGTGGAAAATCAACCTTGTCTCCCAAGGGCTGAGTTTACAAATGTAAGCCACTACACTCGCTCCAGACCAAATGATTCTTATCAGGATGGTTACCAAGTTACAGTATGAGAGCTCTGAGCAACCCCATTGTCAGTGTTGTGGGAGTACTCATCAGAGAGGACTGCTTAGGCATGTGTTTAAGCCAATAGAGTTTTTATTTGCTATCCAGGACAACACTGGGTGTTCAGGATCTCAGTGTAGCCTTAGGTCTTTCTCAGGGTGAGTTTTTAAGCACAAAAACCATATTCTGGGTTGACACATTTTATTTAATGAGGACAGTTAGCCAGAAATAGAACTAAAGAAGCCAAACAAGCAAGGTTAGTACATTTAGAGACTTTCCCAGAGCTATGGACTTTGATGGATTAGGTTTTTTGTTTTAGTTTTGGCAGGTGGTGCTGTCTTCTTGCTGAGTTTTACAGCCTGAATGGTACTTCTGGCCTGGAATTGGTTGTGTTAAGGTCTTGAGGCTTACTAACATCTTGGACCCTGTTACAGTCGGCATAGCCCAAGTTGTTTACTAGGGAGCTACAAATGTCCCAGCCAAGGCTCAGTCATGTTTGGTCCCTTTGAGCAGTGAGGTAGGGTCTGCTGTTACTAAGCCTGGCACCACTTTCTAGGTAGATGTCAGTGGACTGGGTGTGATGGTTGTCATGCCAGAAACACCAGCAGGTGAGGACAAAAAGGCCATTATGGAGAAAGTTTGGGGATCAGTAAAATGATACAACACACACCAAAGATGTGCTCATTAATTTTTGTCAACTTGACAAAAACTAGAGTCATCCAAGAAGAGGAAAGTTCAACTGAGGAATCACTTTCATCTAATTGGCCTATGGGCATGTTCATGGAACAGATTTTCTTGGTTAATTATTGATGTGGGAGGGCCCAGCCCAGTGTGGGCATTGTTATCCCTTGGCTAGCCATCCTGTGTTGTATATAAAAGCAAGCTGAACAAGACATCGAAAGCAAGCCAGTTAGCACTCCTCAGTGGTATCTTCTTCAGTATGGTCTCTGAGTTCTCCAGATAATGTACTGTAACCTCTAAGCCAAACAAATCCTTTCCTCCCCTATCTTTATTTTGGCTTATCAAAGCAACGGAAAGACAAACTAATACAGAAATTAAGAGTAGAGAGTGAAGTATTACTGTAATAGACCTAAACATGTTTTTTTGAAGAATGTGAAGATTATGGAAGAATTTTGGAACTTTGGGCTACAACAGTGTCTTAGGGTTTCTATTGCTGTGAGGAGACACCACGACCACAGCAGCTCTTATAAAAGAAAATATTTAATTGGGGCTGGCTTACAATTTCAAAGGTTTAGTCCATTATCATCATGTGGGGCAGCATGGCAGCAGACATGGTGCTGGAGAAGGAGCGGAGAGTTCTACATCTTGACCCACAGGCAGCAGGAAGAGTATGAGAGCCTAGGCCTTGCTTGAGCTTCTGAGACCTCAAACCCCACGCCCTAGTGATATACTTCCTCCCACAAGGCCATACATACTTCATCAAGAACATGCCTCCCTATACTGCAAGTTCCTATGAGCCTATGGGGCCATTTTTATTCAAACCACCACAAAAAGCTATTGAGTGCCCAGAGCTTAATGAAATATTGTGGGAGCTTGCTGGGAAGACTGGAATGTTGAGAGAGGTGCAGAGCATGGTACTACCTTCTGAAAATTCACAACCCTCTATCAGGGCCATTTAATTAAGAACTGAAATCTTTACTGGGACAATTGATGCTGGGTGGCTGGAGCTGAAGAATCAACTCTAATTAATAAGATGCTAGCATCTCTGAGGTGAAATATTTTGAGTAATATTTCCTTAGAAGTATTCTATAAAAGCTGTGGTTCAAAGAGTGCCAGAGATGAACATCACTTTGGCATCCTAACTTAGTAATGTGTATGTGTACTGGTTTGGCAGCATGGAAGCTTCTGTGAAAGGTGGGACATGCCATTAGTGAAGGTGAAGCTTCAGTTATATTGGAGACTTCAGGATTGAAGGATTCATGGAGAAAAACTGAGGCTAGGTACCACACCTTTTCAGGGTCAGAGTCCCTGAAAAGATGCCAGGAGGCCATTTATCTTCACTTGATTCAATCATTTGTTGTGGATAGCCCTGGGGCTAATTGTATTTGATGCTAATTCCAGTCTCCTGTGAGGGGCTTCAAACAAGGAATGAGTCAGCACTCAGGTGATTTACTGTAAAGTGCTTCCCACCTTAATTTATAAATTAAGGCTAGAGATGGTTATTGGGCAGGAGGAGAAGAAGGTTTTGGGTGAGAAGTAGAAAAAGAGAGGATGAGAAGAAGGTTTTGGAAGAGAAGGAGAGAAAGAGGATGAGAAGAAGCAGAGAAGGTGGAGCTGAAGGTTTTGGAAGAGAAGGTTTTGAGAGAGGGAGAGAGGACAGAGAAGAGGAGAAAGTGGAGCTGTAGGTTTTGGGAGAGGGAGAGAGGAGAAGCAGAAGCACATGATTTGGAGACACTGCAAGTTATAAAGGGTCTCATAGATGGCAAAGATGGTCGTGTAGTGGTAAATCTGCCCAATCTAGGCGAACAGCTTGCATTCGTATTATGTGAGTTGTGGTTTCCTTGCCGGGCATATTTGGGATGGAGATTTTAACACAACCATCAGTAGGTGAGAGTTTTCACTGAACTTATTGTCTGTCTTCTTGAGTTTTTCATTTTGAGTTTTGTTTCGCTTTGTTTTTCTGTATACAGATTGTATCTCTTTATTAAATTTTGTTTTTATATCTTGAATTGTTTTCATTATTTCCTCAACTGGTTTTGTAGTCTTCATTCAGGCATTGGTTTATATTGCCTTTGATTTATGTGTTTATAATCACTATTTGAAGTTGTTGTCCTGTGGACCAGCTAAGTTGCTTTATGTGAGAAGACATAGTCTTGGTTTTTCATGTTGTCTATGTTTTCATGATGGTACCTATGCATCTGGAGTTAGGTCATTGGTGTTGTTTCTTCATGTGGATATCTGATCTCACCTTTGTTGAATGGGTGTTTGTATCCTTGCTTGCTGTTACTCCAACTTGGGTGGTGGACCACCAACTGAACGGTTGTTGTTGTTTAGTCTTGGGGGACAATCTGTTTTGTCATGCAAATGGAGTATCAGAAACGGTGTCTCAGTTCAGGTCGGGTTCTGGCTCTAGGAACAATCCTTCTACAGACTTTTACTGATGATATTCCAAAGTCTTTGGAGAGCTCATTATGTTCTATAAGTTGCTTTGGGGTTGCAGGAGTTGGAGTTAAAGTGGGAGTAGGCAGCACTCCCTGGTAGTAGAGGTTGCACATTCTTTAAGTGTTCCAACTGAGAGGAGAGACCCTTGGTCCTGTGAAGGCTCATGGCCCCAGTGTAGGGGAATTCCAGGATAGGGAAGCAGGAGTTAGGGAGCAGGGGAAGGGTAGATGTGATAGGGTTTTTTTTTGGCAGGGGATGACAAAAGGGGATAACATTTGAAGTGTAAATAAAGAAAATATCTAATTAAAAAAAAGACTCATCTGTGTTTGTTTTCTGACTTCCAGCAATGCAGAGCCAGCCTGTTGGTCTAACAGCTCAGCTCTGATGACTTCCTTCCAGGCTTGTTTCACTCCTGTTGAGATAAGAACAAGGGAGGAGGATTTTCCATGTGTGAACAATTTTCTCTGTTAATGCTAATCACTGGGTTCCGATGCAGCAATAATTTCTTCAGAGTGGTAAGCTATCAAGTTGATAAAATCACACAAGGTTTGTGTTGGAAAAATTGTAGAATGGAGGTTATCAGCAGTCAATAGATAAGCCGACAGAGAATGACCAATGGCTAAATTTTTGGATTCTGTAGACTGGAAATAGCCAACTTATAACCATAGTTCCTGGGAGTGAGAAACTCATGCTCAGGGTTAAATTGATTAAATCTGAAACCATGCTAAACTTTAAAAAAGTATTTGTAAGTCAGGTGGTTGTGGAGCACGCCTGTAATCCCAACACCTGGGAGGCAGAGGCAGGCAGATTTCTAAATCCAAGGCGAGCCTGGTCTACAGAGTGAGTTCCAAGGACAGCCAGGGCTACACAGAGAAACCCTGTCTTGAAAAAAACAAAACAAAAATAAGGTATTTGTACTATAAATTCACATTCTATAAGAATTTTTAATGTTCTGTTTGCATATAACAAATTGAAAATGAGATTATGTAAAAGAGTAAAGAGACAAAAGACAAAAGTTTATAACTCAATGCTATTAGCCTTCAAACTCAGCTGATATAAGGAAGTGCCATGAGTGGCATCTCTCTCTCTCTCTCTCTCTCTCTCTCTCTCTCTCTCTCTCTCTCCCCCTCTGCCCCCCTCTTTTTCTCCAGTTATTCTAGATATTAATGGTATTACATATCAAAGCAAAATGTCATAATATTCTGCTAAGAATATGGACATATCCATGTAGCAGATTGTTCTTTTAATATTTAAATTGAATCCGAAGCATATGTATAACAAAATGTATGTTATAAGTGAAAAAAAATGTGATAATTTTCTCAAAATGGAAACACTCATGTTAATGCACAGTTCAGGCAAATGAATCATTATTTGATTATTTTGTCTCTGGCTTCTTTCACATGAGATTATGTTGAAGAGAATCAGGTATTTTGTATGGAGTTATATGTATTGTATAATTGAAAAGTATAACTACATATTATTCCATTGTGTGGATATGCTGGATATTAATTTTCATTCTATTCTTGATGGACATTTTGTTAAATCCAAATTTCTGGCTATTATGAAAAGTGCTGTTATGCACATTCTGTTTTGTATCTTTTGTTGAACATATGTGCACTATCTTTTGTGTATATAGGGTCATATGATTAGCATATGCTTTGCATTTATAACTGCTGCCAGATACTTTTCAATATGTTTGTTTCAATTACACTCCCATCACCAGTGTATGACAGTTTAAGTTGGTCTATATTCTTGCCAACACTACATATTTTTGAGGGCATTTAATGCTACTTCATTGTGCTTTAAATTTTTATAACCCTGATGCCTCAATTTTGTGCCTTAAGCCCTTATTTAAAGTATTTTCTCCATTTTCAGTTGAATTGTATTTTTCTTTTTAGTTCATGGTTCTCCATATATCTTAGATACAGATTTGTATAATTTTATTGCAAAGCTATTTCATTAGTTCATTCTCTCTTTTTTTTTCTTTTACAGATCTAGCATCAAGTTTATTTGTAAAAGACAGCATAGGACACTGGTCATCTGCAAATAGCGTGTGGGTAGGTGTGTCACAGCAGTCCATCTGTCTTCACACTGGCAGGAGCCTTTTCCATGGGGCCTTCAGAGGGGCCTGGACACCTTTGGGAGTCTGAGCTGGAGCTGAAGCCTGGGCCTTAGCTGGAGCTTTGGCCTCTGCGTTGGTTTGAACTTTGGGCTTTGGTTGGCAGAGTGCTGTGTCCCTTGGCCATGTAGCTTTGAATCCATTTCCCAAGCTTGGGGTGAGCGATAAAAGCCAGGTGGCTGAGTTTGCAGCGAGGGCCCTTTGGGCTTGATGGCCTGAGGCTTCAGAAGGGCCTTGATGGCCTCTGCAAGTGCACTCATAGCCTTTGCGTTATTGGCCTGAATCTTCAGGCCTTTCTTGTTGTGCTTCTTGGCAAAGCATATGTTCCTCAGGAACTTGGGGTCAACCCCCTTAAGACATACATATCTTTGTGACTGGGGTTTCTTGATGCCATTTTCTGTGCGATTTGTGGGACTGGTTGTGCATGGCATGGTTCTTGCACTTGACCATGTCTGCATGGTAACCGTGGCTCCCCAATTCATTCTCTTAATAGTGTATTTTGGTGACCAGATGACACTGGTTTTCCAGTTTTGATATTGGATATCATTAGCCCTGTTTGACTATCTAATATATTTTCTTCTAAAAGTTTATTATTGTATTTTCTTACAATCAAACATCTAATCTGTTAGGTGTATACATACACACACACACACACATTTATTTATTTTTTCATATGGACATCTGTGATGGTTGTCCTTGGTCACTTGACTTCACCTGGAATTAAAACTCAGGTAGGTAGGCACACCTGTGATGGAGTTTTCTTGATCATCTGAGGTCAGAAGATCCACCCTGAATCTGGGCCACTCTGTCCGGTGGCAGCCTAGAGGAAGGACATGGAAGAAAGAAGCTTTTACCTTTTGTCTGCTTACCCTCATTCTCAGTAGCAAGTTTATATATGCTACTGCTGAGGTATTACACTGCTATTAGAATCCCTACTTCTTTGGGCTTCTGAAGTATGTTGAAGACATACATATTATGGGGAGAAATATTCACAGCAATAAATGACTATAAATGCACTCACAAACACACATACTATATATATATATATATATATATATATATACACACACACACACACACATATATATATATATAATTTTACACATACACACATATATATAATTTTACACATACATACACACATATATGTATACGTATACATATATGTAATGTACACAGAGAAAACCACCCAAACTATACCCCTTAGTAATAAAGTCTCCCTTCTCTACAATACTATAAAAGAAAACCCCAAACAATAATCACATCACTTGGGTACCATTATTATGTTGCCCACTGTCAATCATAGTGTATCTCTTTTTATTTTGTAGATCTACAAGAACACTTATTTTCAATTTCTTAGAGATCAATAATCTTAAATCACCCTCTTCACCCTAATACACATAAACATACACGTGCACTCAGGGGTGGGTATACATACATGCACATATGTATTAGTCAGGGTTCTCTAGAGTCACAGAACTTATGGGTAGTCTCTATATAGTAGCGGAATTTGTTGGTGACTTAAATTCTGAAGTCCACCTCCCAACAATGGTCAGCAGTAGTTGAGAATGGAAGTCCAAGGATCTAGCAGTTGCTCAGTTCCACAAGGCAAGCAGGCAAAGAAGAGCGAGAGTGAATCTTTCTTCTTCCTATGTCCTATGTAGGTCTCCAGTAGGAGGTGTGGCCAGATTAAAGGTGTATGCCACCATGCCTGGATCTGGGACTTGCTTTATCCCAGATGATCTTGAACTCAGAGATCTCCCCATCTTAATCTTCTGGGATTCATAGCCACTATGCCTCAAGATCTCCAAGCCAGGATCCAAGTCAGAGTTCATTCCAGATATAGTCAAGTTGACAACCAGGAATAGCCACTACAAGATGCAAATACAACAAAGAAACAATGATAGATAGATAGATAGATAGATAGATAGATAGATAGAGTATATTATAAAAGAAAGTTCTTATACAAGTATTACCTATAATTTTGATGTAGCAGAAATTGGATAGAAGAAGGTAAAGGTTAAGGTTTAAAATCCAAGAATTTAATATGTAGACATTCATTAATGCACATGCTAATTTCATCATCAATCACTATAGCAAATAGGACAGGGCAAATACATATATTTGCTCTGACTGAGCCGTTCACAGTAAAATTCTCTAGTAGTATCAACAAGTACACACACACACACACACACACACACACACACATATATACAAAATTCTCTGGTAGTATCAACAACCAGAATTATAAATGAGCAAAACAAATATGTTGAGAGGAAGAAAAATGCTTTCAACATAATAAACCTCATGGAATATTTTGGATATGGAAAGTAACAAAATTTCCATATGTATATATACATATATATATTTGCCACATCCTATCTGCTATTGTGAGTGAAGATTATATATATGTGTATATATATATATATATATATATATATATATACCATCAAAAGTCAAGAGACTGTAGCATAAAGGAAAAGGTTTAATTTTTAGAACTTTTTTTTTGTTTGGGAGTTTTGGTTTGATGCTCTTTTGTTGTTTATTGGAGTTTTGTGGGTGTTGTTACTATTGTTATTGTTGTTGTCCTCTCTACAGAAACTCTACAGAGTTTCACTATGTAGTTGGCTGTCCTGGAATGCAGACCAAACCGGCCTCAAACCCAGAGGTATGCCTTCGTCTGCCTCCTGAGTGCTAGGATTAAAGATGTGAGTTACTAATGTTTGGCCTTAGAATTTTTAATAGAACTTTTCTGCCCTCTTTTAAATAAAGGGCTTTGTTTCAGTATCACATTGGCTTCAAGACATTGCACAATGTCTGTGGCTATAGGTTAAAGGCCCACTCTTCAGTCTTCATGATTGACACTGAGTCCAAGCCCCCACCTTCTCTAGTCTCTGACAACACAATCTCCCAAGTGGCTCACAACATGGGATTCTCCTGGCAGATGTAAGGGTGCTTTAGTTATCTATTTTTTTTCTCCAGCATCACACGGAGTGGCAGAATAGAATTCCTCTCTACTGGTGACCTGTCTGCCAAAGGAACAAATTTTGGACTAACTTGTTCTAATTAGTTCAAAATGCTGTAGAATTGATGTTTCTTCTCCACCCAAATTGTGTAGCTGTTGTAGCAAAGGGGAATACATTCTCTCTTGTCTTTGCAAATCTTTTTCTCCTTTTCACTATGGAAGAGCCAGCTCTAGCAATGGGGTGGGGAAGCTCACATTAGGAAGAGAACATGACAACCCTGACTGAGCCTTTTACAGTAAAATTCTCTGGTAGTATCAACAGCCAGAATTATAAATGAGCAAACAAATACGTTGAGAGGAAGAAAAATGCTTTCAGTGTAATAAACCTCATGGAATATCTTTGATATGGAAAGTAACAAAATTTCCAATCTAGAATCACCCACCAACATAGTTGCCAGAAAAGACCCTAAAGTAGGTCTTTTGACAATATAATTGGTATATATCAGGAAAAATCAAATATAGTTACATATCCTGAAAAGGAAGACTGGCAGCTTAACTCAGAGACAGGTGTTGTCAGAGCTAGTTTTTGACACCTTTCGAAGGAGTTGACACAAACTTGAACTTGAATCCTTTTAGTTTATTGGCTGCTGCTCATTGGCTTGTTTAAAGATGTCTGAATCATAATTTGTTGTAGTAAAAACAAATTAAGCTGATCCCTGACTAGCTTACAAATAAGTCTGAATCTATAGACTCAGACTATGGTTATTTTTATTTTGCTTTGACAACTTCTGTGGGGAGGGGTAAGCCCTAATCTACTTTTCTAACTACTGGAATGACTACCTCCCCAGCATACTTGCCAGATACTTGCTGTTTCTTTTGGCCTCGAGCTCACAGTCCATTTCCCCTCATGGTAGCTTTCTCCTCTCTTTCCATTCTTCTTGCTCCTCTAACTCAAAACCCACTGCACTGGCTGATTTTGTGTGTCAACTTGACACGAGCTGGAGTTATCACCGAGAAAGGAGCCTCTCAAGGAAATGCCTCCATGAGATCCAGCTGTAAGGCATTTGCTCAATTAGGGATTAGGGGTGGGAGGGCCTATTGTGGGTGATGCCATCCCTGGGCTGGTAGTCCTGGGTTCTATATGAAAGCAAGCAGAGCAAGAACCAGTCCTGTAAGCAGCACCCCTCCATGGCCTCTGAGATGACCACCAAGAACAGCAGCAGCAGTGGAGCACAGATGGCTGTAGCCTAGAAGAAAAGGTGTGTGTTACAAAGGGCAGGGCTGGAGAAGTGACCCAAGCCCTTGGAGGAGCCCAAAAGATCATGAGTGGATCCAGACACTGGATAGTTAGAGTTTGATTGTGACTGTGCCTAATATTTTTCCCTCTTGAAATAAGAGAGTATTTTAGTGGAGCCCACAATTAAGAGACTTTGAATTGTAAAAAGACTTAGAAATTCAAAAGAGATTGGATATTTTAAAGGGATTCAAATTTTAATATTTAAGAATTTGTAAAGACTGTGGGACTTTTAAAGTTATTTAGATCTTAGGGATGAATAAGAAAGTAAGGCTTGAGGCTTAATAGTGATATATTTGTGTGTCAAGTCGACAAGGGGTCGGTTATACTGGCAGGTTTTGTGTGTCAACTTGATACAAGCTGAAATTATCACAGAGAAAGGAGCCTCCCTTGAGGAAATGCCTCCATGAGATCCAGCTGTAAGGCATTTTCTCAATTAGTGATCACGGGGGTGGGGGGGGTGGGGGGGTGGGGGGTGGGGGATGGGGGGGTGGGGGGGTGGGGAGTGGGGGTGGGGGAGTGGGGGGGAGGGGGGACACACCCATTGTGGGTGGAGCCATCCTTGGGCTGGTAGTTCTCAGGTTCTATAAGAAAGCAAGCTGAGCAAGCCAGAGGAAGCAATCCAATAAGTAGCACCTTTCCATGGCCTCTGCATTATCTCTTGCCTCCAAGTTTGGTCAGGGAATACAAACCCTGACTAAGACAAACCTTAATCACCACTAATTGCCTAGCTCCAGCTAACCAGCATCAATTGTCCCATTAGTCTCCTTTTCCTCTTGACTATAAAGCCAGAGACACATGGCTGAAGCTGATGAGTTCTGCTGCTTGATGGGGCTGGAACATGGCCCCATTTGTTCTATAATATTATCACCAGCTTTGTTTCCCAACTCCTTCACTGCCTAAGCTTGGCTGTCCTGGATCTTCCTCTGTAGATTGACTTTGAACTCAGAGATCAGCATGACTGTGTCCTGAGATTAAAGGTATGTACCACCATGCCTGGAGTTAGCTTTTCTTTTCTTTTCTTTTCTTTTCTTCTCTTCTCTTCTCTTCTCTTCTCTTCTCTTCTCTTCTCTTCTCTTCTCTTCTCTTCTCTTCTCTTCTCTTCTCTTCTCTTCTCTTCTCCTCTCTCCTCTCCTCTCCTCTCCTTTCCATTCCTTTTCTTTTTTTTGACAGTTTGTGGTAATTTAATATTCTTAGATTATATACATTATCCATTCCAACCATTCTGATCATACTGTGTAACATAGGAAAAGATTGTATAATTCTAATGAAATTTGAGGTCTAAGCCATCTTCCTTTGAAGGTTTTTCAAGCCTTCTAGGTAGGATCTTTTTTCACCAGACAGGGTTTCTCTGTGAAGCTTTGGCTGCCTTGCAGCTTATGCTTCATACCAGGCTGGCCTCACAGAGATCCGCCTGCCTCTGCCTCCCAGGACTCAGATTAAAGGCATGTGCCACCCCACAACCCAGTGGTAGTAGTTTTAAATTTTGGAATGTTCTCTCCCAAATAGCAGCTCTGGCATTTTAATATCTGTTCAGTCAGGGCTGTTATGAATGACTGGATGGACTTTTTTTTTCTTGACTCTTTGAGAGAGTTCCCCTATGTAGCCCTGGCTGGCCTGGAACTCCCCATATGTACCAGGGTGGCCTTGAATTGTGTCAGTCCTCCTGCTGCTGGGATTACAGCATGTCTCAATGGCCTGTTTTAGACTTTGGAACTTAATCAACATTAGACTGTTGGAACTTATTAAACACTCCTTTTGTTGTTTGTATTTAGAGATAGAACTGTATTTTGGCTGTCCTTTGTCTTTCTTCCCTCAGTTCCCAAGTGTTGGTATTATAAGCATGTCACCTGTTATTTAAATTTTCTAAGATCTGGAATTTTGACTTATTTTTTGTTTGTTTTGTTTTTAGTAAAGCTTAAAATCTTGGCTCTTACTGTGGTACAAACCCAAAATAAGAACAATTTTTAGACATTGGACTTCATTGTAATAAGGCTGTACTTCAATGTCCCTCACATCACCAAAGGATTTGACCTCCATAGTAGCTAAGCTAAGAGTTGACAGTTCTGCTGCATCAAGGAATGAATTGTAGGCATGATTATTTAGATACAGATTTCCTGCTCTGATCAAAGCTATTTGACTTGAATGGTCATCATCATTCTCAGCCCACAGGGAACAGGTTACATTAATTTAAGAAATGGTGTGTGTATTTAGATGATCGATCCATGAAGTCATTCATCAACTGTTTCAGTGAGCAATGGTTCTGCTTGGAGGGTAGCCCAGACATTAGTTGAGGGTAACATTCTGATTCGTTGGCTGTGATGATTTTGAAAAGCATTCATCTCAGAAAAAGAGTAGCTTATAAGGTCATCTTCAAAGTTGATAACAATAATTATAAATACCAAGCAAAACATTCAGTCTCACTCTTTTTGTTCTCTTACAAGTTAATTACAAGTTAATTGTCTATGTTTCTTTTGGCTATATAAATAATTTTGAAATATAAGCTGTTCTGAAAACCATAGTATATTGTAAAAACATCCAATAAACAATCCTTTTAATACAGGGGCTGAGATAGGAGAAGCATGATTTCAAGACCAGTATGTGGTACACAGCAAGACACTGTCACACATAAACAAGCAGGAAGTGTATATGGATTGTACAATATTGGACCTAGTTCTCCAATGAACAAAATTAGAGAGACCACTGTGGTGCCAGTCAACGAATTTCTAATTTCTCATATTTTTGAATTCCAATTAATTAGGATATGCTGATAATATTAATTTTCATATTAAGAGATATTAAGGAAAAGTGATTGTTGTTTCCTGTTGTTTTTGTTGTTAGAGGTAGAATTATGTTTGTGTGGCTATCTTCATTTGGGTTTGTTGAAAGATTACTTTCTTGCTTTTTCTAGGGTGTAGTTTTCCTTCTTGTGTTGGTATTTTCCATCTATTATATCCTTTGTAGGGCTGGATTTGTGGAAAAATATTGTGTAAATTTTGTTTTGTTGTGGAATATTTTGTTTTCTTCATCTGTGGTAACTGAGAGTTTTGCTGGGTATAGTAGCCTGGGCTGGTATTTGTGTTCCCTTAGGGTCTATATGACATCTTCCCAGGATCTTCCAGCTTTCATAGTCTCTGGTGAGAAGTCTAGTGTAATTCTGGTAGGTCTGCCTTTATATGTTACTTGAAGTGATTTTAGATTCGAATCTTGCTTTTCTGGTGTGATAGTATATCCAGGACTTGCTATGGTGGGAGAATTGGGTTCTGATGATGCCAAGTAACCTTTGTTTCTGTTTCTTATGTTCTTGTTCTTATGTATTGTTCACATAATAATTGGCCTCCTGTCATCTGGTTATCTCTAGTGGTACCTGCCTTTGTCATATCTGACTGGAACCTGTCCTTCCTGTGATCTTGGTTGTGTTAGAACTCCTCAGAGTCAAGCTGGCTCTGTGATCCTGTGATTCTGTGATCCTGTGATCCTAAAATCCTGGGTGTGTCTGAACTCCTAGGAGTCAAGCTACCTCTGGGACCCTGAGATCCTGGTGTGACCAAGCTCCTGGGATCCTGGGCATGTTAACATGCTTGGGAGTGGAGCTTCCTCTGGGTGTTATCTGCTGAGGGCAAGGGCCTAGACTGGAAGGAACCCTTGCCACTGGTTGGTCAGGGTTCTTGGTTCCCTGGATTCCTCTGGTCCCAATTATTCCGGGTGTTGGGACAGATGTTGTGTCCTCCTCACCTCTGATTCTGTTAAGCTTTTCTTCACCTAGAACTTGCTCTGTCTCAGGCTGGCCTTGAACTCAGAGATCTGTCTGGCTTTATTTCCTGTGATTAAAAATATGTACCATCATGCCTAGATCTAAATTTAGCTGGATGGTATCTTGCCCCAAATTCCCACTCCCTTAATTTATTATCTCCTTCAAAACAGAATTCAGCTCCATTTCATTTCCTGGTACTCCTTTAATACTTGAACCATATATTTTATATTTTTCCTTTCTCAGTTTGCTGTGCCTGTTTTACATGCTCTTCCTGAGACTTAACCAGAGTAAAAAGTCTATGATGGGTGTTTCTGAGACTTCCTTTGTCAATGCAATTAATCTGAGTCTCTTCACCTTATCCTTAGGCAGACTCTTCAGACAAGGGCAAAAAAGCACAAAACCAGATTCTAGGCCACATATTGAAATTCTCCACTGAAGCCATTGAAACCTCTTGGGCCAGGTCCACACAATCAAATCACTCTCAGTAACAAAGTTTTCCATATTCCTACTATCCCATTAAGCCCTGTTTAAAGCATGCCACTGGGTTCCAAATCCAAAGTCCCCAAATACATATTCAAAAAAAAAAAAAAAAAAAAAAAAAGCATGGTCAGGCCTATTACAGCAATACCCTAGTCCCTGGTACCATCTTCTGTCTTAGTTAGGGTTCTACTGCTGTGAACAGATACTATGACCAAGGCAATTCTTATAAGAACTACATTTAATTAGGGTTGGTTTACAGGTTCAGAGGTTCAGTCCATTATCATCAAGGTAGGAACATGGCAGCATCCAGGCAGGCATGGTGTGGGAAGAGCTGAGTTCTACATCTTCATCTGAAGACTGCTAGCAGAATACTTGCTTCCAGGCAGCTAGGATGAGGGTCTTAAAGCCGACACACCTACTCCAACATGGCCACACCTACTCCAACAGGGTCACGCATTCTATTAGTGACACTCCCTAGGCTGAGCATATACAACCATAAAACCCACCTACCTTTACTTCTTTCAGTAATTGGCTGTAGCCAATTATATGTAACCAATAGTTTGAAATTAAGGAGCAAGGTTTTTGCAACAATAGCTTGTAAATGTGAAAATTCACTCATAGGCTTAGATCTTTAGGTACAGAATTTAACATTATAGTACATAGCAACAGACCAAACCTTAACAATTATATTTGGGAGTTTGCTTTAATTAAAATGTAAAAACTGAATTATACTTCCTTGCAATCTCAATATGAGGATACTGAATTATTTATTTTGTGTATTGTATTGGTCCTGTAGACCTGATAATGATATTCAATGCATTGATTATCAGGCTAAATATTCACATTTGAAAACAAATCTAGTTCACTGTTGAAAGTTTTCTGAGACTAATGTTTGATTTTGAAAGGCAATAAGTTATTCTCTGGGTTGAGAAATATAAGTGTAAAAACATTAGTGGTGAATAATCTGAACTATCCTCTACAATTATAATTTCTCTGCTTCAAATTTTCAGACTCCACAGAGTGCCTGTAAGTTCAGGTAGTTCTGTATAGGTGTAAATGTGACAGGTGGTTTCAGAGTGAATATACATTATTTTGAAAAATAACTTTTGAAGTATTCCCTTTAATGTATGTAATAAAGTTGTATCCCCAACTTAAGAATGATGGCTTATTTTTGTAAATGAAATTGGGTGGATACTCATTAACATAAAAGTTGATGATAGAATCATTTGAGTCTTTTTCTTTTCAACTGATATCAAAATATTTGAAATATAAAACATTTAGGATGGATTGGAAGTAGGGGCAAAAGTAGGGATGTGTAAAATGCACCTTACACCATTTCTAAGGCAGCTCTAACCACAGTAGCTTCACGGATCTGGGAATGGAAGGATTGAAAAAGATTCTAGGAGCTTGGAGTAGTGTTCTTTGTTTTCCTTAGAGGGATGTGAGCTGAATTAAAAAGTCAAGAGTCTTAAAGTTACAATACAATACACAGCAAGAACATTTTATGAAGCTGTGCTATGGTTTGAAAACACCACTGAGAGTTCATGTGTTGGAGCCTGAAACGCAGTGCAACTCTGTTGGCAGGTAGGGGTTTTAGGGGGTGATTAGGACCCTGGAGCTCTTTAATGGCATTTTCATTGGTATAGGTTTTTAATAAAAAGCTGAGTTCAGCTTCCTCTTCCTGATAAAGGTGAGAGTTTCTGACAATGTGAGGGCATGCACTAGTTGGGGTTATCTAGAGGAACAGGATGAATAGATTAAATCTCGATATAAGAAAAGGAGTTTTATTAGAGTGACTTATAGGCTATGGTTCTTGGGAGAAAAGTCCAAGACTCCAATAGTTGTTCAGTCTATGAGGCTGGATGTCTCAGGTGATCTTCAGTAAACATCAGAATCTCAAAGAAGCAGGATATATGACCTTGCCAATGAGAATGCAGGCAAGCAGATAAAAAGCAAAAGCTGCTATCTTCCATGTCCTTTATATAGGCTACCAACAGAGGTGTAACCTGGATTTAGCATAGGTCTACCTTCAAATGATCCAATCAAGAAAAAATTCTCACAGATCTGTCTGATGTTTGGGGTTTTAGCTAATTCCAGATCTAGTCAAATCGATTACCAAGAATAGCCTTCACAGCTGGTGACTTACCCATGTCTCTAGGAGGTGCAGAAGGCACACTGGATGGTAGACAGTATTGTCGTGCATGTTACAGAATGGGGAGTAACCGTGAGTCTTATTTGCAGACTGGCCGTCCCAGAACCTTCAGCAACTTTGGATTGTTGTTCCATCACTGTCCTATCATGGACTTTGGACTCCAGGCTGTGTCTCAGGGTCTTGCTTCCTTCCAGATCCCCATCAGTTCCTTCTGCTGTACCAAATATATCTCAGGTACAATCATCTGACAGGTTTGCCTCCACCATGGTGGAAGGAGTTATTAAGGTTGGCTAATAAGGATTTAGTTGACAGTTTCTGCCTTGCCTCCGCCGATTCAACATACCCTACTCAGGAAAATGACAGGAAACATAAAGGAAAGATAACACTAAAACCAAAGAAAGCAGAGAGAGATTTGCATAGTTTACATATGAGTCTATAGGAAATGGTTTTAAAATTTTTACTTTTCATTCATTGATGATGTCATGCATGTATATAATGTAGTTTGGTCATTTCTATTTTGTTACTTAATTTAATAATCTTATTTTTCTTGAGAAGTACATGAACATTGCATCTATATCATTTCTGCCATCTGTTTCAAATCTCCCTCTCCTCAAAATTACTAATCAGTTTAAATTATTGTCACGTGAATACATATATACATGTATAAATATGCATACATGTACAAGAAAACTACTGTCTTAGTTAGGGTTTCTATTACTGTGAAGAAACTCCATGCCAATATGTGGTGGTTTGAATAAAAATCACCCCTATAGGTCCATAGGGAGCGACACTATAAGGAGGTGTGGCCTTATTAGAAGAAGTACGTCATTAGGGGGTGCACTTTGATGTCTCAGAAGCTCAAATCAGACCTGCTGGCTCACAGTCTCTTCCTGCTGGCTGCTAACCAAGGTGTAGACCTCTCAGCAACCTTTCCAGCATCATGGCAGCCTGTGTGCCACCATTCGTCTCGCCATGTTGATATTGGGCTAAACCTCTGAAACGGTAAGCTGTCTCAAATGAAATGTTTTCCTTTGTAAGAGTTATTCTGGTCTTGATGTCCCTTCAGAGCAGTGAAACCCAAAATAAGACACCATGACAACCAGCATCCCTGTCTTGCAGTAGTCATACTGACTATGGACATCCGCTCTGCAGCAGGACTGTTGATACCATCATGGCCTTCATGGCCGCAGGAACCATGGACCTTAGCATGACCTCAGGTGACAGCACAGACCATGGACAGCTACCTGGACTTCTGACATCAATTTGTACTGGAGCAGTAGCAGTGACCATGGGCACCAGCATGTCTCCCGGCTGCAGGACAGATCACAGATACCATGGCCTCTGGGGTTGCACGGACCCTGGAGGTCTTTCCAGGAGTCAAACCAGAAAATGAACCCTTCCTTATCTCAGACATTGCTCAGGGACAGGGCCATCATGTAGCTGGGCGGCACGTTGGGGACTCTATGACCAGGGCACCTATGTCTCTAGAGGCATCAGGCTACTATAGATGATGATAGGCAGCAGTCATGTGGGGATCAGTGCATGGATGAGAGACACCATAGCTAAGCTATTACCCTGCCCCCACCCCTGCCCTCACTGTCAGCCGCCATGGAGGAGATGCCGTGGCAGGACCCCCAAGCCAGAGCCAGAGCATTGTCCTGCTTCAAGGCATTGCAGAGCCCACAGTATTTTTAGACCAATTAAAAGGAGGCAGATCTTCTTCTATTATTACTTGCTTGTGTCAGTATGTTTTTTTTTCTGATCAGTCTAGTTAGAAGCTTATTAATTATACATGAGGATTGACATTTTGGACTCATATTTTTTTTTAATGTTGCATAACAATATTTATTCAGTGCTACATTTGTTTACAATTTCTATTACAATTTCTTTAAATACTACACCATGATTGCTTTATGCAAATAACCCTTTACATCTGCAATATTGATCGTTTTGTCTGCTCATTAGCATTTCACTTTCAGATCTTGCTTGAATAATTTTTCTTCTCAAGGACCATCCTTGTTCAGTTTCTGTCATGCTGCTTTGTTTCTGAGTTTCAGTTTGCACTGATTTTCAGTTCCGCCTCACAACTACGAAGGGATTTACCACCTTCTCTGGTACAATGTTGCTACTGGGGTCTACTGCGCATGACCGATTTGCTTAAGCCGAGCATCTGTATAGCCCCTTTGGCTTCTTAGGAACCTTGTTTCATACTTGTGGTTCTCTTGGGGATGTTTTTATTTGTTTGTTTCTTCAATTATAAGTCTGTTTGGTAACGAGTGTGTGCAGAAGCCTGTTGTCTAAGTGCTGCCTCTCTCCCCTCCTCCCCTCCTGGTTCTCCTAGACCTTGCCCCTCCTCCCTGCTCCCTCCTCCCTCCTCCCAGCCTTCCCTCTGCTCTGCCTTCCATTTTCAGATCTCTGCAGTTGAGACTGCTCCTGCTAAACATCCCGCAGTTTCCTCTCCTCATTCCGAGGAGTACTACTGGGCTTTTACCCCCAGTATGGCTCTACCTGTTATCTCTGCATTACTGGGGTGAACCTTGGGAAATGACTTCAATGGGTTTTTATCCTACAGTTTGTTTCTCCCCGTCTCACTGTATCTTGTACCTCATGATATAGAATCAGGAAAAAATATTGCTTGGTCATAACTTATGGGAGTCCTGGGCCTAAGTTAGGACTGTTTCTGGTTTATTTCTGCCAGGAGCTATACAGAACTACATGGGAGAGCAGCTGAATATTAACTGCCCTCACTTGGATAGCATCTCAGATTCACATTTCTCTTTCTTTCTGGCTTGAGGCAAACAGCATACTGCAGTGCTGCGGCTGGCATCTGCTATCCAAGAAACCACGGTCCATGTGTATGCTTAAAATAGGATTCATGGCCTCCAATTTAAACAATGTCCATAAAGTACTGCAAGTGGGTGCATATCAGAAAAGTCCTTTGGGATGAAGGTAATTCCTGATGATACATCTGCCATGGTTACCATGGACTGCTTCAAGTTTTAACATTTCGATCAATGTGTGATCCAGTTCAATAGCACCAAATTTTTTTTTTTTTGCACTAAACTCCTAAATAGCTCACATTTTGATCCTTCTGAAAATACATAATAGTGATTTGTTACATGCGACTCCATTTAGATGCATAGTTTACTTTTGGAAACTGTTATGGTTTGTATATGCTTTTCCCAGGGAGTGGCACTATTAGGAGGTGTGGCCTTGTTGGAGTAGGTGTGTCACTGTGGGTGTGGGCTTAAGACCTTCACCCTAGTTGCCTGGAAGTTAGTCTTCCACTAGCAGCCTTCAGATGAAAATGTAGAACTCTCAGCTCTTCCTGTACCATGCCTGCCTGGATGCTGCCATGTTTCTGCCTTGATGACAATGGACTGAACCTCTGAGCCTGTAAGCCAGCCCCAATTAAATGTTGTCTTTTATAAAACTTGTATTGGTCATGGTATCTGTTCACAGCAGTAAAACCCCAAACTAAGACAGAAACCTAGGCCAGATAATAATAATAATTAATAATAATAATAATAATAAAAGCAGGGCTAAACAAGGCAGCTGGTGATTTCATGTAAGTCAGAAACATATGTAACAGACATTGTCCACAGAGCTCGTGGCTAGCTACAGTGCAGGTGGACATAGACATCTTTATTTTCCATAGCTGTCGATCAGTGATTTCTGGATGATGAGGGAGCTCTTTGGGCCTCCCCCTAATCACTGAAGTAATGGAAGGAGATGCCTGCAGCAAGCGCTGCCACTGCTAGTGCTGCGATCACACCTATGTTTGGCTGGATTTTCCCTCCTATGGTTTTGTTGTTGTTGTTGTTGTTGTTGTTGTTCTGGCTGTTCATCACGTGTGTTGGTCAGCGAAGCCTCACTAGTCACACAGAAAGTCATCCAAGCTGTGTTCACTTCCTCTGTAATTTCCAAGTCTTCTATTTCAATCTCACAATCTAACGTCTCTGAAAAACGGTCCCTGATTTCTTCAGTGGATTCATCGACAAATTTATAATCACATAGCATCACAATAGATCCAGAAAGGGGAACAAAAACTCGCCGAGGAAGTTCATAATTTTTTTTCCCGGAATTTCATTCGAAAGCAGGTCCTCAAAGAGTATTTCACAGCGATTAGCAACTGTGTTCAAAATATCTCTCGTCATTGCCTGCGCACCATCTTTAACCTTGGGTCTGTTGCTATGGATATAAGCTCTGCATTTCGCATTTCCCCGAAGGGTTACAGAACCACTGCAGATTTGGACTGTGGCTGTGGCTCTGTGGTGTGAATTCAGGAGCAACTGTGGTAGCACTCAGACATCAAAAGAATGAGCAGTTGCTTGCGTATTTCCTCTACTTTTTTTTCTGTCCTTCTATTAGGTCACAATCGTTGTCTTTAACTTGTCCATTAATCAGAGAAACACCATTTTCTATCTGTGCTTGGCCCAGCGTGTAAGTCTATTCTTTTGTGTTTTTTTTTTTTTCCAGAGTGTAACTGACAGAAGTAGCAGTCAGTCAGAGGTGAATGCTAATAGTCTAGAGACAGCCATGAGGCAGACACTCTACTCTGATACTTCCAATCTGCAGGTCTTGCTGAACTCTTTGGATCATGGACATCGTATGTTCAACAAGATATTTATTTCTTTTTGTAGAAAAACAAATGTGAAGTGTCCCTCGTTCTGAGACCTCATCTTCCGTGACATTCCATAGTCTTTTTCTACTCACAGATTTTTCCATAGAAAATATTAGTTTGTGCAGGGCATTTTGAAAATCGTCTGCTAGATCTAAAGTTGAGATAATAAAATATTCTGAGACCCATGAGTCCTCCAGGGAGCATTCTGGACACCTGACTGGTATGTTCTGTGCCCCATTCTTCATCCAAATTATCCAACTTGGCTCCTGGATGTTTGAGGTTGCCATTTTGTTCCTCTTTGGGTGGTGTTCTAGTGGCAAGAATCACAATCCTTTGATGATGAGCACTGTCCTATCAAAAGACCAGAGACAAAAGGTTTTCCCTGGAGGGTGATGCTTGACGCATACTGGCCAACAGTCTCTTCAACAATGTAGGCTCTTCCCATTATTGACAGCCATCTCAACAGCCTCTTAATCCTAATAGTTGAGCTCACAGGCATGTGCTATCCTTATTTCCAATCAAGAATCAACAAATTCTTCCAGAAAAGTAACCAGCCATGAAACAAAAGATCATACTGATACTGTTGAATTGTGATCTTCAAAGGCCAGGTGCCACTCAGGTCCCATGACCGCAGCCTGTGGACTCATATTTCTTTATTGTTTACTTCTGTTCTATCACATTAATTTCTACTTTGATCTTTAAAATTTTTTCTTTGGCTTAAGATTGTCCCATTTTAGTTTCTTAAGGTAGAAAGTCATTGGTCTGATGACTTTTTTATAATATGTGCATATAGTGCTATTGGTTTATTCCCAAATGCATTTTAGTGTCTTCTCTATTTTTTAATTATTATTTTTACAAATTGGTATTTTTCTTCATTTACATTTCAAATGCTTTCCCCTTTCCAAATCTCCCCTTCAGAAACCCCCTATCATATCCCCACTCCCCTGCCTCTATGACAGTACTGCTCACCACCACACCTACTCCCCTCTTCCCACCCAGGCGTTCCCCTACACTGGGGCATCGAACACCCTCAGGCCCAAGGGCCTCTCCTCCCACTGATGTCCAACAAGGACATCCTTTGCCACATATGTGGCCAGAGCCATGGGACCCTCCATATGTATTCTTTGGTTGGTGGTTCAGTCCTCAGGGTATCTGGGGGGGGGGAGGGGAATCTAGCCTTTTGACAATGTTGCTCCCTTCATGGGGTTGCAAACCCCCTCAGCTCTTTCAGTCCCTATACCCTCCTCAGGGACCCCTGTGCTCAGTCCAATGGTTGGCTGAAAGCATCTGCCTCTATTTGTCAGGCTCTGTCAGAGCCTCTCAGGAGACAGCCATATCAGGCTTCCATAAGCAAGCACTTCACAGCATCCACAATAGAGTCCAGGTTTGGTGGCTGTGTATAGGATAGATCCCCAGGTGGGGCAGTCTCTGGATGGCCTTTCCTTCTGTTTCTGCTCCACACTTTGTCTCCATATTTCCTCCTATGAGTATTTTGTTCACCCTTCTAAGAAGCATGAAATATCCACATTTTGGTCATCCCTTCTTCTTGAGCATCATATGGTCTGTGAATTGAATCTTGGGTATTCTGAACTTTTGGGCTAATATCCACTTATCAGTGAGTGCATACCATTTGTGTTCTTTTGTAACTGAGTTACCTCATTCAGGATGATCTTTTCAAGTTCCTTCCATTTGCCTAAGAATTTCATGAAGTCATTGTTTTTAATAGCTGTGTAGTATTCCATTGTGTAAATGTACCACAGTTTCTGTATCCATTCCTCTGTTGAGAGACATTTAGGTTGTTTCCAGCTTCTGGTTATTATAAATATGGCTGCTATGAACATAGTGGAGCATGTGTCCTTATTACATGTTGGAGCATGTTTTGGGTATATACCCAGGAGTGGTATAGCTGAATCCTCAGGTAGCACTATGTTCAATTTTCTGAGAAACCACCAGATTGATTTCCAGAGTGGTTGTACCAGTTTGCAATCCCGCTAGGAATGGAGGAGTGTTCCTCTTTCTCCACATCCTCTCTAGCATCTGCTGTCACTTGATTTTTTGATCTTAGCCATTCTGAGTGGTGTGAGGTGGAATCTCATGGTTGTTTCTATTTGCATTTCCCTGATGACTAAGGATGTTGTGTTGTGATCATAAAAAAGAAAAAGAGGTGTGAGAATATGTTTTACGGCAGTGTGGGGGAAGGGGTGCCTTAGCGGGCCCATGCCAAGGCAACCCTTCCCCCTGAGGGACCAGACACACACCAGTAAAGTATAGAATAGAGTTTATTCAGGGCATGGGATGGGAGTTAAGGGGGGGTAGTAGGGACATAGAAAGGCAGAGAGAGGGAGAAAGTAGAGAAGCAGAGGCCGGCCATAACCATGAGAGAGGGGTGGTGGGGAGAAGAGCCCAAGAGGGGCAAGAGAGAAGCTGAGAGTGAGAGAGGTAAGAGAGAGAGGAGGGGCTAAGCAGCTCTTTTTATAGTAGGCCAGGCCCACCTGGCTGTTGCCAGGTAAATGGTGGGGAGGGGCATACCTGGCTGTTGCCAGGTAACTATGGGGTGGAGCTTAGACAGAATCCTAATATGTTGAACATTTCTTTAGGTGCTTCTCAGCCATTTGAGTTTCCTTAGTTGAGAATTCTCTGTTTAGCCCTGTTCCCCATTTTTAATAGGGTTATTTGGTTCTCTGGAGTCTAACTTCTTGTGTTCTTTGTATATATTGGATATTAGCCCTTTATCAGATATAGGATTGGTAAAGATCTTGCCCCAATCTGTTGACTGCTGTTTTGTCCTATTGACAGTGTCATTTGCGTTACAGAAGCTTTGCAATTTTATGAGTTCTCATTTGTTGATTCTTGATCTTAGAGCATAAGCCATTGGTCCTCTGTTCTTTTCCCCTGTGCCCACGTGTTTGAGTCTTGTCTCCACTAGTTATACAACAAAACTTCACAGTGGTGATTTTCACAATAGTTACTAATTTTTAAGGAGGCAATACATCTTACTTTGTTATAAATGCCTTACTTATTTGAAGATTCAAGCAAATTGGTATTTTTAATAGAAAATAATTAATAAAAAATAACATAACTGTTATAATTCATATAACAGCTGTTCTTGTTCCAATAGCCAAGATTTTCTAGACTGAACCAAAGGCCAGTGCTGTGGGCTGATAAGGAAAACCAGGCCAAACTGTCTGAAAGAGAATAAATAGTTGAAATAGGCATCAGGGAAGTATAAATTAGAATAATGTCAAGAAACTATTACATGGCCACCAGAATGACTATAATTAGCTTTTAAATGAAAAAAAAAAAGGACATGGAATAACATAGCTCTCATACATTGTTGATGAGAGTACAAAATGTATTATTTTATAACCACCTTAGAAAAACTATCTGACAAATTATAAACCAACTAAATACATACCTACAACAGGCCCTAGCAATTGCACTGCATGTGCACCTCAGAAAATTCAAGGCATTATGCCCACAAAATTATTTTCTTAATTATAATGCTAGTGACTTTAATCATAATAGTAGAAAATCAGAAATAGCTCAGGTACCTATCAATAAAAGAAATAAATAAAAACAACTGTGGTACAATCATGAAATGAAATACCATGTAACATTTAAAATCTATTGCAGCAACATGAACGATTATCGAAAGTACTGTCACTAATGCAGTACAGTTTTATGTCTGACTTGCTTCTCTCCTCCTTAGTTTTATTTTCTATCACTGTAATGCATATGGTTTAGTAAGTCGAATTGAAAGAATGAAAAATACAGCCTAACTCCCCAGTGCCTAACTCTCCAATGACCCCAAGAAGTCAGAAGTTTAGGAATGCTATCTCACTCCTAAGAAGCCCTAAATACCTCAAATTCTAGACCCTGCTCTCTGCCAGTTAATAGGTAAAAGGTCACATTTCTTGAGCCTGCCCTCTGTAATGGAACTAGGTGAAAGGGCATAAGATAGGCCCTTAAGTACATGATCCTGGTCTAGTAAGATAACAGGAAATGAGTTGACTAACCGCTTATCTAGCTTCTGTAAACTGCTTGCGCCATAGAAGGAAAGCCCTTGTGACCTATTTTTACTACAATCTGTCACTCCCCCACCTGGGAGCCTGCAGACCTCCGAGACTATAGAAAACTGATTGGTCCACAGAGCGTGGGTTTGGATGATCTGAAATGACTGGCCTAGAAACTATGGAGTGGTACAAATCGATTGGCCTGCACTGCATGGGCTCTCGATGCAAAGGAATGATTGGTTTGTGGTGTGTGGGCTTTGTTGTAACCCTATAAAAGCTGTCCCAATTCTGCACTTGGGGTCCGCAGTCCTCTACCCCTGTGTGGCGTATGACTGTGAACCCCAGCGTGTTTGGAATAAAAGTCCTCTTGCTGTTTGCATCAAGACTGTTTCTCATGAGTGATTTGGGGTGTTGCCTTTTCTGAGTTGAGGCATGGGGGGTCCTTGCTTTGAGGGTCTTTCAGGATAATTCTATAGGGAACAATGTTATGATTAAAATTCATCTGTCCTGTCTCTCTTTAATATCTTCCTTTCTAGATCCAATTATTTTTATTCCCTTCTGATATTAGCAAGATATTTTTACATGGTGTATCTTCACATTTTTTTCTGATACTTACTAACTTTTAGGAAAAGGATCTTCTTTTCTACATCCCTCTCCATCACACATACGCATGCACTTACTGAATGGCTAGCTCTCAATAAAGCATAACTATTTGTACTGTAAGAAAAAAAAAAGAGGCAGATCTGATAGGAAGATGCTTTTGAAAAGTAGTTTTATGAAATTGGAAGGAAAGATGGCAGGGCAGAGAGCAACTTGCGTGTGTGTGTGTGTGTGTGTGTGTGTGTGTGTGTGTTTGGGTGCACATGCACATGCACATGTTGGAGAATGATGAAACTAGAGACTTGAAGGGTATGGGACTGATGGGAGAGCATGGCTCCCTCAGACAAAGAATATGGCATTATTGAACAGGCCTGTAGCATGTAGCCTCAGCTTCTGCTTGCCCTTCTGGAAGAAGGAAGAGTGCACTGCCATTTGGGCAGGTCACAGTCCTCTAGCACAATGAGTCATGCCTTGTGAGCCTCTGGGTTGCAACACCAAAGCCCTAGAGAGATGAGTGGCACACTGGGGCTCCTGTGGAAAGGGGTCAGTATTGAGTAAGGCTGGCCTTCTGCCTTTAGGCAGGTCACAGCATGGAGCCATCACAGCTACAGCCCCTGCTGCTTGCCCTACTGGGAGGAGGGGAACTTAGGGCCTATAGGCTGCCAGCAAGTAGGGTAGACAGTGGCTCCCAGTTTTCCTCTGGGTGGCTGGCACTGAGGAAGGCTGGAAGGGGTGTAGCAGCCTGGATTGAAGACCCTGCCCCTGAATGCCCTGCTTTGCCTCTAGATCACCCTGACTCTGGGCAACATCCTGAGGTGAGTGATGGTCAAATATTTATGATACTTTGGAAAACTTGAACCAGATCAATGATTCATGGAAGTGAATATTTGCATGTAAAGCTGTTTGGGGGAAAAACAAAACAAAACAAAAATCAAACCAACCAAAACAAAACAAAATCCAAAAAACAAAACAAAACAAAATAACCAACCCAAAAAACATTATGTGACACAATGCAGTTTGCACTTTCATGGTGTTGAAAACTAGAAGCTAAGATAGAGAGATGTTTCAAGGTAAACATTTTATTTTTACAGGTGGGACAGACTTACACTCTCCTTAGGAGTAGGAGAATGAAAGTTGCCCAGACCAGAAACTTTTGAAAGAAATTTTAATGGTAAATAAACAAGTGGTTTAAAACAATGGAATTTCGCAGTTATTTTTATGGTCATGGGAAAGGTACATGTTATAGATTTATGGTCAGACAGTTAACATGCTATGAAACATTTTATGGTCAATGAATTCTTGGAACAATGGAAATAATTTATAATATATAATTCACAATATTGTTGAAGAAGAACAAGTCAAAAAACCAAGTTGACCTCTAGTAAAGATATCACCAAAGTCTAACATTGTTTAACTAAAAAGTCAAATGGAATCAGTTGTCCCTTAACAAGACCACTTTGGTGGGAAAGATGGAGTAACAGAGCCTGTGAGGTGAAGAGGGGTGAGGACTAAAGATGTGACAACTGTGGAGGGAGAGCATGCCTTTGCCAAGTGGGACTGGCAAGGTTGTTTGCCTTAATCAGTTATTTTATTGATTTTTGATTCTTCAAGATTTTAGTTCTAATGCTCTTCCCCTCCTGCCCCCCCCTCTGTATACCTAAGGGCAGATACTCATAGAAACCACCAGAGAATGTTGGTTCCCCTGGACCTAAAGTTGTAGGCTGTTTTAAATGGCAATGTGTGTGGTTAGAACCCTGTCCTCTGCAAGGGCAGCAAGTGCTCCTAACTGTTTAACCCTTTTCTCCCCAGCCCAGAAACATTTTTATTTATTTTATTGCATAAAAACATAGAACTGTCCATCAGTTTATTGCTAATCTGTGAAGAATATCATACATGATGACAATGGAAATATATCCAGCAGGTGACCAGTAAGTTGGAACACTAAGAAAATCTTCAGAGCTGAAAGAGACGGGGAAGATTCTTTATGCATTCTTAGTTATCAGAACTCTAATGTGTAGGCTTAGATTTTTCTAAGCTTACTTTATTTAGGGTTCTAAAATGCTTCAACCTCCCTTCTAGCCCACTGACCACAGGTAGTGGAACAAGAAAGTTTGTAGGAAAAGTGAGTTGTGAACCTGTTTAGAAGTAGTTCCTTGGGGGGTGATTCCACTTTCATTGTCCAATACCAGAAGTCTAGTCCAATAAGAAACATCGAACACCAATGAGTAGCAGCAGCTTGATCCAGCAGAAACTGCAAGGCTCCTCCAAATTGGCAGTCAGCAGAAGTAGCAACAATCAGCCAGAATACCACAGGAAGTTCTTTGGCATGTTTCTCTCCATGAAATGAAACCCAGTGAAGCCCAGTGATGCCCAGTGAAGCATCGTACAACATCGCAATGCATAAGCTACCTCTTAGAGGCTGGGCAGTGGTGGTGCATACCTTTAATCCCAGCACTTGGGAGGCAGAGGCAGAGGATTTCTGAGTTCGAGGCCAACCTTGTCTACAGGGGGAGTTCTAGGGCAGCCAGGACTACACAGAGAAACCCTGTCTCAAAGAAAAACAAAACAAAAAGCTACCTCTCACTCTTTATGGGGTTTCATTTATACTCTTTCCAAATATCACACGCCCTCTCAAGAATCTGCTCCAGCAAAACATAATGTGTCCTCTTGTAGAAAGCCACGTTCGCCATTACAAGATGGTGCTCATTTCCTGTGACGAATCAGCGATGTTCTGTTGTTACTCCACTCTGCACCCTACTATGCATGGCACGGGTAGAGGTTTGGTGGGCCGCAGCTCAGTCCCGGAGCATGCCAATGAGGCATCGTGGCGTGCACCGATCAGGTAGAAGCACATCTTGCCTAGGCCTATTTAAGCAGCACCTTAAGCAGCACCGTTTCTTCCTTCTGGGTTTTTCCCCTCTGCAATCAACCCCGCAATAAACGTCTGTGGAAGGATCCTGATTGTCTCATGTCATTCTTGCTGGCGAGATAGACGTGACCGACATCCTCTCTTATGTGTCTGCTTCAGCAAAACATCCTCTTACAAGGCAGCTTCCAGAAAAAAAAATCATGTGACACAACTGAGTTTCTAAAGAAACTAGAAATTTCTACTTCACTAATCTAGGAACACATCCCTAAAAAACAATCAGCAACAACAAAACCAAACTATTTAATATCACAGCAACTCTCTAGGGTGACTTGTACCAATGTTAAGAGGCTTATCAGCAGGGAGATTAGAGTCTTCTGCTAATGAAGGGATGGTACAAAAGAATCCCACAGATCTGTGACATCCACTAGTCTACAAATACAAACATCCGAACACACCATTTGTATTCCTTCCCATCACATCCCTCATCTCCACATTCTCCACCCTCACAGGGCATAAGGTCCTGCTGTATTTGTGATTGCTAATTAGAAAAGAGGAAGCTATCTAGAAACATAGTGGAGACATTTAGGGGATTTGGTTCAGAGACATTAGACTGTCTCTAATAATGGAGCTGTGTTATCAAATTACCTGCATGTCTAGGAAGGAGATGCGGCTTGTAGAAGAATAGCCAAATCACACAAACCAATGGGGCAATGCTGAAGCCATTGTTCACAGTGCATTCTGGAAAGAGCAGCCACTGGGGATTCAAGGCTGTTCTGGGCAAATAGGTTTTAATAAACCCTTAATGGCTCATTCGTAGGGGTTCTCCCTCCGGTTTCACTTTTGTTAAGCCACAGTCACTTTGTACAAAGTTGAACATTTTGTTTACTGGAAAATTGCTGTCTACTCATAATTTAGCTCTTTCATGCTTCCTCTCTATCATGTATACTTTACTGTTCTTTTTTTAAATTTTAATTTCACCACGCTATGAATTGGGGATTTTTCTATATTTCACACTAATGCTCCTGAAGAAGGTATTTTGGTGGGCCTACATAATCAGCATGAGTACAGGTAGTTGGAATTTCTGAATAGGTCAATGTATTGTGAAGCGCCTATTTTGGCCCAAGAAGTTATAAACAACCCATAGAGTCAGTAAGGTGGAGATCAGGTTCAGGATCAGGCCCAGGAAGGACTTCCAGTGTCTGCCACCTCAGCTGATGCTTGGAGGATTCATGAGTGCTGTAACTGATGTCTGGGTTCTCCAAGTCAGATGTTGCCTAGAAATCAGGGGAAGTCAAACTTTCTCACAACAGAAATTTCAGTTTGAACAGTGTTAGCTCAAAAGGTGTGTTGGTCAAATTGTTGCCTGATTTAAAGTTAATTTGGTTCCCAGCAGATTCCTTGCCCTATCTTGCTTTCTACTGTTCTCCATGGGGGGTTTCCATTTTTGTTTCTTTATTAAGATTTAACTTCATATACATTCTAAAGAGCTTTCAAACTGGTCCAGACTGTTGAGCTTTTCCTTCAATTTTGAAACTACTTGTGTTGGGGTTGGTCTGGTGCTCCTATGCATACAAATGATAAATGCTGTATCCTAAATATGGTTGCCCTAAGTTTAGCAAATTCTCATAAACACCAGCTTTTGTTGTGCAAACCTTGTTCTCCATATTAATTGGCCAATAAAAGGCTAAAGCCTATGATTGGACAGTAGAGAGAGATAGGCAGGACTTTCTGGGTGGGACAAGGGAAGCCCTTTTTGCCAGGAGACATCAGAGGAGACACCTGTGACTATGGTCCTGGAAGGTATAGTAAGACACATGGCTGGATGGGGTCAGGGGGTTGGTTAACTTAGATGAGCTGGTTGGAAATCAGCCCAGCTAAGCCAAAGCTTTGACATACTGAAAGGTCTCAGTGATTATTTGGGGAATTAGCTGGTTAAGGAATAACTACCACCACAGTTTTCAAACATTAGTTAATAGATACAGCATATTAATGATCATTTTCTACATACTCATAACAACCATGAGCTTGCAGAATGGAGCTAAGTGGTTTCTATGAAGTTTTTTATTCCAGGCTTCCAGAACTTTTAGCTTATAATTATATAATAATGAATTTGTGGAGGGCTGTGGTCTCTTTTATAGTTTCCAAGGCATGTCAAGAGGACTTCATTTAAAATGAATCTCACCAACAAAATTTAATATGTGTGAAACACAACTTGTCTTTCTTAGGTCTAAACTATATTATACATAGTAATTTGCTGTTTTTACTGGAATCTGTCAGGCCTGAGCTGAAATTACAAATCTCTTGTCTACCAAGTTTATGACTTGGGCAAGATAATTTGGCTAACCTTCTGTATCTTCATTTGTAAAATCAGGGCAAATTGTTTGCATAGAGCTTTTTTTTTTTTTAGCATAATTCTTTTTGATTCTTTGGAAATCTCACATCAAGCACCACAATCTCGCTCATTTCCCGCTCCTTCCATAGCCTTCTTTAACCCTCGTGACCCTCCCTCCCCCCAATCTCATCATCCTTGCTGGGCTTTCTAAATCAAATTTAAAGGGATAGTAAATATGAATATCATTGTTTTGTCATAGGTATTTAAGAAACGCTAGGTCTTTCCCCATTGTCCATTGTGCTCTGACTATGTTACACATGCCTGGTGTGGGCCCCACTTCTCACTAACAGACCACTTAATGTACTGCCCGGAAGAGACAGTTCATACCATGAGTGTGAGAGCTGGTGCTATTAGTAGCTGAGGATGATGTGTAGAGAAAACTCGGAGTGTGCCTGTCCCATTTAGAGCTCCCTTCCTGCCGGGCTTGTTTCAGGTCCTTAGAAATTACAGGACTGAAGAACTTCAGTGTTTTAAACCTCTTTACATTCTTGATTAATGAGTTTCACTACTGTCAGGGACGGTGACAACTGCTAGCGTATCTTCCAACCCCATGGACTCAGTGACCTGGATGAGGCTGAAGGAAAGCACATAACAATGGGAACATTTTGCACATATATCAAGAGTGCCTTCCACTCTGCCCAACAGACCATCTACACTCTCTTGCTATGTTGCACTCCTACTCTCAGCCAGCATTTCACTCATTCTTATTTCTCCCTAACATCGTTCCATTGCCATTATTCTATAATACATATGAACTACATGCATATATGCATACATACAAGCATATATACATACATGCATACATACAAACATACATATGTCTAAACATATATGAAAACATATATATACAAACATCAAACATGCATATGTACATACATACATATGTACATACATACATATACTGCTTGCTTTACCAAGAAAAAGAGAGTAGAACTCTGTTTTCCTCCCACAAAACCGCACATTTAACAGAATCTAAATTCATACACTTTCAGTGCTACCATGTGGCACAGTTCTAGAGAATGCACATTATACTCCATAGTCTATATTAACAGAACCTTCTGGAATCTCGTCAATAGCAATACATTGTCTCCTAGTGTCTTCACGCCCTCACCTCACATTTCCTCTTTGGTCATTTCTTCTCTTTCTGGTTCTCTCATAGACTCTTGTGATAATCACCCTTGACTTCTGAGCAACAACTCTTCCCTATGCTCAGATTTTCTTTGATGTCCCTCTGCCATTTTGCTTCATACATCCACAGCTGCTTCTTTCCCAAATCCTCCGGTCTCAAGCTCAGTCCTCACTTTCCAGTTCCTTAGTGGAGTCACTTCTCCTTTTCCTCATTTATAAATATGAAAGAAGGTTTGTTGTATCTTAAGGTGATTTGGGTGACTTAAATTTGAATCAGACCAAGTCTTCAGAGAAATGCTTCTTACAAGAGTGACTGGTGTGAGTTGGTAAATATGCTGCTAACTTTTATTCAGTGTTACAGTGTCCCAGGTGATTCTTTTTTGAGCTAGAGTCTCATGTAGCCCAGATTGGCCTCAAATTCACCATGTATTACAGGAAATCCTTGAACTCCAGATGTTTCCGCCTCCACCCTTGGAGATTTCAGGTGTGTGCCACCATGCTTATTCTATGTCCTACGTATTCTACTTGATTATTATTTCTCTGTTCACACCATATGAGTGATTTCTTTCTGTCTTTTTACTTGAAATCCCAGTTTTACCAAACCTCCTAAAAATTGTCTCTAGCTACTGTCCTGAGTTTCAGGTTCTCACAACTTATTATTGACTTAGAATTCCCACTTAGATGACACATCCAAAGTAAAATAGCCACTTATGTCACCCAAACTCCTCCCCTCTCTCACCCTCTCTTTCCTCAGGCACTCTTTGTAGTTAACAATACTGCATCTCACCCAGTCACTTAGACCAAAAACCCCAGTAATTATCTTCACTTGTCATCTAATGTGTAGCCACACCTCCGGGAAGGACTCTGCTTGGAGTGTAAGCATCACTTGCTTTGATTCCATTTTGGTCCAAGCTGTCACCATCTCTTCCTCCTTCAGGGCGTGTCTGGCAGCCACCTTCCACCACTTTGCTGATGGAAACTATCCACTAGTGTTCTGTTGCTTAGAATAAAGCTCCCAAAATTCAAAATTGGAAGGCTCTCATTTGTTCAAGCTTCCCATGGCATGATCTGTCACTCTCTTCCTTATTCCTACCATAGCGAGTCTTTCTTCGATTTACCCAGCTTCTCTCTGTGTTTGACTATGATTGGCACTTGTTTTTTTCTCTCTTCCTGGGACACTTACTTTCTTCCTTCATCTTCTCAGACCAGCTTGATTTTGTGATTCAAACCCTTGCTTAAGTATTCTTCATACAGACCCCCTAAAGACCTACCAAAACCCTTTTCTCACTACATCCCTTCTTATTTTTACTTAATACTCATACTATTTGTCCATGCATTTTCTATTTTCCCTCACTATAATAAAAGTTGAAGGATTCCAAGGGCTGTTTGTACTTACCACAGCTTTCCCTGTGGTTATTATAGTACCTGGCACACACAGTAGGTATTCAATAAATTTATTTTATGAATGAATGAATGAATCCCATTTTCTGTGGTACTTCCAAAAGAGTCTGCAGAATGAGACAACCTGGTCTTGTTACTCTCCTCTTGCTTTGGGAAGAATTCAGGTTCCTTGTTTTTCTCATCAATGATTAAATTGTTCTTTCCTGGACATTTTTGGGTACAGGATAGCTTCAACTGCCTTCATCTGAAGGCAATATTATTGTCAAAGGCTCTTATCTGAGCTCTTGACTATTGACTTGTCTAATACACACAGGTATGCCTCAAGAGGCAGTGGTGTTTACTGATGTGTTGACTAGTTTTAATAAATATAACCCTTGGGTGCTCTGATCCAGTTCCAACTCTCTTCCTGTTTGCACTTGACTTTCTTCATCTGGGAGCTTGTTTCTTCTTCCCGTTGACCTTTTCTTCACGCTCTGTGGTTTCTGTTTGTGTAAGTCTGCATCACAGCGTGCGATCAGCTGAAGCGAATGCTCTCTGGCCTGTCATTTTGGATAAACATCACATTTCTATTTTGACAAAAATATTTCATGACATAGCTAGGACGAAGTTACAATTTATTTTTTTCTTGGTTCAAACCTCAGTGGCAATGAACCAAATTAATGAAGCCAGTGAACAGGGACTTAGGTTTGAGTGGCTTGGGCTCTGACTTCAATGCTGCCCCATGTCTATTAGGATGGGCAGTTATTTTACTTCTTTAAGTCTCAGCTTTATTGTTGCTAACATGAAAAATGATGTAAATCCATGTTGAAGATGTACCAGATGGTTATTATTGTTGTGTGAATTACAACTCTCTATGGTCTTACCTGATAACAATAAAGTCCATATAGAGTTAGGCATTTTTTACTCATTGGTATTTTTGAACCAGAATTATTTCTTCTTTTTCTTCTTCTTCTTCTTCTTCTTCTTCTTCTTCTTCTTCTTCTTCTTCTTCTTCTTCTTCTTCTTCCTCCTCCTCCTCCTCCTCCTCCTCCTCCTCCTCCTCCTCCTCCTCCTCTTCTTCTTCTTCTTCTTCTTCTTCTTCTTCTTCTTCTTCTTCTTCTTCTTAACCAAGAGAGTAAAACTTTGTTCAGTATCATCCCCTATTCCCACTCTTGGAATTGCCTAATCCATTTTATTTAGAAAAATGAAAACAATAGTTTTACAGTTTGAAGATGTTACTTATGATAAAACTGAGAGCTATAATTGATCTTGATATTTGGAAGAGAATGAGACATGTATGGATGTAAGGTATAGAATATATACATTTCATGACTAGATCTTCAACTGCCTGGGAATGTAGTGAGACATGCAGCTGTGAAACTTTGTTTGTTTATGAAGATCAGAGAGTTGGGGTGTCTCTGAGAATTGTAGCCAAGAGTTGAAATATTTTGAAATGGATCATTCCATGATCAAATTGATATGGGACTGTTCGAGGTAGTCAAGTTACAGAACCATCCCAGGCATCCATCAGCAGATGGGAGGAAGAGGAAAGTATATGATATACATTCAATGAACTACTATTGAGCCATTGAGCAAAATGAAATTATAAATGAAACAAGCCAGGCAAATATCTAGGCCAGTAGTTCTCAACCTTCCTAATACTGTAACCCTTTAATACAGTTACTCATGTTATAGTGATCCCAACCATAAAATTATTTTTGTTGTTACTTTCTAAATATAATTTTGATGCTATTAAGAACTATAATGTAAATATCTGATATGCAGGATAGCTGATATGCAGCTCCTGTAAAAGTGTCATTTGATCTTCAAAGGGGTCACAACCCACAGGTTAAGCAACAAAGAGGGGACTACCAGGGACGTGAAGGGAGATAGATCTGCAGGAATGCAAGAGAGGTTGGAAAAGAATTATGAGAATGTCTCAAAAAAAGTCACTTACATGATACATATGCATGGAAACATCATAATTTAAGCTTTTGTGCTATATAATGAACATATGCTAATAAAACTAAAACACTGTTATTGGCAACAGTGTTGAGATTGGGCATAGAAAAACATTACAACAGAGTAAGCTACAGTGCCTATTTTCATGTACTGTCTGGATTGCTATTCTGAATGAGGATGGCCTTTATTGAACAATATCCTCTAATAGTGGCCAGCCCCCTTTTGTAATCTGGACAAAATCTAGGGAGCTGTGTTGCTTCCTGCATTCCTTTGGTAGAGCTGAGGTTTTCTACTTATATAGAAGTCCAACTTTGCTTCTTGCTATCCTTCCTCAATTTCTTTCAGGTACTGCCTTACCCATTCATTCCCTAATGAACTTCCTGTATGGCAATCTGTTTCTGTGATTGCTCTTAGGCACCTTGGCCTGAGACAAAAAACAAAACCAAAAAAAAACAAGCAAGCAAGCAAAAAAACAAACAAAATCTTGGAAAATGTTGGAAAGAGTGTGGCCCAAACCAAGTGACTGAAATTGCATTTAAAGGAAAGGATAAATTACAAAAATATTCATGATGTAGAGTTAGCAGAATCAACCCTCTCCCTCTCTGTCTTTGTTGCTGTCTCTCTGTTTCTCTCTATCATTGCGGTTATGGACTATGAGCAGGGTAAACAGAAGAAGATGAATTTGAGAATACCTTCCTGGGTTATGATTAAAAGAACTGGGTTGTTGGAGGTCCCTGAAGGGAAAACAATCCCAATGAGGGAAAAATAAAACTGGGTTTAGCCCTATATTGGTAACAAGTATTGGGATAAGACTTCTTAGATGTTGAAATAAGATCATTTGTTTTGCTTTGGTTTTTATTTTATTTTATTTTATTTTATTTTATTTTATTTTATTTTATTTTATTTTATTTTATTTTATTTTATTTTATTTTTTGGCCATAGTTAAGCATAGCACAATCTTGAAAAAAAAGTTTCAGATAACAATTAACAGCCCTGTGAATACAACAAGGCTTAAGACATGTTTACATCTAAGCTCTTTACAAAGTACATATGGCTCCATCTGTAAGATGGGTTCTTGTTAACTTAGGAACAATGTTCATGACAAGGGTCTAGGGAAAATGACTGAGGTAAATCTCTCATATGGGATGGGTATTATGGCCTAGAAGTTAATATTCAAGGCTTTGGAAGGAAAGGAAAACATAAATTCTGGGAGATACAGGCAGAGCCTGGCTTACCAGACAGCACATGTTGTAAGCTACATGCCTTCCCAGCACTCCAGGAGGAAACGCTAAGAGCCTCATTCCATTGAAGAGATAATCTGTGAGTTTACCTTTTTTGGCTTCTTCTCCAGTGCCTATATGGATGCACAAAGACTTTTCCTCTATCTTTACTCTGGGTGGTCTTACTTCTCCAAGCTTATATGGTACCTACATGTCTCTGATTTGGCCACAGTCAGGATTGGGAGTATAATTACCCTCTGGCCTATACACACTCAGGAAAGGAAAGACGGGGTACCAAAGCATAAAAACAAGCAGAGTTCATCTAAACCGTCAAACAAACACATAAAAGGTGCAGAAGGGGGGACTGAAGACATCTTGAGAGAAGATGGGTTGGAATAGAAGCCAGGCAGAGACTCTGGTAAAGAAATCTAGGAACTTGGTCATCCTATAGGGCTGGGAACAGGAAGGGAATTGTGTCTTAGGCTGGAGGAGCAATCACAGGGCAGGAGGAGGAAGAAAAAGGAGGAGGAGGAGGAGGAAGAGGAAGAGGAGGAGGAGGAGGAGGAGGAGGAGGAGGAGGAGGAACATCTTGCTACTGAATATGTCCACATTTGTCAGCTATAAACCTTGCACAGCACAGGCTGCTTTGATCCTATGATTCCAGAGAGCCAGACCTCATATTTCTACTGAAATATGTACATTACTGAAAATAGAGGTCTTGGTACACAAGAAACAAAAAGGGAGTTTTATACAAAATTAAATGCCATATAACCAAATATAAGATATTTTTCATACACTTAGCATTAACATGTAGAAGAAAAAAGGAAATATTTGAGATATGTTTCAAACAGAAAAGGGAGTAAGAAACAAAGGATGATGTGTCAGCTAATTTGTGGACACAACATTTGACATCCAGAGTTTAAGTGAGGAGGGTTTATTTTGGCTCAGTTTTAGTCCATTGTCCTTGGCGTCATTGATCAGAGCATCGTATCAGGGGTATGAGAGTGGGTGGAGGGTGAACTTTTTTACTGTACAAAGACAGAGAGCAGAGAGAGCAACAAGGGACAGGGACAGGTATGGCATATCCTCTTCCAGCTGGGTTCCATCTTCAAATTTTTCCAGCATCTCTTAAAATCACCAGCAGGGGACCAAAACACATGAATCCTTTGGAGGATACTCCACACCTAAACAAGAACACCAGGCTTAGATGTTTGTCTTGGTTTCTTTTCAAGTTGCTGCCATAAAATAGCCCGAGAAGAGCAGCTAGCTGGAGGAAGGCTTTAGGTTGACTCAGTCCCAGCTTAGTCTAGGATTGAGGGAGGTCTCATAGACAAGGATGGAATGGCTCTTGATTCTGTAGCACCAATCAGTGCTACAGGGAGGGTATTTTGTTGATGTGATTAGTTAGTATGCACAGTGGTTGTGGGCCTCAATTAATCCCTGAAAAGTCTCAGAGGTTTCCATATTCATGTTGGGTATTTTGGCTAAGATCTCCTGCATTGACTCCCCTGTTCCAGGTCTCTGGGAGTTCCTAGATATTTCTCCCACTCCCTGACTACAGCAGAAGTCTCCCACCCAGGTTCCTCCCTCCCTCTGCCTCCCAGGACTAATTTGTTCCCCCTTCTAATTGGAATTCAAGCATTCTCCCTTAGGCCTTCCTTCTTGTTTGACTTCTTTGGGTCTTTGGGAGCATTTCATGGGTGTTCTACGCTTTTGGAATGATATCCACTTATCAGTGAGAACATACCATATGTGTCCTTTTGGATCTGGGTTACCCCACTCAGGATGATATTTTCTAGTTTTATCCATTTACCAAAGTTCATGATGTCCTTGTTTTTATTTTTTTATTTTACTTTATTTTTTTGTTTTTTGTTTTTTTGTTTTCTCGAGACAGGGTTTCTCTGTGTAGCCCTAGCTGTCCTGGAACTCACTCTGTAGACCAAGCTGGCCTTGAACACAGAAATCCGCCTGCCTCTGCCTCCCAAGTGCTGGGATTAAAGGCGTGTGCCACCACTGTCCAGCTAGATGTCCTTATTTTTAATAGCTGAATAATATTATGTTGTGTAAATGAACCACATTTTCTGTATCCATTCTTCTGTTGAGGGATATTTTGGTTGTTTCTAGTTTCTGGCTATTATGATAAAGCTGTTATGAACATAGTTGAGCAAGTGACATTTTGTGATAGTGGAGCATCTTTTGGGTTTATGCCCAGGAGCAGTATAGCTGGGTCTTCAGAGAGAACTATTTCTAGTTTCCTGAGAAACTACCGGTTGATTTCCAGAGTTGTTGTACAAGTTTGCAATCCCAGCAGCAATGGTGGAGTGTTCCCTTTCTCCACATCCTTGCCAGCTTGTGTTAGTGCTTGAATTTTTGATCTTAGCCATTCTGATTGATGTAAGGTGACATCTCAGGGTCGTTTTGAAAGTTGAGCATTTCTTTAAGTGCTTCTTGGCCATTTGATATTCCTTTGTTGAGAATTCTGTTTAGCTCTGCACCCCATTTTTAATTGGGTTATTTGGTTTTTTTGGACTCTTTCTTCTTGAGTTCTTTATATATTTTGGATAGCCCTTTATTGGATGTAGAGTTAGTGAAGATCTTTTTCCAATACATGTGCTGCAGTTTGATCCTGTCTAAAAGAAATGCAGGGACAAAGATGGAGCAGAGACTGAAGAGATGACCAACTAGCGACCAGCCCAACTTGGGCTCCATCCCATGGGCAGGCACTAATCCCTGACAGTGTTAGTGATGTTATGTTATGCTTGTAGACAGGAGCCTAGCATAGCTGTCCATGAGAGGATCTACCAGAAGCTGACTGAGAGAGATGCAGATACCTACAGCCAAACACTGAACTGAGGTCAGGGTTCCCTATGGAAGAGTTAAGAGAAGGATAGAAGACCCTGAAGGGGGTGACAACCCCACAGAAGGACAAGCATTATTAACTAATCTGGACACCTGGGAGCTCCTAGAGACTGAGGCACCAAGCAAAGAGGCCTTCAATCCTATCCAAATGCTCCAGTTTATGACATGATAATTTTGAACTCGAGGTGAGGAGTTTCCATGTTCATGGGCTGTGTGACGTGAAGCAGCACATGTGCTATATGCACTTGCTTTGTGCTCGGAACCAAGGCTGCAGGGAAGGCCCATCATGCAACATCACTAAGTGCTGTGTGAGCATTTGGGTTTACTGTATGCTGAGTCTTCAGTTAATTTGTGGTGGTTGTCCATTCGGCAACCTTTTCCTGTAGGTGTTTTCTGTAGGCCCACTTCAGTTATGATTTGTCATGTGGGATCGTGACCCATGGTCTAAGAAACTGGGGTAGATGGAAATCAGTCTGGCGGTTGCCCAGAAAACTGGACATGATATTTCCGGAGGACCCTGCCATACCACTCCTGGGCATATACCCAGAAGATTCCCCAGCATGTAATAAGGATACATGCTACACTATGTTCATAGCTGCCTTATTTATTTATTTATTTATTTATTTATTTATTTATTTATTTATTCATCTATCTATCTATCTATCTATCTATCTATCTATCTATCTATCTATCTATCTATCTATTTGTTTTTTCGAGACAGGGTTTCTCTGTGTAGCCCAGGCTGTCCTGGAACTCACTTTGTAGACCAGGCTGGCTTCAAACTCAGAAATCTGCCTGCCTCTGCCTCCCAAGTGTTGGGATTAAAGGCGTGCACCACCACCGCCCGGCAGCTGCCTTATTTATAATAGCCAGAAGCTGGAAAGAACCCAGATGTCCCTCAATGGAAGAATAGATACAAAAAAAATGTGGTATATATACACAATGGAGTATGATTCAGCCATTAGAAACAATGAATTCATGAAATTCTTAGACAAATGGATGGAGCTGGAGAGCATCATCCCAAGTGAGGTAACCCAGTCTCAAAAGAATACCCATGGTATGCACTCACTGATAAGTGGATATTAGCCTAGAATCTTGGAACACCAAAGTCACAATCCACATACCAAATGATGTCCGAGAAGAAGGAAGGAGTGGACCCTGGTTCTGGAAAGGCTCAGTGCATCAGTGTAGGGGAATACCAGGACAGGCAAGTGGGAAGGGGTGGATGGGGCAACAGAGGGAGGGAAAAGGGCATGTGGGACCTTTGGGGGGCAGGGAACCAGGAAAAGGGAAAGGAAATATAAATAAAGAATATATCCAATAAAAAATAAAGGAAGAAACTGGGGTAGAAAGGCCTTCCGACTTCTGGCTTTGAGCAGGCATTAAATGGTGTCTGTGCTTTATGTTTGTTCTTCCTAACGGTCAAGCAGTGAGTGGATGTGCTAGTGCCATGATCTACGTGAGCAGAGGTTACAGGCAGTTTATTTCCTTGCCAAAAATTAATCACCAAATAGAACAGTTTTCTTTTCTTTTACTTTATATAAAGAAAGGCATTCTATTAGTGTGACTTATCTGAATGTAGCTTTTTATTTGCTTTAAAATTCTGACTACTTGTGTATATATACATACATGCATGTGTATATACACATAAAATATTACATATATACTTAGAGTCTTAACATTGTGAAAATTTAATTTAAAAATTTAATTATTCACTTTATATCCCCTCACTGTCCCACTCTTGGTCACCCACTCCCACAATTCTTCCCCCATTCTCCCCTCCACTTCTCCCCTGTGTGGGTGGAGGCCCTTGGGGTATTTCCCCTACCCTTGCATTTCAAGTCTCTGTGACACCAGGTACTTCTTCTCCCACTTAAGCCAGAGAAGACAGCCCAGCTAGAAGAACATATTCCACATACAGGCAACAGTTTTGGGGATAGCCCCTGCTTCAGTTGTTCAGTACCCACATCAAGACCAACTGCACATCTGCTACATATATGTGAGGAGGCCTAGGTCCAGTCTGTATATGTTCTTTAGTTGGTGGTTTAGACTCTGAGAGCCCCAAGGGTCCAGGTTAGTTGACCCTTTTGGTCTTCCTATGGAGTCCCTATCCCCTTGGGGGCCCACAATCCTTCTTCCTATTCTTCCCTTAGAGTCCCCAAGCTCCATCCACTGTTTGCCTGTGGGTGTATGAATCTGTCTGTCAGCTGTTTGTGGAGCTTCTCACAGGACAACATGATCCTGTTTGTAAGCAGAACAGAGTATCATTAACAGTGTCAGGGATTGGTAATTTGCTCATGAGATGGGTCTCAAGGTGGGCCAGATTTTGGTTGGTCATTCCCTTAGTCTCTGCTCCTTTCCCTGTACATATATTTTTTTTGTAGACGGGATAATTTTGGGGTTGAAAGTTTTGTGGGTGGGTTGGTTTCTCTGTTGCTCCACAGGGATTCCTGCCTGGCTACATTAACATTTTCAAATATGTGGTTCAGTAGTATTTAGTGTCTCATACTCTGTGACCATTTCCAGAGCTGGCTTCTTCTTTCCTTCCTTCCTTCCTTCCTTCCTTCCTTCCTTCCTTCCTTCCTTCCTTCCTTCCCTCCCCCTCCCTCCTTCCCTCCCTCCCTCCTTCCCTCCTTCCTTCCTTCCTTCTTTCCTTCCTTCCTTCCTTCCTTCCTTCCTTCCTTCCTTCCTTCCTTCCTTCCTTCCCTCCTCCCTCCCTCTCTGCCTCCTTCCCGCTCTCCCTACTTCCATCCTTCCTTCTGACTGTGTTAAGTCATTTGGGCCCAGAATATAAACTTGTATGAACAAGTTTATGCTTTAAAACAAACAATTAGTATCTTATAGCTTTGGAGGTAGCCACCTTCTCCATGGCTATAGTCAAAATACAGGCATATGTATATACTTGTATTCCTTTTTTAGAGACCCCAGGAGAAATGGGCTTCCTTTCTCTTTTTCAGATTTGAGAAGTCACCAGTTTCTTGAGGTGTGCTTCCCTCTGTGCATCTGTTTGGCCAACAACACAACTTTCATTCTCACTCTTGCTTGCTGTTTCTCCTTGACTCCAGCCTTTACTCTGGCGGACCCTTGAATTCCTACAGATAGCCTGGGTTGTCTATACTTTGAGGTCAGGTGATGCTATTCCTTAAGCTGATCTTCAACTGTAGTGGACTCTAGGTAGGCATCTTCTGGGAAGGCTCATCCTGCTCTCCACAAGCAGCAGCCTGAGAACTGCCAGTGTCCTTTCAGACCAATGACATAGTTTCTTCACCACCTGCCCATCAGCCAGCCAACTCTTTCCTGGGCAGAGGAAATTACAGAATAGGAAAATTAGTTCTATTTCATTATATTTTTCATGAATATGAGACTGATATTTTTATGGGAACCATAAGTGGAATTTCAGATATCTGCAATGTGTGACACTGTTATTAGATATTATATCTTAGACTATGTTTAGTTGAGGGATGGGATATCCTAGCTTGACATTTCTTAGGGAGGTGTCTTAGTCAGGGCTTCTATTCCTGCACAAACATTATGACCAAGAAGTAAGTTGGGGAGGAAAGGGTTTATTGAGCTTACACTTCCACACAGCTGTTCATTACCAAAGGAAGTCAGGACTGGAACTCAAGCAGGAGCTGATGCAGAGCCATGGAGGGATGTTCCTTACTGGCTTGCTTCCCCTGGCTTGCTCAGCCTACTCTCTTATAGAACCCAAGAATATCAGCCCAGAGATGGCACCACCCACAAGGGGCCCTCCCCCCTTGATCACTAATTGAGAAAATGCCCCACAGCTGGATCTCATGGAGGCACTTCCCTAACTGAAGCTCCTTTTCCTATGATAACTCCAGCCTGGGTCAAATTGACACACAAAACCAGCCAGTAGAGGTGGTAAAATTCCTTATACAATACTCTTGAAAGTACAAGATGCTCATTCATAATGATTTTTATTTTTTTGTAAATACTTTTAATTTAGAAAATTGCTGACATTTTATGACTAGAAGTTATGAGAAGAATGAATAGTAGAGCGTTTTAATCAAATATGGCTTAGCCTTATGTGTTCAAAATTGTTCTTTAAGAGTAGAAACAGAATTCTAAAGCTATTTGAAGACACAGGGTATGCATTGTGTGAGAATACTTATCTCTGATAGCTGTAATTTTATAAATTACTTTAAAGGCAGAAATCCTTTTCTGTTTTAATATATCTGTGAACACAGACAAGAAATATTGAAATACATATTAAACTTGAATCTTTCTATCTGATATGAGTTTTAAGCTACGAAATAATGGAGCATCTTTTGCATTCGAGGATGACATTGTTAATTCACCTCTGGCAGTAAAGATATTCCATGGTAACAAAAACTGGACCTGTGCCCTCCCTCCCTCCTCCAGATGTCTAACTTGAACTAAAGGTCAGTAAGTCACTCAGACAACATTGCTGAGGATCATCTGAGCACAAATTACCATGGATAATTTAGGAAAGCATATAAAAATAGCCTTTCAAACTCAAAAATTCCTTGTCATATATTGAAAAAGTGTATACATAGAAATAGTCTTCTGATTAATTTAGAAGATATTCCTGCATATGTCACAGGAATGCAAACTGTTATATTTATGAATGTTTTATCATGGAAATAAATGTTATGTTAACATGTGATATATTATATCCATTCATATATATGTGATAAATATTTACACAAATATTAATTAAAGAATGAATTGATAGATTCATACCTGGGCTTGATTTCAACATCCTAGCCAATATGGACCCTAGTACACTTGGATCTGAGGTTTGTCACAGGCTTTAAAAGTGGATGATTATTTTCTAATTTGCACACTGATAATTGAAGCTAAGCAGAGAAATGCTCAATCACACATCAATGCTTAAATTCCCCTGACATGGCCCGTTTTTAAAGATACGTACTGAGTGTCTTTTGAAGGGTGATTATTATTCAATTGAAAATCCTCCTAAGTTTTTATGAATTTTTAAAATGATTTTTCAGCTGTGCCCGAAGATTGCTACAGATGTTGCTTTCCAGGCTATAAGATTTAATGAGCTTATTTCATAGGCCAAAGAGCTTGGAGTCACGGCCTCCACTCTGGAAGGGTGACCCTTGGTCATTTAGTGGCTAGGGAACTAAGCAATCCCTATGGGCACTGGCTGCTATGTAGAGGGTCTCCACCCAATTCCTAGAACACACACGGCCGTTCACAATTGTGTGTTTTAGGAGATCAGATACCCTCTTCTGGCCTCTGCAGGCACTAGGCAAATATGTGGTACACATACGTGCGGGCAGGCAAAATATTCATGCAAATTAAATAAACTAAAATTTAAAAACAGTTTTATTCTTTGGAGTGTATGAGATGCCAACATAAGTAACAACAGGCACGGCTCATCTATGAACTGGTAATACTGACTCATGTCTTTTATTTCTTTTTCTTTTTAAATTCATTTAGTGTTGTTTTTGAAACTGGGTCTCACAATGTAAGCCTGGAAGCTCTTGCCTCCAGACCACCAGAAGAGAGGCCCAGGTATGCAGACTTAATCTGTGACTACCATCGCTCGGGTGGAAACCTGCCAGGCTCTCACCACTAGCCAGTGTCCGGGCAGCTCAGCAGGACATCTCCACAGCCACCTGGCCATGCACCAACTTGGTTGGGAACTGCCTATCCTGAGGTCCTCTCAGCACTCTCAGAGGCAGTCTCCATCTTGCCGCCTGGTCATCAGTAGAGAACCAACAGGTGGGCCCAGCCTCATGGGAGGTTCAAACACCAGCCAGTGAAAACAAGGCCAAATAATGCCAGAGAGAACCAGATGGCAAAAGGCAAACGTAGGAACGTTACTAACAGAAATCAAGGCAGCATGGCAGCATCCAAACCCAGTTTGCTGACATCAAGAAGACCTGGATACCCCAGCACACCAGAAAAACAAGATTTGGATCTAAAATCACTGGTCAGGATGCTGATAGCGGAACACATAGATAAATCTCTTAAAGAAATGCAGGAGAAAATGGATCAAAAGTTAGAAGCCCTTAAAAGGGAAACACAAAAATCACTTAAAGAAATTCAGGAGCATATGGATCAAAAAATAGAAGCCAATAAGGACGAAATACAAAAATCACTTAAAGAAATACAGGAGAACGTGGGTCAACAAGTAGAAGTTTTGAAAGAGGAAACACAAAAATCTCTTAAAGAATTACATGAAAACACAAACAAGCAAGCGAAAGATCTGAGCAAATCCATCCAGGATCTAAAAACAGAAGTAGAATCAACTAAGAAATCACAAAGGGAGACAACTTTGGAGATAGAAAACCTTGGGAAGAAATCAGGGGCCATAGATGCAAATATCAACAATAGAATACAAGAGATAGAAGAAAGAATCTCAGATGCCGAAGATATCATAGGAACCATTGATCCAACAGTCAAAGAAAATGCTAAATGCAAAAAACCTGTAACCCAAAACATCCAGGAAATTCAGGACACAATGAGAAGATCAAACCTAAGGATTATAGGTATAGATGAGAGTGAAGATTTACAATTTAAAGGGCAAGCAAATATCGTCTACAAAATTATGGAAGAAAACTTCTCCAACCTCAAGAGAGAGATGCCCAGGAATATACAAGAAGCCTACCGAACTCCAAACAGACTGGACCAGAACAGAAATACCTCCTGTCACATAATAATCAAAACCCCAAATGTACTAAACAAAGAAAGAATATTAAAGGCAGTAAGAGAAAAAGGCCAAGTAACATATAAAGGAAGAGCTATCAGAATTACACCAGACTTCTCACCTGAGACCATGAAAACTAGAAGATCCTGGGTGGATCTCATGCAGACTCTAAGAGAACAACGTAAGCCTGGTTTGCCTAGAACTTGCAATGTAGAACAGGCTAGTCTTAAACTCATAATGAGCTAACCACCTGTGCCTCCTGAGCGCTGGGAGTAAAGGTGTATACCATCATACCCAACTTTATCCTTACTTTTTAAGAAAGTAAACTTAGGTTAACAAGATGACTCAGCAGATAAAGGCACTTTCCTCTAAGCCTGACAACCTGAGTTTGATTTCCAGGATGCACGTGGTAGATGGAGGCAGCTGATTTCAACAAGCTGTTCTTTAACCTTCACACACTTGTATTCACACACACACACACACACACACACACACACACACACAGATACACACTTACTCACAAACACCCACATTCAATCATAAACACACATGCTCACTCACAAACATACACGTTCTCCCCATGTGTTCACATACATGTACATACACATGCATACATGCATACACACTCACACACATGCATACATACACACACAGACACTCTCACGCACACACATGTACACACATATCCATACACATAATAATAAATAAATGAAAATAACAAAAGTAAACTTAATTTCAATGGAGGTAGTAACAATGTCTTTGTGTGTTTGCGTGCATACTTTTTTTCTGTGTCTACCACATGTCTATGTAGGTGTATGGCTGTGAACGTTGGGTATGAACATTCACTCATTCTCTATTTTATTTCTTCTTGAGACAAAGATTCATTGTACATCTCTGGTTGGCTTGGAGCTCATTGTGTAGACCAGCTGAGCCTGGAACTCAAGGAGATCTCCTTGTCTTTATCTTTTGAATTTTGGGATTATAGGTGCGGGCCACTACAATTGATTCCACTTTATTTTTTAAAGGCAAGGTTTCTCGGAGTCTCTATTCCAATGACTTGGTTAGACCAAGTAGCTAGCAAGTGCCAAGGATCCTGTTGCTTCTACCTTCCCAGTGCTGCGATTATAAGTACACAGTGCTGTGCCTACTTTTAGAAACGGTGTTCTCTGGGCGGTCCCATTGAGGCCCTTGTATGGCAATCACTTTACTGACTGAGGAGTCTGCCCAGCTCCAGTGACTTATGACTAGACTTCACTCAAAAGCTGAATAGCAATTTATTACAGACTTGCCTTTAACCTTGGGACTTCCATGTAACCCTGTGACATGATGAACATTCTAAACAAGAGGGATAAAGATGACTCAGATTCTGTTTGAACCAGTCAATCCATTCAGCCACCTATCTAACTTAATAGAGCATTTATAGGATGACATTTACATGCCTTGTTCGGTCTTCCTGTTGCAAACAATGACTTTTTGTGTGGTAAGGGAAAGAGGGATAGACTATGGTGAAAGTCAGCAATAAATGACAGGGGCATCCAAAGGTGGTCAGAACTGCTGGAAGTCCAGGAAGGCTCACTGTAAAGGAAGATAGAAAGGGCAGAGGTAAGCCTGGGATTATGGAATCAAGTGGACATGGGTTTGAATTTTGCTTCTGTGATTTCTAATATGAGACTATATGTCCCTAAACATTTATTCCTGGACACAATAGCAATGGCTTCCTTTCATTCTTTGGGAAGCAACAATACTATTCTAAAGGACTTTCACACCAAGTACAGAAATGGTGATTACTTGCAGAGAGCAGTTTGTTTGTTTGTTTGTTTGTTTATTTATTTATTTATTTATTTTTTACCATTTTTATATAGGACTGCTCAGGGGCTTAGTCTACTTGGTGGCAGGGGCAGATAATTGGATTAGATTTCCCCTGCCCGTGTTGCTATGCATCTGCCCACATCAGCTCAATGTGGCATCTTTAGGGATTTCTCAAGCTATCTTTAAATACCGCTCTCCTCAATGCAGTCATTCTGGGCTGGGCATCCTCTATGAAAAGCAGGAAATGCTACAAATCAGAGCTCCCTGGTGCCAGTCTGATTTACCAGCCTGTCACTGCAAGCACATTTCTACTCCTTCCATCTCCAGGGCTCCAGGGAGGAGACTGTAGGGCCGAGGCAGGGATAATCACCACCAAATTCACATTTCTCAACTTTGGACCTGAAGGAACATATCCGGGGTCAGAGGTGAGGCCAGAAGCAGAGGAAACCTGGGAAAAACGAATCCTCTCTTGATTTAAACATTTTGCTTAATGCTTTGAAAGCAATGTTTAAATGCCAGATTTATCGGTGCATCCTGGGACAGAAATATCAGTCGTAGAATGGCTTAAATATTTGTTCCTTGATAGCAGCTGCTTTTAATATAACTGGAAGAAATGGAGCACACACATGTTGTAATATATTTATAGACAACCCTTTTCTACTAGCCAGATCCCTGCAGTGTCTAGTAGCTCTCTGGTCAATCTCTCTCTGTCTTCTGAGCTATGACAGGAAGATCTTCAATGCCTATGTGGTATTCTAAACTCTACTGAGTCCTTATGAAAGAGAATGTGTTTCATGTATCCACTCTGGGCACTGAGACATGGACCCAACTCACTTGCCTCCATTAGGGTAGGTAACCCTTCTCTTCCCTTTCACTAAAAGATGGCGATGCCGACTTTTAAAACCTTTCTCTTCTAAGTACTACCATGAAATTCTCAACAATCTATGTTTTCCTCCTTCTTTTTCATTTCATTTCTTTTCTATTTCTTCACTTCCTTTCTTTGCCTTTACAATTATAAAAGTATTTTTTTTTGGTTTCAGTGTCTCCTATTGAGGACCACTTGAAGGTATTAAAGAGTACCATATGATGTGTCATCTCTACCTGACCCTCCTGAGCTGTACACCTCGGCTTCTAAACAGACATGACTGCTTCAGAAGGAACTTCCTGACCCTCTGAGTGAGTAATATTTCTTGGTGGTGGGAGGGGTTCTTACACCCTTTTGCTACCAGACTTCAAGGCATTTCTATGTTTGCTCCAACCCATGTTAACTTAACTGACATAAAGACCCATTAAATTTATTAGCAAGCTCTAAGCCCTGTGACTGGGTAGATACTCATCTAGTGTAACTCTCTTAGCTATCTACTTCACAGTCCTGTGTTACATGCAGTTTGAGTATCACCCTGGCTTGCTCTGCTCCATGATGTTCTTTCTCATGGCGAATCTGATGGCCACCTGCTCTTTACAACTTCTCATGGACCCTCTGCCTCATCACCACCTCTTTTCTCCCTTCCTCTCCTGCTGTGAGTCCCTCTTTCTGGGATCAGAGGTCATCCAGGCTTCTCTGTCCAGCCATAGGCTGCCCAGCTCTTTATTGACCAATCAGAGATAATTGGGGAGAATTCTTTACACATTGATACAGGAGATGGTTCAATAATCATGATGATGCTAGCTTCCAGACTGTAACCAGATCTCTGGGCACAAAAAATTCAGCATCTGAATACATAGTGCATAAGACCCAACCTCCCACTTCTGAGAATAGGTGTAGACACGTTATTTATAAAGGTTTTGCAGCTTACCACATTCTAAAAGACCAACGATGTCTGGAGTCATCAAAATTTCTCTTAATTTTCTCCATGAATGAACCTAGCTAGGGAAATTTTTAGTTAGTATTGGGTTTCATGTAAACTACTAAATTGGTTTCCATAGCCTGGGTACATTTGGCTGGACAGGATAGGCAGACTTTTAACATTTCAGGGACTGAGGCTCCTACAAGCTAATGGCGGAGACACTGTGAAGTACAAGATAAGGTAGAAAACTACCAAGGAAAATTTCCAATCCTACAGGCCCAGGACAACCTATTGCTGTACATGATAAGACAAAAAGAAGACAGTCTACAGTCAGACAATGAATAAATTTCAGCTTTGGAGTATGTCTTTGTCATTGTTCTATTGCTGTGAAGAGACACTGTGACCATGGCAACTCTTTTTTTTTTCACCCAACATAATATTTTTATACAATGCAGCCCAATTTTGTACAATGTATTCCAATCACATTCTCTTCCTATTACTCTCAGGTTTTCTTTTTCATCCCCCCCTCCAAAAAAAACTTCATCAAGTCCAATTTGTATTGTCCATATACTCACTATAGCATGATAAAACTTCTAGTGACCAGTCCTTTAAAGAAAACTGAGTCCTCCTCTCACCTTTCCTACAAAAAATCATCAATTATGAAGATCAATACTTCAGCATCTTTATGACAGTTCTAAAGAACTTTCTTCAATAGCTTCCTGTCTAGACTGTTGTTTTGGGGGGATGGGAGAGGTTGTCACAGAAGCCTTCAGTGTCATTTTCAGTTATGAGTCCAAAGGCATCAATACCATTGCAAAGTTTCCTTGCTCATACCACTGACAGCAGTCCAGATCATGGATATCCGTGTGGTTTCTGGCTGCAGCTCAGATATCAACATGGCTTCCAGTTATAGCATGAGGCATGGATGAGGGATATCAACATGACTGCTTGCTGGAGAACAGAGCATAAACATGGCTTCCAGCAGTAGCACAGACAATGGATACCGACATGGTGTCTGGCAGAAGCTTAGAAATCTTGCAAATAGACTTAATCCAGAAGGTGAATCATTGTTCATCTTGGATATCTTGTTGTCGCATAGAGTCGGGGTAATCATGCAGTATGCCCAGCTCTAGGCTATTGTATACCACCATGCCCTCAGCTCAGTCAGGGCCATGGCCCCACACTGTTCTCTTCCCAGCAGGGCAAACAGCAGCAGCGTTAGCCTAGTGGGTAGTGCCTAAGCCTCCCGGTGGCATGAGGACTTGCCGTACTGGCACTGACGTGCTTTATTATCTGCTTCAGCCATGCTCCTATACCTGTCACTGTCGTGGCTGCCACAATTCTAGTTCTGCTTCTCTCCACCCTATGAAACTCCATTCGGCTATTTCTTTTCAATTCCACAAAATCTTTTTTTTTTTTTAAAGAATCTTCCCGTAATACTTGCTCTTCATTTTCATTTCATTTTCTTCCCCACCCCCTTCTCCCCTTAGTTGTTCTGGAGGTATTATGCACTCTACAGGCTCATCTGCATCATCTGGAGAAATCTCTGAGGGTCTCTAAGGATCCTTGGAACACCCCTCGGCCTTGTAGGGCACTGGAGGTAGTCACTACCATCTTGAATCCACAGCAACCCCTTTTCTTTAATTTAATTTTTTTATTGGATATTTTATGTATTTACATTACATATGTGATCCCCTTTCCCAGTTTCTCCTCTGGTACTCCCCTCTCCCATCTCCCCTCCCCCTTCTTCTATGAGGGTGCTCCCCCTCCCTCCCACCCACTCCCACCTCACCACCTTGACATTCCTCTACAGTGGGGAATGGAGCCTTCATAGGACCCAGGGCCTCTCCTCCTGTTGATGCCAGACAATGTCATCCTCTGCTACTTATGTGGCCTGAGCCATGGGTCCCTCCATGTGTACTCTTCGGTTGGTAGTTTAGTCCCTGGGAGCTCCGGGGGCGGGGTGGTGGTGGTGGTGGTGGTTCTGGTTCGTTGATATTGTTGTTCTTCTTATGGGGCTACAAACCATAGCAACTCTTATAAAGAAAAGCATTTAATTGGGGCTGGCTTACTGGTTCAGAGTTTTAGTCCATTGTCATCCTGATCGGAAGCATGTTGATAGGCAGGCAGATATGGTGTTAGAGAAGGAGCTGATAATTCTACATGTGGACTGGCAGGCATCAGGAAGAGAGAGTGACAATGGTACTGAAACCTCCAAGGCCACCTCCAGTGCCAAGCTTCCTCCAACAAAGCCATACTTGTTCCAATAAGATCACACCTCCTAGTAGTGCCACTCCTTATAGGTTCAAAGAGGCCATATTTTTTTAATTCAAACCACCACAGACTGACTTGTTCTTGCAACTGTGGCTAGGTGCATAATTTCTCTGGATGCTTAGTTTTCTTATTTATAAACGTGGACTATTTATTTTGTAGGACGACACGAGGAGTAATGTAATAACACGCCGAGGCTATAATTATTTGACTGCTTCATCTCTTATCTAAACCAAGACAGTTTTAAAAGTGAAAGGAGGAGCTACTAATAATAGTGCCAGGAAGAGAACCAGAAATTAGTGTTTGCTCCTGCATACGGGGCAGTCAGTCACAGTCAGTAGATTCTCTTTGGGGGCTGAGTCTGTGATGCATTAATGTGGGTTCTGGTTTAGAGAAGGAGCTAAGTAAATGTTCTGTAAAACTAAAGGGGTTTGCTTCCTTATCTTATGTCCTTCTCTCTTGGTACACAGCTTATTTCAGGAAAAAGCTGCCCTTGGCAGTGGTTGAAGGCAGAGCTACAGATGCTCCATATGGGTTTAGGACCTGCAAGAACACGAGGCTCAGAATACCCCATCACTGTGTGATTCCAGAGTGCCTGTTTCCAAAGGCTGATTGGAATGAACACTTGCCTGGCCTATCTTTTTTTTTCTTTTTTAAAAAGTTAGATATTTGCTTTATTTACAAAATTTCATCTCACACCAATCAGAATGACTAAGATTAAAAACTCAGAAAACAGCAGGCGCTGGTGAGGATGTGGAGAAAGAGGAAAACTCCTTCACTGCTGGTGGGACTGCAAGCTGGTACAACCACTCTGGAAATCAGTCTGGCGGTTCCTCAGAAAACTGGACACAATACTTCTGGAGGACCCAGCCATACCACTCCTGGGCATATACCCAGAAGAGTCCCCAGCATGCAATAAGGATACATGCTCCATTATGTTCATAGCAGCCTTATTTATAATAGCCCAGAAGCTAGAAAGAACCCAGATGTCCCTCAACGGAAGAATGGATAATGTGGTATATATACACAATGGAGTACTATTCAGTCATTAGAAACAATGAATTCATGAAATTCTTAGAGAAATGGATGGAGCTGGAGAACATCATACTAAGTGAGATAACCCAGTCTCAAAAGAATACCCATGGTATGCAGTCACTGATAAGTGGATATTAGCCTAGAATCTTGGGACACCAAAGTCACAATCCACATACCAAATGATGTCCGACAAGAAGGAAGGAGTAGATCCTCATTCTGGAAAGCCTCAGTGCATCAGTGTAGGGGAATACCAGAACAGGGAAGTGGGAAGGGGTGGATGGGGGAGCAGGGGTAGAGAAAAGGGCATGTGGGACCTTTGGGGGGGCAGGGAACCAGGAAAAGGGAAATGAAATGTAAATATAGAATATATCCAATTAAAAATTAGATATTTGCTTTATTTACATTTTAAATGGTATCCCCTTTCCTTGTTATCTCTCCAAAAATCCCCCATCCCTTCCCCCCTCCCCCTGCATACCAACCCGCCTTTCCTGACCTGGTATTCCCCTACACTGGGGCATTGAACCTTCACAGGACCAATGGCCTCTCATTCATTGATGTCTGAAAAGGCTATCCTCTGCTACATATGTAGCTGGAGCTATGGGTCCCTCTTTATCTAAACTCTTCATGTAGCTCTTTACCTTCTGTAATGTGGCTAGTTCAAATTGACTGTAAGTTACAAATGCTGTCACTAAGTGTTGAAGAATGAGTTCCCAAAACAGAGTGTAAAATAACTTCATTATTGTGATTATTTTTCTTGAGACAAGTTCTCACTATGTGATGTCCAATGGCCTGGACATTGCTGTATAAACCAGGCCTCAAACACCCAGGGATCTGCCTCTGCCTCCCACAGGCTGGTGTTAAAGGCATCTGCCACCAACCCTGCTCGTTATTGGTTTTATATTGAAACGATAACATCTAGACACATGCAATAAATAAGATTTATTATTAAAGTTACTCCCAGCTGTTTCGTTTTATCTTTTAAAGTGTGTACAAACTGAATACTTCAAACTTGTGCTTGTGGTTTGCACTGTCAATGGGCGGCATTCTATTCTTACTAGATGGTGCTGATGCAGACTAAAAAAGGTAAGAGAGACTCCATGAAATCTGTTTCCAGGAGCAGAAGATGTTTCCAAGGACAGCTGAGCTGAGACTCCCAAGAACCTGTAGATTGAAGCTTAAGGTAAAGTAGGGACCTTCTAAGACAGATGTCTGTTAATCCTGATAGCAGAGATATCACATGGGTCTGATATGAAAGCAGAAGGAAATGACTGGGGAGGAGGAAGGGTTCTATCTACGGCAGGGAGAGGAAGAAAAGTGAGGGTATTCGTTGTATACACGTGGCAATAGCGTTTGATGCTATCATGTCCACTGAGTGTATTGGCTGAACAGAACTTACTATGTTCTATCCCCAAAGGCAGCTCTTTGTCTACCAACATCAACAAAGAAGAGAGAAAGCAATACCTTCACTTTTTTTCTTTAACAAGAAGGATTTCATCTTGGTGGCTTTTCTTTTTTCTTTTCTTTTTCTTTCTTTCCTTCTTTCCTTCTTTTTTTCCTTCCTTCCTTCCTTCCTTCCTTCCTTCCTTCCTTCCTTCCTTCCTTCCTTCCTTCCTTCCTTCCTTCTTTCTTTCTTTCTTTCTTTCTTTCTTTCTTTCTTTCTTTTTTTGTTTTTTTGAGACATGGTTTCTCTGTGTAGCCCTGGCTGTCCTGGAACTCACTCTGTAGACCAGGCTGGCCTCGAACTCAGAAATCCGCCTGCCTCTGCCTCCCAAGTGCTGGGATTAAAGGTGTGCGCCACCATGCCTGGCTCTTTTTTTTTTTTTTTGTAATTGTATATATTCTTTATTTACATTTCATTTCCCTTTTCCTGGTTCCTCATCCCCCAAAGGTCCCATATGCCCTTTTCCCTCCCCCTGTTCCCCCATCCTCCCCTTCCCACTTCCCTGATCTGGTATTCCCCTACACTGATGCATCGAGCCTTTCCAGAATCAGGGTCGACCTTCCCTTTTTTTAAAGAGCATTTTGATTCTTTGTTTTTAAGACACATCCCGTGTGTATAAGTGTTTATCTATCATTCTTCTCTCAGGGGGGATCCTGCTGTATGGCTGCAAACTGTCATCAGTCCTATCTTTGCCTCCCCGAAATGTAGGATAACAGGTATAGGCCACCAGACATGATTTTTTTCTTTCTTTTTTGTTTCCTTTATTTACTTATTTAATATTTTTAGTTTTTAATTTAATTTTACTTTTGATTCGTTTATCACACTCATTAGTCTTATTCATTTTCATGCCAGGAAGGTCCTATTATTTAGCCTAGGCAAGCGAGGAACTTCTAAGCAGTGGCATCAAAGAGTCATGTACTGTGCATGCTGCATGAGAGGTGGAGTCAAATATCGTCCTATCTGACCTAAGCCTCAAGGGGGACAGGGTACTGGGCAACAATTAGCAAGTTTTGTCTCATTTAGAAAAATAATTTCATCATGATAGCCTACTGTCCCATTGTTACACTGTTATTGTTATTCTTTTTGTTGTATTGTATTGTTATATTGTATTGAATTCTTTTTGTTACAGGGATAAGACCTTTTGGAGTTTGAGTGCTTATGCTATATGCCACAGTGCTGTGTCCATCATAAGGAACCGTGGTTTAGATATAAACATTACATTATGTTTTCATGAACAATTGAAAGTATTTGAAAAGTCTATAGGACCTTTAAAAGAAGTGATTCTAGATTCTGCCAAGTTGACAACATTAACTACCACAATGTGCATTTTTTTGTTGAAGCCCACCACAGCCCATGTAATTAGATCCAACTTACAGAAAAGCAAATGTGTATGAGTAGCAAAAAGGTTCTCTGTTTTTATTTTAAGAGAATTAGAGGGGATAATTTTATAAAGCACTCATCAACAAATAGAATTATATGTTACAGTGTACAATGTGATCTTTTAAGTGAGTCTTTCCACTTAAATTCTTCAGAAGCCTTAGTCACATATGTTTAAGATATTTTAAGTCAAAGAAAATATTCTCTGATGAGGCCATCATGAGTTCTGACTCTGATTCTTGTGTTTGTGAATATTGGTGTTCTCTGTAACACAAGCTTAGGAGTGTGTGTCACTCACAGCTTGAGATGGAATAGAGTCAGGCCAAGAAAATAAATATGGCCTACTTCTTTGCCAAAATACATTGCTCACCCAGTGAGTCCCAATCTTGGGTGGAAGGGAGTGGATATACTAGAAATATGAGGAGGTAAAGATACCCCAGCTGACAGCATTCAAGGTGAAACACATACTGGGACACTAAAAGTGACAGCAGTCTGGATCTCAGATCATACTTTTATGTCACAGAAATTGTGTATATTATATCTTGTAGCAGGGCAGAGTGGTCTCTGAAATCTACCCAAAAGCTTCAACATATATGTTTTGAGTGTCTGTGATTCCATCTTAAAGGACATAACTGAACATATAGGAATTCATTCTTCTTTCTTTTCAACTCATCTGACCAGAAAAATATTAAAGGCAAATTGTCTGAGAGTTTGGAAGATGTAGATTAAGGAAATGACAGAGAGAAGCTGGCTATAAAGATAGAAATATGGCTTTTTCAAAAGTGACATAGTCAGAGGGAACAGGTGAAGTCATTACAGGTGGGTGACAAGATTTATATAACATAACATTAAGGAAGTTTATTAAATAAAGCCTAGTCATTCATTGTTTTATGTACACAAAGGGCAGAGTAGTTGTTTACTTTCTAAGGGACACCTGAGAGAGACTAGTACTCCCTAAATTACATATACGTCGGTATGTGTGTGGAAACATTATTGAATTTGAATCACATGGAAGAGAAAACCTCCAGAAACTTTGAAAATCCACTCTGCATACAAAAGAGTAAAAAGGATACAAGGAAATTAGCCGCAAACATAAATGAATAACACAAATAAGGCTAAACTAACATAAAAATAATGAAATATGGAAATAAATAGCCTAATATGGCTGCCTCCTGAGAGGTTCTGTCAGAACCTGACAAATACAGAGGCAGATGCTCACAGCTAACTATTGGCCTGAGCTTGGGGTCCCAATGGAGGAATTTGTGACTGGACTGAAGGAGCTGAGGGCGTTTGCAGTCCCCTGGAGGGAGCAACAAGGTGAACATTTTATTGAAGGGAGACTTACAGTAGAAAGTCAAATAAACTAATGAGGAATTTTTCTGTTCCTTTTTTATTATTGTGGATTGAATTCTGTCCCCCAAGTTCATATGTTATAGTTCTAATGTCTAATATCTCCAGATATGATTATACTTGGAGATACAGTAGTTAAAAAGGTTATTAAAACGAGGTCATATGTAACCTTAATCTAATATGACTGGAACAAGAGGAAGCCTGGAGGCAAACACAATAGAAGTGTTTTGCAACACAAGACAGGTTGCAACACAGGATAGGTTGGCCACCTACAAACCAAGAGAGATTGCAGAAAATACTGTCCCTGCTGTTGACTTCTTGGCTGATCTTAGCTTAAACTCCAGAATTATAGAGAAATAAATTTCTGCTTATTAAACACTTCAATCTGTGATACATTGCTATGATATCCCAAGGAAGGAAATACAGTTATTAATTAATGAAACCCTTTATTTTTAAAATACGGAAACCACCCAAGCACTAGCAGTAATATGAGGAATATCAATGGCATGGAAGAGAAGCCTTGGGGTGAAGATACCGAACAACTAACCTCAGGGGAGGCAAACGAATCTGTAAACAGAAGAGAAAATGAGAAACAATTTCTAGTTGTGGAGATCCAATAATTTTTTTATATTAAAGACGGGTTGGTTAAAAATTCAAAACAATGGAAAACTCCGATGTGTTCAAGCAAACCCATCAGCCAGGTGATAAAAGATGATAGAAATGAGAAAGGAGACACTGGCATCCTGTTTTGAGATAGATGTGCACCCTGGGTGCATTTTGTGTATATGGTATTTTACAACTTTAAATGTGAACTTATCTAGGCATGACATATAGTGTAATATTCATCATAGTCTTCGTTGTTCTTTCATTACACTTATATTAATGATCTGACCTTTAATTTTCACTGTGATGCTTATAGTAGAATGATCTCATTTGCTATAAATATAAGCATAAAATGAAGGAATTATTCATGATGCCAATAAAAGGGTATCTAGGAATATCCTTCATGTGTGATCACATACACTGTAATCCCAGAATTTTGGAGATGAAGACCAGAGGATCATTTCAAGGTCGTCCTCAGCTATATAGCTTATGTTCAAGGGCCTGGCTAAAAAACAACAACAAACAAACAAACAAATAAACAAAATCAACCAAGAAACAACCAATCAATAAACCCATAAAGCAAGTGAACAGCAACAATAACAACAGCAGCAGCAGCAAAATCTATATAAAAATAATGTTCATCATATGGAGCATATAATAATACTCAAAAATGTTGGATAATGTTACTTTGTTACTTTTATAAGTTCTCATAGGAAGAATTAAGCCTACAATTATACTTATTTTCCCTTTTATTGAAGATAGATTTTTTTCTTACATAATATTATCCTGATTATGGCCTTCCCTCTCTTTTCCCCTCTCAGCTCCTTCCCACCCAGATCCAGGCTCTATTTGTTCATATGTGAATTGACCATGTTGATTTAGAGGGCCTTGTTGTCTTGGTATCTTCCTTACATCCTCTCCCTCTTACACTTTTTCCAACTCCAGTTTTACAGGGTTCCCTGAGCCCCAAGGGGAGGAATTTGATTGAGACATCCTACACTTGATCTTAGCCAAAAGGCCGAGAAGCGATGATTGAGACATCCTGATTAGGATATTTTATATATGTTCTAAGCTTGCTCACTTTATGCATAATGTCTTGCTGTGGGGCAATTTACTTCTTCACTATTAATGCATTTGATATATTATTTTATCTTGAAAGGAAAAAAGGTATCTTCTTGAAAAAAATCTTCTGTGACATAGTACTCTCTAGTAAATTTTTAATATACTGAAATTAACATTGATATGTATTAGGAACAAACAGCTTTGAATAGAGATTATAATCCAGTTCAAGTCTCATCCTGGCTCTCTAGCAAACTGCCTTTGTGGCCTCTCTCTCTCCATCCCTGTCCTCTCTCTCTGTCCTCCCTCCCTCCTTCTCTCTCTCCTTCCTTTTCTCCATCCCTCCTTTAATTCCTTGTACATTGTAGTCCATGGATCCAACCTTGTTTCTTCCTCCCATCATTTTGTGTCAGGCACTGATCCCTAGAAACATTCTCTACCTAGAACCCCCCCATTGGTCACACCAGGCTAGAATTTAGGTAGGTAAATTTCACTCTTGTCCTCCATTTTAGTTTCATCCCCTACCCCATAGCAGCCTGCTTTCTAGTGACTGCTCTTTCATCCTACTTCCATTCCTGAGAGGCTCTGACAAACCTTGGTGTAGATCCAGACTTACTCCTTCCTGAGGGACCTTCTCAGACCCCTCTTCTAACCTCATTCCTTCCTCCAATTCCTTCAGTCCCCTGCCCCCAATGCATAGGAACACTTTCTACCAGATCCCTCACTGGTTACACTTGGTAACAGCAACAGAATACAAGAGATGGAAGAGAGTATCTCACGTGCTGAAAATACCATAGAAAACATTGACTCAACAAAGAAAATGCAAAATGCAAAGAAATTCTAATCCTGGAAATCTAACATCCTGGAAATAAAAGACACAATGAGAATGTCAAACATAAGGATTATAGGTATAGAAGAGAGTAAAGATTTCCAACTTAAATGGCCAGTAAATATCTTCAACAAAATTATAAAAGAAAACTTCCCTAACCTAAAGAAAGAGATACCCACAGACATACAAGAAGCCTACAGAACTCTAGATAGATTGGACTAAAACAGAAATTCCTGTCACATAGAAATCACAACAACAAATGCACACACACACACACACACACACACAAAGAATACTCAAAGCAGTAAGGAAAAAAGGTCAAATAATATATAAAGGCAGACCTACCAAAATTATACCAGACTTCTTGCCAGAGACTATGAAAGCTAGAAGATGCTGGGCAGATATCATATAGACCCTAAGGGAATGCAAAAGCTAGCCCAGGCTACTGTTCCTAGAAAAACTCTCAATTGCCATAGATGGAGAAACCAAGATATTCCATGACAAAAGCAAATTTACACAATATCTTTCTAGAAATCAAGCCCTTCAAAGGTTAATAAATGGAAAATTCCAACACAAGGAGGGAAACTATACCCTAGGAAAAGCAAGAAAGTAATCTTCCATTAAGAAACCAATAAGAAGATAGCCACACAAACATAACTCCACCTTTAACAACAATAATACCAGGAAGCAACAATCACTTTTCCTTAATATCTCTTAGTATCAATGGACTCAATTCCCCAATAAAAAGACATAGACTAACAGACTGGATTAGTAAACAGGACTTAACATTTTGCTGCATACAAGAAAACCATCTCAGTGACAAAGACAGACACTACCTCAAAGAAAAAGGCTGGAAAACAATTTTCCAAGCAAATGAACCCAAGAAACAAGCTGGAGTAGCCATTCCAATATTGAATAAAATTGACCCCTAATGGAAAATTCTCAAAAAAAAAATAAGGAAGGACACTTCATACACATCACAGGAAAAATATTCCAAGAAAAACTCTCAATCCTGAACATCTATGGTCCAAATGTAAGGGCACATACATTCATAAAAGAAACTTTACTAAAGCTCAAAGCAGACATTGCCCTGCTCGAAATAATAGTGGGAGACTTTAACATTCCACTCTCATAAATGGACAGATCATAGAAACAGAAACTTAACAGAGAAACAGTGAAACTAACAGAAGTTATGAACCAAATGGCTTTAACTGAAATCTATAGAATATTTTATCCTAAAACAAAAGAATATACCTTCTTCTCAGCACCTCATTTTACCTTCTCCAAAACTGACCATATACTTGATCACAAAACAGGCCTCAACACATACAAGAAGTTGAAATAATTTCATGCATCCTATCAGATTATCACGGATAAGGCTGATCTTCAATAACAACAAAATCAATAGAAAGCTCGCATACATGTGGAAGCTGAACAACACTCTCATCAATGATAACTTTGTCAAGGAAGGAAGAAATAAAGAACAAAATTAAAGAATTTTTAGAATTTAATAAAAATGAAGCCAAAACATACCCAAACCCATGGATACAATAAAAGCAGTCCTGAGTGGAAAACTCATATCCCTGAGGCCTCCATTAGAAACTGATGAGAGCATACATTAACAGTTTGACAGCACACCTGAAAGCTCTAGAAGTAAAAGAATCAAATACACCCAAGAAGATTAGATATCAAGAAATAATCAAACTAAGGGCTGAAATCAACCAAGTAGAAACAAAAGGGACTTTACAAAGAATCAACCAATCCAGGTTCTTTGAGAAACCAAGCCTGGATCTTTCAGAAAATCAACAAGATATATAAACCCTTAGCCAGACTAACCAAGGGGCACAGATACTGTATCCAAATTTACAAAATCAGAAATGAAAAGGGAGACATAACAACAGAAACTGAGGAAGTCTAAAAAACATCAGATCCTACTACAAAAGCCTTTGCTCAAAACTGGGAAATCTGGATGAGATGGATACTTTCCTAGACAAATAGCAGGTACCAAAGTTAAATCAGGATCAGATAAATGATCTGAACACTCTCATAACTCTTAATGAATAGAAGTCGTCATCAATAGTCTCCCAAACAAGAAAAGCCCAAGACCAGATGCATTTAGTGCAGAGTTCTACCAGACTTTCAGAGAAGACCTAACACCAGTACTCTATAAACTGTTCTATAAAATAGAAACAGAAGGAACACTATCCAATTTGTACTCTGAAGTAACAATTACTTATGATACCTAAACCACACAAAGACCCCACAAAGAAGAACTTTAGACCAGTTTCTCCTATGAATATCAATGTAAAATACTCAATAAAATTCTCACAAATTAAACCCAAGAACACATCAAAACAATCATCTACCATGATAAAGTACGCTCCAACCCAGGGATACAGAGATGGCTCAATATAAGGAAATCCATCAACATAATCTGCTATATAAACAAAGTAAAAAAAAAAACATGGTCATTTCATTAGATGCTGAGATAGTATTTGACAAAATCCAACACCCCTTCATGGTAAAAGCCTTGGAAAGATCAGGAATTTGATGCATCTGCTCAAAGGATAAAAAGGCTGAGAAAGAAATTAGAGAAACAACTGCCTTCACAATAGTCACAAACAATATAATATACCTTAGTGTAACTCTAGCTAAACAAGTGAGAGATCTGTATGACAAGAACTTCAAGTCTCTGAAGAAAGAAATCAAAGATGTCAGAAGATGGAAAGATCTCCCATAATCGTGGATTGGCAGGATTATTGTACATAAAATGACCATCTTCCCAAAAGCAATATAGAGATTCAATTCAATCTCCATCAAAATCCCAACTCAATTCTTCATAGAGTTAGAAAGAGTAATTCTCAAATTCATCTGAAATAACAAAAAACCCAGGAGAGTTGAAACTATTCTCAACAATAAAAGAGCTTCCGGGTGTATCAGTACCCCAGTCCTGAGAAGGCTAGATGCCCTAGAATAGGGGAATTCCAGGAAAGGGAAGCAGGAGTGGATGAATTGGTGAACAGTGGGAGGGAGGATGGGTTAGGGGATTTTCAGGGGGAATGGGACTAGGAAATGAAACAAGATTTGAAATGTACATAAAGAATATATCTAATAAAAAAGAAAAAATGGCCATCTTGCCAAAAGCAATCTACAGATTCAATGTAATCCTCATCAAAATTCCAACTCAATTCTTCATAAATCTAGAAAGAGCAATTTCCAAATTCATCTGGAATAAGAAAAAGTCCAGGACAGCTAAAACTATTCTTAACAATAAAAGAACTGGTGGAATCACCCCTGACCTCAAGATGTACTACAGAGCAATTATGATAAAAATGCATGGTTTTGGTATAGTGACAGACAAGTAGATCAATGGAATGGAATTGAAGACCCAGAATTCACACTCCTATGGTCACTTGATTTTTGACAAAGGAGCTAAAAATCATCTGGTGGAAAAAAAGACAGCATTTTCAACAAATAGTGCTGGGTCAACTGGCAGTTAGAATGTAGAAAAATGCAAATAGATTTATTCTTACCTCTTTGTATCAAGCTCAAGTTCAAGTGGATCAAGGACCCCCACATAAAACCAGATACACTGAAACCAATAAGAAAGTGGAGAAGAACCTCGAGCACATGGGCACAGGGGAAATGTTCCTGAACAGAACACCAATAGTGTATGCTCTAAGATCAAGAATTGACAAATGGGACCTCATAAAATTGCAAAGCTTCTGTAAGGCAAACAATACTGTCAATAGGACAAAACAGCAACCAACAGATTGGGATAAGCTCTTTACCAATCCTACATCCAATAGAGGACTAATATCCAATATGCAAAGAACTCAAGAAGTTAGACTTCAGAGAACCAAATAACTCTATTAATATATGGGGTACAGAGCTAAACAAAGAATTCTCAACTGAGGAATATTGGATGGCTGAGAAGCACCTACAGAAATATTCAACATTCTTAGTTATCAGGGAAATACAAATCAAAACAACCTTGAGACACCTCAGTCAGAATATCTAAGATCAAAAACTCAGATGACAGCAGATGCTGGTGATGATGTGGAGAAAGAGCAACATTTCTCCATTGCTGGTGGGATTGGAAGCTGGTAAATTCACTCTAGAAATCAGGTTGGCAGTTCCGCAGAAAATTGGACATAGTACTGGAGGACCCAGCTATACAACTTCTGAGCATATAGCCAGAAGATGCTCTAACATGTGGTGAGGATGCAGAGAAAGAAGAACACTCCTCAACTGCTGGTGGGAATTCAAGTTGGTACAACTACTCTGGAAATCAGTCTGGCAGTTCCTCAGAAAATTGGGCATGACACTTCTGGAGGACTCTGCTATACCACTCCTGGGCATATGCCCAGAGGATTCCCCGGCATGCAATAAGGACACATGCTCCACTATGTTCATAGCAGCCTTATTTATAATAGCCAGAAGCTGGAAAGAACCCAGATATCCCTCAGTAAAGGAATGGATACAGAAAATGTGGTATATTTACACAATGGAGTACTACTCAGCAATTAAAAACAATGAATTCATGAAATTTTTAGGTAAATGGTTGGATCTGGAAAATATCATCCTAAGTCAGGTAACCCAATCACAAAAGAACACACATGGAATGCAGTCACTGATAAGTAGATATTAGCCTAGAAACTCTGAATACCCAAAACACAATTCACATATCAAATCATTCCCAAGAAGGAAGGAAGGAGAGGGCCCTGGTCCTGGAAAGGCATGAAGCAGCATTGTAGAGGATTACCAGGACAGAGGAGTGGGAGGAGGTTGTTTGGAGAACAGGTGGAAGGAAGAGAGTTTATCAGACTTATGGGGAGTGGGGAACCTGGAAAGGGAAAATCATTTGGAATGTAAACAAAGAATATAGAAAAAAAAAGATGCTCCAACATGTAATAAGGACACATGCTCCACTATATTCATAGCAAACTTATTTATAATAGCCAGAAAGTGGAAAAAACCCAGATGTCCCTCAATAGAGGGATGGATGCAGAAAATGTGTTACATTTACACAATTCTACTCAGGTATTAAAACAATGAATTTATGCAGGGCAGTGGTGACACATGCCTTTAATCCCAGTACTTGGGAGGCAGAGGCAGGCAGATTTCTGAGTTCAAGGCCATCCTGGACTACAGAGTGAGTTCCAGGATAGCCAGGACTATACAGAGAAACCCTGTCTCAAAAAACCACACACACACAAAGCAAAAAACCAAAACCAAAAAACAATGACTTTATGAAATTCTTAAGAAAATGGATGGAACTAGAAAATATCATCCCGGGGCTGGAGAGATGGCTCAGAGGTTAAGAGCACTGACTGCTCTTCCAGAGGTCCTGAGTTCAAATCCCAGCAACCACATGGTGGCTCACAACCATCTGTATTGGTATCTGATGCCCTCTTCTGGTGTGTCTGAAGACAGTTACAGTATACTCATAATAAATCTTAAAAAAGAAAATATCATCCCAAGTGAGGTAATCCAATCACAAAAGAACATACATGGTATGCACTTACTCATAAGTGACAATTAGCCCAGAAGTGCATAATACCCATGATATAATTCAAAGACCATGTGAAGCTCAAGAAGAAGGAAGGCAAAAATGTGGATACTTTGGTCTTTCTCAGAAGGGGATACAAAATACCCATTGGAGGAAATACAGAGACCAAGTGTGGAACAGAGACTGAAAGAAATACCATCTAAAGACTTCCCCACCTGGGGATCCATATACAGTTATCAAACCCATACTCTATTGTGGATGCCAACAAGTGCTAGCTGACAGGTTGACAAATACAGAGGTGGATGCTCTCAGCCAACTGTTGGATTGAGCACAGGTTCCCAAATGGTGGAGCTAGACAAAGAATCTAAGGAGCTGAAGGCATTTGCAGCTCCATAGGAGGAACAACAGTATGAACAAACCCATACCCCCAGACCTCCCAGGGACTTTACCACCAACCAAAGAGTAGCCATGGAGGCACCCATGGCACCAGCTGCATGTGGAGCAAAGGATGGACTTGTCAGCCATCAATGAGATGAGAGGCCCTTGGACCTGTGAATGCTCATTGCTCCAGGCTAGTGGAATGCCAGGTCAGGGAAGCAGAAGTGAGTGGGTTATGGAGCAGGGATAGGTGGGATGGGACAGGGGGTTTTCACAGAGGAAATGTGGAAAGGGGATAACATTTGAAATGTTAATAATGAAAATATCTAATAAAAAAGAAAATAATAATAAAAGTTGTGTCTCTTTTATCTGGCACCTGAATGATCAAAAGTAGAAAAAATCCCCACCAACTGAGATTATTTTTTAAACAGTTATGTGTATTTTTAAAACAGTTTAGGTACTTAAAGGAGATATGAACAAATCCTTAATAAAGTCCATAAAAATACAAAGGGTGAAATGGAATAATGAAAACAGTAGAAGACATGAAAGTAGAATTAGAACCATTAAAGGAAACACAAATTAAGATAAATCTAAAAATGAAAAATTTAGGAAGTCAAACAACCTCAGAGGGAAGCTCCATCAACAGAATAGAGGATACAGAGGAGTCTCACAAGTTTGAAATAAAGGTAGAAGAATTGGATATCTCGGTCAAAGAAAATGTGAAATCTAAAAACTTATGGCACAAAATATTCAGGAAATCTAGGACAAAATGATCAAATCAAATATAAAAATAAGAGAAATGGAGAATGGAAAAGAAACCCAGAAAGGCAGAGAAAATATCTTCAATAAATTATAGCAGAAAAAGTTCTTAACCTAAAGGAGATCCTATACAAGAAACATACAGAAAACCAGATATATTGGAGCAGAAAAATTACCTATTACATATAACAATCAAAATACTAAATATGCAGAAAAAATAAAGGACATTAAAGCTGTAAGAGGGAAAACCAAGCTACATATTAAGGCAAAGCCATTACAATAACACCTGATTTTTCAATGAAGATTATACAAGCTGGAACGACCTAAAAGATTGTTCTACAAACTCAAAGAGGCAAGAGATTCCAGATCAGAGTACTATATCCAGCAAAACTATTAATAACAATAGCAAGAGAAAAAATTCTATGATTAAACCAAATTTAAGCAGTATCTATCCACCTACACAACTCTATTCAAGACATGGAAGAAAATTTTACCTGAAGAGATTAATTAGCCACACTCAAACTCCACAAGAAATAAATGATCCCAGGCTAGCAAATTAAGGGGCAGGGAAGACCACAACAAGATGACAGAATTAAAAAAACAAAAAACAAACCCAACTTCTATTCATTGATAACTCTCAACACCAATGATCTCCAAATCTTCCTAATTAAGACAGCATCTATTAAACTATCAGACTGGACTTGAGAACAGGATCCATCTTTCTTCTACATACAAAAAAATACATCTTACCATTGATGGTGGATGTTTTTCCTTTGATGAATATGTAGTGTATTTCTACATCTCTTTTGTTTGGAACCTATTAGGTTCAAAGAAATTTTTTTGGGGGGGGTCAGGCAGCACACAGCTATCACTCTCTTTGAAAATCCAGATAGGAAACAGAAACCAAGGAATAAAGTAGGCATCCAATGGGGAAAAATGCAGAAATCAGCATAGACCTACAATCATCTCAAACTCAGATGCTTACATGCCATTGTAAAAACACAATTAACAGCCAGGAAAATATTTCTCCACTAGAGCCCAGCTATCCTATCATAAAAGGCCTTGAATATTTGAACATAGCTGAAGCACAAAACCCCCAAAACCTTAAAATCAAACCTATGAAAATGATAGAAGTTCTTAAGTAGGAAATAAACAGATAAATCTCTTAAATCAATCAAGGAGAGCACAAAAGTGTGGGGGAAATGAATAAAACAATTACAGACATGGGAATGAAAATAGAATCAATAAAGAGAGCCCAAACTGAGGAAATTATGGAAATAAAAAATTAGGAAAAAGAAATATTAGGAATTAGGAAAATTAGAATAAGAGCTACAGAAGTATGCTTCACTAACAGAGTATAAGATACTAAAGAGAGAATCTCTGACATTGAAGATAAATATAAGAAATAGATACATCAGTCAAAAAATGTTAAATCTAAAAAACTTCTGACCTAAAAGGTCTATTACATGTCCCATTACATGTAGAGGGCTAATATCTAATATGTATGAGGAACTAAAATAACTGGACATCAAAAGAAAAAATAGCCCAATTAAAAATGGGGTATTGGACCATCCCTGAATCCCTGGAATGAAGTCTACTTGATCATGGTGAATGATTGTTTTGATTTGTTCTTGGATTCAGTTGGGAAGAATTTTATTGAGTATTTTTGCATTGCTATTCATAAGGGAAATTGGTCTAAAGTTCTCTTTCTTTTTTGGATCTTTGTGTGGTTTTGGTATCAGTGTAATTGTAGCTTCATAGAACGAGTTGTGTAGTGTTCCTTCTGTTTCTGTTTTGTGGAATAGTTTGAAGAGTATTGGTATTAAGTCTTCATTGAAGGAATGATAGAATTGTGCACTAAAACCATCTGGCCCTGTTATTTATTTATTTATTTATTTATTTATTTATTTATTTATTTTGGCTGGGAGACTGTCAATGACCACTTCCATTTCTTTAGAGGTTATGGGACACTTTAGATGGCCTATCTGATCCTCATTTAACTTTGGTATTTGGTATTTGTCTAGGAAATTGTCCATTTCATCCAGTTTTCCAGTTGGGCTGAGTATAGGCTTTTATAGTAGAATCTGATGATTTTTTAAATTTCCTGTTTCTGTTGTTATTTCTCCCTTTTCATTTCTGATTTTGTTAATTTTTATACTGTCTCTGTGCCTTCTGTTTAGTCTGGCTAAAGGTTTTGCATTCCAGGCTATAACAGCCCACTCAGTTGCAGGAGTGAAGATGGTGGACTCACCGCTAACCACCAATATTCAATAAAATCCTTGCCAATGGAATCGAATAACCCATGAAAACAATCATTCACCATTATCAAGTAGGCTTCATTCAAAGGATGCAGGAATGGTTCAATATATGGAAATCCATTAATGTAATCTACTACATGAACAAACTCAAAGAAAAAAAACCACATGGTCATTTCATTAGATGCTGAAAAAGAATTTGACAAAATGCAGCATCCTTTCATGTTAAAGGTTTTGGAAAGAACAGGAATTCAAAGCCCATACCTAAACTTAGTAAAAGCAATAAACAGCAAACCAGTACTCAACATCAAACTGAATGGAGAGAAACCTGAAGCAATCCCACTAAATCAGGGACTAGACAAGGCTGCCCTCTCTCTCTCTCTCCTTATTTATTCAATATAGTACTTGAAGTTATAGATAGAGCAATTAGACAACAAAAGGAGGTCAAAGGGTGGAAAGGAAGAAGTCAAATTATCACTATTGGCAGGATATTGCAAATTATTACTATTCACAGATGATATGATAGTATACTTAAGCGACCCAAAAAACTCCACCAGAGAAGTCCTATAGATGATAAACAACTTCAGCAAAGTTGCTGGATATAAAATTAACTCAAGCAAATCAGTAGCCTTCCTATACTCAAAGGATAAACAGGCTGAGAAAGCAATTAGAGAAATGTCACCCTTCAAAATAGCCACAAAAAATATAAAATACCTTGGTGTGACTAGCCAAACAAGTGAAAGATCTGTCTGATAAGAACTTCATGTCTCTGAAGAAAGAGATCAAAGAAGACCTCAGAAGATGGAATATTCTTCCATGCTCTTGGATTGGCAGGATTAATGTAGTAAAAATGGCCATCTTGCCAAAAGCAATATACAGATTCAGTGCAATCCCCATCAAAATCCCAACTCAACCAATTCTTCATAGAGTTAGAAAGAACAATTCTCAAATTCATCTGGAATAACAAAAAAAAAACAACAAAAAACAAACAAACAAACAAAAAAACAGGATAGCTAAAACTATTCTTAACAGTAAAAGAAATTCTGGGGCAATCCTGGACCTGGACCTCAAGCAGTACTACAGAGCAATAGTGTTAAAAACTGCAGTGACAGGCAGGTAGATCAATGGAATAGAACTGAAGACCCAGAAATGACCCCACACACCTAAGGTCACTTGATCTTTGACAAAAGTGTTAAAACCATCCAGTGGAAAAAAGACAGCCTTTTCAACAAATGGTGCTGGTTTAACTGGTGGCTAGCATGCAGAAGAATGCAAATTGATTCATTCTCATCTACTTCTACTAAGATCAAGTCCAAGTGGATCAAGGACCTCCACATAAAACCAGACACACTGAAATAGAAAAGAAACTGGGGAAGACCTTTGTGCACATGCGCACAGGGGAAAAGTTCCTGAACAGAACACCAATAGCTTATCCTCTAAGATCAAGAATTGACAAGTGGGACCTCATAAAATTACAAAGTTTCTGTAAGGCAAAGGACACTGTCAAAAGGACAAAATGGCGACCAAGAAATTGAGAAAACATCTTTACCAACACTATGTCCTACAGAAGGCTAATAACCAATATATACAAAGAACTCAAAAAGACTCCAGAGAGCCAAATAACCCTATTAAAAATGGGGTAAAGAGCTAAACAAAGAATTTTCACCTGGGGAATATCAAATGGCTGAGAAGCACCTAAAGAAATGTTCAACATCCTTAGTCATCAGGGAAATGCAAATGAAAACAACCCTGAGATTTCACCTCACACCAGTCTGAATGTCTAAGATCAAAACCTCAGGAGATAGCAGGTGCTGGCAAGGATGTGGAGAAAGAGGAACACTCCTCCACTGCTAGTGGGATTGCAAGCTGGTACAACCACTCTGGAAATCAGTCTGGCAGTTTCTCAGAAAACTGTACAACACTTCTGGAGGACCCTGCTATACCACTCCTGGGCATACCCAGAGGGTTCCCCCACATGTAATAAGGACACATGCTCCATCATGTTTATAGAAGCCCTATTTATAATAGCCAGAAGCTGGAAAGATCCCAGATGTCCCTCAATGGAGGAATGGATACAGAAAGTGTGGTATATTTACACAATGGAATACTACTACTACTCAGCCATTAAAAACAATGAATTCATGAAATTAGGCAAATGGGTGGAACTGGAAAATATCCTAAGTGAGGTAACACAATCACAAAAGAACTCACATGGTATGCACTCACTGATAAGTGGACATTAGTCCAGAATCTAGGAATACTCAAGACACAATTCACATATCAAATGATGCCCAAGAAGAAGGAAGGAGTGGTCTCTGATTCTGGAAAGGCTGGATGCAGCAGTTTAGGGTAATACCAGGACAGGGAAGTGGAAGGGTGTTGATTTGGGAAGAGGGGGAGGGAAGAGGGCTTATGGGACTTTCAGGGAGGGGGGAACCAGGAAAAGGGAAATCATTTGAAATGTAAATAAAGAATATATCTAATAAAAAGTGGCGTATTGGACTAGATAGTCTTGAAAGATGAAACATGTCAGAAAAATGCTTAAAGAAAATTTAAGCATCCTTAGTTATCATGAAAATGAGAATCAAAATTACCTTGAGATTTCATCTTATCTCTGTCATAATGGCCAAGATCAATACAACAATTGGGTAGCTCATACTGATGAGGACTTGCTGTAAAGGGATCACTCATTCATTGCTGGTGGGAGTGCAAACTTGTACAGCAACTATGGAAATCAATGTGGTGGCTATTCATGAAGTCGGGAATAGATCTACTTCAAGATACCACTATACCGCTTTTGGGCATATACTCGAAGAACACTTCATCCTATCACAAAGACACTTGCTCAAGCATGCTCATTGCTGCTCTCTTCATAATAGCCAGAAATTGTAAATGGCTTAGATGCCCCTCAACAGATGAATGGATAAAGAAATGTGGTGCATTTACATAAAGGAATATGGCTCATCTTTCAAAATTCAACAGAGTTGAGAAACTCAGAATAAATGAATGGAGCTTTAAAAAAGATCATTCTCAGGTAACCAAACCCACAAACACAAATTACACACACACACACACACACACACACACACATTACCTTTTATATGTTATAAATATATAAAACATTAGCTTTTTTCTTTTTTTTATCTGATATATTTTTTTAAATTTTTATTTTCTATATTCTATGTTTACATTCCAAAGGCTTTTCCCTTTCCCAGTTCCCCCCTCCCTATGTCCCACAATTCCTCTCCCCCCAACTATTCCCCAATCATTCCCCCTCCCCCCACAGTTTCTCTACAAAACTGGATCCAATCTTTACAGGCCCAGGGTCCTCTCCTTTCTTCTTCTTGGGAATCATTTGACTTGCTAATTGTGCCTTGAGTATTTAGGGCTTCTGGGCTCATTAATATCCACTTATCAGTGATTGCATTTCATGTGTATTCTTTTGTGACTGGGTTAGCTCACTCAGGATGATATTTTCCAGGTCTAACCATTTACCTACAAATTGCATGAATCCATTATTTTTAATTGCTGAGTAGTATTCCATTGTATAAATATACCACACTTTCTGTATCCATTCCTCCTTTGAGGGATATTTGGGCTCCTTCCAATTTCTGGCTCTTATAAACAAGGCTGCTATAAACATAGTGGAGCATGTGTCTTTATTGTATGCAGGGGAATCCTCTGGGTATATGCCCAGGAGTGGTATGCCAGGGTCCTCTGGAAGGGACATGCCCAATTTTCTGAGGAACCGCCACACTGATTTCCAGAGCGGTTTTACCATTTTGCAATCCCACCAACAGTGGAGGAGTGTTCCTCTTTCTCCACATCCTCACCAACACTTGTTGTCTCTTGAGTTTTTAATCTTAGCCATTCTGACTGGTGTGAGGTGGAATCTCAGGGTTGTTTTGATTTGCATTTCTCTGATGACTAATGATGTTGAACATCTCTTAAGGTGTTTCTCAGCCATCTGAATTTCTTCTGGTGAAAATTCTTTGTTTAGTTCTGTACCCCATTTTTTGATAGGGTTATTTGGTTCTTTGGGGTCTAATTTTTTGAGTTCTTTATATATATTGGATATTAGCCCTCTGTCGGATGTGGAGTTGGTGAAGATCTTTTCCCACTTTGTTGGTTGCCATTTTGTCCTTCTGACAGTGTCCTTTGCCTTGCAGAAACTTTGTAATTTTATGAGTTCCCATTTGTCAATTCTTGATCTTAGTGCATAAGCTATTGGTGTTCTGTTCAGGAACTTTCCCCCTGTGCCTATGTCCTCCAGGTACTCAAAGGACAAGCAGGCTGAGAAAGAAGTTAGGGAAATAACACCCTTCACAATAGCCACAAACAACATAAAGTACCTTGGCGTAACTCTAACCAAACAAGCGAAAGATCTGTATGACAGGAACTTCAAGTCCTTGAAGAAAGAAATCGAAGAAGACCTCAGAAGATGGAAAAATATTTCTTGCTCCTGGATTGGCAGGATCAATATAGTAAAAATGGCCATCTTGCCAAAAGCAATATACAGATTCAATGCGATCCCCATCAAAATCCCAACTCAATTCTTTATAGATCTAGAGAGAGCAATTCTCAAATTCATCTGGAGCAACAAAAAACCCAGGATAGCTAAAACTATTCTCAACAACAAAAGGACTTCTGGGGGAATCAATATCCCTGACCTTAAAAAGTACTACAGAGCAATTGTGTTAAAAACTGCATGGTATTGTTACAGCAACAGGCAAGTGAATCAATGGAATAGGATTGAAGACCCAGAAATTAACCCACAGACTTATGGTCACTTGATCGTTGATAAAGGAGCCACAACCATCCAGTGGAATAAAGATAGCCTCTTCAACAAATGGTGCTGGTTCAACTGGAGGTCAACATGCAGAAGAATGCGAATTGACCCACTCTTATCTCTTTGCACTAAGATCAACTCCAAGTGGATCAAGGACCTCCACATAAAATCAGACACACTGAAACTATTAGAAAAGAAACTTGGGAAGAGCCTTTTTCTTTTTTAAAAATTTTTCTATATTCTTTGTTTACATTCCAAATGATTTTCCCTTTCCCGATTCCCCCCTCCCCCTAAGTTGCATAAGTCCTCTTCCCTCTGCCAGTTCCCCAATCAACCCTCTACCACTCCTCTGTCCTGGCAATCCCCTACAATGATGCATCAAGCCTTTCCAGGTCCAGGGTCCTCTCCTTCTTTGTTCTTGGGAATGATTTGATATGTGGGCTATGTTTTGGGTATTCAGAACTTCTGGGCTAATATCCACTTATCAGTGACTGCATTCCATGTGTGTTCTTTTGTGAATGAGTTACCCCCACTTAGTATGATATTTTCCAGTTCCAACCATTTGCCCAAGAATTTCATGAATTTATTGTTTTTAATTGCTGAGTAGTATTCCATTGTGTAAATATACCACATTTTTTTCTGTATCCACTTTCTGTATCCATTCCTCCATTTAGGGACATCTGGGTTCTTTCCAGCTTCTGGCTATTATAAATAAGGCTGCTATGAACATAGTGGAGCATGTGTCCTTATTGCATGCCGGGGAATCGTCTGGGTATATGGCCAGGAGTGGTATAGTAGGGTCCTCCGGAAGTGTCATGCCCAGTTTTCTGAGGAACTGTCAGACTAATTTCCAGAGTGGTTGTACCAGCTTGCAATCCCACTAGCAGTGGAAGAGTGTTCTTCTTTCTCCATATCCTCACATCATTCTCAAGTAACCAAACACACAAACACAAATAATATGTATATATATGTATATATATAACCTTTTATATATTATAAATATATAAAATGTTAGCTTTTAAGCCATATATAGGGAGTTTCCAATCCTTATAGCCAAAAGGTTAGGTACAGAGTAAGGGATTAAGTGGCAGGGGAATATCTCTTGAGGACGGGGAAGCAGAATATACATATATATCAGATACATATACATACACATGCATATCATACATATACACATTTATATGTATACATGTATGTGTATGTGTGTGTGTGTGTGTGTATTCTGCAAACTAGAAACAGAATATTGCCTAATTATTTTTTATGGGGGCCTAATTACCCTGATACCAAAATACACAAAGACCTAACCAAGAAACTATTACAGACCAATTTCCTTTTAAACACAGATGCAAAAATTCTCAGTAAAATACTATCACCCAAATACAAGAACATATACAAATATCATCTATCATACATACACACACACACCACCCCCCACATTTATATGCATGTGACAGATAGGGGGTATGTGGAACAGGAGGATTATTCATTTAAACAGAGATGTGGAGGCAAATGGAGTGTAAGGATGGGAATGCAGTGTGGGACAGCTGATGCTAAGTTTACTATTTGAAAGGTCAAATGGAAGCCCAGTATAGTAGAAACTTCTTAAAGTATATACATATATAAAAAAATCTAAATGGAACCATTAAACAATGAGAGAGTCAAAGCCCTAACAATACATCTCTTACCACCAACTTCTAATGGTAGGAATGGATTACATCTAATAGCGTTGTTGGCCAAAGGGATCCTGTGGAAATCCTGAAACAATGCAGGCTATTGGTTGCTTTCCATAAGCATGCCCATTTGTGGTAAAGTCCCATGAACGAAGACAATACTTACACATCACATTGAACCTCAACTAGAGCTTTTTAACTCTATTGACTATTGCTTATGCTACTGGAAAGTATTCTGCGTGATATCAAAATAAGAAAGGTAAACAGTAACCCAGCTACAAACCTTTTGATATACAATGGTAACTTGCCTGCCTGACATACTGGCACAATAGTGCCACAATCCTTGTGGGAGTAACCAACCACGGATTTGATTTGTGGCCCATTCCATAAGATGGAACCCATACCTGATACTACTTGAGTGAGCTAAAATATGAGACTGGGTTGGCCACGGACCTAAGAGAACACAAACACTGCTGTTCTGCTAAAGGAGCAGAGTGATAAAATCACTCCTTACAAATTCTGCTTTATCCATAAACTAGATTCCTTCTGCTTTTTATGGACTGCAATATAGAGGCTCACAACTCGACAATGTGCAGTGATTAAGAGACTTTGGGACACTCAGTCCCAAATGAACTGTCCTTATTAAACCTCTCCTCTCAGGGCTCAGGAAACGATGCAGAAGAGGAAGCAGAAAAATCCTGAGAGCCAAGGCAGATGGATGTCACCATGGAAACCATGTTTTCCAGACACAACAGGGCTGATACTCATATCAACTCAGAGACTGTGGCAGCATGCACAAGGCTTGCCCAGGTTCCTGTCCTGACTTTCTTCATTGATGAGCAGGGATGTGGAAGCACAAGTAAAAGTAAACCCTTTCTTCCCTATGTTGCTTTTGATCATGGTGTTTCTTCACAGCAATAGTAACTCTAATTAAAATACTGAGAGAAGGGATTAAACATTATTTGTGTGGCATCATATAACTCTCTATGCATTATATACATTTAAAATAATGTTTTACATAAAATCAAGCAATATTTTATATCTTAATGTGTGTTGGGAGAGAATAAAATATCCATTTTTTTGTTTTCTATGGCAAACATGATAATTTGCTGTTTTTTTAATAGTTTAAACCAACAACTAAAAACATAGGTTTGATAGTATGGCCAAGAAGGGTTCTAGTCTTAGAAGTATTAGTAACATTGCTAAGCACAAGGTATTTCAACTGTTTAATTATAAAAATAGAGTACTTACCAGAGCAGCTGCCCAGTCAATATTTATCTTCCTCTTCTATCATATTATGGAGCTCCACACCTGAAACAATTGTCTCTGCGTTTGGCTGTGGAACTGTGCTTTGTGAAATAGTTGAAGTGTCAGTGTCTTTGCCCAAGAGATATAAATCAAAATGGTTGAAATAGGGCTTTGATAGGTGGTCCATTTGGATGACTGGAACATTTTTATCTTGTTCCTTCCCTTCCCCTTCCTTCCTATTCGCCTCCCTTCCCTTTCCCCTTCCCTTTCCCCTTCCCTTTCCCTCCCTTCCCCTCCCCTCCCTTCCCCTCCCCTTCCCATTCCCATCCCTTCCCCTTTCCCTTTCCTCCTTCCCTTCCCCTCCCCTTCTCCTCCCCCTTCCCCTCCATTCCCCTCCCCTTCCCCTCCCTTTTCCTTCCCATTCCCCACCCCTCCCTCTCCCTTTCCCCCCTCCCCCATGCCTTCCCCTCCCCTTTCTCTCCCTTCCCCCTCCCCTTCTCCTCCTCTCCCTTCCCCTCCCTTCCCCTTCCCTTCCCCTTCCCTCCCCTTCCCCTCTCCTTCTCCCTCCCCTCCCATTCCCCTCCCCTCCCCTTTCCCCCCTCCCCTTTTCCTTTCTTTTCTTTTCTTTTTTTTATTATTGGATATATTCTATATTTATAATTCATTTCCCTTTTTCTGGTTCCCCACCCCCCAAAGGTCCCGCATGCCCTTTTCCCTCCCCCTGCTCCCTCATCCACCCCTTCCCACTTCCCTGTTCTTGTATTCCCCTACACTGATGCTTTGATCCATTCCAGCACCAGTGTCCATTCCTTTCTTCTTGTCAGACATCATTTGGTATCTGATTAATGTCTTTGGTGTTCCAAGATTCTAGGCTAATATCCACTTATCAGTGACTGCATACCATGGGTATTCTTTTGAGACTGGGTCACCTCACTTAGTATGATGTTCTCCAGCTCCATCCATTTCTCTAAGAATTTCATGAATTTATTGTTTCTAATGGCTGAATAGTACTCCATTGTGTATATATACCACATTTTTTCTATCCATTCCTCTGTTGAGGGACATCTGGGTACTTTCCAGCTTCTGGCTATTATATATAAGGCTGCTATGAACATAGTGGAGCATGTATCCTTATTGCATGCTGGGGAATCTTCTGGGTATATGCCCAGGAGTGGTATGGCTGGGTCCTCCGGAAGTATCACGTTCAGT